>OY728158.1:1317993386-1319203647 GCA_963277665.1 Viscum album
CCCAGTGTGTGCGGTAGCCAAAAAGTTCATTTGTGAACACTTGAATGGTGACATTGATTATAGGGATGTTATGAGAGCAGGTTTCGGTATATAAAAAAAAACAAAAAACAAAAAACATCATCAAAGCAGTATCTCATTTGAATGAAAACACACATGATTGATTTTCTTCTTTGGCCTTATCTTAGCAAATGAAAAGGATCCAAATAGACGGATAACATTATCATCTTGGTTAAAGATTCACATTGGGTTTAACATTTCTTATTTCCCTCATAATTTCATTCATGTTAGGAATCATCATTTATGAACGGTTTCTATTGGGGTTGTCCATGGAGCCAGAAACACCAAATAGTTCTATATCTAAGGAGAACTACATTCCAAAGGCATGCGCTCATCGGGAGATATGAAAGACAATTCTTGAGAACTCATATTGGATAGAGGGTGGGAGTTTGGGCTTATTAATCCCTATTAGGGGGGGGGGAATTATTTCCTAATATAAGGCTCACTTATGTATTTAATATATTTTCATGAATCCTTCATTAATTCCCAAGTATAATGTAGATTAACCAAGAATTAACAATCAATTATTATCAAAAACAGAATACAAAATAATTTATATGTATCTGAGGTTCTTCATTAATGGAGACATCTATATGTATGTAAGGTTCTCTATCAATAATATCTTCTTATATTAAAATTAGTGATTAAGTAGTTGTTATTAGGAAGATTTTTGATTTCTAGCCACATAGTGGGGCACTCTGGAGTTTATCGTCATATAGAGAGATGAAGGTTACTTTGGAGTTTATTTCCAACCAGAGATATATGAGTTATTTTGATGTTGGGATGGAACCCATTGGTGGTCTTCCTATGTATCCTTGTGAAGGGAATCAGAGACCACATAGTTCAGTGATGCTTAATGGGGAACATCATACCTTTTAAGGACATTTGATAAGGACCCAACCGTACAATTTAACATCATGTGGTAAGGATGTCCAGCCGGAAGGTTCCTAGTAGTGGTTTGGTGTGGGACCTATGCTGAAGATATTCAAGGAACCTAGAGGGGAAACAAACTTCCATTTTTAATTATATGCTACAGGGAATTTGGCCTAGAGAGAATAGTTTTGATTATATTTTTGAGTTTGAACCTTAGGGAGGCTTTCTACATACCCATTTGGATAGGAATAAAATCTCATGTGGTTTGATCATGAGGAACGATGAATATGGAGGGCCTTAAGAGTATTCCTCATAGGGGATTATGAATTTTGGAGATGATTAAGTTGGGGATTATTCCTTAATTGGATTCCCTTGTAAAGGGTACCATGAGGAATGTCTTAACACATGGTGGATTGGGGTCTTAACTTGGGACATAATCCTTAGGATGATGCCTAGTTTAAGAGATTATGAATTTGTATTACTCCTAATAAAGATTCCCAATGTGCTCTGGTCTTAGTTAATCATACTATGTGTCTTGGATAACAGAAATTAGAGTTCTCATAGTTCAATAAATGGCATGGTTTGTGTGGATTTTATGATCATCATTAACCCCTAAGACCACATGAGTTATGCTCGGTGTGAGATATAAGATGTAGTGAAAGATCTAACAATACACACACTTTTCCTTTTCCACTGGGGGATAATGAAGAGGACGATGGTGTAAGAGGATGAGGTTAAAACTCATCCCTCTCTTCGTTTCAACACAAGGAGGGAATGGAGGTGATTGAATTATAGGTTTAGATGATAAATATAGAAACCTCATACAAGAATTGATAGGGTCTTACTACAGGAGAAAATTTTCAATAGTTAGTTGTATAGTTGGATGATAATATGATTTTTTGTTGACTGGAAAAAGGAAAGTGTAATCCTCACCCTCCCCGATGGGAACTGGAGGCTTTCCATATGATAGATGAGAAGGGAAGGAAATGGTCCAAACCCTAATATCCAAAACCAGGAAATCCCTAACACTACACCTTGGTTAGGGATCCTCATGAACATGTGGATACAAACCCACATGCACCATGAAGACCATGACTTACCAACTAGGCTAGTTCAGGAAACATATGACCATATGAATACAAACCCATGTGGGGGCACATTAGTGTGCCACTCACTATGGTTGTCCAAGCTTGGGGGTCTTGGTAGTGGTTTAAACAATGTCATTTTCATATAAGGGGGGGTGGAAGAAGAGGTCCTGTCAAGGGTTGCTTAGAAGAGGGATTGATGGGTGGATCTTCTAGGTTTTGAGAGTAGGTGCTCGATGCAGGTATGTCACGTGGGTGTGCCGCATAGGGTATGGTAGGAACTAAAAGAACTCTACACTGGGGGAAAGCCCTGTTTGAGCTAGATATGAATTAGGAAATAGGCCACCGGGGAAACAATACGTGGGTGAGGATTTTTTAGGGCACTCTGGGTCTCCTTCAGTGTTCTTGAAAGGGTATCTCATAGGTCCCTAATGAGGTAGAGTGACCTCACACAAGTTGATTCTATTTAGGGGATAATAATCCCCATTTAGGTTTATTTTTTATTTAGAACTTATAGGTAATTTGATCGTTCTTATTCCCTTTAATTGTCTCTTATATCTTGTTTTAGAGATCAAAATGAGAAATATTTGGGGACCTAGGTGAAGGTATTTTTCAATGAGGGAGCCGGGGGTTCTCCTAATTTTTTAGTTATCCAAATGTGGAGACTAAGGATCCTATTTATAGGGTAATTTTGGACCCTGGTTGAAGGAGGTTGGCAAAGCAGATCCCCAACACAAGTGCCTAGTATAGGTGTCCCATGCAGGGGGTTTCACTTTTCGGGGAATGTAGGGGATATGTGTAGGTTCATGACATTTGTTACTTGAATAGGGGGTGTGCACTAGTGGTGTGTGCAGGTCCGCTAGTCAATCCACCTAGGTGAACCTACCTATCAATACCATGAGGGATTCCCCCCTATACCCTTACTCAGGATCAGGGTTGGTCTATAGTCTAGGCCCTTCGGGATAGTCCATTGACTTTCATCACTAACCCCCATGAAAAATAGAGAGGTGCACTCTGATCTTTTCAAGCCCGGTCAATGCTATTTTCAGTCACAAAACATGGGAATATATTCTCCTACATAGTCTGTAATAATTACATATTTTGACTAAAACTCAACATTCAGTGTCTGTGTGAGCTTCACATCTTCAATTATGTGGAAACATTCATGGAACACATATCAAAGCATCAACCGTTCTCAATTATTTTCATTGGTTCCAAATGGTGATCAATGAAATAAGAATATTTCATTTATATCAATATGATGAATATGTTTCCAAGTTAATGGAGCTTAGTTGAATTCCTCAAGTCTGGATATTTCAAGGAAAACCTACTGAATACTTTGAGTTTCTTTGTGATTCATGGAGAATTATCACAGATTCAATTAATAACACTTAATATCAAGATTGAAAAATTCTTTGAGTAACTATGAAGATTATTGAATTGGTTCTAAATTCAATGAACTTGGTTCAATGGTGACGTGTTGTTTACAACAATTAATAAGATGTGAAAAAGATTTATTGGGATGATAAAGTGTTCTTTGGAATGTATATACCAAAATTATGAGAACAATATTAATTTTAAAGGATCAAGCAAATTATTATTTCCATATATTTTAAGAAAACCATGAAAAAAATGATTTTCATGAAGAAGAGTTTGAATGAAAAAGTAGAATGCCCTGTACAATTTCATTATGCATGACGGTAGGTGGCCATGAAAGTATTTATAAGAGGCCATAGTTAATAGAATATTTCACTTAGATATTTTTATTAGATTATTGGAAAAATATGTGGCCAACCAAAGCTACACAAGGAGGCCAGCTCAATCACAGATATGAAGAGTAAGCTCAACCAACATGGGATCTAGCCCAAGCATGAGATACTATAATGGCATGAAGGTGGACTAAAAAATCACATTGGGGTGCATGTAGGCTTGTGTGTAACGCATGTGAAGTGCATGACTCAGGTTGTGCATAGGTTGGGAATGAATCCCACAAATCTTATGGACCACATGTGTCACGGCCCATGTGGGCGTGTAATGTAGTTTCATCATGGTACCAACCTTGGTCCTAGATTAAGAGGCTATTGAAACATTTTATCTTGTAATGAAGAGGGGAGAAAAGTGGATCTTCTGATGTGGGATGTAAGGTGAAGCGAACACTATCCACCCACCTTAAAAATATAAACATAACACGAGCAACCAAAAACAATTAATATGAGATGTCTAATCCTACCATGATTGTGGATATAAATAAGCCATGAATTTTTGAAACATGTTGTCATCTTCCTAATCCAACCACTCGATGGTGCTACTAGGTTTTCTAGAGAAGTTGTCTAAACTATCATCGGAAAATCCCGTGGCCTTCATGATTAATTTGAGGTCAAAAAAATGAGCAAAAATCAATAAAATTATCATTTAACTTAATTTTTATAATTTAATATATATATATATATATTCATAATAAGAAATAAAAATTACACTTTAAGTGTCTATTTAATATTTTTCATTCTGGAAGATTAGAAGAATGGGATTTTTATAACATGAACATGAGGATAAAACCCCAAAGGAGAAGACTGATCATGAAGGAAATATTCCACCATTATCGGTGTCATTCAACCCATAGTTTGATGAATTCAATGTCATGTTCTTTATTTGTTGAATATATTGATCAAAAATGTATAAATCCTAAGATTAGGGTTAGTGATTGAATTTGGTAGAGGTTGTGACCCTCTCCTATAAAAGGATAGGGACCAAGTTGAGTTTTTGCTGTTGTTGGTCAACTATTTATGAGAGCTAACATTTTTTTAGAAAAAATAGAGCATCATCGAGGGTGTTGTTTTATACATGAAGGGAAGGAGTACTACTGTCACGAACCGTCCTAGTGGGGCCCGAGCTGCAACTCCCCAAGTCCACCTCCAAAAGGCCAGGGGCTGGTGACTAGCACCGAGTAGGGACACTACTATCATGGGAGGCATTGCCTATAAACCAGTACACACACACACACATCTGCAAGACCAACAACCTGAAAAGTAAAAGCTACTAAAAGGAAAAGATGCATGCATACAATAAAACCCAACCAACAGAGTATGACCGAGAAGTAAAGTACAGTAAAGTAAAACCATGGGCCAAAAGTACAAGCCCACCAAAAGAAAGTCTGCAACAAGTCCAACCTGTAGAGAAAGGTACTGGGACTGCAACCCGCCGCCGAAGGAACACACCTCGGCCTGTATGATCTCACTGAACGTCGTCCGGTCCCAGTCCGCCTAGAATCCTGTCAGAGGCTCGCTCATCGGCACAAGACACGACACGTGTGGGCAAAGCCCGTGCAGGGGTGAGTATAACAATACCCAGTAGGACACCCCGAAAACCACAACGGAAGTACAACAAATGGAAAAATACCACAAAGAAAGGTACATTCATCTCTACATAGTATATGTATACGGAAAATATAACAAGAAAATATAGATATAATCAAACACAAATGAACTTCGTGAAACCGCCACTAGGATCCAGATCAATGATTCCACTAAGCATACCATCGGGAGAACACACTCCTAGGTCTGGAGAGAGGGATATAATGTAATCATTTCGGCAGAACACACTCCACAAGTACTTTGGGAACAAGATGCTCAGATGAGGATCACAACCACGTCATGGGTTGATTCCGACAACTCAGTCTGAGCTAATCCACTAAGAAGAGGATCGGTGCCTGGGTAAAGTTGGTCACGTCGATACCAAGAACTCTACCTAGGGTGCCAAGAATGAATAGAGGATCCGGATCTAAGTCTCATATAGGGGATTCCAACAACTCTATTCATGAATTTATGTTAAAGGGATCATACTCCTGTATAAAGGAATTGATACCAGAACCATCAGGGTATTACCAAGGGTATGAACCATAAGAACTAGTCCATGTCATAGAAGGCAAGTAGCTCAAGCATTGAAGAAATTATTACATGGCGTGTATTATTATTACACGACGTGTGCCTTAACCCCAGGTACTACCTATGTAAAAGGCCCGTGTTATTCGTTCAAGCCATGAAAAACCAAACACCACGGCGTGTAGAAAAGTACACGCTGTTCTCTTTGACACCGGGTACTGACCGTGTAAACGGACCATGTTGTTTGTTCAAGCCGTGGAAAACCAAACTAAACGGCGTGTAGAAAAGTACATTCCATGCTCTTTGACAATGGGTACTGCCCGTATAAACAGCTCATGTCCCTTGGATTTCCAGACAGAAAGAAACTACATGGCGTGTCGATGAAAAACACAAGCCATGTTTGAGCGCCTGGGCTCGCTCCGTGTACATTGGCCATGTTCCCGTATACAGTCTTTGCCCATGTTTGTGTCGCCTGCCCGTGTACCAGTACACGGGGTACCAAGTGTATCTGGCCGGGTCTTGCCGGGGAGGGGTATACACGGCATGTCCATTGCCATGTAGCCTTCCCGTGTCTGTGTACTCCCAGAGTACATGCTGGGTAAACCTACCGACGAACAAACACCATATAGCCCATAATACATGACGTGTAGTCGGGAAATTTACAGAAGCGTCTTCTTCCTCCGTGGGCCTCGTCTGTTGCTCCAGATCTTAATCCCACCATCCGATCATCACGAAACTCCGGATTTGGGGTCATACTGCCCCTACAAAACCGATTCCGTCAGTTTTGGGATTTCGATCGGTCATGGAAACGCATCCCGATCTGTCCGCACGAAAACACCCGAAGAATGAGAACTTCCGAACCACGTCGATTTGTCTGCCACCATCGTCGTCACACCTCTGCTAGGTCGTCTCGATGTTGGATCATTGATTTCAGATCATTGCGTCAACAAGAAAATGCGCAATGATCGATTCCCTCCAAGAACATGTAGAATGCAATGAAGACCGCGAGGGGAAAAAACAAGAATCAACAAGAGGGGAGAACCTCGATCGTTGTTCGTGATGATATGGGTTTTCCGCCGTTAGATTGAAAACCAAAACAATCTCTAGAATCAAAGCCTCAAATCCCCGCATGAACTCGTCCCGCAAAAACGACCGACCCACTGGCTAACCTGTTTGTGGATTAGTCCACGTTCGTCGTGGAAATCAAAAACGGGGGAAGGAGAAATCAATAACAATTATCCTACCTAGATTCGCTGTGTTTTCCGGAAAAGATCCGCTCGTCGCATCGTTGTCGCCGTCGAAATCAGTCAAGGACGTCTCCGCCGCGTTAGGGGTTTCCTCTAGAGCTTTCCCAGAGCCTCTAGAGAATTTCAGGGTTATGGGGATTTTATCCCTGATTACCCTGTGAAATCTCTATTTAAAGATAAAAGATATTTTATGTAACAAACATTAAAAAACATTTTATTTAAATATTTTATTACGGTTATGCCCCAAAAACCAGATTTCACCCTCGACCCGCACTGGGAAAATTTAGTCCTTTGTTAAGGTAAAATAGTTATTGTGAACGCAATAGTGCCCTCATATTTCCGAACTGAGCACCTTCTCGGGTGTTATTCCACTTTTTCAGGAAAACCGCACGCGCGTCTAATTTAATAATTAAATTAAATTCAAACATTTGTTCCGGGCTCAATCGGCCTCGGAACTGCACGCCGTCTCAGATCCTGGTCTCGAAATAATTCCCATATAATTTTAAAATAATACATGGAAAATTCTGGGACATTACATCACACCCACCTTAGGGATTTTATGTCCCCGAAAATCCAAAACAAGGGATACTCAAAAAGATGTGGGTACTGCACGCGAATCTGAGCCTTCCACTCCCATGTGCTCTCCTGGATATTCCAACGCTACCACCGAACACACACCATGGGAATAGCTCATCCACGAAGGATATTCTCCTGACAATCCTCGATCTCCACTGGTTTCTTAGCAAAGTTCGCTCCATCGTCGATTTCTAGCTCGCCCCAGTCGATGACGTGCGATGGATCATACACGTATCTCCATAGCTGCGACACATGGAAGACGTTGTGTACCCGGTCCATTTGAGGAGGTAGATCCAAGAGATACCAACCTCGCCAACTCTACTCAGAATCTGAAAAGGGCCAACAAACCTCGGAGATAGCTTGCCGCCTCGGCCAAATCTCCACAATCCCATCCACATCCGGGATGTGAAACGAGCATCACGATCTGAGACAATCATGGATGGTACTCCATGAATCCAAACTATCTCATGCACGTAGAGGCGTCCCAAGCTCTCTACTGAATTATTCTCCCATATGGCTAGGAAGTTGGCCGACATGGTGAGTCGATCAATGATCACCCAGATGGCATCGTGTCCCCTGGATGTCCGTGGTAAACCTGTCATGAATTCCATGGATATTATGTCCCACTTCCACCCTGGCACCTCAATGGGCTGAGTCAAAACTTCTGGAACCTGGTGCTCAGCCTTTACTTGCTGACAAGTAAGGCACCGAGGAACAAACTATGCCACACACTTCTTCATCCCTGGCCACCAAAACTGATGTCGGAGGTCCTGGTACATCTTTTCCACGGCTGGATGCACCGCCAAAGGGGATGTATGGAACTCCCTCAGAACATCCTCTCACAACGTCACTGTTACTACCGTGCACCCTCTGAAAAGGAAAATGTGCTCCCCTTCTTCTGAAAAACCATCAGCAGCATCACCTGTGGATATCTGAGCACGTAGAGTCTCACAGATAGCATACTCGCACTGTGCTTCCCTGACTCACTGTAAGAGTGGAGGGGTAACAACCATCGACTGAAGGTAAGCTCCTTCATCTCTATCCACGAAGGAAAACTTCCAAGAGGCCAACTGCCTGGTCGCCTCATCCAGCAACTGCGAACTGGATTTCCTACTGAGAGCATCTGCCACCACGTTCCCCTTCCCAGGAGTATAAATGATCTCAAATTCGTAATCCTCGAGGAACTCAAGCCATCCCCTCTATCTCAAATTCAGATCCCTTTGACAAAATATATATCTGAGACTCTTGTTATCAGAGTAGGTGGTAAACCGTTCTCCCATCAGGTAGTGCCGCCACATCTTCAATGAGAAGACTACCACTGCCAACTCAAGATCATGCGTCACGTAGTTCTTCTCATGTGGTCTCAACTGAAGTGAGCCATAGGCAATCACTTCTCGCCTCTACATCAGTACACAACCAAGCCTAGTTCCTGATGCGTCGCAAAACACTATGTACTCGACACCCTCCTCCGATAATCTCATGATCGGGGTGCTCGTCAGACTCTGTCTCAACTTCCGGAAATCCTGCTGGCATTTCTCGGTCCACACGAAAGGCTGTCCCTTTCGAGTCAAAGCTGTCATGGGTGCTACAATCCTAGAGAAATCATGGATGAATCTCTGAAAGTAGAATGCCAACCTAAGAAAACTCCGCACCTCCATCACGCTTCGGGGTGGCTCCCATGCTAGCACTGCCTCCACCTTTACTGGGTACACTACTACACCATCTTCCGAGATAATGTGTACCATAAAGTGGACCTCCTGTAACCAGAATGGAAACTTCGAGAGTTTTCCATACAACTAGTGCTCTCATAGTGTGTCTAAAACCATCTTTAGGTGCCTTGCGTGCTCCTCCTCGGACGTAGAGTACACAAGGATAGCATCGATTAAGACCACTAAAAACCGGTCTAGATAGGGCTGAAAGATCCGGTTCATGAGTCCCATTAACACTGTCGGGGCGTTCGTTACTCTGAAGGGCATCACCAAGTACTCATAGTGACTGTAGCAACATCTGAAATCTGTCTTCGGTATATCATCTTCCCGTACTCGAAACTAGTGATAGCCTGATCGTAGATCAACCTTCGAGAATCATCGTTCCCCTCTGAACTGGTCGAATAGGTCATCGATCCTCGGTAGTGGATATCGGTTCTTCACGGTCACCTGATTTATGCGCCGGTAATCCACACACAGCCTCAAGATCCCATCCAACTTCTTGGCAAATAGCACTGGGGCTTCCCAGGATGAAAAGATGGGTCTCACAAAGCCCTTATTCTACAGGTCGTCCAGCTGCACCCTCAGCTCACGAAGTTCTGCAGGAGAAATCCGATAAGTTGATGCTGATATCGCGATCATCCCAGGTTTCTACTCAATGCAGAAATCTATCTCCCGACGGGGAGGTAGCCCGGGGACATCCTTCGGAAAGACGTCCTCGTACTCAGCCACCACTGCTGGAAAATGGAAACTCGTAACATCTGCTATGACAAGGGCTAGGCTAGACAACTAATGTGAAATCGGTTGTGCCCTCCAATGCATGAGTCTATCCTGCGCTGCCTGGGTCTCTCTTTCGCCAACAAAAGAGAACTTCGTTCCATCATTGCGGATACACGAAACACTTCTCCTAAAACAATCAATCTGGGAATGAACTGTGGATAAACAATCCATTCCAAGAATGACATCGTAAGGCCTCGATGCTACCACCATGTGGTTCCAACTGAAACTCTCGCCTCCAAGGGTCAGGTCACACTGCCTGCAAAGGTGTGTGATCTCTGAATCTTCTCTAGTCAGTGTTTCTAAGCATAAGGGTCGAGTCAATGGCTCAAATGGAATATCAAGGTCTCGAACAAGATAAGCAGCTAGAAAGGAATGAGTAGCACCTATGTCTATCAATACGGTAGCCAAAGTAGAAAGGACACAGATAATACCTCTAATTATTCTGGGAGTACCCGGGTCATAAGCCTCAGCCGCCTATAGCTGCCCCTGCCTCTGTCCACCAACTCCCTGAGCTTGAGGTTGACCTCTTGGGGGTGGTGGTGGTAAATGCTCGAAACACAGACCACCTCTAGCTGGTCTCCCAGCTCCTCTACCACGTCCGCCGCCTCGCGGATCTACCTGCTCCACATGTTTCCTCTGACTCATTGGTCCATCCACTGCTCCCTAGTCAGTAGTACGGCGGGTCGGACAATCTCGAGCGAGATGTCCCCTGCCGTCACATGAGTAACATCGCCTCTCTCGAGGCTAGCTGGAAGCACCCACTGAACCATGCACGGTTGATCCCCTATCCTGGGATCTCCTCTAGAAACGTTTCCCACGCCTGGGTCCTTGACATTGGCTCCCTACTGCCGAGGTCTCTGCTCCATCTCACCCACTACTGACAACTGTCGGCTGTCCCTGTTGGACCTGAAGAAGCTCTTATATACATACTGCTCTCAGGGTAACCGGTGAAAACTCCTCTCTGAAGAGATGATCAAACTCTGACCATGCAAGAGTCTCCTCGTCGTGAGTCTGGATGACTAAACTCCGCCATCGCCCTGCTGAGCCCTACAGAAGGCTCACTGCCAGGATCACCATCTGGTCTGCTGGTGTCCTGACTAAGAGAAAGAACCTAGTCACTACCTCAAGCCAGTCCTCTGCTGCCTGATGGTCACGCTCGCCTCGAAACCTGAGGGGTCTCTGTCTCTGAAACTCGTGGAGTGCACTCAGCTTGTGCTCCTCCTCCACTAGTACAGCAGGCACAAAACACTTCCCTACAGGTGGTGGAATAACTGGCACGCTACCTGGTGGTAGAACTGGGAGATCTGGTCCATGTATCGAAGCTTCATCACTGATGGGTTCATCCCCATGATCGAGTTGTTGGATCTTAGCGGGTATGCATCGGGGAGTAATCCTATTTATGAAATAAGATGTATCACTGTCAGTGAGTATATCTGGAGAGCTGACTCAAGAATTACATGGAAACCACAACCCATTCGTATATGATGCATGCACCATTATTTTCCCCCATGAAACTAATGTTTTCATGTTCCGAGTCGAAAAGAAAGTTATCAGAGCCCTGGTGTATGGATACGTCGGTCTTCGCACCAATACTGGGGTCCCTTTCCTGAAAGCCGAACTCGAAACACTTAACACTGTTCCCCCAAACGAACTCACAGACTATCGGTCCTAAGGTAGAACCGACCACATCTGATACCACACTGTCACGACCCGTCCTAGTGGGGCCCGATCTGAAACTCCCCAAGCCCACCTCCAAACGGCCAGGGGCTGGTGACTAGCACCGAGTATGCATGCTACTAACATGGGATGCATTGCCTATAAACCTGTACACACGCACAGACATCACCAAGCCCAACAAGCTGAAAAGTAAAAGCTGCTATAAGGAAAAGATGCATGCATACACTAAAACCCAACCAACAGAGTATGATAGGGAAGTAATGTACAGTAAAGTAAAACCCTGGGCCAAAAGTACAATCCCACCAAAAGAAAGTCTACAACAAGTCCAGCCTGTAGAGAAAGGTACTGGGACTACAACCCATCACCGAAAGAACACACCTCGGCCTGTCTGATCTCACTGAACGTCATTCGGTCCCAGTCCTCCTAGAATATTGTCAAAGGCTCGCTCGTGTGCACAAGACACGACATGTACGGGCAAAGCCCGTGCAGGGGTGAGTATAACAATACCCAGTAAGACACCCCAAAAACCACAAAGGAAGTACAAAAAAGGGAAAAATACCACAAAGAAAGGTACAGTTACTCTACACAGTATATGTCTACGGAACATATAACAATAATATCCAGATATACTCATACACAAATGACCTTCGTGAAACCGCCACTAGGATCCAGCTCAAATATTCCACTAAGCATACCATCAGGATAACAAACTACTAGGTCTAAATAAAGGGATATGAAGTTCTCATTCCGGGAGAACACACTCTACAAGTACTTTGGGTACAAGATGCTCAGATGAGGATCAAAGCCGGGGTGAATCCGACAACTCAGTCTGAGCTAATCGGCTAAGCAGAGGATCGAAGCCCTGGTAAAGTTGGTCACGTCGATACCAAGAACTCTACCTAGGGTTCCAGGAATGAATAGAGGATCCAACTCTATGTCTCATAGAGGGTATTCCAACAACTCTATTCAGAATGTTCTGTTGAAGGGATCATACTACTGTATAATGGAATGGATACCAGAACCATCCTGGAATTACCATGGGTATGGACCCTAAGAACTAGTCCAAGTCACAGAAGGCAAGTATCTGAATCCATGAAGAAATTATTACACAACGTGTAGTATGATTACACGCTCTGTGCTTTGACCCCGGGTACTGCCTGTGTAAACGACCCATGTCGTTCGTTCAAGACGTGCAAAACCAAACTACACAGCGTGTAGAAAAGTACATTCCGTGCTCTTTGACACCTGGTACTGGCCGTGTAAACGGCCCGTGTCGTTCGTTCAAGCCGTGAAAAACCAAACGACACAATGTGTAGAAAAGTACACGCCGTGCTCTTTGACCCAAGGTATTGCTCATGTAAACAACTTGTGTCCCTTGTCTTGTCGGATAGAAAGAAACTACGTGGCGGGTAGATGAAAAACACACGCCGTGTTCGAGCACCTGGGCTCGCTCCGTGTATGCTGGCAATGTGCCCGTACACAGTCTATGCTTGTGTCCGTGTCGCCTGCCCGTGTACCAGTACATGGGGTACCCCGTGTATCTGGTCGGGTCTGGCCGGGGAGGGGTATACATGGCATGTACATGGCCGTGTATCCTGCCCATGTCCGTGTACTCCCGGAGTACACACCGGGTAACCCTACCGACGAACACACTCCGTGTAGCCCATACTACACGGCGTGTAGTCTGGAAATTTACAGAAGCGTCGCCTTCCTCCGCGCGCCTCAGCTGTTGCTCCGGATCTTAATCCCACCGTCCAATCATCACGAAACTCCAGATTTGGCGTCGTCCCACCCCTATGAAACCGATTTCATCAGTTTCGGGATTCCGATCGGTCTTGAAAACGCATCCCAATCCGTCCTCATGAAAATGCCCGAAGAACGGGATCTTCCGAACCACGTCTATTTGTCTGCCTCCATCGCCGTCGCACCTCCTCTAGGTCGTCTCGATGTTGGATCTTTGATTTTGGATCGTTGCGTCAATAAACGAATGTGCAACGATCGATTACCTCCAAGAACGCGTAGAACGCAATGAAGAACGCGAGGGGGAAAAAGAATCAACAAGTGGGGCGAACCTCGATCGTTGTTCGTGACGATCTGGGTTTTCCGCCATTATATTGAAAACAAAAACAATATCTAGATTCAAAGCCTCAAATCCCCGCATTAACCCGTCCCGCAAGAACGATCGACCTGCGGGCTAATCTGTTCATGGATTTGTCCGCGTTCATCATGTAAATCAAAAACAGGGGAAGGAGAAATCAATAACTATTATCCTAACTGGATTACCTGCGTTTACCGGAGGATATCCTCTCGTCGCGTCGTCGTCACCGTCAAAATCTGTCAAGAACATCACCGTCGCGTTGGGGGTTTCCTCCAGAGCTTCCCTAGAGCCTCAAGAGAATTTCTGGGTTATGGGGATTTTAACCCTGATTCCCCTGTGAAATCTCTATTTAAGGATAAAATATATTTGACGTAACAACCTTTAATAAAACATTTTAATTAAATATTTTATTACGGTTACGCCCCAAAAACTAGATTTCACCCCCGACCCGCGTTGGCCAAAGTTAGGCCTCACCTAAGGTAAAATCGTTATTTTGAACGCAACGGTGCCCTCGAATTTCCGATCTGTGCACCTGTTCAGTAGTTATTCCTCTTTTTCAGAAAAACTGCATGCACGCATAATTTAATTATTAAATTAAATTCAAACATTTGTTCTGGGCTCACTGGGCATCAGAACTGCACGCCATCTTTGAGCCTAGTCGGGAAGTATTTCCCATATAATATTAATATAATACATGGAAAAATCCAGGACATTACAACTACAAACCTTCTAGTCATCATGGAAGATGGGAGACCCGTGATGTTTTTTCTTGTATGGAGAATATCAATTTCCACATGATGTAATACTCATGTAATCAAGTGTTTCGTGATGAGAAAATTATCATGCACTTTGTGATGTAGAATAACCACCACAGATATATGACTGGTTTTCTCACCATCATCATAATTCATAATGATCTAATACCACGAGCCAATGATTACGTTGTGTACTCCCAATGTTCATTATGAAGATCCACTTCTGTGATGATTTAACAATATTTCCGAAATAAGTAGGTTCACACCTCAACTGTGTTTCACGAAGGAGAATAAATTAACACATAATTCACATGAGGTATTAACCATACATAAGGGATGTGTATGTGCCTATTTTTTATGTGAAGAGAAAGAAAAGTGTGTGAAAATAATAAAATAAAATGTATTAGTGTATGAATACTTTCATGGACATAGATAAGTGAATGAAAATGAAATAATATATATATATGTATGTATGTATGTATTTGTGCTATAGTTTAATTGATGTTTCCATACATCAAATCCTTAATGATTAAGAAGTGCATATGCAATTTGCTTTTCATAAGTAGTTTTTCATCATTATTAAGACTAAAGTCGTGTATATTATAGGAATACATCATATTCTTATTATCAATGTATTATGTTGATTCAAGATAATTTTTTCATATTGAATATCTCATGCAATCTATCTTAACAAATATTTACTCCACAAAGGGGAATAGGGAAAAACTGATACATTTTACATTGTTGACATGTGTACCAAATAAGAATTAATTATAGTGATTCTATGTTGAGTTGATATCCAGCGTTTCAATAATGGGAATGAATTTTGTGATTCAAGCATGAAGAATCAAATGTTTTAGTGACACTTATTTTACACTGAAGATGGATAACAGAATAAGTGAAAAAGGGATGGTGACCAAATTGATATCATCCAGTCATCATATGGTCAAATGAAGAATTATGTGATTATTAGTCTGTTCCATATTCATATCAGTGTGACTGATAGAAGAAGAAGAATGTGTTGCTTTTAGTTTTCTAATATGAAGAAGAATGAAGTGTTACATGGAAGTTATTCTTTAATTAACTAAGTGAATAATAAGGTATTGTAATATATAATAAGCATTGTGACATCCAGATGTAGTCCCAACATTGTAAAATTATTTAATGGTGTTATAAATAACCTTATTAAAAAGGTAGAGACAGTCTTCAAAGGCAGTTTAAAGTTCTATCCACGATATGTAAAACATGTACTGTAAATTGACTATAGTTAACTGTATGTGAAAGGGGTTATCCTACTTTTTTTAACCATGATTAATTTTTTTTTCAAAGTGGTTTTGTGACTAGAACTATTTCCTAAACATTCCATGGAATATCCATTCTTTTTGAGTAGTGAACATTATAACTATATTATGTTAAATCTATTATTTCATTCATATACATCAATGAGATAGGGAAAGGATAAAAAGAATATGAATATCAAAAAAAAGTAAAAGAGGTAATGGTATAAAATGTTTTAGTTGAATCAAAAATACCCCAACACTGATTCACCCCATCTTAGTGTTAGGCATATCCCATACTGGTCCTTTAAGATATCACATGCCTTAACCTGATGCATGAACACACACAAAATGTCACAATAATAATAAAAATAATCCCATAAATGGTTACTATAAGGTTCATTAAATATATTTTATCCTAGAACATGGAAAATCTTCAACCCTAGTCCCACCAAACAATCTTCCTTCTACAATTTCCCAGGTTAGTAAAAATAGAAATGAGGAAAACTATTATATGATACCATTATGTAACAGCACATACCAAACCACTAGGTCTAAATTAGAGTTCCACAAGACCTCATATATGCCTCATATTACACAAGTAGATTTTGGTTATAAGAGATGTTTTATTTCTATTTTCGGGGAGACTATACACTCAATATCACGTCCTTATACAAATAATCACCTTAAAAGAAATAATAAATGAATAATAATCAATTTATACATGTTTAAAATAAATATATAATACAAATTTTATATGAGTAAAAAAATTGGACCCCAAATGTTGAAATCCAAACTAGAGTATAAAATTAGAAGATAAAATAAATAAAATTTGAAGAGTACTCTAGAGTATGTCCCAACTCACCACCAGCTCCATACTCATCTACATAGACATTATCCATGGGATCCTTTCCTGTAAAAATATATGAATACATGAATCCTTCATGCATATAAAGATTCATGTTCATGGTGTGAGTAAAAATTCTTAGTAGGAAAACACCAAGAAGTCCATAAAATGTTTTTTCAAGAAAAATAGGTTATACAATAATACTAATAAAATCATAAAATTGAATAACATAAAAATAATAATGTACTGAGTAGTCATGCACTAACCAAGACACTACATACCTCTTTCTGTACCTTATTTGATCAATGAAGGAAGGAATAATCATAGGGAATCATATTCGATGAATTAAAATGAACAAAGTTCATTATTAGGTCTCTTAGAGGTCTCAAGTAATCGAGATGGTTCAAAACCACATACAGTAATATCCCAGTTCCATCATGGTATATGATATAATATTGTCGTACCCTATCTATTCATCAGTTTAAGCCTGAATAACATCATTCTCCTCAAATTGGTGCCTCAATCCAATCTCCTAGACCATCATCCTCTTACCATATGCTCTGGCCCATCATCATTATCTTTTCAAGATGTGCACACTCCCCCTCTAAAGGATAAACAACACATGAAGGTCCACTTATCCCAAGAACCATGAACAACCTCATAGGGAATAGTAACACATAAAATAGGGTAGATCAAAAAATAAAATTATAAAATATCATCATGAGAATATAGTACTGATATACTAATAAATGTGATTAAAATAAATCATGGCCAATAAGATTTATAATCATACCCATGGAATCATGCATGGTAAATAGATCTCATGGGTTACCCACACGCACACACACATATCTCATAATAATTAAGAATGTCATAAATATTCTACTACGATAAGATTCATACGAAGGAAAAATCTATAAATGAGATCCCAAAATTGTGATGGAAATCTTGTGTTGAGGTTGATGATGAATAACTCTAATGTTCCTCAAGAATGAAGATTGTGGCTTGTGTTTCACACATTAAGAACTATCTCACACAACAAGGGTACCTAAATTAAATTTTATTTAAATAATAAAGTGGATTAAAATGATACCTCAAGTAAAAACAATGTCAATATGGTGATTATATAATCACATACATTACGATGTCTATTGACGGAACCAATTCCAAGGTATGTCATAGAAGAGGATGAAAAATCACTGGATCAATTTTAATCATATAAAGGATCATTAAATCATTACTAATTATATAATTAAACATTAATATTATAAATTATTCATTAATACACCTCAAATACATCATTAAAAAAAGTGATTCAAAATGAGAATAAAAAAGAACAGTGTATTAAGATGATTGATATATGGAACTTACCAATAATTGTCCAATGTTCATTAAAATTCTATCTTGGTAAATAGAGGTCATCATTGAGATAATGCACCCGCCTTAAAAAAATTTTAATCATTAATTTACTTAATAATTCACACTGAGGATATTTTTAGGTTTAGAGTTTTAGGGAATTTGGCCATAACTATTATATTACATCTCAAATATTACAAAGTTGACACTTCTACTATGTATCCATTTTTTCTTAAAATATAATATTTAAAAAAAAGAAACATGCCTAGTTCCATGTTTTAGACGACATGGCTTTTCCATGAACCAATCATTGACCTAATTCATCTTTAGTTCTTTTAGAAAAAATTTCAAAAAACATGGGATGAGCATAAAATGCTTAGTAAGGGTTATAAAATAAATAAAAAACACATTAGTCCCTCAATACATAAAAAAAGCACTTTTACATACCTCATGAAATTATAAGAATTATAAATAACACATAGAAATCATAAATTATAATTGTAACTTGTTGCATCCATAACATAGTTACGTTACAACTTTCACAACTACGTATGGAGTTACATTTTGAATTCCCATCATAGTACACTCCCTAAATATCTTAAGAGAAACATTAACGTTTACCTCTGTCCTATTACCCAATGCATTAGAGAGCTATATCGGGCTCACCGTCCCATGGTTTGTCACAGAACCACCTGTATACGTAGACAATGCCCATGAACCATAACATATTCATAACACATAAATCAAAAAAGCCAAAATAACATTTCCACATTTCAATCACAATTAATTATTTAAATATATGGACATAATCAATCCATTATCAAAATCATTTAAAATTCCAAAATACAAAAAAGAGTATATTTTATTTATTTTCCTTTTCAAAACATTACAACTTGTTATGGAATCCAAATATCAAATAACGATCATGGAGAATGAAAGGTCTTTGTCACCACATACGTTCAAATGAAACATTTTCTGTTTTTCGTTTAGTAAAATGATACATAGAAAAAGATTCCATTAGATTGAAATGACATTTCAATGAGGTTTACACACATATAATGGAAATTCATGTATAAATCAAAATATGTCTTAATGAAAGGAGATAGAGATGATGTCCCTTACATCGTGTTCGACTTGAGTCGTTCGTTCTTTAATATTCTGAGTAATAAACTAATGTTAATTTATACTTGCTTAAGAACCATTATAATGTTTATTATTCCTTTTATATTACTTTTTACCATGTTATAAACATTACATAATTATTTATGTTAATTATGTTCATTTTGATGATATTTAGTACTTGAGTTAAAAATGAACTTCTTATAATTAAATGTTGTCCATGTGGTCAAAATTAGATTATATAAAGAATGATATTAATTATTTAAATATCATATAAATTTTATATATTAGGTACATATGTATTTATAATAGTCCATATCATTTGGATATATGAATATGAAATGCACCTTTCATGGAAACAGTAAGTCGTACGTAAGCATTAACGCTACATTAATTTATTATATTTTCATTTCTAAAGGTATGAAAAACAAATGATACATACGTATTTTACAATTCTATTATAATATAATATTTTATATACATTAAATAATTTCAATAACAACATATTTTATACAGTCATTGTATGGTATGAACGAGTCATATCACTTTGAGGGGGTGGTAGTCTGCACTTCCCTAAATTAAATTATCTTATTTATACAACATGAAAAGCATAATGGTATGTTCAAAATGAAAATTAAAGAAGTATAGAGAAAAAATAAATAAAATAAATGTCATATATATTTATATTTCTATAATAATGACCACCATGGTAGGAACAAAGTGATAATTGAACAATCATCGTTTCGTGAGGCAGTAGTTCGCCGTCCACAGAAACAATATTTTCGTATCAATTAGATGGAGGTGTGTGTAAGTGTAGTTTTAATAATTGAGGCAGTATCCTCAATTAGATTGAGGATACTGGTATTTTTATCTAAACAATGAATAATAAGAGCATATGTGAAAAAAGTAAAATAAAAGAAGAGAACTTGAGGGAAGACGTTACCTTTAAATCGGGTAACTCCCATTGGTTTGAACAAAAAGGATTCCTTGATGTCCCTTCTACCTAAGGTAAGGAATATAAGAGGAATATATGGAGCTTGAGAGATTATTTGGGTAGATTTTGGATGATACAAGGGGATTTATAGGTGTGTTTAATTGTTTAGTGGTGATGAATTTTTATAAGGGGGGAGAGGCTCTTTAGGAATGTTTGAAAATATGATTTTATTATAAACTAAATTTTAGTTTAAAAAGGTCCCAAAATTATTAAATTCGATGATAAGATGACTATTATTATAAATCCACTCAACAAATAGGTTTTATACATGTATTGGATTCAAATTTAACCATATATTTTTGCTTTAACCATTAGTTAACTAATTTGACTCTTACCATGTCTTCTTGTGTATTCACTCTATATGGTTAATATAGTAACTATAAATTCCCAATCGAACCGAATGTGGTTAATTAATGAAATTTTCGAGATTATATATGTTATTTGGCCGAATCTTATATTTTTAGGATTATTATATCATTTAATAAAATAATATTTGTTTTAAAAACTCATTTATGTCAATTTAAATACTAATCGTATCATCACTTTTTTTAAAAAATTTAGAACAACTTGATTCTTTCAAAAAACATCATTAATTAATAAATAACAAGTCATAAAAATCAATAAAATTTTTCGATGGAATAAAAAGGTTCAAAATAAATTTATTTTCATATTTAAATATCATTTATTTGAATCCTTTATTAATGAAGCAATTACCACATCATCATTGTGTCATAATTAAATTTATTTATTTAATGTTTAAAAATTAAAAATAAATTATCATGATGTATGAAATCATTTTAGATTTATAATGAATACTTATAGTTTATGATATTGATTATATAACCCCACATTTTAATTGTTTTCGAAAAATAATACTTTTTATGATATTTTTATTTTTACATTAAATAAAAAGATATTAGTGTTATTATCTGACCCAAATGGATTTCAAAGGACAAATTCCTAACACTAGGATTGTATTGGCCAGCCATTAATCATCATATAATGTTAGGAAAAGTGTTAAGGTAATTTTATATTATTATAATGTTATTTTTACCTTGAATTACCCTATTTACCTTTAAACGTGGTTAATAAAAATCAAAAGTTACTATTCACGAAAAATTATTTTCGTCTTATTGAACCACATTTTACCTACTGATGAAAATCATGTATGTATTATTTTTGAAATCCAATTCACATAAGCGTTAAAATTTCATTTAAATGAAAATGTCGTTTTTTAATTATTAAGTAGTATTTTTCACTAATCTTCAGAAATTGAAGGTTTTCAGAAAATACCGAAACTTCAACCTATGATAAATTTGATATTCCAAATTCAGAAATGATGGATATTTTACCAAATTTAAAACATAGAAGTATCAATAATTAATTTAAAATTAATTCTCATTTTCAAAACCAGAAATCTTTTTTTAGAAATAATAATTTCCAAAACATTGACATGTGTTTATGTATAATCTAAGAGTGAAATTTATTATAATGAAAAAAAGAATTAAATGGTAAAAATATAATGAAATTATAGTTTAAAACCATGAAAAATAACAATCTAACAATATAAATAAATTATATTAAATGAAAATTTTGAATTAAAATGAAATATTTTTCACTATTCATAAAAAATGAACATTATTAGAAAAATAACAAAATTTAATCCAAAGTAAATTTTGATTGCCCGAATCAAAAGAAGAAATTTATTTTGTCAAATATAATATAATTAATTGACAAAAAGTTGATTTAAAAATGGTTTTCCATCAAAAGGTTGTAAATCGCCCTTTTAATGAATATTAAAGTTTCCATTGTTAAAAATGAATTTATTAAAATATTAAGCCTCTATATTTTATCGGGTAAATGTAAGAACATTTAACAAAAATTTATAATAATATTATAGTTAGTTCTGTTAATTCCCACCAATAAAACATCTAGGCGTTAACTACCATTTAAAACAATAATATATTATTATTTTTCAGTATTACTTAGCCTTGTGTGCAACATGAGATTTCAGAGTAACTCATTGTTGTGTGTCAGGTACGCTATCGAAAATTGAATCCCATTTAATGTAATATCAATATTTAATTCAATAGTATTAATAAATATGAAAATGTATTACTCTTTATTTTCATTGGATGTTACCACCTTCCCCCCTTTTGGAAATTTCACCCTCACAATTTTATTCACTTATAAAATAGATGGGGGTATTTTTTCCAAATATAATTTTCAAAATCACACGTCTCCCCTTCAACCATGTGGTTTTTCCACAAAACCGTTCCAAGATGAATTACATTATTACATAACACTTGCTCTCTTCAGTCAAGAATCTAGACTGGTTATTCCTCATAGGAGAGATTCACTTCCATATGAACTACCTCTGAACTCAAAACACGAGATGGATTTGGGATATACATTCTCAATATTAAAACATGAAAACAATTGTGTATCGAGGATAAATTTGGAAGTAAATCCACTCTATAGGAAACTGATCGAACATTATCTAGGATTTCATAGGGTCCAGTGACCCTCAGACTCAACTTTTTCTTCATTCCAAAACACATCACACTTTTCCATTGAGGAAATTTTAGAAAGAGACAATCCCTGACATCAAAATAATGATCCTTCATCTAGTAATCCAAATAATTTTTCTATATTCTATAAACTTTTCTCATTTTCTTATAAATCAACTGAACATTATCCGCTATCACTTCTACCAATTTTGGTCCTATCAGTTTCCTTTCACCAACTTCATCCAAAAAAGAAGGAGTTTGACATCTCTTTCCATGAAATTCCATAAATGGGGACATTTATACACTTGAATGAAAATTTTAATTATAAAAAATTCAACAAAATAAATATGTTGGTTCCAACTTCACTGGTAATCCATTGAGAAAGAAAGTATCATATCTTTCAATGTCTGAATTGTTCATTCTGACTGCCCATCTGACTGAGGATGAAAAGTAGTACTAAAATTTAATTCAGTATACAGTGACATCAGATGGGCTTTCCAAAATATTGAAGTAATACTGGGATCAAAATCAGATAAAATTGTGAGGGGAACTCTATGCAACAAGTCTATCTCTTCAATATACAACCGAAAAAGTTGATCTCGAGACAATGATTCTCGAATAGGAAGGAAATGTGCAGATTTAGTCAATCTGTAAACAATAAACCATATTGAATTATTACCTTAAGATGTCTTGGGTAATCCAACAACATATTCGATGGATATATTTTACGATTTATACTACGGAACCAGTAAAGGCTGAAGCATCCCATTTGGTAACTTCTACTCATATTTAACATGTTGACAAGTCAAACACTTCACAGTAAAATCAAAAATATATATTTTCATTAAATCCCACCAACAATACTCCCAAAGATCTATGTACATCATAGTACTACCAGGATGAACTGAAAATAGAGAACTATGCACTTCACATACTAACTCTTTCATCAACTGTGAATCACAAGGCACATATAGTCTCTTACCAAACATAAAAATAATAATTATCAAAGTTAAAATAAGGAAACATGCCCTTCTGAACCAACTCTATCTTTTTATACAACTCACTATCTTCCTTCTCTACTTTCTTAATTCTGTTTGATAGAGATTATTTCAGTGACACCTAAAACAAAACTGATAATTTTCTTACACCAAAAACTTTTATGTCAAAGTTCATCAAATTGTTAATCAATGTATCTTGTTCCAAACATAACATGGTTAATGTAACATTACTTCTACGACTCAAAGCATCAACAACTTTATTTTCTTACTCTATGGTAATGAATTTTGATATAATAATACTTGATTAATTCTAGACATCTCCTCTATCTCATGTTCAATTCTTTCTGAGTGAATATATACTTATATCTTTTATGATCAGTATATATTTCATACTTTACTCTATACAAATGATACCTCAATATTTATAAAGAAAAAAAATAGAATGTAATTATAAATCTTTTGTAGGGTAATTTAACTCATGAGGTTCAACTAACATGAAGCATAAGCAAGTTTCATGATCATTCCAAATTTGGTCACAACCAAGTCCTTTCAATGAAGAATCACTGAAGAAAACAAACTCGCTATTTCTGTAAGGTAGTTCCAAAACAAGAGTATTCACCAATCTTCTTTTAAATTCCAAAAAACAATCATCACATAGTTTGTTACAAATAAAAATAACATCATTTTGAGTTAACATAATCATTTGGAAAGATAAACATGAATAATTATCAACAAAACTCTGGTAATAACATTCTAAACTAACAAAACTACGTATTTTTGTGATATTGGTAGGTCTTGGACATTGTTCAATAACTTTTGTTTTTGTTGGACAGACTGTTATGCCATTTTTTGAAACAATGTGACCATGGAAATAAATTTTTTGTAATCAAAACTCACAATTTCTGAATTTCCCATACAATTTATATTATTTTAAGGTATGCAAGGTAACCATTAAATGAATTTTGTGTTCCCTTAAACATTTATAAATAACCAAAATATCATCAATAAACACAACAAAAACTTATCTAAGAACTCACGAAAAAATATAATATTTTGATCCATGAATACAATATGTGCATTTGTTATCACAAAAGGAATAAATAAAAATTCACAATGGACATATATTGTACGAAATGTGGTCTTCGGAATGTCAGCTTCCTTTACATTCAAATTATGGTACCCCAACCTCAAGTTAATCTTTGAAAAAATGCTGAACTCCCTGGAGCTGATCAAACAAATAATTGATATGAGGAAAAGGATACTTGTTCTTAACAGTGATGTTATTAAATTCTCCATAATCAATGAAAAGTCTCCATGAATAATATTTCTGTTTAATAAAAAAGACATGAGCACCCCATGCTGATGTGCTAGGTCAAATGAAACATGTATTTAATAACTTGTGCAATTACTTCTTTACTCTAAATGTTTAATTTGAGCAATTCGATAAGGGGGTTTGGAAATTGGATTAGCATTAGGAACTCAGTCAACAGTAAAATTCAACTTCTCGGTTAGGTATTATACCTTGAAACTCATCAGAAAAAACATCATGATTGTCATTTACCACTGGCACATCATTAATCTGAAAAATTCTTTTTCTTCCAACAATATGTGCAAGGTAACATTAATTTCCATCTTTTACTAGTTTCTCAACTTCCTGATATGTTTTCAAAAGTAAGGGTTCATTCTTATACACAAGTTGCAATTATTTTTGACATAAAACCACATTAGCTCGACATTCAATCATAGCATGACAAACTGAAAGCAAATATATACCCTAAATAACATCAAACACTACTAGAGGCAAAGCAAAATGGTTTTCAAGTATATTTTTTCAACACACAATGACATGAAGGTTCTTATAATTTATTTTTCTCTCAAAATTTCCACCTTGTGTTTTTACCAAAAGTTTAGGATTCATATCTTGAGATGGATCTCCCAATTTACTAGAAAACATCTTTAAAGTGAAAGAATGTGTAGACCACGAATCCAACAACACATTGGAATAATCTGAATAAACAAAAAGTGTTCATGATACTACTTCATTCGATGTTCCAACATCTGCTGAAGTAGATAAAAAGGAATTCACAACCCCCTTTTTCTTGTAGTCCCACTTCTTTACCTCAGTTGAGTTATTCATTTGACACTAATTTTCACAATGAGCCATTTCATTGCACTAAAATCATTTTACTATTTTTAAATCAGATTTTGTCATACTATTACCCTGATCATTTTCAGGGAAATTATGTGCCTTATGTCCCATTTTACCACATCTATAACACTTACCAGAATTCAAAAGACATTGCACAGCCTGATTTTTTCAACAATTTCCACAAACTATATACTTAAAATTATTACGATCAGAATATTTTTGATGTGTTCTTCCCTTTCATTTTCCACATGAACCTCTTATTCTGTTTCTTTTCAAAGTACACATGATCATCAGAAAGCTCCATTTCCACCTTATCCACACATGAAAAAGTTTTTTTTACTTCTCAACTCAAGAGAAGCTAATCCCCTTTAATAATTTTCATTCAATCCTAAGTAAAAATAGTTGATTTTACAATCAAGAGCTTCAATAAAATTTGGAGCATTCCTTGCTAGTCGAGTGATCTTTTATTCATAAGCAACCACAAAGTCATCTTCCTGCTTCAATTACAAGAATTATTTTTCCATCGTATGATCAACCACCATAGGAAAATATTTCTGAACAAACATATATTTGAATTCATCCCAATCAAGAGCAGTAATCTCTATTCTATCCCTGATATTTTTCTTCATCGACCACCACTGATCGGCTTCACCTTCAAAATAGTAAACAGAAAGACTAACCTTTTGATGTTTTAAACACCCCATGACATCATAAATCTTTTCCAGTGCTTTAATAAACCCTTCAGCTAGAATAGGGTCTGATGACCCTCTAAATTATGGGGGATGCTGCATCATGAAATGCTCCACTATTGACATGTTCATCTGTGGTTGATCTTGATAATCCCATGAATGAATACCACCACCATTTATAGCCAGAGTCAACTATTCCATCACTGCATAAAACTATTCATTTCGGATTCTAACCATCTCAGGTTGATGATTTGGAAGTTTTTCTTACTCTTAACATCTTCCAATTATTGCTGCCTTGTTTCCAGTGCAAAAAATCATTCTGAACATTGAAATATCTTAGATGAAGCTACGTGGTAATCTTTAAATGATATATCATTTCAATATTAACATAAATTAATTTGTGGATATTAATTTAACAATATCATAACTCTTAAAGTAATATAGACTGACCTCTAATACCAACTATAAGTACCCAACCATAATCCTTTCGTAATCTTGAATTAAGTTAATAATTCACATTTCGGATCTATCCATGTTAAGGGTTTTAGAAATTTAGGCCAAAATTGTTACATTACATCTCAAATATTAAAAAGTATACACTTCTACTCAGTATCCATTTTTTCCTAAAATATAAACTATTGAAAAAGAGATTTATGTATAGTTCCTTGAGTTAGAGAGAATGACTTTTACCTGATCTCATCCTTGACACTATTCATCTTTATGTCCTATGAAAAAGATTTCCAAAAAAATGGTATGTGCATAAAAATCTCCTTATGGGTTATAAAATATACAAATAAATCATTAGTCCATTAATATATACAAAAAATAATATCTTCGAAATACCTCATGAAATCATAAAATTTATGAATAACACATAGAAATTATAAATCATAAAGGTAACTTGTGGAATCAATAACATACATACATTGTAGATTTCACAGCTACGTAGGGAGTTACGTTTGGAATACCAATCACAATATATTCCCTAAATCTCTTAGGAGAAACATTAACATTTACCTCTGTCACGTTACCCAATACATTGGAGAGCTATCTTGGGCTCACTCACCCTAGGTTTATAATATAAGCACCAATATACGTAAATAATTCCAAAGAACTATAACATATTCATAACGTATAAAACAAACATAATGTGAAAATAAAATTTTTACATTTCAATCACAATATATCATTTAAATATATTGGCATAACCAATGCATTATCAAAACCATTTCCAATACCAAAATACATAAAATAGTATAGGCTATTTTCTTCCTTTTAAAAATAATACGGGTTGTTAAGGAAGCCATATATCAAATAATGATCATGGAGGCTGAATGGTCGTTGTCACCACATATGTTAAAAAGAAACATTACATTTTTTTTCGTTTAGTGAAATGATACATAGAAAAATATTCCCTTTGAATGAAATGAAAATTAAAAGTGGTTTATACATAGTATAATCAAAAGTCGTTTATAAATCAAAATATTCCTCAATGAAAAAAAGATTGAGACGAACTCCCTTACCTCGTGTCCAACATGAATCATTTGTTCTTTAATCTACAGAATAATAAACTAAATTTATTCCTACATGCTTAAGAACCATTTTCATGTTTATTTTTCCTTTGTATTAATTATTACGATGTTATAAACATTACATAATCATTTATGTTAATAAGAGTTGTTTTTTCGATATTTGGTACTTGAGTAAAAAATGAACTTCTTATAATTAAAATTTGTTAATGTGGTTAAAATTTCATTATATAAAGAATGATATTAATGATTAAAATCTCATATAAATCATATATATCCACTACCAATGTATTTAGATTATTCCATTTCATTTGGATATAAGAAAATTAAATGGACATTTCACAGAGACAGCAAGTCGTACGTATGCATGAATGATACATTCATTTCATTTTTTATTATTTTTAAAAGAATGAAAACAAAATGATACATAGGTATATTTTAATTATATTATAATATAATATTTTTTATATGTTACAAATTTTCATTAACAAAATCCTTTATCTATTCCATGTATTGTATTAATGAGTCATATCACTTTGAGGGGGCTGTAGTCCGCACTTCCTCAAATGAAATTATCATATATATATAAAACATGAAAAGAATAAAGTTATGTTCTAAAATGGAATTCCAGAAGAATAGAGATAAAATAAATATCATAAATATCAAATATAATTACAGTTCCATCATAATTGACACCATGAGAGTCCGTAGAAGATAATTGAACTATCATCATGTCGTGAGGCAGTAGTTCTCTGTCCATAGAAACAGTATATTCATAACCATTAGATGGATGTGTGTGTAAGTGTAGTTAGAATCCTTTTCATAAAAAAAAATTATATTTATGATATTGATGTAGTTATGTAAACAAATAATAAGTATAGCATTGTTATTGAAGAAGTAAATTAATAGAAGATAACTTGAGGGAAGACATTATCTTAAAATTAGGTAACTCCATTTGGATTGAACCAAATGGCTTCCTTGAAGTTCCTTATACCTATGGCAAGACATATATGAGGAAGATAGTGATATTGAAATCATATTTAGATAGAGGTTGGATGAGCCACAGTGCATTAGAGGCGTGTTTAATGGGTTTGAGGTGATGGATTTTTATAAGGGGTAGGAGATGCTCTTAGGAATGTTTGAAAATATTATTTTATTAAAAACTAAATATTGGTTTCAAAATGTCCTGAAAATATTAAATTCAATGATAATATGAATAATATTATAAATACTCTAAAAACTAGGTTTTAGACAAGTTTGGTTTTCAAATTTAACATTTTCATTTATCTGTAACCCTTAGTTAACTAATTTGAATCTTACACTGTCTTCTTGTGTATTAACTCTTTATGGTTAATATAGTTACTATAAAATTATAATAGAACCACAAGTGGATCATTAATAAAATTATAAACATTATATATGTTATTTTGAAAAATATAAGAATTTTAAAATTATTAGATCATTTAATAAAATAATATTTGTTTTAAAAAATTATTTATGTCAATTTAAATACTATTCATATCACGACATTGTAAAAAATCCAATACTAATTGATTCATTCAAAAAACCATCATTAATTAAATGATAAAAACTCATCATAATCTATAAATTTTTTGGATGGCATAAAAGGTTTAAAATAAATTTATTTTAATATATATAATATCATTTATTTGAAGCTTTTATTAATGAAGTAATTAATGCATCAACATTATGACATAATTAAATTTATTTTTTTAATGTATAAAAATTAAAAATAAAATCAAATGAAATAAGAAATAATTTGATATTTCTAATGACAATTTATAGTTATAGATATCAATTATTTAGAACCACATTATTTTTTTTGAAAAAACCATACATGTTTATGAAATTTTTATTTTTTTACTTTAAATAAAAAGTTATTAATGTCCTTATCTTACACAAATGGATTTAAAAAGGCCAAAATAATTACCCAAGGATTGTATTAGTTGACCATTAATCATAAAATAAGGTTAGGACAAGTGTTATGGTAATTTTATATTATAATAAAATTATTTTTACCTTGAAATACCCTATTTACCTTTAACCACATTAAATAAAATTCAAAAGTTACTATTCAGCAAAAATTATTTTCATCTTATTGAAACAAATTTTACATATTGATGACAACCATGTATATCTTATATTTTGAAATCAACTCATACAAGCAGTAAAATTTAATTTAAATGAAAAATTATATTTTTGACAAATAAGTTGTATTTTTCATTATTCATAAAAAAATAATGGTTTTCAGAAAAATACCAAAAATTCACCCTAAGAAAAATTTTATATTCCAAATTAAAAAATTATTTTTATTTGACCAAATTCAAAAAGTAGATGTTTCATTAATTAATTTAAAATTAATTCTCATTGACAAAACCTGAAATTGTGCTTTTAAGAAAAAAATAATTTCCAAAATATTGACATGTGTTTATGTCCAATTTAAGAGTGAATTTTCTTCCAATGAACAAAATTGTATTAAATGGTAAAAATATAATCCAATTAAACTTTAAAAACAATAAAAATAACATTTTAACTATATAAGTAAATTATATTAAAAGGTAGTTTTGAATTAAAATGCAGTATTTTTCACTACTCATTAAAAATGATCTTTTTCCGGAAAACTACCAAATGTTCATCCAAAGTAAATTTTGATGCCTCAATTATAATAAAAAATTAGTTTTGTTAAATATAACACATCAAAGTGAAAATACTTATATTTATAAATGGTTGGCCATTAACAGGCGGTAAATCGTCCTTTTAATGAATATTTTAGTGGTTATGCTTAAAATTGGATTCATTCACATTTTAAGCCTCTAAATTTTAATGGATTATGGTAAGAACATTTTACAAACATTCATAATCATATTTTAGTTAGTTATGTTCCTTCACAGCAATACAATGACTGGAATTAACATAAATTTAAAATAATATTATCTTATTATTTTTTATTATGACTCAACCTAGTGTGCAACATGATATTTTGGAGAAACCCATTGTTGCATGTCAAATAAGCCATCGAACATAGAATTACCATTAAAGTAATATTAATATTTAATTCAAAAATATTAATAAATATGAAAATGTATTACTCTTTATTTACCTGGGATGTTACAATTGACACGATTGTTTCCAAACCAATCTAACTTGAATTCAATAATGGATTAATATTCTATCATCAATCAACTAAGGAGAATATGACTTGGATTGAGATTCAAAAGAACTTACCCTTTGAACATTCACTATAGAAGGTAGATCCTAGTTTAATTAAGAAACAAATTCTACTAGATTGAAGCACCATCTATCTAATAATAAATGATGAATTCATTACTGGATCTTTGTGGAAAACACATAACCAATATAGATATATCCTCATTTCAAAATTAAGAATAAGAAAGTTTAATAGACCTAACAATATACTAGTCAAATTCCACTAGATTGGTCAAAGGTTCATGGATGAAGGGGAGATGGATGAGAGAGTTTTATAGACTAATAGGGAGATCTCTAATTTGATATAAGATTAATGGTCACAGATTTGGTAGTTAAAGTATGTGGCATTTCATATTAATTTAAAATCAATGTGGAAAAGTAAATTCACCATTGAATATGGTGCATGGGCGAATCGATGGGGTTCACTAGTGGGATAGAGGAACCATTAGATGGATAGATACCATCCATTGGTTGATTAGTGGTACACCACTAGCTAGATGATGGGGTCTGCTATAGCTTGTAGAACCTTTGGAACCAAAATGGGTTGTCGTTGGGTTCCACTGGTTATCCGGTGGTAATTTTCAAGTGACCACAATTCCATTCACTTATTTTAATAATAAAAAATCAATTTCTCATACCCATAGTCCATAAAAACTACATAATTAAAAACCCATGTCATAGAATAAGAAAAAGATAATGGCGAATATTGTAGACACATAATTTCTCAATCATTGTAATAAATGTGGGATCATACAATCACACTAAAATGATGACTTGTTTTAATATTAACTACATCCATTATAGGGATAATATCCATTTTTTACTATGAAATGTATGTTATTTTGAATTATTCTAAAAAAAATAATTTAAGTAGGTTAAATATCTAATCATTTAATATAATACACTTGACTGGTTGAGCATATTTTGTTTTCTTTGTCTATCATATGAATAAACTAGAGACTATTACCCATATATCATTCTACATTGTTTTCCAACTATGTTTAACCTATATTAAACACTTAAATAAATGTCCTCACTCCTAGGCACACATCAATAATTAGTTACCTCAAACAATAGAATCCAGGGACACCCAAATTTGATAGAACCGACCTAGTTGGGTTTATTTTTGAGAAAAGTGATGACATGAACTAGTTTCCTAGTTCATGCCATCAAAGGAATTTATTAAAATAAAACAGTTTCAATACAAAACACGAGGAGTAATGAGCTTACTCCAGCGGGGAATTAAGGGTTACAATGATACTCAAACTAGAACAAAACCAACAGCCAAAATGAGCACCTTCAAAATGCAGAGGGATCTTCCATCCAGGATCAGCCATCAAGGATCTTCCCATCAAGAAATAAAAAGATGCTCCATCAAGGGAATATATCAGCATCCTCATCAAAGAAAACCACCAATCAAAATGTTAGATTCTGATAAAAAATAGCAGAAAATGAAGCAGTGTGAATAGTATATTCCATCCCTTCAAAACTTCTTGAGAGCAGACAGGTCACAAAATCATCAAACCAAGCAGGAAAAGCATCTAATATTCTGAGAAAATTCCAAACCAGCAAACAGTTTGAAATCCAAGCAGCAAGTGCAAACCAGCCGAACCAATCCATATTGTAAAAGTCACCAATCTGCAACAGAAACCAGACAAGAGCCCATCCTTGAAGCAATCATCAGCAAGCAATAAGATAATCCAGGTAGAGAGTGCACTTTCCAAACCAAAATGCAGAATTATAAAGCATAATTTATTCATAATATATGATAAATTTATATTAATAAATATTAAATAAGAGAATAAAATATATAAAAAAATAGATATATTTAAAAATGATTTACAAATTTATGAGATATTAATAAATAAATTAAAAAAACAATATAATTAAATAATTATTAAACATAAACAGTTCACTTTAATCAAATATGAACTTCTCCTTTTATCGTTTATGTAGTTTTAATTTGATTTCCATTATATTATAGAAAATTGTGACATTTATGAATTATTTTTTTAACAAATATAAAACATTTCATATATTATGAAACATTTTGAAGAAATAACACATTTTTTAAATAATTTTCATTATATAAAAATTAGATATGTGCATTAATGATATAAACCTAAATTAGTGCAGACTTCTTTATTCTTCACATTTTTTAACCACAAAAATACATTTTCTGATTGGTTTAACCCTCCTTAGGACCTCGTGATTTATGGTTTTTATTAAATTTATATAAAATATTATTTCATAAAAATTCAAATCCAATCTGTTTTCTCCACAATTTTATGCCTGTGACTTTTTAATACAATGAACATAATCTATAAAAACTATTTATGTTATTTTATGTTATTGTCATGAAATGAAAATGGGTGTTTTGACTATCCATTATTTAGGGAATTTTGATAAATCATTTTTGTGATTCCATTTCAGCTGGAAAAGATATTTTAGACAGGGAAACCAAATTCCAATAATAACTTCTCAAAATTTTCCATGACGTGATACACACCATTTTCAATAATTTCCAATAGATAGGGATGAGAAAAACATATCCTAGAGCATCATTATACGATAATCGATTATATGTGATTTTCTATTAATCTTTATAATTGTATATTCCCCTGGACTACACAATAAACATAATGAAGGAAAAAATATGCTTCATTCACATAATGATTAATCTCTTTTCCATTATAATAAGGAAACATATCCGGATTATTTCTTTCATCTATTCTAATATGTCTATAAATAAAATTTCCCATTATTTATTATTCAGTTTAATGAACAAAAACATTGATATATTAGTTATGATACCACTTAAGGCTGGGATAACATAACTTATGTCAATATATGAAATGTGACATCCATATGAACCAATCAAAGAAATCCATTTCTATAACTTTTTATGAAATAAAGAACATTATATCAAGATATTTATAATGATTGGATAGACTAAATTCATCATCAATCATGTTTTAGGGTCCCCAAGACCCAGTTAGCACTTTTACCTTCCATATTACACCATCAAAGAGTTTTAGAGGGATGTATATCGGTAAAATAATAGGCTGAGGATAATTTTAAAACCTAGAGAAGTATAAGATCTATATATATTGTTATAATGAATAATAAAATGAAGAATACAATGTATCATTATCCATTGATCAAAACGTATTTGATCAGAAAAAATAGATCTTTATAAAGGACACAGAGAAGAAGTCAAAGGGTTCCTTCTTCTAAGGGTATTAAAGAATGGAGAGAATCTTCTGAAAATCATGTTTTACCCTTCAAAATATAATCATATTTAATAAACTTGTTCAATGGTATGAGAGAAAAGAAATAAACCCTGAGATATTTGGATGAGGATTTGTAATGAAATAGATCAACACTCTTGTCTTAATATTGATCATGTTTTTATAGCTAACCAAATACCCTCTTTGGTACTCATATATTTAGTTATATTAATGATAATTTTCAAAAACTTTTAACATTATATATTCTTTCATCATATAACACTATTCCTATAATCAAAATTTAAAATTTATGTAATTATACCATATTTTCAAAAAACATTCATCTAATCTTAAAATGATTTAATTGAGTATGATATTTGAAGTGTAATATGAAATTTGAGAGAAGAATTATCCTATAATATGATAATTTCTATGAAAATCACTATGATATGGTGACAATCACAATGTCACGGTGCATCGAAATGTAGAACATGAAATGGTATAAATAACTATGCTATGATAGTTCCATAATGATCATTTTCATTATTAAATGGAAATATTTTATTCAACATATTCTTAAAACCTCTTTCTCCACATTCATCTCATTCCTTTAGTTATTTATTTAAGAAGGTTTCAAAATTTTTCATAATACGAGGATGAATAAATTTAATTAAAGACAAAATTTTCATTCTCCTCGTAATAACTTATTATTCAATAATTTCTACATATTTTTGCTCAATTTTCAATAGATGAATTATAAATTTTTTTAACATAACATTTTTTTCACTTTTTAGTTTCATATATGTTTCTTCACTAGGAGATTCTTCTGTAACTCCCTATAACTTCACATCATTCAATAATTATGCGATTTGGCTTTTATTTTATGAAAAAATTATGAATATTCCTTCCACAAACAATTTGTATTTGTTTTATTATTCAATTTTATATAAAGATCATTAAGAGTTCCTCAAAGTGTGTATTTAATGTTGATAACTCTTTCATATTGGTCTTATAATTAAATACATAGTTGTGATTTTTCAATCATTTTTATGAAAAATTCCTATATATCTTAGAATAATTTTGTATCATCTTACTCAAATAATGTCCCATATTCATACCTATTATTTATCAATAAATTTTTCATTCTAAACGCTTTCTAGAAGTGTTTCTAAATTTGATATTTTTAGGGAGAATATTACATAAATATCTCTATGTGAATTTAACATCAAATTCATATACAATATTTCATAGACATAATAAAACATCATTACCATCATTTCAATACATGAATCATTCCCATGTAAACCTTCTATTGAGTCTTACACTAGAACACTTGAATATTATCATCTCAATTGAAAAAAACATATAACATATTATTTATTATTTATTACCCACTTTATGAATATCACACATCCCAATGAAATTGAAATGAATTTTATTTTATTTTGGAATTTTTAGGTTTTATTATGATTTACTAGAATCTCATATGAAACTTACTTTCTAAAAGCATCATTAAAAAATAACTCTATCATTTTTACTTCCTATTTAATTGACACATGTTGATTTTATAATAGGGGTTTTTTAGGAAGTCAATAAATTTCATCTCTTCCCCATTTCTATGAGTAACTATGCCAATATAAATAAGATTGATGAATATACCTCCAATATTTTTAGTTATTCACAAATTATGATATCAAATATATTATGATGAACTAGTCACATTATACCTCTATGTTTTTACATTCACACCCACCAATGCTGAATAGTTTTTTGCAAATTTATTTCAATGATTTGAAACTCATCTCCTTCATATATTTATATTTTGATAAATCACAAAAAAGTTATTTTGGTCCTTTATATCCACATTGATCAATTTCATGTCTGGTTTAGGAATTGATATATCTATATAATTTATGACTTATATTCCATGAATTACTATTGAGTTAACATTTATCATGACTGAATGTAAGTGTGATATCATTATATTAATTCAAATATGATTTCTATACCCATCAAAAATAATCTATTTTCGAAATTAGTACATTCTCTATTTCAAAAAATTCTATATGTTGGTCTGAGTGGAGTAATAAAGAGGGGGGGGGGGTGAATTGATTATATATTAAAAATTAATTTTAAAATGTTGTCTTAAAATGGATCCCTAATAATAATGAATACATCCCATTTAATCAAGGTAATACGGTTATAAATGTGTGACTGTTCAAAGAACCTCTCCGAATATTGATTAATTATTTGTAATATCAATATGAATTATTGATACTACATTTGAAGATATTCTAATAAGGAAAAAGAAATTATAAATTCTATCACAAACTAACTATCAAATTAAAATCTGTTTTTATGGAATATTCAATAAGTCAAAGAAAAACTAAATTAAATAACACAGTAGATTAAACAATTGGTTCAGTCTCTATCCAAGACCTAATCCACTAAACATGGTGATCACCTTCAACCAATAAGATTATATTAACAAAATTGATATACACCCTGCATCATGGTGAAAAATAATCCACATGACTGTCTAGGTCATATGACCTCGTACACTATTCTTCATGTGTAAAAACTACCAAGTCACACAAGGACCTCTTCCACACATATCTGTTAGTGTAAAAATATGTAAAAATATATGAGGAGAAGGATATCTTGAATCATTCTCTTTAGTGAAAGATCCATTTTGTGTTTTAATATAGACATTGTAACAACCTGAAGTTTTTCAATGGAAATTCTATTCTTATATTTATGTCATAATATAACATGAAATCAAAAAATAATGAACTACTAAGTGATAAGTGACCTTTAAACATAATTTTGACACTTCTGTGTTTGGAATTTTGAAAATCTGACATACATGGTTATGTTCAGGATGATTTTTGGAGTCTAATGAAACAAAAATAATTTTTGGTGAATAGTGACCTACCCTTAAGAATAGTTACATGCCCTTATGAATATTACTATGACCCTTATGAATAGTAAATCATCCAACATAATAGTTGAATTACCTATAAATAATTAAATAAAATTTAGACATCTTAGAATGTGACAATTTGACCTTAGTAATCATTTTGGTATTTTGTAAGTCATAAATAATTAATAAATTAATTTAAAAGAATATTTATTTCCCTAAAATGTATTCATAAATTATTGAATCAATGTATTATAGTTTTTAGATAATTTTATAAGACCCAATGTAATTTTTGAAAGCACTGTAAAATCAGTTTTAATCATAAAAGCGTTTTTTAAGTAAATTATGATTTTAATTAAATATTTAAGTAATAATATCTATAAACTTTTTTTTAAAAAAATGGACATCATTTTTGTAATATACACATTGAAAAATGGTTGGGGTGAATTTTTGGGATTTTTCTCAGATACATGAATTTTTTATTAATAGTAGAATCAGACAATTCACAATAAATGATAAATAAAGGATTAATTGAGTCATCTATGATGCTATGAGGATGTAAGCCCACTTGGTTCAGGATAACATGGTAAAATAATTATTATTTGTCATTAAATACACAAAATTCCTTGTCTTATGGGAAATTAATAAACTAATGAATTATATATTAAGGAAACCCCTCTCCCCTCCACTATAAAAGCAATCCTTCACACCCTCAATTTCTCATACCTCTCAAGATCCAATCCTTCACTAAACTCTACCTAAACACCTTAACTATCCCCTCCACCACGGCCCAGAGCTACTGGTATCATCAAAAGACCAATCATATTCCCTTAATTAGGTTCTCAAGAGAAGGATTCAAGAGGTAATTTCTCTCCCTCTTCTCCTTTAATTTCCTTTCAAGTTCAAGTTCATTTCTTGATCTCTCTGAACCTATCTTCATCAAAATGGTAATGTAACTCCATTTTTATACATATACTACAAATTAATGATTCTAATGGGCAATTATATAATCCAACCCCTTTTTCTCTTATTTTTATTTTATTAAAGAGAACGTTGTTCGTGAGGTGTTAATTTATCACCTTCTAGAACGACAAGCTTTCTTCTTCCATGTAGACCTTTAGATATGGTCATGAAACCAATTTTCTGGTTGAACCAGATTATTTTATATGTATTATGTCCAATTTTAAGTTTTTTAACTGTCTTATGAACATATTACTAAGTGATAAATTAAAAGTAATTCATTGTGATCGAAAAACCGCACAAAATAACCCAAACATTATACGTTTAATTATTATCTAATGATTCATCCACATGGATATAATATAATTAATTATAAGATCATTAAAACTCCTTTAATATAATTAATGAAATATAATATAATTTCTGGATGTTTACCCATGTTCTACCCAAACTTCAATTTAAGAATACAAGTGAACCACCCAAGAAAAACCAAAAAAATGAACATCCCCAAACAATTTTTTTAAACTCTATAAGTCATCCAAAGGAACATAATATGATATAATAAAACCAGAACGAACCCTTTTAATTTACACATGGTTCTTTATATCTAATTAATTAATATAATTTCATTATACATGACTTAAATTGAAGGAAGCATTCAGATACAAGGTAAGGGGAAATATCTAACCCAATTTCTTCCTTCAGGTTCTCCCTCTTTAACTCCATTTTTTGATATGGTTACTACTTAAAGATCATTTTTTCATCATTTCCTTTACTTTTCTGAGATATACATGTTTTTCACTGGTTTTTATTTCAAACCAATTGTTTTCCAAAAGAACTCCTCCTTTAAGAACACCCCTTTTACTTCTCACTCAAAGTGGATGATTCTTGAAACATGTATGTTATTCCCTCTTTCCATTGGGAACCCAAATCTTATGAATGTGTAATTATGAGAAGAAACCAATTTAATTACATGGGTTAGTTATGTACATTTTTATATGTTTTATATGTGGCATGATTGATGATGATAATGTTACGATGTTATGGGTGTGCAAAGATTTATATAGCGCAGTATGAATGTTTAAATGTGATGGGTGTGCTTGGAATTATACAGTGCTCCAATGAATTGGGTAAATTGATGAATCTCATGAGTAAATGTGAAATGATGTGTGAAGAATATTATATCTTGGTTTGAAAGTACATGTGGATTTTAACCACTAAGACACGATGTTTCATTTTTATGCATTGCCACATTTCAGGTCTTTTATTTATTCTCGTCTCATGTTCATGAACTTTTTCCTATGTTATGATTGTGCTCACCCCATGATATATTGTTCTTATATATCCTCATACTGGGATTCTAGCTCACCCATTTTGATGTATATCATCATGTGGCTACATTTACTAAGGAGAGGATAAGTACCAATAAGAAGCTAGTGTAGAAGAAATTAAATAAATGTTTATTCTTGATGTGGTATTTATTATATATGGTCCTATTTTTCTCAAGACACTAAACCTTTAGATCCTATATGTGTAATACTATTATGTTTTTTTATCTTTAAAATGACGTAATAGTAATGTAACAAAAGGCTCACGTTGCTATACATGGTATCAGAGGCAAGGTTTAGTTAATATAGGAATTAGGATTAGTGAACCCTGGGGAAAACCTACAGCATGAGACTAAGTACAAATATGCACACAAGAATATTTACCTAGGGATCCCATATGTTATGTTTTAGGTATAAATTGTTTAAATGAATAAGTTATTCATGACTTGTTTACTTATGTTTTTATCTGACCTTTTCTATTTTAGAAAATGGTGGGAACTAGGAGAAATCAGGCCAATAACTCTTGTGAGGGCCAATGCAACAATTTCCCAAATGACTTCCCCAATGATTTGGGAGGTGGAGTTCAAAAATTCATGGCGATTCTTACCCAATTATTATAGGTTATTAATAATAACCATAATAATGGGGAACATCCTCCTTCACCAAAGATGGAGAAATAGGCTATGGAATGTTTTATGTAGCAACGACTACTGATGTTTTTTTGATCTTCTGATCCAGTAGTTGTGGAAAAGTGGGTCAACTCCATGGAGAAGATCTTTTCTGTGCTTCAATGTTCTGAGACGGAGAAGGTGACTCTAGCCATTTGTCGTCTAGATGGAGAATCTGATCAATAGTGGGCATTGATTAAGAACACCAGGCCAACGGAGGAAATTTAAGAGATGGAATGGGAAGAATTTAAGATAATGTTTCTTATTAAGTATTTCCCACAAACTCTTCGCGTGATGATTGAGAAAGAATTCATAGAGCTCAAGCAAAAAGAAGGAGAATCCGTCACAACCTATGAAGCGAATTTCACAAGGCTCGCATGATATTATTCAGGTTTTGTTATCAACAATGATAACAAAATTTATAGATTATTTAGTGGATTTAAACCACACCTTCGAAAGGCTCTTGAAATTTGAGACTTTGGGAGTTATGAAGAATTTGTTCGGTGTGCTCTCAAACTGGAGATTGAGTTTGTAGAATAGTACCACGTCTATGGTGATATGAATAGAAATATGGAGTTTCAAGCTGGTGGATCTAATGATAAAGGTGGGAAGAAAAATCAACGACCCACATGCCAAAAATGTAAGAAGTTGCACAATGGGAACTACCTCAATGTGATGGGGGAATGATTCAAGTGTGGGAAAGAAGGACACCATGCTCAAGAGTTTCGAAAAGACACGAAGAAGAAGTAGAATGTAGCTGATGAAAGGATATAACCACTCATGGATCAAAGCTACAACTGTAAAAAGCTAGAGAACTATGCAAACAAGTGCACTAAACCTCGAGTTCTCGAGGGTAATCAGCATCAGGAGCCACCAAAGCCAAAGGAACAAGGGAAGGATTATGCCATCACTATTGCGGAGGTGGAGCATGATAGTGAAGTCTTACAAGGTACACTTCCCATTAGATCATTAATCACAAAAGTTTTATTTGATTCTGCTTCTATGAATTCCTTTATATGTTGCAAGTTTTCTAGAACTATAGAATCAATGCCCCGAAACCTTGAAGTAGAGTTATCTATAAAAACACCGAGTGGTGCAATAATGGAAACCCAAGTGTTTGAATTTTCTCCTATTGGCGTATGGGGGAAGATTCTTCCAAAAAATCTCATAATACTTCCCTTGGTGGAATTCAATGCTATAATGGGATCAGACTGTCTCCTGTTATATAGAGGGCATACCAACTGTCCGGAAAATGAAATATCTTTTCATATTCTGAACCATCCCATGCTCCTCTAAAATTGAGAGAGAAATCATGAATCTCCTATGAAAAATCCTTCAACGGTGTGGGTGTTGATTCCCTAGGAAGAAGCATACCTCACCCAAATGGTTGAGTTGATGGAATGTTCCAACATTGAGGAAGTGCCCATCACGAGGGAATACATCGATGTATTTCCTGAAGAGTTACCCGGAATTCCCCTGGATCATGAGGTAGAGTTCTCAATTGAACTCATACCCGGAGCTACTTCTATCTCGAAGTGCCCTTATAGGATGGATCATATCGAACTGGAGGAGTTAAAGAAGCAGCTGCAAGAGCATCTGGACAAAGTGTTTATACGCCCTAGTGCATCGCCTTGGGGTGCGCCAGTGCTCTATGTGAAGAAGAAGGATGGAACAATGCGGTTGTGTATCGATTATCGAGAACTAAACAAGATCACTATAAAGAACAAGTATCCTCTACCAAGGATTGATGACTTGTTCGACCAGTTAAGAGGAGCTCAATACTTCTCATAGGTGGATATTCGTTTTGGATATCATCAGGTAATGTTTAAGAAGAAAGATATTCAAAAGACCACCTTCTGAACAAGGTATGGGCACTATGAGTTTTTGGGGATTCCCTTTGTACTTACTAATACCCCTACAATCTTCATGGATTTGATGAGTAGAGTCATTAGACATTACCTCACAAAAATTGAGGTAGTATTTATTAATGATATTCTCATCTACTCCAAAAGGAAGGAGGAACATGCAGAACATCTAAGACTTGTGTTGGAGTCATTAAGAAAGGAGAAGTTGTACATCAAGTTCAGAAAGTGTGACTTTTGGATGAATCAAGTCACATTCTTAGCACATGTGATCAGAAGTGAGGGAATTTCTATGGATCCTTCAAATAAAAAAGGCGTTTGAGGAATGGACTAGGACCTCTAGTGTCATAGAACTCCGTTGTTGTCTTGGATTAGCTGGGTACTCCCGACATTTTGTGAGAAAATTCTCACGATTGTCAAGCCCTGTACCTAAGTTAACAAGGAAAGGGGTAAAGTATATCTGGATGGAAGAATGTGAGGGAAGCTTCAAGGAGATAAAGAGAAGGCTGATCACTTCCCCTATACTCACACTAACTAAAAGTAGAGAAAGTTTTGTGATATAAAGTGATGATTCAAAGAAAGGCTTGGGTTGTGTACTCATGAAAAATGATAATGTGATAGCCAACGCCTCACGACGGTTGATGATCCACAAGTAGAACTAACTGATGTATGATCTAGAGTTGGAAGCCGTGATTATTGCCTTGAAAATCAAGCGGCACTACCTTTATGGTGAGAAGTGTGACATATACACCTACCGCAAGAGCCTTTAGTATATATTCACAAAAAAGGATCTAAACATGAATCAAAGGAGATGGTTAGAGCTAATCATTGATTATGATTTCTATATTCACTAACATCCTAGAAAGGCGTACAAGGTTGCTGATGCTCTAACCAGAAAAGAACCTGCTACACTATCCATGTTTCAAATTGAGAAAGACCCTATCTTATTGGATATGCAAAGAATGGATTTGCAAATCATCAGGGAAGGGGATACATCTCAACTTTCCCAAATGATTTTGCAACCATCCATCCAAGAGAAGATTAAGGAAGCACAGAGGGATGATGTGCAGATACAAAAGAGGGTGAATGTAGTAAAGGAAATGAAGCTGTAATAGTTCCATATCGATGATGATGGTGCGATTTTGTTTGGAACGCAGCTTTGTGTGCCTTCATCAACTGGGAAAAAGAAGGAGCTGTTGGAAAATGCACATAGCTCAACTTTCTCTATCTGTCCTAGGAGTACCAACATGTACCATTATCTCTGAGAACACTTCTGGTGGTATAACATGATGAAGGATATTGAAGAATATATATCAATGTTCTTGGTATGTCATCAAGATAAAGATGAGCGACATATGTCCAAGGGTATGATGCAGCCATTGCCTATACCCATGTGGAAATGGGAAAACGTTACTATGTACTTTGTCACGGGTATCCTAAAGACATCAAAGGAAAATATGACGATATGGGTTGTGGTTGACCGACTCACCAAGACTGCCCATTTTATCTCTATTCCAGAAGATCTCTCGCTTGAAAAACTTGCAAGGATATATGTGAATGAAGTGGTGAGACTGAACGATGTTCCACTCTCAATCATCTTTGACCATGATCCAAGGTTCACATCTATGTTTTGTAGGATCCTTCAACATGATTTGAGTACTGAATTAAAATTCAGCACGACCTATCACCCCCAATCTTATGGCCAGTCTAAAGGACTATTCAGATGTTTGAAGATATGATAAGTGCCTGATCTCTGGAATTCAATGGTGGTTGAGATCAACATCTCCCATTGGTTGAGTTCTCATACAACAATAACTTCCACTCGAGTATTCAGATGGTTTCGTATGAAGCTCTTTATGGGAAGCGAGTAAAACTCCAACCTGTTGGGATGAAGTTGGAGAAAGACAGCTACTTGGGTTTGATCTTGTTCAAGAGATGACAGAGAAGGTTCGAGTCATCCTAAAACACATCAAAGCTACTCAATGTCAGCAAAAGATCTATGCTGACAACCGTCGAAGGGACTTAGTGTTCAACGTTGGAGATAATGTCTTCCTTCAAATATCTCCATGGAAGAGAGTCATGCGATTTGGGAAGAAATAGAAGCTAATCCCAAAGTGTATTGGCCCCTTTGAGATCCTTGACCTCTTATGATCCATGGAATATCGTCTTGCACTTCCACCGAATATGGATCATCTTCATGATGTGTTTTATGTATCACAATGGTGAAAGTACGTACTAGACCCCTCACATGCACTAAACTCAGAGGTGGTGCAGTTGGAAGATGATCTCTCCTATGAGGAGAAGCCAGTAAAGATTCTGGATCAGAGAGATATAGTTCTACGCAAAAAGAACACTTATATTGTCAAAGTGTTCTGAAGGAACAATAAGTATGAGGAAGCAACTTGGGAACTAGAAGAGACAATGAAGAAGAAACACCCTCACCTGTTTGTTTAAAGTAAAATTTCGGGGGTGAAATTTCTTAAGGGGGAAGAATGTAACGACCCAAATATTTTCAATGGAAATACACTTCTTATATTTATGTCTTTAAATTAAATGAAATCACAAAATAATCAACTACTAAGTGATAAGTGACCTTTAAACATAAGTTTGTCACTTCTGTGTTTGGAATTTTGAAAATATGACATACACGGTTGTGTTCTTGAAGATTTCAGGAGTCTAATGAAACAAAAATAATTTTTAGTGAACAGAGAACTACCCTTATAAATAGTAACATACCCTTATGAAAAGTAATATGACCCTTATGAATAGTAAATCATCCAACATAAGAGTAAAAGTACCTATGAATAATTAAATAAAATTTAGATATATTAGAAAGTGACAATTTGACCTTAGTAAACCTTTTGGTACTTTGTAAGTCATAAATAATTAATTATAATTAAATAATTAATTTAAAAGAATATTTATTTCCCTAAAATGTATTCATAAATTATTTAATCAATGCCTTATAGTTTTTAGAAAATTTTATAAGAACCTAGGTAATTTTTAAAAGCACTATAAAATCAGTTTTAATCTAAAAAATTTTTAAGTAAATTCTGATTTTAATTAAATATTTAATTAATATTATTTATAAAATTATATTTTAAAAATGGACTTCAATTTTGGATTCTACATGTCAAAAAATGGTTGGGGTGAATATTTGGGATATTTCTGACATACATGATTTTTTTATGAATAATAGAATACGATAATTTACAATAAATGCTAAATAATGGATTAATTGAGTCGTCGATGATGCCCTTCTGATGTAAGCCCGCTTGGTTCAGGATCACATGATACAGTTACTATTCTTGTTTATTCAAGGCTCACTATTTTTTTGTCTTAGTAGAAATTAATAAAGTAATGAATTTTATATTAAGGAAACCCCTCTCCCCTCCACCATAAAATCCACCCTTCACACCCTCAATTCATCACACCTCCCAAGATCCAAGCCTTCTCTAAACTCTGAAAAAACACCTTAACTATCCCCTACCCCACGTCCAAGAGCTTCTAGTCTCATCAAAATACCAAGATTATGCCCTTACGGAGGTTCTCAAGAGAAGGATTCAAGAGGTAATTTCTCTCCCTCTTCTCCTTTAATATTCTTTCAAGTTCAAGTTCATTTCTTGATCTCTCCCAACCTATCTTCATAAAAATGGTATTGTAACTCTGGTATTATAAATATACTGTAATTTTATGATTCTAATAGGATATTATATCAACCAACCCCTTTCCCTCTTCCTTTTATTTTATTAAAGAGAACGTTGTTTCTGAGGTGTTAATTTATCACCTTCAAGAACGACATGATTTATTCTTCCATTTCTACCTTAAGATCTGGTCATGAAACCATTTTTATGGTTTAACAAGAATATTTTATATCTATTATGTCCTATTTAATGTTCTGTAACTTAATTATGGACATATTACAATGTGATAAATTAAAACAAGTTCATTTTGATCGGAAAACTTCCCAAATTAACCCAAACAATCTTCATTTAATTATTATCTAATGATTCATCCACATGGATCTAATATAATTCATTATAAGATCATTAAAACTCCTGTAATATAATTAATGACATATAATATCATTTCTGGATTTTTACTCATGTTCTACCCAAAATTCAATTTAAGAATACAAGTGAACCACCCAAGAAAACCATAAAAATGAACATCCCCAAACAATGTTTTTAAACTCTATAAGTAATCCAAAGAAACATAATATGAAATAATAAAACCAGAAAGAAACATATTAATGTACACATGGATATAGATTTCTAATTAATGAATATAATTTAATAATACATGATTTTAAAGAGAAGGAAACATTCGGATTCAAGGTAAGGGGAAATCGTGAACCCTATTTTATTCCTTCGGGTTCTCCCTCTTTCACTCCATTTTTTATATGGTTACTCCTTAAAGATCATTTGTTCATCATTTTATTTAATTTTTTGGGATATACATGATTTTCAACAGTTTTATGTCAAACCAAATGTTTTCCAAAAGAACTCATCCTTTAAGAACACCCCTTTTACTTCTCACTCTAAGTTGACGGTTCTTGTAACATATATGTTATTCCCTCTTTCCTTTTGGAACCCAAAGATTATGAATGTGTTATTATGAGATGAAACCCATTCCATTCAATGGGTTAGTTATTTAAATTTTTGATACGTGTTCTATGTGGAAAGCATTATGATGATAATTTTATAATGTGAAGGGTGCACATGGAATTATATAGTGCAATATGAATGATTACATGTGATGGGTGCACCTGGAATTATATAGTGCTCTAATGCATTGGGTAAAGTGATGAATCTCATGAGTAAATGTGAAATGATGTGGGAACAAGATGATATCTTGGTTCACAAGTATGTGTGGTAGTTAACCACTAAGATATGATCTTTCATTCTTATGTATTGCCACATTTCAAGTCTTTTATATATGCTCCTCTCATGTTCATGATCTTTTGCCTATGTTATGATTGTGCTCACCCAATGCTACATTTTTCTTATATATCCTCTTACTGGGCATCTTTCTCACCCATTTTGATGTATATCCTCAGGTGGCTACATGTACTAATGATAGGAAATGTTCCAATAAGAAGCTAGAGAATAAGAAATTAAATAAATGTTTATACTAGATGTTGTATTTTTTAAGTATGATACTAGTTTTCCCAAGACACTAAAACATTGGGTCCTTTATGTGTAATACTATTATTTTTTTTATCTTTAAAATTATGTAATAGTAATACAATAAAAGGCTCTGGTCACTATAGATAGACACACACTGATCCAATGATAAAAACAATACACAATAGAGAAAAGATGACGAGAAAAGGATAGAAGTGCTCTGCGTGTTATTCTATGTAGCTATGGACATGTATGATGATGCAGAAGCAAGTATCAAGTCCTCTTATAAAAAACAGAGTATGAAGAGTCTTCAAGTTCTATGTTTTATGATTTCTGGATCATGTTCTTCTTGAAGGTGGTACAATGAAGATTTTTTTGGATATGATCTACAGTAGTTCGACCATTGGAATCGAGAGTGCTTCATGTGTTATTCAATTTTTTCTTGATGCATGTATCAGTTATCTTCTAAAAAATGATTTCACGTCTACTACTATACTTCTTTTATCTTATTCCAGTGCCACACTTTTCTTTTTTATTTTGGATTTCATGTGTTTGAATTGACAAGATGCATGTATTATACACCTTGTACCTTGTACTATCAGGTGGCATGTCTACAATGAAATTTTAATTCTGTTAGTGCATTTAAATTACTCAAATATTACAGTTTGAAATTAAATTGAAAAAGAAAAAATAGATTAAATAACGGTGTAATTTTATATCCTAAAAATGGTAAGACATGGAAACAGTGTCACAATGAAATGATGTCTTCTTCATTTGCGTTGAATGATGAGATAGTCATGATGGAAAGGATGTACTGAGATCAGGAACCGGTAGCACAGATGCAGTGTTAGAATCACGTTGTATGGTTCTTTTCCAAACAATGAAAGTTGTATTAGTAATGGTATCATGGAATCGGTGTCTCATACTTTATGAATATGAAACCGGTCATAGTGTCTAAGTCACGGTGTCTGGGTCACAATGTCTGGGACACAGTGTCTAGGTCACAGTGTCTCGGTGACAATGTCTGGGTTATGGTGTCGTGATTACATTGTATGGGTCACATTGTCTAGGTCCTTTTCCAGAAAACTATAAATGGTGGAAGACACACAATTTCTCTAACTTAGTCAAATATCTATTTACAGACCTTAGTAGTAATATTCATAGAATGAATTAGACATAATCATTCATAAAAGAAATCATTATATAACAAATTAAATATAATTTACAATAATCAAACATGATTTAGGATTAACAAGATTTAGTAGATGTTTATTTAAATAATATATAATCCAGCCATATCAACACATTATTTTAGATATGTTAATCATGATTAATAATATTTACTGGATTTAGAGTTCTTCAGATCAGTAAAACATGATTAAAACACAAGGAGTCCAACAATCTCCCCCTTTTTGTTGGCCACAAATCATATGAATTAAATTTTGATTCTTAGTGTGATTTATATTGAATTAGTGTTCTATTCTCCCCCTTTTGGGATTGTCAAAAATAGTATAAGAAAGAAAGAGAATAAATGAAATTAAATAAGAGAATAGTCAACAACATTCCACATTGCATTAGAAGGAAAAATCGTGACATTAAAAATAGTAGGCAATACAAAACATCCATATCAAAATACAGTTTCCACTTTTCTTTAGTACCAGTTTTCCCTTTTCCCTTGGTAGAAGCATCCGAAGGAGCCATAAGAGTTGATGTAGAAGTTGATGAATGGTGTGAGAAAACTGTTAGAGAAGGAAGAGGTAGTCCATCAAAAATAGAAGGTTCTATTGTAGGTTTGGTGGAAGACCGAGGCATGTTTTGTCTAGGATAATGGATCTGATCTGGCTCAGAGGCTCAGATATAGACATTGATGTAGAGGCAAAGGATGTGGATGATGAAGGAGGTTAACCCGACTGCAAGGGTGAAGTTGCAGGAGCTACAACAGTAGTGCTCTTTAAATGAAGATAAGGCTTCAATATCTTAATGAAATCAACAATAATCTCACCACCATACTACAATTCTTTCTCAAAAACATTTTCTTTCCCTGAATTTTTCCAACAGAGGAGTGAAATATTTCATCTTTTATACATGACTCTTAAAGGGTTGAGTGAAAAGAGGATTTTTTAAATTCACTACAAGATACTTGAAATGATTGGTCATATCATGCTTATAGAAAATACAATAAAAGTATAAATCCACTTTCTTAGAAATTTCTTCCTGAGCATCATTTTCCTTCTTTGAATGAATCCTCACAATGTCAAGTACTCTGTCACTATTATTGAAAACCATAGATATGTTCTCCTTTTCAAAACTAGTTAGCACTTATTAATGTTTATCCTTAACAAAAGTTTTGAGAAGATCACTGTCAAAGGGTTCAGATGACTGTCCAGAGGCACTAGAGGCTATAAAAGATGAAGTGAGGGACTTGAGATTGTTGAGAACTTTTTATAGACATCCCTTGTACTCATCAATCAGTCTTCTGAGACAAAAAACAAGCTAACACATCTCTTGGACTATCTTCCAGTTTCTCTCATCCACTTTGTCAACTAATATATACAAGTTCTGCTGAATAAAAGAGGCAACATCCTATGGAATCAATACACTAACATCCTTAATTGGATTATCAAAAAGATATTTATCTGATTACATCCATTTCTACATATCTTCAACCACATCCTTAAGAGACTTCAATTCATCAATTAGTTGTTCGTTCTCAATTCACACCTCTTGAATTTCATGAAGCATTTTTGTCTGAATCTATCATAGTTCTTCTCTAACAGAAAGGAATCATCTCTTTCACTTAGGTTTGTTAAAGGAGAAGGTTGAGGGATCATGAGTTTTTCAACTCCATCCAATAAAGTAGATCCAAAGCCTTTAAAATCACTCTGACTCAAAAAAGCAGGAGGTTCCTGTGAAGGTTCAGGAACATGAGTATAGATAGAATGAGGTTATTTTGGAGAGATTACATCTAGAGCAGAAACTAGTTTTAATTGAAACACATTAGACAATTATATTCCTTTAACTGAGGCTTCCTGGGTATCATCCACATAAATGTAGCTAGGGAACATTTACCATGTATCCACAATTAATTAATCAATATGATTATGAATTAAACACTTTCTAGACTAGGGTGATACTCCCCTTCAACAATTTCATCTCTCATAGGACTAAGAGAGTCAGTTCCTCGAACAAGTTCTAAAACATCATCTCTAATACCCTCACCCATTTCATTTCTAGCTAACTAGATGGATTGTTCCGTTATTTCCTCAGCATATGGGATAATATCATGATTATATTGTTCTTCCAAAAATTCTTCAACCACTGCTTCTTTTTCAAGTGAAAGTTATTCTTCTATATGCTCCTCAGGAATATCCATTTCTCTTACATTGACAATATATTATCTTCCAGAAGTAGGTTCTTTATCCACATAAATACTTCTTTCAGTAACATGTGTTTTCTTCTCATGTATTTCTTGTAGAACAGGTCCACTATATTCTTTATCCATGACATTTTCTTCTAGAGGTGTGTTGCCTATTCTTCCTCTTCAATAGGATAGTCAACAATTTCATCTAATTCCAAACCCGGATCAGATATGTTCATAGGTCTTGAAGGATGCTCAACTGGATTAAAATTTTCATATAACCTTTCATTTTCCTCCATTGAATCCTTTTTCCACACATTCAAACTAAATTTCATCCTTTTAACTCTAACCATTCAGATACAGAATTCATTGTCTTTGATGAATTCATAATTCGGTCCAACCATTCCTTTACAATATAGCATAGTAGATATTATACTTGAGTAGAACAAGGAGGTGGAATTTTAGTTTATCTTAATCAACAGTCACATATGATATATAACATACTTGCATAGGTTAATCTTGTGTCAATTCATCACAATATATATCAAAAAATACATCTAGATATTGGAGGGTTGCAAAATCTACTTTTCTTGGACTAATTAGATTATGTATAAACTTAAACAGCAATATGGTATCACTATTTAACTCAGCAGTAATATCTACTCTTTTTCTTACTGCCAGTCTAGCTTCCAAAGGCCTCTTATAAAACAAAAATATCACTATGAGGAGGAGGACTTGTTTGGTAGTCATAAAACATTCCTTCATGGGGTATCCCTAGGGAAGCACCCTATAACCTTAAGAAGAAGTTTCATCTTTGTCCATTAATCCAAATCCTCAAAACAAATCCATCTTTAACATTGAATGAAAACTGAACAAACTAATAGAACTGAGCAATAAGCTTTGGATAAATCATCCTTTTATCTTTTATTAACAAATCCAGCATTCCATACACTTTCAGTACTTCCATAACTATAGAATCCCATGAAATAAAAAAACTAGGCCTTATTTTCATTTATGGTGCCACTACTCTATCAACAACATTCAAGTTCAATTGTCCTTCGAGCACTATCATCTATTCTCTTTTAACATTTTTCTTAGATATGCGCTTCTATGGAGTTAATGAAGATGGGTGCTTCATATTGGGAATTCAACTAAGGGATAAAGAGATAGATAAAGATGAAGGGAAGAAATAGGACTTATTATTTGAGAGAATAAAGCTTGAGTGTAGAAAATAGTGAATTATATTTCATTTAAATCATTTAGTGATATCAAGCGTCAGAAATTAAAAGGAACAGAATAAAAAATTAAAATAATCAATCACTGAAATATGGGTAAAAAATATAAATGAAATGAAAAATATTTGTTACGGTCAGACCAGAATAGGTTGTCATGGTGAGACTAGAATGGGTTCTCACGGTGTCATATTTATGGTGTGTCTCTACATGGTGCGAGTATATTACATGAGATAGTAAGTTCAAGACAGTAATTGAGAGACAATAACTATGATATCTTAGACATAAAACATCAACTTCTATATATTAATATATAGAACTATGAAAGTGATACAGTAATTCAAATGCAGTGACTCGTGAAACTGTAAACTGTAAAATGGAAATCTGTGAGATAGTATGTTTTTTAAAAATGTTGACATTCTACTTATGATTTATCATTCCTAATTCATTTATGATGTAATATATCCTTTATGAATTTAATGATTTGGTGAATATATCAACAAGATGATATTTAATTCCATTTAATTCCAAAGTGATATCCCATTTTTGATAATTTTCTCTCAAAAAGTGATGTCTTACATCTTTATGTTATGTCATAGTGTGTGAAATATGATTTTTTTTGATATGTGAATAGAATATGTATTGTAACAATTTATAGTTACGTAACTAAATTGACATCCATAATCAAGTAATGTGTGGTTTATCCACAAAATTTATGCACAACAACTACTAGTTTCCCTGTATTTATATTTTATAGTAGAGAATGCAATAGAGATTTGTTTCGTACGACACAGTGATACTAGATACTTTCCCAAAAAGTGACAGGTTTTAGAGGTGCTTTTTCTATCTAACATACAACCAAAACAATCATCATCATAAAAACAAAATAACTTTAATGATTGTCCTCTAGGATATAACATTCCTAGATTGGTTGTATGTTTAAGGTATTTGAAAATCCTTTTAACAAAATTTAAATGAGATTCCTTATAGTTTTATTGACAAAGAGAACACATAAATACACTAAACATAATGCTATGTTGGGTAGAAGTTATGTATAGTAAGCTTACAATCAATCCACTTAAAGTGGTTTTATCAATATATTTTCCATCTTCAACAACATCCAACTTACAAGTACTACTCATTGGAGTATCACTACTTTTAGTACTATCCAATATAAAACGTTTTACATGATCTTTAGTATATTTTCTCTCACTTAAAATTATACAATATTTATTTTGAAAGATTTGAAATCCAAGAAAGAATTTTAGTTCACCCATTAATATCAATTCAAATTCATTTTTCATCATTTTAGAAAATTCAATACATAAAAAAAAATTTATGATCCAAAAATAATATAATCTCCCTAAATTTGAACTACTAAAATATCGTTGAAAATTCATTTCATAATAAGGGTAAGATCAGTTATACCTTCTGTTGAAACTTTTAAAATAATAAAAGTACTTAATCTATCTTACCAAGATCTTGGAGATTGTTTTAATCCATATAATGCTTTTGGTAATTTTAAAACATGATTTTTAAAGTTAGGATATGTAAAACTAGGGGTGGTTCAACAAAGACATCCTCAGCTATATACTCATACGGGAATACACTCCTTACACCCATTTGATATAGTTTAAAATTATGATGTGTAGAATAAGAAAGAAGGATTTTGAGGGCATAATGACTAGATACTAGTGAAGAGGTCTCTTAATAGTCAATTCCTTCTTCTTGACTATATCCTTTTGAAACCAATATAGCTATGTTTCTAACTATATTACCATATTTATCAACCTTATTTCTAAACAACCACTTAGTATATATGGTAAATATATTTTTTGGTGTGTCCAAAACTTTCCTAACTTTGTTCATTTAAAACTAATTATGTTCTTCTTGCATAGCCATCACCCACAATGCCTCATTAACAACATCATCAATATTTTTAAGTTAAATTTGTGTCATGAAAACTTTTCTTTCAACCTGATTTCTAAGAGAAGATCTAGAATGAGATACTTTATCTAAATCTCCAACAATAACATCTAAAGGATGGTTCTTAAGGGTTCTAACAACTCTAGAAAAATAGGGGCTAGTTATTTCATGTTCTTCAACAGTTTCGGGTTCATTATGAATTGATTCTAGAGAATTTCCAGAACATGGAGTATTCACAGATTCCTTTATAGGATTATTATAGGATTTAGAATTGATGTCTAGATTTGACATATCATCCTCAAGATTATCAAAAGTGGTCTTAGTCTCATGGGGATCTGTATCCTCAAACATGACATGGACAGATTCTTCCACACATTTAGTTCTTTTGTTTAAAACTCTATAGTCCTTACTAGATATTGAGTATCCTAGAAATATTCCTTCATCACTCTTAGAGGAAAACATTTCATGATTTTCCTTAGTATTGTGAATATAGACATTGAAACCAAAAACTTTGTAGTAGCTTACTTTGGGTTTTCTATTGTTCTATAAATCAAATGCAGTTCTTTTAATAAGGGGTCTAATCAACATGCTATTAATAATAAAGCATGATTTATTTATAGCATTAACCCAAAAATAAATAGGTCTGTGATATTCAATAAACATGGTTCTAGAAATCTTTTTTAATGTCCTATTTCATTTTTCTATAACTCTATTTTGTTGAGGTGTTATAGGGGAAGAGAAATTATGACTATAACCATTTTTTAAACAAAAGGATTAAAACTCTTGATTTTCAAACTCACAACCATAATCACTTGTTTGATATTTAATTCTATTTACACTATGATTTTCTACAGTTTTAGAATATTTGGTAAAATTAGAACAGGATTCCCTTTTGTGATCCAAAAAGAATGTCCACATATATCTAGAAAAGTCATCTATAAGAACATAAACATAGTGTTTCCCATTTAAACTAGAAACTCTAGATGGTCCAAAAAAATCCATGAGAAACAACTAGAGAGGTTGAGAAGATGACACTTCATTCTTTGGTTTGAAGGAAATATTGTGTTTCTTTCCATTTTGAAAAGGATTACACACTTTATCATTAGGAAACTCATGTTTGGGTTGGTCTTTGACTAAAATTGATCTAGTTAGCTTTCTGAGGGAGTGACTATTGCAGTGTCCAAGTATTCTATGCCAAATCCAAGACACTTTGTGGAATACACTTAAACATGAATCATTTTAAGAAACTAAAGAATCCATGTTAACAATGTATACATGTTCATTTCTCAATGTAGAAAATACTAGTCAATTATTACAATTAATGAAATTGAAAGAATCATTTTAAAATTTAACATGGAATACATCATCAATTAGTTATGAAATACTAATTAGATTATAATTCATTCCTTCAAAAACGTACCTTGGAAATAAAAACTGTGTTAGAGTTACCAATTTGGGTGAGGCCAATGGTTTTCCCTTTTCATTGTCACATAAAGTGAAATTTCAACAATCAAATTTTATTATGTTCTTGAAGCAAGATTAGACTCTTATCATATGTCTTGAATAGCCACTGTCCAAGTACCATAATCGTTTACATGAGATCTTTAGACAATTTTTCTACAAAATAGTAAAATAAAAATATACATTGGTACCCATATTTTTTTGGGTCCAGTAATATTAGTAACTAGTGCAGTAGGAACCCTAATCTACCTTATAGGTCTCCTACAAGCCTTATGTAAGTATTTGAGAATAAAACTCTATTTGGTCCAAAAAATAATCAAAAAACAGTGAGTGTATCAAAATTTGAACAAGAAGAATATTTTTCAAAACGAGGAGAAAAAATGTATGCTCTAGATTTAGAAAAAAATTGGGTTTTCCAAAATTTATTTTACTAGGTTGATAGCCAATACTAGTAGTGTAATTAAAGGAAATATGTTTACCTTAAATTTATATCAATGTATCTTTTCCATTAGTAATCCTTTCAAGGTCTTTTTTTTCAACTGATCATTAGATACCTTTAATTCAATGTTTTCTTTGATTAATTGAAAATTTATCTCTCTTCCTATAAAAGGATTAACCTTAACAGATGAGGTAAGAGTGTACTGTTTTCTAAAGACTTGTATTTGTCCTTTACTTCATTACATGTCTCTCCAGGAATATTTCCTTTCTCAAACATTTATTCTTTAGACATATTTTCAGAATCACTTTCATCTCCCAAATAATAGGAATTTTGTACATGAGATTCCAGTGTTACCTCGGATGTGTTTTTCATTGAACACATATTGAATTTTTTATCTTATGGGGAAATCTAATGATGGGGATCATAAATATCCTATGAATAAAGGTTTATTAAAGTCATACATAGTTAAAAATAAACATGAAAAATTTAATATCTTATAAAAGTTATGAATTATAGTTTTTTATTCTGTTTAAAGTAGGAAGCATGATTATATTGATAACAACATATCTCAAAACATGATTCTGATTTTTTTGGCATGTTAATATCGAAGAATAAGATGGGAAAACACGATCAATGGTTTGTGATGAAAGTTATATTATTTAAGTGTAAAAATATATGGTTTCATGAATTTGGATATAGATGTATTTTAATTAAGGACTTATAAGATTAATTATAATCATATGTTAAATATTATAAAAAAATATTTTGAGGACTTATGTGATTTTATTGTGATTAAAGAAATTTTATAATTGTTTTTTGGGTTTTAATAGATGATTATAGCATGTTTAACCGTTTGTTTTATCATTTTATATAAAATAATGATTATTTGTAAATAATTCTATTATATTGTGGATAAAATATGTACAGGAAAGATAGATTTGTGGGTTAATTTGATCATTGGTGTTAGGGCAACTATGGTTAATTGGTATTAAGGGTTAACTTTATTATTTTTGGAGACATAGTTTTTATTTTATAAAAAACCACGTGGATAAAAATGTATTTGGAGATTAAGTGATTAAATTTAATTTTATATATGTTCACTATATTTTTTGGATCATTATAGGAATCATGGTAAATTCTAATTTTCTAGCTATTATGAGATTTTCTGTTAAATTGGTTGATATTAACTTTGGAATAAAAATTGAGCTAAATTTTAAAATAATATATGATTTTATAAATAATTAATAGTGATTAATGTTAATTATTGAAATAATTATAACATTTTTTATAATATATAATTTGAACTTATACATTTATGGAATATGAATTAAAGAGTGATTAATTTGTTTGGTGATAAATGTTTAGTTGATTTTGAAAAAAAAGTGTTATAAAATAATTTTAATATTTGGGAAATAAATATGAGTTCATATTTTTTTAATAATTTTAGGGTAAATTTTTTGTGTAATGGTTAAACTTGAACATTGGGTGTCATTATTATTTTAAGAATAATGTTTTATTTACTCATACAATGGTTTATTTATATAAAATACCATCTTAACTTGTGCGAAGCATTATGCTTTTGTCTAATGGATAACAGTGAAGGAATAAAATATGATCCTACTATGGATATTATGATCTATTAAAATTTAATTCTAATTATTGAGGAATGAAAAATTAATCATGTTTATTTAATAATTATATTTCAATTTTAAGTAGAGATGTAAAACGACCGAAAAAATAGTTAAATGATTAAATTATACTAATAGAATGTTAAAAAATTGGGTAATTATATTTTCTCATAATATATATCTCAATGGAAAAATAATTCCTCAATTAAATAAAGTGAATGATAAATTAATTAAGACTTATCCAAAAAGTACACTCACCAATAAAGGTATGTATTTTGAAAATCAATTAGAATTACGAGTCTCATTAGTGTAAATAAACAGTATAAGAAGTATTTATGAAATTATATGATACCTAAAAATAACATATACATTAAAGTTATTTTAAAAATAATTTGTGATAAATTTGGGTAAAAAGGTTTTTCCAACCATCTATCTATATTTTTCTTCTAATCCGCATTCCTTCTCATTCCAATTGTTTTATAGTTCGATTATTAGAGATTCTTTTTAAATGGTTTTTTTTAAAGTAATCATCCACTCCATGGAACATATTCAGAATTTTATAAACTATTTTTATTTTGAAATTAGATAAATATTAAATAATGAAATTTATTTATGTGGGGTTGTATTTGAAAAATTGAGGATTTTGTATGCATTACTTTAAGTAAATACCTTTTTGAATACTATGTGTTATATTGACTAAAAAACTAAAGTGAGTGATAAATTTATAAAATTAAAGCTAAAAAAATTAATTATTAACTAATAATATAAAAAAAATAAACAACCTTTGGAAATTGATTTGATGTAATGTTAAGATTACTTAACATTCAAAAGTTCCATTTTTTTAGGAAAGAATCTTTTCTTAATATGTTTTATATTTATTAAAAAATAGAATTTAATTATTTTAGAATGTATATTGATAAAATGGAATTAAGTTTTTATATAAATAATTAAAATTAATAATATGATATATTTTTTATTTTTCTAAAATAGTCTATTTTTAGGTGAATAATACTAATTTTAAATATAAATAAAATATTATGGTATTGCTATGATGTAATTTTTTTTTGAAAATTTATGATATATGTTTTATTTAAAAAATATATATTTAATAAGTTATATATTGAGTTTTAATTATTATCACTGAAAATTAAAATATTGTTTAAAAGTTTGAAAATATAAGTAATCATTTTATTTAAATAAAATATATTATTATTTTTTTATCATAACCTAATTATTTCAAATTTATTTTTTCTTTTACTTCCTTCAAATAGTTTATAACCATAAAAATATAATTAAATAAATATCTCTATTATAATAAAATTTTATAATGGTGACTAACAATCTATTTTCTACCCCCGTTACTATAACATCCCCGGTTTTCGTAGACACAATATTTATACATTTAAGTAAATGTTTTTGGGTATTATGTAAATTGATTTTTTAGATAAATATAAATATTAAATATTAAGTGAATATATATATATATATATATATATATGTATTTTTATGTGTGTGTGTGTGTGTGTATATATAGAAATCGTGGTATTTAAAATACTACCTTGGTGTGTGTCTAAATACATATAATATCATATAGAAAGAAATTACTAAATTAAAATAAACCAAAAATGCATTAAGTTAATACATAATTTTTATATTTGATTCATGTTTTGATTTAATTATTTCTCAATAAATATTTATTTAAAATATATATTTTTATATTTTGTTACCAACTAACATAAATCATAAAAAACTGTTTTATAAAAAAATATAAATGTAAATTCATAGGATTCGTAAAATTAATGAATATTTGAGTTAAATATAAAAATATATACTCTGATTTATAAAAGTAAATAATTATTTATTTCAGGTTATATTCAATAATTCGATCACAATATAGTTTTATTAAAATAAAATGTATTTCTATTTTTCATTTAAAATTAATATTTTAAATTTTCAAAATTGACATTTTTTAAGAAAATTTAATTTTAAATACTAAATCATTTTTTAAAAACTACGTTTTTTAAATAAAAATTGACATATAAATTTATAGAAAAAATAATTAGTGGTAAATTTAATATTATTAATTTTTTAATAAAAAAATTATATTTAAGAAATATGATATTATGAAAATTGTTATTTAAAAAAAATATATTTATATTTTTTAAAAAATATATATATTTATATTTTTTTTAAAAAAAGATAATTATGAGTATTATAATTATTATGTTTTTAACAACCAAATATTTGTTGAGAAAATCATCAACTTGATGATAATAAAATTTTCAATAGATAAATTTTGTAAAAAATTTACCTTTATAAATATATATATATTATTATATATGATAAGTCAGATAAAAGAATTATACATAATATATGAGGTACATGTTATAATAATTTTTTTAGAAAAGTGAGTGAATATATAAATAAGATAATCAATAAAATGTTGTTCAAAATTATTGATTCAGTTTTAGTATTAGATAATGAATATATATATATATATTCATATATCTATAAATAATATATGTATATATATATATGTTTGTGTGAATTAATAATAATAATTATTATAATTATAAAAAAATTACCGATAATACAATATATGTTATAAATATATATGTGAAAAAGATATTAATATATGATAATAAGGAATAAAAAATAAAAGCTATTAACATATATATGTGAATAATGATAAATAATATAATAAATATATGTTAGAATAATAATAATATCATGATATATATGAATAATGATAAATAATATAATAAATATATGTTAGAATAATAATAATAACATGATAAATGTTAAAACAAGGGATTCTGAGTTTTGGTTTTGGACGAACACAATGCACTGTCAGTGCCATCGTTTTCCTCAAGGAGCCAGCGGTAGGTCGACATACGATCACACTAAGTGACTGACAATTCCTTCATCCTAATTATGATCAATGAGCATCTTTTCTTATGGAATGATCCTCTCGCAAATCATGTGATGCATAGGGGAGTAGGATCATGGGACACAACCAAAATAGATAGATTTTTTTCGTGTATATATAAATGGCGTGGTGGATTTCCATAGAGGCCTTATGCCCGATACATGGTAAGTGAGGTACAATCTCTATACCGTAGGTTATTATTATAAGATAAATCTAAAGTATATATAGGGAACAAATCATTGGTTAACACATATATATAATATATGAGAGTATACATATATATATATTGATGTCAGTATCATTGAATGGGGCTCGCAGTGTAAGCTGTTTCTGGAGAAGTTTTTCTTCCATCGAATATTTATCCCTCCATTTAATGGATTAAAAAAATTACTTCCCTTCAGTTTTTTATTTTTTCATGATTTCATAAGAGTTATTTTGTGGCCTTATACTATGAAATTTTTTTTGCAGCATGCTTTAAAGGTTTGGAGATTTTTTGAAAAACACTGATAAAGTGTTTTATGTTTTTTCATCATTTTATATTTTATATGATATGTTATTATATCCTTGTTATGTTTCATATAAAAATAATTTTTGATTGTTTAAATAATTATAATTACGATTTTTTTGTGCCAATAGAGTATTTTGTTTTTATTTTTGATTTAAAATTTTGTATTTTGAATTACATAAAAAATATATAACAGTTTTTAATATTATTAATTTTCTTGAAATGCTACAAGCGAGTTATTCTCTAAAGATTTCCAGTTTAAAATTGTTATTTTGTATTTTATAAGGAATTATTTTATAACTAATATATGTTGGATTTTATTTAAACATTAATTTAATATTTCAATTGATTTGTTCATTAAAATGTTATACCAAAGAACTATTTTAACCTATTGAATTTATAGAAGAATGTGTTTCAAAATTTAGTGGTATGGGAATTATTTTAACCCTTGTTTCATGTGATGCTCTATGATGCTCTATGTATATCAATTTAATATTATTAATTTAAAAAAACATAGTTAAAAAAATCTTATTCTAACTTGTATACATATTATTTTATGCAAAACTAATTTCATTCTCTCTTATATATATACAAATAATTTCATGTGAATCTATTTTATACGAATAGAAAAATTACATCCACCCATGAAAATTTCTTTATAAAAATATATTTGGAATATATAATGAATAATAATTCTTTCTAAATGTATGTAAACAAACCATTGATTTTTAAAAAGATAAAATTAATGTTTCGAAATGGACTATTAAAATTCTCTAATGCACAAAATTTATTTGTGCCAGTAGATTAATTTTTATGAAAATATTTTAAAAACGTAACAATTTCTAATTTTGGCCTCTATGAATGAAAGAAGTGGTTATTAAAATTTCAAAAATATTGGTTATGTTATTTATTTAATTTTCAAATAGTTATATAAATATATATCATTTTATGAAAAACGCTTTTATTCAGTCACATATATATCTGTGTTTATATATATATTTTTTATTGGAATCTATTTTTATTACAACACGTATATTTATTTATATATTTATAAGTTAATATGTATATATATTTCATATGAAACTATTTTTACTTTGATATAACAATGTTTTGTTAAAAAAAGAAAATTTTAAAATTTATTCTTAGACTCCATGCTATCTTTATTTTAAAATATTGGATTTTGAGTTTTACCATAAGCATTGGGGGAAATTAGCATTATTAGGAAGACAGCATGATCCCCTTTTGAATTGGGTAAGGGAAAATCCATTACAAGCTCATAATCCTAGAGGGATCAAACCCATTATAGATCCTAGTATAAAAAGCATTACAATGGCCCAAAATCCCAAAGGGACAAATCGCATTACAAAATCAGAGTCAACCCAATTAACTCCAGAACAAGGAAAACAAGTCGATGTGAACGCTACTGCCACCATCTCATCCCATCACCATCCTGAATAGCCTCCACACATGCTCATCACAGCCAGAATATCTGTGATACCATCATGACTGTTGTCCAACATAGAAGATCATATCTCGCAAACTGAGAAAATCTGGAATCGCCTAGGATCCATCCTCCTACCACTGATGGTCGACCGCATCAGATCTGGGTCTACCATCCAATGTGACTCTAAATGATGAAAATCATCATCACCACCTACCTGTGATCCACTAGATATAGATCTATAGATCCTTTCCATCATAGATCCTCACCATAGCTTGCTCTTGACTCCATGGATCCTTGTCGCCGCCTGCCCTTGACTGCACTAAAACACAAGATCCATATATTCATACCATAGATCTGCACCCCCTCCATAACATACTACCGCCTCAGATCCATCTCCCCAACATCGCCACCAAAAAATCCATCTGAATCACTATATAAGAGAAGAAAAATCCAGGGGTCGAACCTATGAGCTCTCCACCGAAGTAAAGATCTCCCCTGCTTTTGGGTTTTAAAATAGGTTACCCCACATATTCATCCTTTTCATGTATTTTTATTAAAAAAATTAACATGTATACATCCCTTTTTATGAATTGAATATAGATTCTGTGGGTGTTAAATGATGATCATGGGTTTTATGATGAAAAACACATGCTACGATGTTATAATTACTAAGAATTATGGTTTTTTATTATATAAATTATGGGAGGGGATGGTGAGTAAATCCAAACACATATGTGACTTTATGCAACTATTTAAAGAGTTTTCCAATATTTATATTGTTCTCAAATTCATTGGGAATTATATTAGTCCCATGAGACATAATGTATGATGTACATGAGGTTATCCTAAGCACACAATGAGATTAGGGAGCAATATTATTCCATTATGGGACTATATCCACCATGTTATGTTATCTCTATAGTAAACTGTGACTATATGTTATGATATAAAGATACATTGAAAAATATTTATGAAATTATTTAAGGTTTTTTAAAGAAAACATTATACATTTTTTGAATGAATTAAATGCGTTTTTATTCAAGGAATCGATGTATTGATATTTAATAATGAAAATTATTTTTATTTAACATAAGAAATCAAATATCTACATAAGGTATGTAATGTAAACTTATATTCCATAATGTAATATTTTAAAAATTAGAAAAACATATCCGGTTTGATCATTTTTTTGAAACCCCATTCTGAACTTTTTATCGCTCGACCAATGTTTTCAAAACCACCATTCATAGGGCATAATGACCTGTAGAGGTGAGTGAGTGATTGGGGTCCCACTATGTTTCTATAACTCTTGTAAATTAGAGGATTAGTTTTCTGGTCTGTTATTTTATTTGTGTTATAATTACAATTCTCTTAGAAATACTGACTCTAAAACTATAATCCTTTGTGATATTGGGTTGTTTTATAAAAATAAATGATAAATATTAAAAAAAAGATAAATATGTTTTGGAACTTATCAGTTGGTATCCAATATAGGGTTTAAAAGAATTTTAGGGGAGGATATGTAGAAACCTTATAATCCTTAGAGGCCTTCAGTACAGAATAGTGGGGATATACCCATGCCTCTATATCAAATGTCTTCATCAACTGTTTGTATAGAGTTCTTTGAACTAGGCTATACCGATGATTCCTTAATGATGTTGGTATAGATAAATCTATACCAACCATTTTTTTGAAATTGATTGTATATCCTTTAAACACATCCAACAGCTCCCAACCTTGCCCCATTTAACCAGAATTCTACCCTAAAGTTTTTCACATGAACAATAGGAGGCTTCCCTTCTCCTCTAGTGATCTTAAATTATTAAATAATTTTCTGATTCAAATCTTCTTCAACATCAAATTAGTGAGTTTTGAATCATTTTTTCTTCTTCTATGTATTATTTCTATTTTAATATATTTTATCATGTGATCTATCTATGACATTTATGTTCTTATACTGGTTAAATATAGTTTTATTGATTATTGGATGATGTTTTTAATTCTACCCAATATGATTTTTCATTAATTCCTTGAATTAAACCATTAAATCTCTATTAAACATATCTAAAATGATATGGTTATTTATTATGTGGTTTTATTTTCTTTTTTTTTGGGACATTTGTTGGTTTCCATATTTTTTCTAGAATTATAGATTTCATTTTTATCTACTCTCCTTGGATTGGTTGTGTGTGCGGACGTTTGCGTATAGGTATGCTTCATGGGATGTTTTGAATTTGTTTTAGAGTTTTGTTAGAAGTTGTTCTTTCTTCATTTCTATACATGATCCCACTAAACCCCAAAACCAGATTTCAAGAAATTAAAATATTTTAATTTTAATATTTTATTTTCCTTGCATGATTTAAATTGTTGCATCATGAAGAATCGATGGCCAAGAATAGTTCATGCCATGGTTTATGATCATATCTTGAAGCTCCAGTCAAGAGGAATATAAAAACACAATTTTAATGAATTTATTGAAAGAATTCAATCTCTATCGACCATGAGAACAACATTAAAATTTAAAATTAAAGATTCATGTTTAAAAAACTATCTTTGATTTAGTTGATAAATGAGAAAGGGGATTAATTAGGAATGATATATAAGATTCAAAATATTTATCCTTGGGAATAAATAAGGCTAGAGATATTGATGTTTATTGTTATAAATATGATAATTAAATAAATTAATAATAATTTAATTATTTATTAAATCATTTATTAGGGGATGAATGAGCATGAACTATTTTTATAATTGTTGTATTTCATTGATAATTTTTCAACATTTTCCATAGAAATTATGTATTGAAAAATTCATCGAATATTTATTTATTATATATTGAATAAACCTCCATATTTATTATCTATCATAGATTGAATATGTTTTAATTCATTTTCTTCATCACCCTATCATAGATATCATAACAGGATGGTATTTTTTCTTCCTAACATGTGATTAAAGTGTTATTGCACTAATGTGTTTAAGGATTTTTATTTAATTAATGTTATTTTTCACATTAAATCATCTTCCCTCACTCTCTATATTATTTTTCATTACCTGACCATTATGTATTTATAAAGGGAGTGTTCTATAATGAAGACACTATAATACTAATTTCACAATAACCATTGTTAATGATATGTTATACATTTAAAACAGTTTTCATTACCATTCTCAATAATGAACCAATGTATATGATGATTAAAATGTGGAATTCATGGGGGATTGATAGTAAATCAATCAAATAGGGGGGTGACATAGATATATTTCTATTGAAAATAGGAAATCATAACGTTCTTATAATCACTAGTGCAAGAACATTAGAATTATATATCTCATACCTTTTTTCTGTTTCTTTTTCTATCATTCTATTAAATCATCATCAATCATTATTATTTTAATTTTTAAGTAGTTGTTACTTTATATAATTGGGATAGTGTTTTGATTTTTATATTGAGTATTATATACAATTTTATTTATTATATCATTCTTATAATTTCATGATCTCATACCACATTATTGTATATTTATTGATTTGGGGATTACATTTTTAACATAGAAACTAATTGACCACAGTTGGAATTAATGACTTTCTATGGGTTGACCAAAACCCAAGAAGGGTGGAAGAACTATCTCATTCAAAAAAAGTAAAGGTTCCACATTTAGTGAAGATCATAAGTTGGGTAAACCTATATTGTTGAAGAAATATCCATCAATTTTCAATCTTAAATAATTAATGAAATCATTAGAGTGTTTCTAATGAGGTTGGTATGGGAATTAAAATCCACCTTGCCTAAAAATTCCAAAAATCAATCATTAATGTGGTTGGTTGGTATATCTTATAAAATAAATTATAGATTACAATAACCAATGAATTAAATGTCCCTACCATATTCTATATCTTTTAGTTGGATTGTTAGATAATATGAGGTATTTCCGCTAACCTCATATTATTTATATCGATTATTTTGCTCCTTTGTTTCTAGTTTTGATCTTTGGATTGTATTTTGGGATGTTCAAAGTATTGTGAAAATTGGTAAAGAATGAATTTGTTTTCATGAATTTATGGTTTTTTCCTTTTTTTGGATCTTTTGTTATTGATTCTTAATAGTTAAACCCATCGATAGAAATTTGTAGTGTCTCAATGTTATTCAGTTTATCCACCAGCATAGTGAATTATTAATTTTCAAGGATACCCACCTTGTTTATATTTTATAAATTTCTTATAAAATAGGTTATTTGTCATACTATTTATTTTTCTTGATTATAGTATTCTTTGATGAATTTAATATTAAAATTGGTTGTAATAAATTTTGTAATTATGGATTGCATTATTGATTTGAATATGAATTTCCCCCTGTAATAGAATGGATAGAAGATAAATGTATCTTATCAATTATATTTCAACCGAGTATCAAATTAATTTGGAGCTTTTTTGTTTATTTTTTATTTAAAAATTATTTATATAGATGTTGTTCATAGTTTCCATGTTATTATTGGGTTGGAATATCAAGGTTAATTTGGGAAGAAGTTAAATACGATATAACAAAAACTATATTTCAAACAAACTATTATGTATGGAATCAAAATGGGGAGACGAGACAATATTCTATTGTTTATGAATGTAAATAAAGTTGTTTTATAGATAATTTCTTATTTGATCAGTGTTAATTTGTGCATTATCATGATAGAGAGAGTATTAAGGTGAAAGAAGCTAATAATATCAATACACATGAGGAAAAGAATGATGATGATGGAATTAAGAGAGTGAAAAAATTAATGGATGATGTGAGAACACATGTATACCAAGAGTGTACTAAAATTAAAAATTTAGAATTTTTTTATGTCGTTATATAATAGAAAAAGACGGTATAGAAATTACAACACCACTGTTGACTATATTCCAACCTTTTTTATGGGATTTTTTTTCATAATGTTTTATATATTATGTCAAATAATTATATGGCATCCAAGTTAATTGAGCAGCTGGAATTTTCAACTAATATAATTCATGCTTTTCTAAAATATTATAGTTAATTTTTGGAGAAAACATCAAAAAATAATTTCTATAAATAATGTGGTACATATTGAGAGATGTAAAATGTAGATGGAACATAATCTCACGTGCCACTAAATGTCATGTGGTGCTATCCATTAATTCCCGATCTTCTAAATCTATTCACGTGTGCAAAAATCTGATCCAATATTCGATGGAATGATGATGAGATAATTAAACATAAATATGATTTGGTTCATCTTTCGGTAGATTATAATACTATAAATTTGATACCCAACATTCTAATTTTACAGCAAAGGTATGTAATGTTTGGTTGAGTCTATCATGTGATGGTTTTAATCAGTTTTCTAGATGCTTACTACTCACATCAGATAAATTTTTTTTACTAATGTTTGTAATCTTTCTCTTGGTATTTGTATGAAAAAACATTGCCCTTTCGAGACTATACTAATATCTGGTCTTTTTGATCATGGAAATGATATATATGTCTACTTTCAAACAATAATAAGAGAGTTGAAGTATCTTTGGGAAATGGGGGTGGGCATATCCGATGATTCTCCCAAAAAAGTATTTCAAATTAATGCTTCCATTCTATGGAATATAAATGATATCCTTGCATATTAAAAGTCGTTTTTTGGGGAATGAAGGAAAAAATATCATGCCCCATTTTTATGAAGAATACACAATCGATAATACTTAAATATCATTATAGTTTCAATTTCATAGAGAATCAATGATTATTTCTAATGGATCATCAATATAGGATGAATCTCCATAAATTTGATAATAATTTTGACACTAAACACCCACCTCAACGTATCATAGAAACTGATGTTGTTAATGAATTGAATGATTTAAGTTTTCAATTGGGAAAGCTAATATTAAATTTATAAAGGGGAATAATGTCTACATTGAATCCATATAAAATTGAAAAAATGTGTCTTTATTGAAATTCCATATTGGTATACCAACTTTTTACATTATTATTTAGAAAAAATGATAATTGAGAAAAATATATGTGAAATTATACTTTCAATTCGTCTAAATACAAATGGGAAGACCAAATATGACTTACGATCTCATTGGGACTTGTTTGATTGGTGTATTCTACCAAAACTGCATCCTATGGGTATCGGTGAAAGAAAATTTGAAGTTCCTTATGATTATTATAAGATGAAACCAATAGTGAAAAAATAATTTTTGGAATTATTGGAGAATATCAAGGTTCCCAATGGATATTCCAGTAACATATATAAATGATTCAATAAAAGGGAGTTTGAACTAGAATCCATAAAGACAAATTATTATCATACCCTTCTTCATGAATTTATTCCAATAGAAATCGAACATTTATTATCCAATATTGTGAGGGTGATAGTGATTATCTTGTTCCGTTTTTATGGAATCCTTTTATATAAAATTTTATCTATGTATTTCATTAGAAAAATGAATCAATAGGCGCCAATATTTTTGTGTGAGTTGGGAAACAATTTTCACCTGCATGCAATATTTAACAGTTTATCTTCCAACTACAACACTTCTTAGGGGACCTATTTCTTTTTTGTGGATGTATCATACCAAAATAAATATGTTCCCATTAAAATCATATGTTCGAAATAATAATCATCATAAAGGTTCCATTATGAGGGATTATCTTGTTCATGAATGTATTGATTTTTGTTCAATTTATTTTTTTGATGTGAGAACAAAGCATAATCAACGAATGAGAAATAGATATGATATGTTTAGGTAAATTGATCCCACATTTCAATCTCTATCCCAAATAATATGATTTTCTAGGTCATAAACATTGGCTATATTATTCCTTGAAGAGTTGGATATGAAACCTTGCACCGTATTGTTTAACTATTAATTGTTCAATGACTACATCTAGTTAGTAATTTGAATAATTATATGTTATCTCATAGTATGTCATTACTCATACCTTAAACTTTTATTTTCATTTTATATAGGTAATATAAACAAATTATAAGTAGATTTCATCAATATGTTCCATTGAGAATGAGGGTGGCTTTGTATAACAAAGAGCTTCCTTCTTGGTTTAAATCAAAGTAACGTATATTACATTAATTTAATTAAAATATTGATTTTCATTTAATATATTATTCATATATATTTTATGTATTGAGTTTACATGTTGAGTTTTTCTCTAAAATATTAAGAGCATTGAATTTTTCCCCAAATTGTTTGGTTTGTGAATAAAAATATTTAATAATCAATAAGTATAAATTTATAAGAACTGATCGAGTGGTGAAAAAACGAAAAAATGGTGGAATTACGTTAACTGAAACAATAGACTATTATTTGAGTGCATTATATAGTAGGACATGATATAAAAATGTGTCTTATTATATACATACTAAGAAAATATTGTTGTTGGATTACTACTCTAATGGTCAATTAACTATGATGAAATATAATTGGGTTGATTCAATGACATGAAACGAAACATTTATTGATGGATGTGGGATTATTGTTATTTATATGACTTCTTTACAATCTAATGAAGATCGATATATTTTGGAATAAATAAAAAAATAAGTGTTTTATGGGAAATATCATCTTAGACCTGACTACGGTGTCATTATTGAAGTAATCGCATGTCATATTTTTATGACGGTGGGGATAAAATTTACACCATTGACACCCCCATTGGTGCTGTCAAAAATATTTTACATGATGACTCAAATGTTTCCATTGTGAGAATTTATGTTGACCCTAATGTGGGGGTGGTTAATATATAGAAGCAACCATATATGATTACAATTTCATAAGTTTACCTTGATGTGGCTTTCTCAGGTTGGTACTACTATAATTACATTATTTAAGTTTTTATTTGGAATGATACATTTTAATATATTTTGTCGTCGAATTTAATTATATTTATTTCAATTTAGAAAACTATAAAGAAAATGGGTTTTTAAAAAATGTATAACATGTTTTTAAATTATAGTTACTAAATCATTTTATGAAATTATTTATAACATAATTTACTTATAGGATGTATGAATAATATTAAAAAAATATTTCTAAACAATTTACATTTAATTCTTATACATATTATAAAATATATTAAATAAGTTAAAAGGAATTTATTATTTGACAATGATTGATGGATTCACGAGCCATGGTTACCTTCTTTGGTTCCCTTAGTGAGTATAATAATTCTATTATTTTTCATCAACCATATATTTGATGTCATGTTGTTATTATTTATAAATTTTTTCTGGGACATTAATCTAAATAAAAGTTGACTTCTACTCATCCTACTAGTATGTTGTCGAACAAGGGTTCTATTATAGTTATAAAGAGCACTTGTCTTACCAGTTAACACCCTAACCCTCCAGTAGACAACCCATATACCACACATTTTCATCCACCAATTGAGATACCAGGGATGTTCACACCCAAGCCTCCATCATCATCTTATTTAGCCTCTTAATATAATATAATTTCTACACAACCTCTATCGATTTTCCCACATATACCATCTACATATCCTATTATGATTAACTGACCTTCTATCTTTATCCTAGTACGTGTACGCTGCTCCATTTTCTACTACTCATAAAGGATATTTTAATTATGTTCGTTTATCTTCCACTCATGTTCATGAAGATAAACTAATGCATTCCATGAAATAGTAACATCATTAAAGGGATACTGATCCAGGATAGCCCACAGTTCCATCATAGTCTAATGTAAAACAAATTTTTTTTATAAGTGTGTCAAATTATATAACAGCAATTTTTTGTTGTAATGTGAATTAATTATTTTTCCCTTTTATCTTATATAGTGGGATACAATAATTGGTTATGTGGAAACACCTTTATGAATGAATCCTGAAATCATCAAACAAAAATAATGGTTGATTTCAATAAAGTCAATCAAATGATAGGTAAATATACCAGGCAGTGTAGATGATTTATTGAAACATAATAAAAGTACATCAATATCATTATGGTGCAACCAGTCTCATAGTGGCATATCAGAAATGAAATCAAAGATAAATCATGGGTGAATAGATGGGTAATAATTTTTTTAAAATTTAAATTTATTTTATTATTGGGTTTATTTGAATATAAATGTTTTTTATAACATCAAATTTACATTCTCAATGGTGAAGTTCCTAGGTTTGCATGATTTATAGATCTGGGAGAGTGGTGGTGATCATTTAATCATGATTTAGATGTTGGTTGGAAGATTACATCCAATTTTGATTTAGAAGGTGTATTAGTATTCAATAACTACCAATCAAAACAATATCAATAAATGATTTCAAATTGTAAGAGTAATGATTTTACGGTATTCTTAATATTTAATGGGTTGCATTGAAAAGTTAATTAATATTAATTGTATTTTTATTTTTAGAATGATTTGGAAAAAATCAAAAATCAAAAAGTTGATATGACAAATTCTTACACATTAGGGACCACTACAATGCCCGAGCATGAGAGGTTCGATGTACTGTAATATAAATAGAAATAACATATATATATTTTTGTTATTAAAGTGGTAGTTTTATTTTTTTTGGCATCTCACGATGTATAAAAACATAAATATATATATAATGGATTTCAACATCAATAAAAAAAATCCTAAAATAGTTCAAAAACAATCTCACATTGTCCAAATACTGATAGATGGAAATTCCACATTATCACAAATGGTAATAAATTCCCCATTTATTAAAATTTTCATGCTGAAATGTATGTTTTCGTCTAAGGATCTCTTTAATATGAGGCTTTAAATTCATATTTAAACGAAAGAGATGGTTTTTAATATTTTTTTTTAAAAATGGGGTAAAGGTATTTATATGGGTTGAATACCATTAAATAATTAATTTTTAAGAAAGAAAATTATATTATAAAATTATTCTTTGAATGAGAATCCGTTTTAAAAGGTTTAGGTTTATTGAAATAATTACCTTTTTTGTAATGTAATTTGGGAGAGTGTTTTGTCATAGTTTATTTTAAATAACGTTTATTTTAAGCTATAATATATATTTGAAATAATTTTTTAGGGGATTTTGATCATTAATGTTGCTATGGTGAAACTATTTTCAATGAAATTATGGATTTATAATTTTGGTTTGCATTGGATCTTAGATGTAAAATTGGTTCATATTTTTAGGGATGATAACTTTTTTTATAAAGAGGTCAAAACAACCCATGTCCTAGTGGATTAATGAAGAGGAGGAATTCTATCTTACCTAAAAATGAATAACCCAAAAATGAAAAAAAAACCAAACTTAAAAAAGACCCAACCCAAAATGAAATAAATGACATAACCCAAAAAAAAGCAAATAACCTAAAACCATGTAAACCAATTAATATAACCAAAAAATGAAAAATTGAAAAAACAAATAACTAACAAAAAATTACATAACACTGAATTTAAGCAAATTACTTAACCCAAAAAAACCAAATGACCTAACTTAAAGATGACATAACCCAATGATGAATCAAATGACCAACCCCAAAATTAACCAATTTATATAACCCAAGATGAATAAAATAACCAAACCAATGAACTAAAAGACCTAACCTAAATAAAAATAATTGACCAAAACCAAAATGAACTAATTAACCTAACATAAAAATAAACAATTGATTTAATGAACTAATCTAAAACAAAATAATGACCAAAAAACAAAAATGAACCAAATTTTGTAACCCAAAATAGACATAACCATAAATAAAAAAATTCTCTAACCCAAAATAAACCAAATTACCCAACATAAAAAAGAGATAACCAAAAAAATAATCCTAATAACCAAAACTAAATAAACCTAACCGAAAATTAAAAAAATGAAATAATCCAGAATAATCTATGAAACCTAAATAAATGTAAACCAAATTTTTTAAAAAAGAAAAAAATAATAAAATTAAGAGAAAACAAATTATGTAACCCTGAAATGACCAAAATGATGTAACCCTAAATAAACCAAATGACCTTACTAAAATATGACATAACCCAATGATGAAATAAATGACGACACCCAAAATAAACTAATTCACATTACCCAAGATGAATAAAATACCCAAACCAAAAATGAACTAAATAACCTAACTGAAAGAATAATAAATAAAATATCCCAGAATGAACTAATTAACCCATCCAAAAAATGAATGATTGATCAAATGACCTAATCCAAAACATAATAATGAACAAATGACCAAAATGAACCAAATTTCATAACCCAAATAATTCATATAAAAAACAAATTTCTTATCCAAAAATTAACTAAATAACTTTACATAAAAAAGTGATCACCCGACAATGAAAAATATAACCTCACCAAAAAAGACCTAATCCAAAATATAGAAAAGGTCTCAACCAATAATAAACCAAATAACCTAAACCCAAGTAAACCAATGGTTACAACAACAAAATGAACAAATGACCAAATGAACTAACCAGAAATTACATAACCTTGAAATGAACCAAACGACGTAACCTAAAATAAAAAAATGTCATAACTTAATTATGGAATAACTCAAAGATGAAAAAAATGATCTAACCAAAAATGAACTAAAGCAATCTGAAAAAAATAAATTTTTGAAAAATAAACCAAATTGAATAACTCAAAAATGACTTATCCAAAAAATAAAGAAAATAGCCTAATTGAAATCAAAAAAATGGCCTAACTTATTGAATCAAATGACTTAGAAAAATTACCAAATGGATAACTATTACCAAATATCTAGCCGAAAAATAAACTAAATTACATAACTTATTAATGAAAGAAACACCCCACATAAAATGAATCAAATGACCCAACAATAAAATATGAAAAATACAATAAATGATTGATTAAATTACCAAATGACCAAATTACCGAATAAACAAACCAAAAAATGAACTTAATGACCAAATGATCAAAAAATACAAATTGATCGAATTTCCAAATAATGTAACACAAATATAATTATTCTAAAATGAAAATACAAGAGGAATCCATATCATTATAATTCTTACCATGGTAATTATTTATAACTGATTATGTTATTCCACTAGTGTTAAATTTATAATTAAATTTATATTTTGATTCTTATTTATTTTCAGGATTTCATTCACAACTATAATTTTAATTAATTCTAGTTTTATCAGTTCATATTATTCAATAATGTAAGATCCCAAGTAAATAATGAATAATATATATTTCATATTTATTAATATTTGTGAATTAAATAGTAATTTTACTTTAAAGGGGTTTCTATGTTCGATGGCATACCCAATACACAACAACATGTTTCTTAGAAATCATTCATTGCTCCATATTAATACAATAATATTATATTAAATGGTAGTTAACGCCTAGAAATTGTATTAACGGGAATTAATATAACTAACTATAATATTATTATTCATGTTTCTTGAATGTTTTTAAATTTATCCAATAAATGTTAGAGTCTTAAAATGGGAATGAATCTAATTTTAAGCATAATTTACCTTAAATGGTTGATTTACCGCCTTTTGATGGAAACCTCTATCTGAATATAGTTATAATCACTTTTATATGTTATATTTGACTAATAAATTTTATCATTAGAATCACGACATCAAAATTTACTTTGGGAATATTTTTGGTATTTTTCTGAGAAAATTCAAATTTTTATAAATAGTGAAAAATACTGTATTTTAATTCAAAATTGTGTTTTAATCTAATTTATTTATATGGATAGACTATCCTTTTAATTGGTTTTAAAGTGAAATTATATTATGTTTATACCATTTCATCCAATGTTGGTCATTGGAATTAATTTCACTTTTAAATTTGACATAAACAATTATCAATCTTTTGATAGTTATTGTTTCATAAAAACACATTATTTGTTTTGATAATGGGAATAAATTTTAAATTAATTAATCTAACATCTATGTTATAAATTTGGTAAAATAGACATAATTTTTTAATTAGTAATATCATATATAACTTAGTCTGAAGATTTTGTATTTTTCATAAAAGCATTAATTTTTGATAAATAGTGAAACCACTAAGTCATAGTTAAAAAACTGAATTTTTCATTTAAATGAATTTTTACCACTTATGTGGATTGAATTTAGAAAATCCAAAATACATGGTTTTTATTAGTAAATAAAATTTGGTTCAATAAGATGAAAATAATTTTTTCTGAATAGTAACTTTTGACTTTTATTTACCACACTTAAAGGTAAACATGGTAATTCAAGGTAAAAATAATATTGTAATAATAAAAAATTACTTTAACACTTGTCCTAACTAGATTTGATGAGTCATGGCTGACCATGGGCATCATTGGGTTGATTTTGGGACCCAATGGAGACACTTGAGATTGATAATGACACTTTAGAGTAATTCACTTAAAGTAAAGGCAACAATGACAAAAACAAATATCTTGTAGTAAATTAATTTTCATAGGGGTTTATATAAATTATCTTTTGGGATATAAATATTAATTGGAATTCTAAAAAGATATACTACATAATAGTCTATTTTACAATTTTTAGACATCAAATGAATTAAATTATTTATGACACAATAATGATGTAGTATTTACCTCATTAATAAATTATTTTAATAAATAAGATTATAAATATTAAAACAATATCCAAAACCTGTCCAATTCTTATTGGATGATTTTATTCCAACCATGAGTCATCTTATTTTCTGCTTTAATTATTGTTGGACCTTTAGAAACCGAATATAATTATATAATAAAATAATATTTTCAGGATTTCTTAAAGAGCCCCTCCTGCCCCTTATAAAAGCCCTCACTTCTAACTCATTCCTGACACCTATCAATCCCCTTGGCTCATCTAAAACCTACAGAAATAATCTCTCAAGATCCCTCTCCTCCTCTAAAAATCATTAACATAGTTATAAGGGATTCAGAAAGTTGTTTTGGTTCCAACCAAATGGAGTTACCCAAATGAAAGGCAACGATTTCTATTAAATTCATTTATTTGATTTTACTTATCAAATTCATAAATTCTTTTTATTAAATTATTTTATAACAACACCAGTATACAAAATATACTAGGATGTGATTATGAGAAGGATTCAAACTACACTTACACACAACTCCATCTAATGGGTAAAGAACAATATGATTCTGTGAATGGAAAACTAACGTCTCACGAAACGATGATTGTTCGATAATCTCCTACAACCTCTCATGGTGTCCATTAATATAGAACTATATTAATATATTATATATATATATATATTATTTTTATGTTTTATTTATTATTTTGTATTTTTATTTTATATAATACCTTTACGGTTTCCATTATGGGTAAAGGCGATAATTTCATTTGAGGAAGTGTAGATTTCCAATCCTTCAAAGTGATATGACTCGTTAATGCCATATGTGGGAAATATTAAGGATGGAATTAATGATATTACTTATGATATTATAATTTAATTATAATATACCTATGTATAATTTAATTATGTTTTAATTCCATTAAATTATGAAATAGAAATGAAAGTAGCGTTCATGCGTACGTACAGCTTACCGTCTCCATGAACTGTGCATTTCATTTCTTATCACCCAATGTTATGTACTGTTATAAATACATATATGTACAGGATATATAATATATATATATATGATATCTATATCACTAATAACAATATGGATATAATGAATTTTTGACCATGGGAACAACTTGTAATTATAAGAAGTCTATTTTTGACTCAAGCACCAAATATCTACAAAATGAACATTATTAACTAAAATGATCCCATAATGTTTATAACATGGTAATAAGTGATATAAAAGGAATAATAAACTTTAAAAAGGTTTTTAATTAATTAGAAATTAACTTTAGTTCATTATTCAGGAGATTAAATAATGAACGAGTAAAGTCAGACACGAGGTAGGGGACTTCCTCTCAATCTCCTTTCATTGAGGCATATTTTGTTTTGATACATAATTTTCTTTTATGCCCTGTATAAACACCTTTGACTTTTAATTTCATTCAAATGGAATCGTTTTTTACGAAAATTTATTACTAAACTACAAAAAAGAATATATCTCTTTAACCTACACGTTGACAACTTCCTTTCTGCCACCATGAGTATTTTTGATCTTTGGTTTTCTTTATCAATCCATAATGTTTTTTAAAGGAAAATAAATATCATATACTGTTTTAAATATTTTGGTATTGAAAACTGTTTTTATAATTCATTTTTTTCCAATATATATAAATTATATATTGTGATTGATATATGTAAATTTTATCTTTTCTTTATGTTTGTTTTATGTGTTGTGAATATGTTATGGTTCCTGGGAATTTTTTACATATACGGGTGGTTCCGTGATAATCCTAGGGCGGGTGAGCCTGAGGTAGCTCTCTAATGCATTGGGTAACATGACAGAGGTAAACATGAATGTTTCTCTGAAGAGATTTAGGGAATATATTGTGATTGGTATTCAAAATTTAGCTCCCTACATACATGTGATAGCTACAATGTAGGTATAATATGAATCCCGAAAGTAACCATTATGATTTAAGTGTTTTAGGTTTTATTCATAAATATTTTAATTTCATGAGGTATATTAAAGAGCTTATGTTATGTACACAATGATGAGATAATGTTTTGTTTCATTTTTTTATATCCCTTACCGTTCTTTTTATACTCATCTCATGTTTTAAAATGTTTTTCACATGAATTAAAGATGAATATGGTCAAGGATGGGATCAAGGAAAAGTCATCCTATCTAAAACATGGAACTGGCGTCGACTATTTTTTTCATGAGTTTTTATTTTATGAAAAAAATGGATATTGAGTAGGATTGTCAACATGTAATATTCATGTTGTTATGTATATTTTATGAAATAATTATCTAAAACACTAAACCTAAAAAGATTCTCAATTAAAATTATTCATTAAATTCAATATAATGAAATGTTTAAGGGCATGTCATTATAGTTGGAAACAAAGGGAGGTTTAGAAAACATTAGGAGTTATGATATTGTTATACTAATATCCATAAATTAATTTATGTTAATATTGACATGATATAGAATTTAAAAATTACCCTATTGCTTTGCCTATGATATTTCTCTATTCAGAATGGTTTGCCACAGAGGAAACATGGAAACTATGTTGGGACGTCATAAGAAGGAAGAGAACCTTCCAAATCAGCAACCTGAGATGGTCAGAATCAGAACTGAACAGTCTATTGCAGTGATGGCTCAGTTGACTCAGGTTATAAATAGTGGTGGTATCCATCCATGAGATCAGCCAGATCAACCACAGAGAAACATGTGAGTATTATGGAATTTCATGAGGCAACATCCCCCATAATTCATAGAATCATTGGACCCTGTGATATCATAATGGTGGATTAAAGCATTGGATAAATTGTTTGATATCATGGGGTGTTCAGAACATCAAAAGGATAGTCTCACTATTTACCGTTTTGATGGTGATGCTGGTTAGTGGTGGTCGATGGTGAAAAATATCCGGGATAGTGAGGAGATTGATGCTATTGATTGGGATGAATTAAAAGCTACGTTTCTTGAGAAATATTTTCCTATGGTGGTTTGTCTTAAGATGGAAAAACAATTCCTGGAATTGAGGCAGGAGAATGACATAGTGGCTTCTTATGAAGAAAAATTCACTTGACTGGAATGGTATGCTCCAAATTTCATACGATATCATGATAGTAAAATCAACCATTTTTTACTCAGGATTAAAGACAACGTATCGAAGGGATTTTTCTTCTCATGAGTTCAAAAGTTATGAAGAACTTTTTCGTTGCGCGGAGAAGGTGGAAATGTAGTTTATCGATGATCAGATGTTCGTTGAAAAACAACAGAATAAGAGGTCGAGGTGGTAGACAAAAGGTAATAAATATTCAAAAAAGTATGATGGTATGAAATATAAGTTCTCAGTCTATGAATATTGTGGTAAAATGCATGTTAGGGAATGCCTTTTGAATTATGGTAAGTGCATCCAATGTGGTAAAATGTGACCAAAGGCTCGTAATTGCACTAAAAAAATAACATGGTAATGGTAAGATGAAATATGATTTACAATTTAGTAAAACGTTTTATGTTCAATGAAATGGGTCATTATGCAAATGAGTTTCCAATAAAGAACACAACTGAAAAAAAAGCTGGACTATAAGCAGAAATTGGTCTTGAAATCTCATCCAACTACTTCAGCAGATGATGGGACATCAAATGAAGTATTATCAAGTACACTATTAGTTTGTTCAGATTATTCCAATGAGTTATTTCATTCATGTTTTACAAATTCATTCATTTATGAATAGTTTTCTAGTAAATTGGGTGTTCCATATCAATATAAGAATCCTAAAATTATGGTAAAAACACTTGGAAGAAATGTTGAGACAAAAATAAAACATAAGAACCTTTATGTCCTTGTGTATGGGAAGAATATACGAGCAAACCATATTGTTTTGCCTCTTGTAGAGATTGATGTTATTTTGGGTATAGATTAGATTTCTATATATCATGATAAGATTGACTACAGAGCTCAAAAGGATTATTTTCATGACGATTTTCAGTTTGAGTACAAGAATGAACCCTTGATTTTGATAACATATCAGAAAGGTGAGAAACTTGTAAAATATTGAAATTAATGTTACCTTTCACATATTTTTGAAGACAATGTAACTGTTTAGATTAATGATGTAAAAGTGGTAAATGAGTACCATGATATTTTTCCTAAGGAATTTATTGGTATTATACCTGATCGAGAAGTTGAATTTACTATTGACAAAGTTTTTATTGGAAATCCAATTTCGAAACCCCCTTATCGAATGGATCAAATTGAAGTTTTAGAGTTAAAGAAGAAATTACAGATGTTATTATATAAATGTTCCATTCAACCTAGCACATCACCATGGGGTTCTCCAATCTTATTTGTTAAAAAACATTTGGTTCAATGAGAAATTTCCTTGATTATAGAGAATTGAATAACATCACTATTAAGAACAAGTATCTTTTTCCTCATACAGATGATTAGTTTAATCAGCTCCAGGGAGCTTAGAATTTATAAATATTTATTTGAGGTCAGAGTACAATCAATTTAATGTAAAAGAAGAAAACATTTCAAATACAGCATTTCATACAAGATATGGCCATTATGAATGTTTAATTATGCCTTTTGGTTTAACCAGTGCTCCTCCTATATTCATGGATCTGATGAATAGAATTTTCCCTGAGTTCTTGGATAACGCTGTGCTTATGTTCATTGATGATATTTTGGTTTATTATAAAAGTAAAGAGAAGCATGAAAGTCATTTATGGATTGAATTTAAAACCTTAAAATAATATAATCCATTTGGAAAGTTCATCAGGTGTGAATTTGGGTTACAATAAATTTATTTCCTTGGTCACATTGATTAAAAAAATGACATAAATGTTTATCATGTTAAAACAAAAGTTGTTGAAGAATGTACAAGACCAACAAATATAACCGAGATTATTATTTTCTTGTTTCGGATGGTTATTAACTGAGGTTTTCTAAAACTTTTTCATGGTTATCTAGTTTACTAACTAGGTTAACTAAAAAAGATGTCATGTTCATTTGAAAAAAAGAATGTGATGATTGTTTTTAGGAATTAAAAATAAGATTGGTGAATGCTCTTGTATTTGGCAGTGACTTCTAGAAATTGTGAGTTTGTTATTTACAGTGATGCTTCGTTGAAAGGATATGGTTGTATCCTTATGAAGAATGACCAGGTAATGACTAACTCTTTATGTCAGTTGAAACAGCAAGAGTTAAATTACACTACACATGATTTGGAATAAGCAACTGTTGTTTTTTCATTAAAAATTTGAAGGAATTATTTGTATAGAGTAAAATTTGAATTATATATTGATGACAAAAGTTTGAAGTATATATTCACTCAAAAAAAAATTGAACATGAGATAGAGGAGATGGTTGGAATTAATCAAGGATTATGATTTCACGATCCTTTACCATCCGGAAAAAAAAATTGGTTGATTCTTTGAGTCGGAAAAGTAATGCTATATTTTCCATGTAACATTTGGAATGAGATCCTTTGGTTTTTGATTTGATAAACTTTGGTATTAAAGTTTTTGGTGAAGGAAATTCATCTATTCTAATTCTGGTGTTAGTGAAATCATCTCTATCAGATAGAATTAAGCAAGTGCAGAAGAATGATAGTGAGTTACAAAAAAGGTAGATATTGTTCAGAATGGTATGTTTCCTGAATTTAACGTTGATAATGATTGTGTTTTGAGGTTTGGGAAGAGATTATTTGTGACTTGTGATTCACAATTGATGAATGAGTTGTTATGTGAATCTCATAGTTCCTCGTTTTCAGTTCATCCTAGCAGTACTAAGATGCACAAATATCTTTGGGTGTATTACTTGTGGGATGGAATGAAAAGATATATTGCTGATTTTACTATGAAGTGTTTGACTTGTTAGTAGGTTAAAACAAAGCGGTAGTTACTAAAAGGGATACATTAGTTTTTACCAGTGCTAGATTGTAAATGGAAACTATGTCCACCGATTTTGTTTTGGGATTACCAAAAACATATCGAGGTATTATGAAATGTTGGTTATTGTTGATTGGTGGACTAAATCTACTCATTTTCTTCATATTCAAGATACATTGTCTCTAGATTAACTTTATCGATTGTATGATGAAGAGATAGTCAGGTTTCATGGTGTTCCCCTCTCCATTGTATCTGATCATGATCCTAGGATTACTTCTATCATTTGGAAAGGCCTTAGGATATCATTGGGAAAAAAATTAAATTTCAGTACAACTTTTCATCTGCACTCAGATGGGAAGTCAGAACGAACAAGTCACACCATGGAGGATATGCTACGTGGTTGTTCACTGGATTATAAGGAAGTTGGGAATAACATCTTTCTTTGGTTGAATTTTCATATAATAATAGTTTTCATACCAGTATACAGATGTCTCCATTTGAGGCATTATATGGAAAGTGGTGTCGAACTCCAGTTTTTTGGGATAAAGTAGGTGAAAGGGAGATGAAGGGAACAAAATTGTTATAAATGAAGGCAAGAAATGATTACTTGATTCATAAGTACATGAGAACGACTCATATCTGGAAGAAAAGATATGCGGATAACTGAGGGAAGGATCTCTCTTTTGAGGTAGGTGATCATGTCTTTTTCAAAGTTTCTCCATGGAAAAGTGTGATGCATTTTGGTAAGAAGGGAATTTTGAGTACGAGGTTCATTAGAACTTATGAAATCCTAAAAAAAGTTGGATCAGTTGCGTACATAGTGACTTTTTCTCCATGATTATCCCAGGTATACAATTTTATTCATGTTTCAATGTTGAGAAAGTATATTCCCGATCAGTCTCATGATTTATGTCCAAAGGTAGTTCAGTTGGAAGAGAATCTCTCTTATGAGGAACAAACAGTCCAGATTCTTGACCGTAGAGGGCTTGTGTTACAGAATAAGGTAATTTATCAGGTATTGGTTTTATAGAAAAACCATATGGTAGAAGAGACAACGTGAGAATCTGAAAATGCTATGAGGGACAAATACCCCCCACTTATTTGATAAGTGAATAAAATTGAGGGGATGCAATTCCAAAAAGGGGTGAAGGATGTAATATTCAAAGTAAATAAATGATAATTATTTCCAAATTTATTATTATTTGTAAATTAATTTTTAATTTTACTTCAAAGGGGTTTCTATATTCGATGGCGTACCCAATACAAAAAATAGGTTTATTTCATATCTTCCATTGCACACTAATAATATAATTATATTATTTTAAATGGTAGTTAATGCCTAGCCGTTGTATTAACGAGAATCATTATAACTAAATAATATATGATTATACATGTTTGTTAACTGTTTTTACATTTATCCAACAAAATTCATAGGCTTAAAATGTGAATGAATCATATTTTAAGCCTAATTTAACTTAAATGGTTGATTTACCTCCATTTGATAGAAAACGCTATTAAAATATAGTTATAGTCACTTTTATATGGTATATTAAACAAAATAAAAATCTTCTTTATAATCGAGACATAAAAATTCACTCTGTGTAAATATTTGGAATTTTTCTATTAAAAATCAATTTTAAGAATAGTGAAAAATATTTTATTTTAATTCAATAGTACCTTTTAATATAATTTATTTATATGGATATATTATCTTTTTAATTGGTGTTAAAGTGAAATTATATTATTTTTTTACAATTTTATTCAATTTTGTTCATTGGAATTAATTTGACTTTGAAATTGTGCAGAAACAAGTTTCATGCTTTTGATAGTTATTGTTTCCTAAAAACACGTTATTTATTTTGATAATGGGTATTAATTTTAAATTAATTAATCCATCATATATGTTTTAAATTTGGTAAAATAGACATAATGTTTGAATTTGAAATATTAACTATATCTTAGGCGGAATTTTTTGTGTTTTTCGGAAAAACATCAATTTTTTATGAATAGTGAAACCACTAAGTCGTAGTTAAAAAACTGACGTTTTTCATTAAAAAGAAATTTTACTACTTATGTGGATAGAATTTATAAAATCTCAAATACATGGTTCTTATTAGTATGTAAAATGTGGTTAAATAAGAGGAAAATAATTTTTTTGTGAATAGTAACTGTTGACTTTTATTTACTGTGATTAAAGGTAAAGAGAAAAAATTGTGGTAAAAATAATATCATAAATTACAAAATTACCTTAACACATGTCATATCCTTATTTTGTGAGTAATGGCCGACCATGGTCATCCTTGGGTCCATTTTGGGACCCCATGGAGCCACTTGGGAGTGATAATGACACTATAGATTAATTAACTTAAAGTAAAGGCAAAAATGACACAAACAAATATCTTTATTAAATTAATTTTTACAAGGGGTTATATAAATTATTTTTTCGACTATAAATATTCATAGGTAAGATAATATTATTTCATACATGATGGTAGTTTTTTTATAATTTTGAGACATTAAAAAAATTAAACTATTTATGACACAATTATGATGTAGTATTTACCCCATTAATAAATGATTTTAAAAAAATAAGATTATAAATATTAAAAAAATATCCAATACCTGTCCAATTATTATTGGATGATTTTATTTAGAACATTATTCATGTTATACTCAACTTTAATTAGTTTTGGACCCTTAGAAACTGAATATCATTATTTAATAAAATAGTATTTTCACACATTACTAAAGAGCCCATCCTCCCCCTTATAAATAGCCCTTAGTTATAATGCATTCCCGATACCTCTCAAGACCCCTGGCTCATCCAAACCCTGACCAAATATTTTCTCAATATCCCTCTACTCTTCCTAGAAGCCATAAATCAGGCATAAAGAACTTAAAGAAGTCCTTTTGGTTTAAACCAAAAGGAGTTTCCCAAATTAAAGGTAACAATTTCTCTTAAATTCATTTGATTTATTTTATTTATCCAATACATAAAATATTTTTATTCCATTCTCTTATAACAACAAATGTATCCTCAATATACTAATATGTATTTATAATAAGGATTCTAACTAAACTAACACACACCTCCATCTAATGGGATAAGAACATAATGTTTTTGTGAATTGAAAACTAATGCCTCACAAAACAATGATTGATTGATTATCTCCTACTGCCACTCATGGTGGCCATTAATATGGAAATATATTTATATGTGATATATATTATGTTTATGTTTTCTTTATTCTTCTGTATTTTTCTTTTATAGAATACCTTTATTGTTTCCATTATGGGCAAACGCGAAATTTAATTTGAGGAAGTGCGGACTACCACCCCCTCAAAGTGGCATGACTCGTTAATGCCATATGTGGGATGTATAAAGGGTGGAATTAATGATATTATATATGATATTATACTGTAATTATAATATACTTATGTATAATTATTTTTTAATTCCATTAAAGTACGAAATAGAAAAGAGAGTAGTGTTCATGCGTACGTATGGCTTACAGTCTCCATGAACGGTGCATTTAATTTCTTATCTCCAAATGTTATGTACTGTTATAAACACACATATATATACTAGATATATAAGATATATATATACAATATCTGTATCATGAATATCATTCTAGATATAATGAACTTTTGACCATGTGAACAACTTGTAATTATAAGAAGTATATTTTTGACTCAAGTACCAAATATTAAAAAAACAAACATTATTAACTTAAATGATTAAATTATGTTTATAACATGGTTATAACTGATATAAAAGGAATAATAAACTTGAAAACAGTTCTTAAGCTAGTAGAAATTAATTTTACTTTATTATGCATAAGATTAAAGAACGAACTAGTCAAGTCGGATATGAGGTAAAGTTCTTCATCTCAATCTCCATTCATTAAGAAATATTTTGTTTTAATACAAAATTTTCGTTTATATGCTATATAAACACCTTTTAGATTTCATTTCATTGAATGGTAATCTTTTTCTATGAAGAGTTTTACTATACGACAAAATATAATGTTTCTTTTTAACGTATGCAGTGACAACAACCTTTCCGCCGCAACGAGTATTATTTGATCTTTGGATTCCTTTACAACCCGTAATTTTTTTAAAAGGAAAATAAACACCATATACTCTTTTAAAAAAATTTGTATTGAAAATGGTTTTAATAATGGATTTGTTATATCAATATATTTAAATGACATATTGTGATTGAAATGTGGAAATGTTATCTTTCCTTTATGTTTGTTTTATGTGTGAAGAATATGTTATGGTTCTTGGGAAATGTTTACGTATATGGGTGGTTCCATGATAAACCTAGGGCGGGTAAGCCCGAGATAGCCCTCCGATTCATTGGGTAATGTGAAAGAGGTAAACAAGAATTTTTCTCCTAAGATATTTAAGGAATATACTATGATGGGTATTCCATGTATAACTCCCTACGTTTCTGTGATAACTAAAATGTATGTATGATATTAATGCCACAAGTTACCTTTATGATTTATGATTTCTATGTCTTATTCATATATCTTATGATTTCATGATCTATGTTAAAGAGCTTATGTTATATATGAAATGATGAACTGATGTTTTCTTTCTTTGTTTTATGACCCTTAGTGAGGTTTTTATGCTCATCCCATGTTTTGAAATGTTTTTCACAGAACATAAAGATGAATAGGTTCAATGATGGGATCAAGGAAATGTCATGTTGTCTAAAACATGGAACTAGGCATGAGTCTTTTTTTTCAAGAGTTTTGTTTTTATTAAAAAAATGTATACTAAGTATAATTGTCTACATGTAATGTTCATGTTGTTATGTAAATGTTATGACCTAATTCTATAAAACTCTAAGCCTAAAAAGATCCTCAATGTAAATTTTTCATTTAATCTAGATTATGTAATTCTTAAGGATGGATCCTTATTAATAATGTATTTTTATAGTATTCAATGTAATTTGCGGCATGAAACATTGTGCATCGATGGTTGTGTTTTTCAATCCAAATTATTTTTCCTGAGTAGGTGGAAAAAGGATGGAAGTGTGGTAAATTCACAGACATAGGAAAATATTGTTATTAATTTTTTTGATATATAAAATTATAATATGTAATTCATAATTAAATATATTATGTACGTTTTCCACTATCTTCTATGGAGGCCCTAGATGATAAAATAGATGATAAATTCAGTCCAAATGATTGTTTTTGAAATGTATTAGGCAAGGAACACTATGGGAGTGTCTGATGTTGACATGGGATAGAATTATTTTCTAAACGGTATTGGACCTTATCAAGAACCTCTCAAACCTCTCACACCACTGAGCAGAAAAAATGATTGGGAAGAAGAATTTGAAGTCAAAAAATATCTATACAGTGGTGTAAATGTGGTAAATTGTTCACCAAACAGTTCCTGAAATCTATGTCAACTATATGTCCATCACTACTATAAAATGATGCTAATTTTTTTTCATATTTTTTTAATGAAAAAATGATATCTATATATAATGCACTGAGTGAATTCAATAAGGGTCCTAGTGGTGGTCGAGGTGATGATACTACTACTGGTGGTTGTGCCACTACTACAGCTAATAATGGTGGTCATGATGATGATGATGATGCTGGTGCTCCAGATGATGATGATGTTGATAGTGGTGATGGTGATGAATATGAGGATTTTGGTTTTGGGGAGATATTTATCCCTCCATTATTGAGTTAGTAGTAATGTGATGCATAGATGAAGTAAAATTACTTGAATTGATCGACTGTGTGGTTATGTATGAATCTTATATTAATGTAAATGGTTTAAAAACTATTACATTAAGTTGGTTGGGTGAAAAATATACATTATAAGTATTTCATTGAATGTGATCCTTGGTATATATTTTGATTACATGTTTTGGTATTGTATGTGTCGTGGTGCTTGATAGGCATATGCTGCTTGTTGGTGATATTTAGCTATACCAATAGTTCAAAGAACTGTTGGTATATCTTGTTTTTGGTACAATCTATACACATGGTTATCCTAACTATGGGTATAAATATATACCACTGGTTTAATAAAAACCAAGGGTATTATAAATAACTCAAAGGCTATACCAATGACTTAAGAACCTACAGTTCATTGAAGTGTGGGTATAGCCTATACCCATAGTTTTATGGCATATACCAATGGTTCTAAACATTGTGTATTGGGTAATATTCCAATAGTGATTCCATAAATTTTCTAGTATTAAACCTTAAGTAGATACCATGCGATCCAAGTTTTCATAATTTTGAAAAGAGAAATTCATATTTTCTATTAGAAAGGTAACGGAATTGTGAGGAAAAAATTATTTTAATGGGAGTAGACTGTAACATCATGGGTTTTACTATACATAATATTTACAAATTTCAATAAATGTTTTAGTGTACAATGTTAATAAATGTTTTGGTAAAATATTTGTATTTAATAAAAATTGAAATAATATATATATATATATATATATATATATAAAGAAATTATGGTTTGTAAAATACTATCATATGTTATGTATATATATATATATATATATTATATTGTATAAATCATTTAATAAATTAAAATAAACTAAAAAAACAGTTTTTTAATTCATATGTATAAATTTCTATTCATGGTTTGAATTTATGATTATTCAAAAAATATCAATTTAAAATGTATATTTATGTCTTTCTTGACAAATTATGGTAAATTCGAAAAATGATTTATTTAAATAAATATAGCTATATTAAAAGGATTTGTAATATTAATGAATATTTAAGTTAAATATAATGATCTATATTGATATATATAAGAGTAAATATTATTTTCCCTGGTATATTTTTAAATATGAATACAATAGAGTTTGGTCACATAAAATGTAATTCTATTTCTTCATGTAAAAGATAATAGTTTGAATTTCTAAAAGAAATAGTTTTTATGAAAATATAATTTTAAATAACTTGTTCTAACTTTATTATTACTTATATTGTAACAAAAATTCTTTATTTAAAATATATGAGATTATGATTATTTGTTAAAAATTTATAAAAACTATTTTCGTATATCTTTTGTATGAAAATTATTTTCATTATTATTATTATTATTATTTTAACAAAAAACAATTATTGATAAAATCAACCAGCTGATGATAATAATATTTTGAATAGAATAATTTTTTAAAATTAACTAGTATATATATATAAATATCGAATTATATATGATAATTGTAATAAATGAATTATAACACATATTTAATGTACATGAAAGAATAATTTTTTAGAAAAAATGTGTGAATATATAATTAAGATAAAAAAATATGATATTGTTAAAATTATTGATTTAGTCATGGTCATAGATATTGGTTATATATATATATATTAATATCTCTATAATTAATATATATATATATATATAAATTTATGAAATAATAATAATATTAATAATAAAATACAATAATGATAATAAAATATATGTTATAAATATATATATGTGAATAAGATATAAATATTCATTAATAAGATATATGATATAAAAAATAAAAAATATAAAAATATATATGTGAATGATTATAAATAGGATATAATAAAAATACCTTATAATAATAATGATAACGTGATTGAAGGGAAAAGTGGGGATTCCCATTTTTTGTTTTGGACGAACCCAGTAAACATACAATGCCATCATATTCCTCAAAGGGCCATTGGTAGGTCAACCTATGGTCCCTTAGTGTCATATAGCACATTCATCCCGATGATGATCATCGAGCATAGTTTTTATTGTGGAATGATCCTATCACAAATCCCATGACATGAAGGTGATTGTGATCACAAGATATAACATAATCAGATGGAGTTTTTAGCTATATATATAAATGGTTATAGTGGATTTCCACAAAGGACTTATGAAGGATTCATGGTTGGTGAGGTCTAATTTCAGTATCATTGGATATTATTAGAAGAGATATAAGAATTTATGATGAGGGAAAAATTTCATGTTTATATGAGTGTACAAGATATGGGGATATATATATTTGGAAGTCCATATCATTTAAATGGTCTAAGAAAGAACCCAGTTTCAGGAGACACTACTCTTCTTTATGATTTGTACCCCATATTTTTACAATGTAAAAAAATCAACGTTGTTGAAGTGTTTCTTTTTCCTCAATTTTATAAGAGTTAGAATGTGTCTTGCTATTTTGGAAAATTGGATTACAACATGGTTTAAATGTAAGGTAATTTTAGTCAAAACTCCAATAAAATGTTTCAATTTGTTTCAAATTATTTTATTCCTTCAATTTTGTTTTTATAATATATATGTTTTTAGACTATTTAAATAAATTTTAATTACATCGTTAGGATTTTAAAAGAGTGTTTAAATTTTTTTTGTGCTTTAAAATTATACTTTTAGTATTTAAAAAAATAATATAATAGTTTCAAATATTATTAGTTTTTAGAAATGATACAAGAAATTTATTCTACAAATATTACCTATTTAAAATTATTTTTTATATTTTATAACGTATTTCATTATAGCCTAGATAAGAGAAATTTTGTAAAAAAAATGATTTAATGTTTCGAATGATTTTTGCATTAAAATTTACATGGAAGATTTTTTCCCCTTGAAATTTGTAAAAATATTATTTCTAATTATACATGTAAGGAAATTTATTAAATTTTCAAAAAAATAATTAGGTAAAAATACTTTTTTTATATTCATATAAGTATATAAGTATATATATGTGTATGTATATGCATATAAATATATATATTTTGTCTCACGTGAAAATGTTTTTATTCTAATATATATATATATATATATATATATAACAATTTTATATTGACATGTCTACAGATCATTTTATCTGACACTATTCTCATTATAAACTATATATATGTATTTATTTATATATTTATATACATAATTGCAGGAAAAATAATTTTGTGCTGACATAAAAATTACTTCCTCCCATGAAACATCATTTATAAAAGCATATTTGGAATGTTTAATGAATATTAATTCTCCCTATATATACGTAATGAAATTAATATTTTTTGATGATTCTGGTTCAAAGATTTTATGTGGTAATTGAAAATGTCCAAATGGAAAAAAATATCTACCTATATACTCATTTTTTGATTTTTTTAACATATAATGAAATTTCATTTTTTCCACAATGAATATGTGGGGGGTTATTATAGGAAACCAAGCAGCAAGAATCAACCCTTTCGAATGCTATGGATTTTTTTTATAATTGAAACATGAATAAATACATAGAATCACATGAAACAGAGGTTCTTTTAACATCCTAGGTTCTTTATAATTATAATCTAATATTACATTCATGAACATAAGTAAAATGTTTAGTAAACATTAAGCAAGGTTTCTTCAGAGAAACACTTCCACATTTGAAATTAATTATGGAACATACACTAATCCATTAAAATAATATAAATAAATAGTGTGAGCACTAAAATTCCAAATAAGGGGTTTTAAAACAAAACCATTATGAAATAATTTTTCTTTAAATAATTTCTTGAAAAAACATGCATTAAAATCATGAAAATTAATTTTTCACACAACATTTCATCCACATTTTCATGATATATTTTGATACCTCTTTTAGGATAACTCATTCTTCAACATTTCTAAATTTATTTAAGATTTATAAAGATAATGAAATATAAAATATGCAAGTACTTGAATAGAAATTCATGTAGTGGCTTCTATAAGTAGGATAATGACCAAACACCTTCATTCAATGACATGCTAGGGGATCAAATAAGAATTTACAAAGAAAATATTATTTATTCAATATTTCACAAAAAGTAATATCATTTATCATTCTAGTTTGGAAACATATGTTTACATGAATTTGTATACGCGTATATAAAAATTCACGCCATACTCACTTGGAAATATGAAACTGAATAAATCTGGTTTATAAGATGTTTATGATTGACCATGGATATTTTTTAGCTAAAGAATCACTTTGACTTCCAAAAACAAGGTTCATTATGATGTAATGCATAATGTAGGACAATCATAAACATTCTATCAAGGCCTCATGCTAAGACCATACATAATCATTCTATCAAGGCCTCATGCAAAGACTTAGTTTATCTCATGAGACCTACTGATACATCGATAGGATATAGGGGGACTCACCCATCACATTATAAGTATAATGAATTCCTCTTATATCTAATAAGAATACATCATTAAATCAAAGAATCCCTTACCACTTTGATTTGTTTAAATATTTTTCAAAGGTGAAATAAATTATTTAAATGATCCAAAGTGTCTCTTATCACCTTTAAAGGCCTGGTTCTTTGTTTATACATTATCATGGAAAGATTAATATTATACTTAAATAAATTTTCTTTATTTATAATTCATAAAATGAATAATTCAATGAATGAAAATGCAATCAAAAATGCATTTGTTATTTTTTCGTCCAAAAATAAACCCATAAATAAATATATTTTTCTCCTAAAATGTTAACTGGATTCATAATTCCTTATAAAATGATATGGTTTATCCCAGGTAGTTGATAAAATAATGTTTCACAATAAATAAATAGTTTACGAACATGAAATGATAACATGTTTTATAATTGCACAGAAAATGATAATGATTAACCCATACAAACATATAAACATAGTGAATATAAATTTATAACTGCATGTTTGATGTGAATTTGAACTTGGTTCTATTTTTATGTAATTGATTTATACCCAATATGTTTATACATAAGTACATATATAGGTATATTTTAATTTATATCAGTATATAATTATATACTTATATACGTATTTGACTGTGTGGTTTGTAACCATTAAATTCATCACAAATTCTAAATCAAGATCCCTCCCATGTAATCAAACCAACATGTTGATAGATAAATTTAATGTGTTTACTTGCAAGTAGGAATATGCTTATATTTTCATATATATTTATATTACCCTAATAATGTTTTTAGAAAACAATGTTTATAAGTATGTTTTGGTTATAAGACTCATAGAAATGAAACTCTCTGCATATACACAAGTATATTATGAAAATATTAATTTGCATATGTGTACATATGGATGTATACACACACTCATATATATTATTCTTAGTAAAAGACCGCATCATGTGAATAAACCTAAAAGTATCAACTTCTAAGAGAGGAATTTTTTAGAATAGAAAATGCTTATTGCTTATTATATTCACGTTAGAGAAGGAAACATGGTTATATGTATGTATGTGTGTGCATGTATATATATATATATATCTACGTATATATGATCTTGATTTCAAATAATTTTCCCTTAAAAAATATTTTAGAAACAGATTATTTGAATCAAGAAGAACATATCATATATACAATAGTATTGGAATGATATGATTATATATATATATATATATTAAAAATAAATAAATAAATAAATAAATAAATGTTTATTAATTTACAAAAATCAATTGAAAATAAAGAAATCCCTTAAAATGAAAGGGTTTTTTATGGTAATCCCATTGAATAAAGAAGAACATATCACGTATGAAAATTGTATTCAAAAGATATAATCACATATATATATATATATATATATATTATATACACATATATGTATAAGTTCCCAAAATGAATTCAACAAAATGAAATCCAATACATAATTCTATGATGGGAAGGCATGAGAGTTGTTATAACTGGGAAAGGGAGGGATAACATTACAATTTTTTTGTGGGGCCTTATTGTTTGAAAAGTGATGTATTTTTTTTGAAAAAATAAAATTTGAAAATTATTTATCTGATTAAACTAATCTAATAAAAAAATATTAATTAGCAAAAATTCAACACGTAAAAGGGTTAATTAACACAATAAATTTATAAAAAGAGAGGAGGATGAGGATCTGAGTCATGGATCATGATGTTTGTTCATAATAATGGCACCCTTGAAAAAAATATATTCAAAACTAAAGAGGCATTGGTGAGGGTGGAATGTTTCATCATGAGAAAGAGGGGATAGAGAGGGTGTGACAGCTACAAGATTGGATGTTATTGGTGTGGCTACCTGAGGAAGAAGAAGAGAGGAATGAATGGTTGGTCTGGATCTAATCTCGTCTGATATTAGGGTTGAGGTTAACCCTTGTTTTTTTAAGGGTGGCTTTCTTCTGGGATTTGGATGGTCCAGATCGATTCGTGGATCAGATCAGATTGATGGAATTGAACTGATGCATTTTTAAAATGGTGAACATTTGAGATTAGATCGGGGTTGATCAGATGACTGTGGTGGATTTGCGGTTTAAAAAAATGAATCGTCAATATATAATGCATCTAGATCAGATTTTTTAGGAAATCCAAGCTAAATATAAGCGGCGGTGGTGGTTCTATCCGAAATTGGCGCAGAAGGCTGAGATCTTGTGCGGCGAGATTAGGTGGTTGAGATCACACACCCGAGGAAAATTCTCCTCACACATCAAAATTGAGAAGCATCTGCGGGTTGCTTATAACTCTCGATGCTGCTACCATCCACTTATAACACAAGCACACAAACTGGGGTCCTCATACACCTGACCCAATCTATGGGCCTTGGCCCACCCCATACATACACCCTCACCCACACTCTAACCAGTGCGCGACCTACCTCATGCCATGCCTACCTGGGGTTTCTCCCCAATGCTAATTGAGTCACCTTAAAAATTCTAGGTGCTCGGGTAAATGAATCCTTTGGAGGGGGTGAACCCCTTTAGGGATCTCCATCCATGTAAAGGAATCCCCATATTTTTTGATCATTTTTATTTTATAAAATAATTTATACCATTTATTTATATTAAATCATTTAATAAGAATACAATTATTTTAAACCATGAAAAATATTCTTTTAAAATTTTACATTAAATTAAAAAAACACATTTATTAAACTAAAATTATACTTTTAAACATTTAAAACCATTAAAGTACCATATGTACTTAAAATAGTCAAAATAATTTAAACACTTAAATACATAGAATACATAAAATTGTCAAAATACTTAAAATACTTAATGGTAACATAATTTTATAATTGTTACCAAAACTAATGCTAATATCGAATAACCAATATCCACACAAAAACCGCAACAGATATGTATAACATTCATATGAAATCATATAAATAATCATTAAAGGTATTCCAATAATCAAGATCAATTATTATTTTGAGAGGATGATGTTATACATTCCTTTGACTCTCTGTATTATTTTTTATACTTCTAAATATTTCTTTTTATAGTGGATTCGAGTGAGGAGGGATACTTAATCGGTCTGGTTGTAATGTTTGGTGGTCTTTTGTTTGTTCTATTAAGTCTTGAGATGAGTTTCCTTGAGTAATTGTAACCCCTTGAATCAATTTAATGCGTCTATGTTTATATTGAATAAAGGGTTTCTAATTTAATTATGCCAGATTTTTTTTGGATTGACAAAATATTAAACAAAAAATACAATAAAAATACTAATATCTAAAAGAATATTTCTAATAAAAATATGAATATTTATGTGGAGTCACATTATCCCCCCCCCATAATAGAATTGCACCCTTTTAATTCTATTGTACTCATATTCTCCCACAACACCAACCTACAGACATCATCCTTGAAGTCCATACAGAACTCTTTTAATCATTATTAACAAACAAATTCGGAATGAAAAAATGTATTTAATTTATACCTTTATATGGTCCACCACCATCCGAGAAATTCCTGGTATGTTTTTCTGGCCAGGTTGATCCCCAAAACAATTTTAAATTCTTCAATTTCATTTTCCCACATTCACCTCGAGCATCTTGGGTTGAACTTATGGGGGCATCAGTAGGACCTCGAGAGAGTGTCACAGGAGGTGTAAATTTAGAGATATTGGTGTGGACTTTGTTCAAAATACTAATCAAACAAAAATTTTTTATCGAAAAACTAGATATTATAAAGTCTTCCATGCATGCTAAATCTCATGACCTAAAACTGATAGGCTACTTGGGGGTCACCTATCTCTACAACTTCTCAGAATTTTTCTAAGGAATAATTAGTCTCAGATCAGTTGAAACATAAGAAAAGGGCTTCATAGTTCCTTCCTTTATGAACATAATGTTCAATTTTTTCATGGGTAATTAATTAGTAGATATGAATCGGTCCATGGTGAAGTTGAAGGACATTTGGGTGGTTTTACACCAGGTATAGGTGCTTGTAGGACATACGAAAGTTTGAAAAAGGTTAGAAATAAAATGGGCATGATTAGGCTATTATAGTCTCTAGCAGCTATGTAGGAAGAGATAAGAGGTTAGTTGGTCATCCTCACCTTCCAACTATTTTTAAAAAAAATGTGTTTCACTTAGGAAAACATGATTAAATTATCATGTTTATTCAAATATTCAAAAGTTCACTCCGTTGTTCCCCTGATACCAACTGTAAGAACCCGAGCCCAAGCAAATCGACTCAGCCCTTACAAATCATGTGTAATTTTTTTATTAAATGAAATGCGAATGAATACATATCATCTCATGAAATAGTGGATCTTTTACTGGACTAAATTTTGATGAATTAGAATCTGATATTACATTCGGGTATAGAATTACCAAGTATTGTTAACATTAAGAATGGTAACAAGAGAGCAACACTTCGATATTATAAATTCATTATGGAACTTACATTAAACATGTAAAATAATATAAAAATATAGGGTGAGAAATAAAATTCCCTTTAAGGGGTTTAGAAAAACCATTAAGAAATAAATTTTCATTAAAACATTTCTTTAAAACATATGCATTAAAATCATGAAAATCAATATTTGACATAACATTTCATCACCATTTCCATGATAAATTCCAAAAAAGATTTTACGATAACACATGCATCAAAATTTATTATCTTATTTAGGATTTATAAATAGAATTCAATAGAAAATATGCACATACTTGAAAAGAAATGCATATAGTTCCACATATAATATGGATAATGACTAAACATAATCATTCAATGACATTGCATATGTATGGAAAATAATTTACACATGAAATATTATTTATTCAAAATTTCACATAAAACAATATTGTTTATCATTTATTTGGAAACATAAATTTTAATGAATTGCTATACATGTATATAAATCATCATGACATGCTCACATGGAAATATAAAACAAAATAAAACTGGTTCAAAAGTGCTTGATCATTTAAAATGGATATTTTATTAGCTAAATAATCACATGGGATTCCACTTACTAGGATCATTATGAGAGAATGGATCATGCAGGACAATCAAAAACATTATGTCAAGAACTCGTTCCCAGACCACACATAATTATTCTATCGAGGCCTTATGCCAAGAACTACTTTGTGTTGTGAGGCCTACAGATCCATCAAGAGGCTATAGCAGGCCTCACCCATCACATAATAATCCATATTCATTAATCATATGTCTAATAATAATATGGATTTAAATCAAATTATCTCATACCACATTGATTTATTGAAATATTTTTCACAGATGAAATATATTCATTGAACAATCCAAAGTGTACCGTACCACCAATAAAATTATATTTCTTAATTTATTCATTATCATGGAATGATTAATATTATACATATATTATTTGTCTATATTTATTGGTTATAAAATGAATAATTTAATGAATAAATATTTTATCAAAAATTAAATTATTATTTTGTTTTCCCAAAATAAACCTCTAAATAAATAGATTTCTCTCATAAAAAGTTAACTAGATATATAATTCCACATAAAATGATATGGATTATCCAATGTAGTTGAAAATTTAATGTTTCACAATTAATAAATAGGTTATGCGCATTAAATGATAAATTGTTTCATAATTTCACATAAAATGATACTGTTTAACCCATACAAATGTATAAACATGGAGAATTTAAATTTATAACAACAAGTTTAATGTATGTTCGACACCAGTTCTATTTTTTACGTAATTGATATAGAATATCTATACCCATGTTGTTTATATATAAATATATGTTTGTATATTTATATTTATTTCACCATATATATATATATACATACATACATATTTGTTTGATTGCAAGGTTTGTAATAATTAAATACATCATATATTATAAAGGAGGAACCCTTCCTTGTGAAAATACCAAACTATTGATAAATATAAGTAATGTTTTTAATTTCAAGTAGGAATATTCTCATATTTTCTTATACATATATCACCCATATAACAAATGTAAAACAAATTTTTTATGTATGTTTTGGTTATAGGATTCATGGAAAAGAATATCTCAACAAATAAACATATATTTTCTAAAAATATAAAGTTGTATATGTTTATATATTCATGTACACACACACAGATATATATATATATATATATATATATATATTTATAGGTAAAATACCACAACATGGAATTAAAAATAAAAACTTCAACTACAAACTATGAAATTATTGAAAATGTATAATACATATTCCTTATGATATTTAGTTTAGAGACGAAAAAATGGATATATATATATATATATAACTACATATATATGATCATGATTGAAAATAAAATTCCCTTATAAAAAAAGATTTTAGAAAAAATTCTTTAAATCAAGAAGAATATATTATATGCAATTTTATTGGAAATATGTGATTATATATATATATATATATATTACACACACTCACACACACAAAAACACACACACATATTTATATATATAAGTTTACCCAAATTAATTGAAATTAATTAAATCCCTTACAAATAAAGGGTTTTAAAAAAAGGTCTACCCTTTGAATCAAGAAAAACTTATCACATATGAAATTGGTATTCAAAATATGTAATCATAAATCTATGTATAAATATTATATTCACATATATGTATAAGTTCACAAAACCAATTGTTAAATAATTAAATCCATTACAACTTTTAAATCTCGGATGGATGAGAGATGTTGGAAATGAGTGAGGGAGGGAGAGCTTGACAGAAGACTTTTCTGAGAGGTCTTAGTGAGTGAAGAGTGAGGCTTAAAAAAACCAAAGTTGCAAATTATTGATGTAATTAAACTAAAATAAACAAACAAAAATGTTAATTAGTTCAAATTCAATGCATAATAGGGTTAATTGACACCCAAAAATTATAAAAAGAGAGGAGGAGGAGGATTGAAGTAATGGATTGTGATGGATCGTTTAAAATAACACCACACATTAAAAAACAAAAGAAGATACCAAACTAAAGAGGATGTGGGGTGGTTGGAATGTTCCATCGAGAGAAAGAGGGGATGGAGAGGGTCCGACAGCTACAAGCACAGATGGGACTTGTGTTGTTCCATGAGGATGAAGAAGAGATAAATTATTGGGTGGTCTGCATTAAATTTGGTTTGATCTAAGGGTTGAAGTTAACCCTAGTTTTTTTGAAGGGAGACTTTTGGCTAGGATTTAGACTGTACAGAACAATAAAAAGATCTGATTAGATTGATGGAATTAATTTGATCTGTTTTTAAAATGTTGAGCGGTCAAGATAAGATCATGTTTGATCGAATAACTACGGTGGATCTTCGATTTGAAAATCAAATGAACGGTCTAGATCTAATGAGTCCAGATCAAACGGTAGAGGAAATCCACAGAAAAAAGATATGGTGGTGGGGATTCGATTAGAAACTGGCGTAGAAATATGGGATCTCGTGCGGTGAGATTTTGCAACTGATATCGTGTGCCTTGGGAAAATTCTCATCCCCAAACAAAATGGGGGAGCATCTGCGGCATCCTTATAAGTCTCAAAGCCTCTGTAATCCATCGATAACACAAGCACACACGTAGGGGTCCCTATACATTGGACCCCATCCATGGGCCTTTTTCCACCCCATGCATACACCCCCATGCCCCCCCCCCCCGAGTGTATGACCTACCTCATGCCATGCATACTCAGGGTTTCTCCCTAGCACTACTCAAGACACCTTAATGATACTATGCGCTCAGGTAGGTGTCTCCTATGGTTGTGGTCATTCCATTAAAGGTTCTCCAACATAGTTGTGGAATCCATAAATTTTTTTAAAAAAATTAATTATATAAAATAATTGATACAATTTATTTTTAATAAATGTTATAATAATAATAAACTTCTTTTAAAACATGAAAAAGTATTCTTTTAAAATTTTACATTCACTTAAAAACAAACATTTATTAACATAAAATTTTACTTTTAAACATTCAAAACCCTCAATGTACCTAAGGTACTTAAAACAATAAAAATAATAAAAACACCTAAATATATAGAATACTTAAAATAGTCTAAATACTTAAATTTCATAACAGTTATACAATTTTATAACCATTACCAAAACTAACAGTCATTTTAAAAAACCAACTGCCACATAAAAACCCCAGCGACTACTTAGAGTGGTCATATTAAACCATATAAATACCCATTCATGTTATTCCAAGATTCAAGATCATTTAAATTTTTATAAGGATGGTGCTCTACATTCCATTGACTCTCTTTATTATTGTTATTCTTATCAATGTATATATTTTTGATTTAGTGGATTCAAGGGACGTGGCTGTTTAATCGGTCTGGTTGTGATGTTGGGTGGTCTTTTATTTGTTCTATTAGGTATTTTGATGATTTTCCTTGAGTAGTTATAATCCCCTTCATCAATGTAATGTATTAAGCTTTCAATTGAATAAAATATTTATTATTTTATTCCGAAATCATTTGTTTTGGCTGGAACAAATATTAATAAAAAATTGATAATATTAACATCTAACAAAATATTGTTATTAAAAAAAATATGTATGGGTCACACATTTATTAAATTTTCAAAATTACTATTTAGTTTACTATTTATTATTTTCAAACATGTATATATAAATATATAATTTCTTGAGAAACTCTTTTATTCTATGATTTATATATTTTTATCCACCAACCCACACACACACACACACACTCACACACATATATCATTTCATGTAAAACTATTTTTATTCAAATATATACACGTATATACATTCATGGATATATAATTATTTATATATTTATAAATATATTTAATGAGAAACATTTTTTATTCTGTAATGAATATTTATGTGTATATTTATAAATATATATGTATATATAATTCATGTATATTTCATTTAACTCTAACATAAACATGTTTTGTTTTGAAAAAAATTATAAAAATTTATTTTCTATTTCCCTATTGTCTTTATTTTACAAAATCATATTTCAGGTTTTAAAATAGGTTACCCCACATATTAATCCTCAACATGGGTTTTTAGTTAATAAATTAAAAATGTATTTATATTAAAAATAATACATCCTTTATGAATTAAATATAAATTTTTAGGGTTTTAAAGGAAGATCATTGGTTTTTTCACAACAGTGCTATTCATTTAAAGTATTTTAACATTTATTTTCTGTCTTGCCTTTATTAAATGACTTCCCCAAGAATTTTTTAGAAAAATGGAATCTTTTAGGCCAGAAAAAATGAGGGGCAAGATCAAGAACATGGTTAGTAAAAATTGTGTGTCTGCCTAGTGGAAATAGTGCACCCTAGAAATGGAATATATCCAGTCTACATGACTTAGAAGATTGGAATGCGCCCACCATTTGAATAATTGTTCCCCCTATTCCTCTTAGATGGAGGAGCCACATGGTTGGTGTATGGTCTAGTAGTCGATGTGGCCTAATAGTTTAACCTACTAACTTTTTAAAACATTTCAAAATCACTATTTTCCCTCTTCAATTTTAAAATCATTACCCTAATTCGCAACCCATTCAGCCATCTAAACCCAATCACGCCTCCCTACCCTCATCAACCACCTTAATCTCTAATTTATCGGTGAATTTGACATGGAATCTTCAAGAATCCTTCATGTGATTCCCTCTTCTCTTCTATTATTCTATTATAGTTATATCTTCTCTCTTATTTATTATTTTATATTTTATTTAGAAATAGTTTTGACCTATGTTCAGTTTAATAACCTTTTTTTAGGTTAAATATAGTTTTTTTGTTATTCAATTTCCCTTATAGGATCTCCTCTGGGTGTTGTCGTGGTTTCCAATAGGATTTTTAACGATTTGAAGAAAAAGGTAGGTGGTTACATTCCATGAAATTATTTTATGATTTCATTATGCTTTATGTGGTATAAAAATGGGTGTATAAACTATTTGGGTGGTGAAAAAGGTCTTATCCATGAGTTTTTGTCCTTTTCTGAGGTTTGATTTTGATTTTCCCTTTTGTAAAAGGTTGTTTTTAATCATAATTTAAACTCTTGGAATTATTATAGTAAAAAGGGATTTCACTTAATTTAGTGATTGTAATAAAGAAATCATAATCTTGGGAATCTAGTTAGGCAGACTAGGTTTAGTATGCTTGGATATTCCACAGCGCGGATGACCGGTCTCTCTAGAAGTACTATGTAACAACAAAAATTAAACATTCATAACAAGGATTGGTTGGATTGAGCAGGTGATAGACCTTCAAGTACAAGATTTAATCACCAAGAGTATAAGTATCCTAGGACTCCATTAAACCTATTTAAATTGGTAATTCCCATGGTTCTCTATACATATTTATTATTTTATATTGTTTTGAAATCATTTTGAATTTTATGACAAAACATGTTTTTAAATAAAATGATTTCTCTCTTTTCATAGGAAACATGTTAATTTGTCAATTAATGTAATTTCATGGAATATTTTTGTTGGTATTCTAACTATAAAATAATATCACATATACATACACCATCAGGTGTTTGTAGAAATCATTATGATTTATTCAGGTAAGGTCAAGGATCCCCATACTGGTGATTATGGTTCTATGAGATAATAGATTATGGTTAGACATGTGTTGGTGGTGGGAAAATGAGGGTTTCAACCAATGTGTGTTATGGATTCATGTATTTCTATTTGGTTTATATCCCTTTTTTGTTATTTAGAATTTTGGTTGAAAATAATAAATTTTTACCTCATGCTTGTTCAATGTAGTTTGATCCCTCGTATTATGGATATTGTGAGGATGTAAATAAGAAATATTATTTCAATGATAGTTGTTCTTTGTTGGAAAATCCATTAACAAGTGTGTTACTTGATGCTCGTACACTAGTTTCTAGCCTATGGGGATCACAGTTTCCCTTTAGGCCATGTCATAGGCTGGGTTGAGGGTCAGGTTGGATGGAAACCAAGGCCAGCTCAAGGGAAAATTGTATTAGTTGAATTTTCTTCCATTAATTGGGTTATTTTATTTTGTAGAGTTTTAAAATACATGAGATTGGAATAAAGTGTATTAAGGTTCTGGTTGTGAGTGGGGTGTTTGGATAACACACCTTGTGAAAGGACTTGGGTCACCATGGGATATTCATGAATTGGTTTTAATTATCCTCTAGGAATGATGAATTGGATAAAGACTTCACATGGACACCTAGGTGAGGTGGAGCCATTAAATGTTTTGTTTCAACATAGGTTGGATTAATTTTTATTCATGTGGGTGTTTAAATATTGTTATTATTGAGAACTCTTATGGGTAGTGTATTTATGATTTCATTAGTATTGTTAATTGATGTAGTATCATGCCTCCTTAGAGACCTCTCATGAAACTGTGGGAAGAGGTTGGAGATAAGTCTCCCTCACCAGTTGATCATATATTAGTTGAGGTAGTGGTTTGGGATTTCTAGAAACTGGATTAGAGAGTGGGCTTAGGACCTACTCATGATAAGGAAGCTGAACCAGTCCTATAAGGGGAAAAAAATCAGAAGTTCCTCAAGAACAAACCACCTTCTTCATGGGGTATCAAAGACCTCCAAGAAGTGAAATACTTGGTGGAAAATATTGATAAGATTTATGGGTTTCTTGAGACTCCTGAAGTGTTCAAGGTGATGTTATCTTCATTCATGTTAGAAGGTTCCAATCACGTGTGGTGGAACTATGTGGATCAGGATGGAAAGTATGAGAAAATTAGTTGGAAGGATTTCAACATTGTCTTTAATGAGAATATTCTTCTTAAGACCTTGGACCTCATTAAGACTTGAGAGTTTTGGGATCTCTATAAGGGGAATTACACCATGTGGAAATATGAAAACATTTTTGTAAAACTAGTTAAATTCTCACCAAAGATGGTTTATAATGAGAGGATAAAGGATCATAAATTTAAAATGGTGTGGCAAGTGAATATTCAATCACAAGTATTCCTATTTAAGTTTATGAAATACTTTTATTGGGTTGATCAAGGTTTGATGGTGGAAATTGACTATAAGGGTATGCCAGAATTTTCTGGGATGAACCTGACTATGGGCTAGGGCAGTGAATGAATATTTGAGAATAAAAAGATGCACAACAGGATGGAGAATATGGGAGTTGGTTTCTCTAGTTTCCAATCAATACCACCTTCATCTACAATCACGGGAGGGGGCTAGTCATATACTATCATTGTGAAAGGCTGGGGAATGCGAAATTTTTGTATTCAGTCCCACCTAGACCCTACCATTATAGTGGGATGTTGGGTCACTTAAAGAGTTTTGTTAAGATTGTTTTGTGGAATCACTGTGGTGTAAACTATATAGTACATAGATATTACCAGCTTAGTCCAGTGCATCAAGGGTAATGAGTACATGGATTTCTGGGAATTGTGGAAATATTATATCATCCTATAGATAGATTCATCTCAAAGTAGATCCACTATTCCGAAATTGACTACAGGAATCAATGGTGATGAAGAAGCAAAATGTTAAGGATTAGGAACTAGAAAAATTTTACATAGTGCATAAAATAGATTGAGCTGCTGTTTTTATTATATTATCTATAAAAGTATTTTTATTTGACATGGGTTATTCTATTTATTTTTTTTCTTCTTTCCTTGTGAAACAACGGAAATTACTGATTGAGATTATGCATTATACCATGGAGTTGGTTATGCCAATCAATAATAAGAGGGAGAATAGATTTATATTTCTATCATATTCTATCACTCTATTGGGATTCTAATTGGAGTGATAAATTTTGGTTCTTAAGATGGATCTTTTTTATTTTATTATCGATATAGATTCGATGGTTCATTTCATGGTGCACATTGATTACTGTCATAAATGAGTAACATTTGTGGTACCCAATGGGTGTTCCTGGGTCATTCAAGGAGATTGGAATCCAAGGTTAGGGAAAGTTGGAACTCCAATTCCAGAACTAGAAAATCCTGTTTTTTTAGGTCACCTAACTCATTTTATTGTATGATGGTAGAGGTTCAAAGTATGGATTTTCTAATATAATAGATAAGTTTCCATAATTATTTATTGAAGATTTCTCAGGGTAATATCTATAGAAGCAAATTGGGTTCAATATCGACTTGGAACTAGGAACACAACCAATATCTCTTCCCTTATATATTATAGCCCCCACCGAGTTGAAGGAATTAATGATAAAACATGGAGACTTGGAATCCAAATGATTTATTCAACTGAGCATCTTACATTGGACCTACACTATTCTGTTCGCTAAAAATATTGATAGATCCCTCTAGTTATGAATTAATTATTATATGATTAATAATGGAATAATCAAGAATATATATCTCTTTCCATACATTAATGAACACTTTTATCAGCATAAGGGAACAAGGTGGTTCTCTAAAATTGAACTACACTCAGGATATTGTCATGTCGGTGTGTAAGATTTAGACACCCCAAGAAAAACTTTCGAAGATTGTATAGTTACTTTTAGTAAAGGTTAATTCCATCTGGGTTGGAAAGGGCTCTAGCGATTTTCATGGATCATATGAACTGGGTGTTCTATTACTAAATCAAATCCTTTGATGTTGTGTTTGTGGATAAAATTCTAGTTTATTTCGATATCCGGAGATTCCTGGGAAAGGGAAGATACTTTAGGTGGGTTCCCAGGGATTTTTCTCTTCTATCTTCACCCATGACCATTATCACCTGAATGAGGGTAATATTTTAATGGAGTTGAGTGTGTCAGACACATTTTTTGGAGATCAAATGAATATTGACCACTAACCCTATTTTAAATCATATAAGAATTTTTAAGGGGATACATGATATATTAGAATGATTTATGTGTGACTCATAGATGTGTTTTGATACATGAAATACCATGTGGTGTTATATGGCTTTCTCCAACTCCAACTACATGAAATAAATTACCCTATCCATGAACTAGAACTAGTGGTAGTGATGCTTTCCTTGAATAAATGGAATCACTATCTCTTCAAGTTGAAATCCATAGTTCACTCATACCATAATAGTGTGGCTATAATTTTCTCTCAAAATGTTCAAAATATAATGTAGCACCGATGGGAGGAGTACCTTCAGGGGTTTTACTTCGATATATTCTACACCACGGGAAATGGGAACATGGTAGTGGGCACCCCAAGGAAAAATATTCCGATGAAAGAATTTAAGGAGTCCAGCTTTATGGGGATTTTTTCCTAGATTCCAAAAGAAACAATGAACCATATCGGTGGCATGTTAATGGATATCATTCAATAAAAAAATGTTCCAGAGTTGATTTGGGAGGATAATATTAATGATGAGTTTTCTAGGGTTTTAGGAATATTTTAAATGGTTGGAAAGTTCCCAATGAGTGGTCATTATCATTAAAGTGAACAATTTGTTTCAATGGTCACTTCCTAGTTCTGTTATTTTTGATAATGTTGGTGATTCTAGAAAAACAGCAGTCTCAATTGGCCATTTATCTATGGAACACCATAATGTTTTACGATGTAGGAAACCGATTCATTTTGTCAGGTATGAGGTGCGATACATCTGACGTCATATATAGGTGTCATACTTGTAATTAGGATAAATATGAGAAACATATTCCCTAAGGTAGGATTTAGATAGTCTGCATTCATACATTGAATGGGGATTTGGTCCCCATGGACTTTATCATTTAGTTTCTTCATGAAAATTGTAGGAGGAACACTATTTGAGCGATTATTGACCATATGACCAAGTCCTCCTATTTCATTCCGATCAAGGAATTGACCAAGGTGGATGAGTTAGAAATATTTTGTGTTTTGGATATTGTGAAGATTCATGGTGTACTATAATCTATCATTACAAAAAGGGACCCACATTTTACCTCTCAATTTTGGGATGGACTTTCGAATGAAATAGTGTTTCACGTCAAATAAAGAACACTATAAAATTTATATTTAGGGAGAAACCACAGTTCACATAGTGCATAGGAGCTTGGTCAAAATTTTATCTCATAAGGATCTAAATTTGATGTAGTGTATATGGGTAGAGTACCTTTAGGTGTCTGAATTTGATATTATCTACACACTAAAGGGGACCATGGTAGTGGAATCCACAAGTAGAATTATTCTAGTTAAATCGGTCAAAGACTAGTGGTGAATGAAAATTGATGTGTATTTTTCCCAGATGCATCTTGAAATAAAGGAGCATTGTGGAGGCTTGTTTATGGCTAGAATTTAGTTAACTCCATTTCTTAAGAAGCTGATTCAGGAGGAGAGTTCTAATTATGAGTTGTTTTAGTTATCCTGGAAGCTTCTAAATGGTGGGAAGGTGCTCAACAAGTGGATGTTATCTGGGAAGGGAACCATTTATTTTAAGGGTTACTTCATGGTCCTATTATTTTTTAGAAGGCGGTGATCTAGTACAACCATCAATCATAGTGGGATATTCATCTTAGGACAACCTAGTTGTTTTATTATGTATGAAACTAGTTTTGTTGGCCATGTATGAGGTGTGTTATTATTGACTTCATATCCAGGTGTTGAACCTTTCAGAAGGTTAATGCTGAGCACCATAGGCCCTCATGTTTTCTTAAGACAATCCCCATTCCTACCTAGAAGTGGGATGAGGCATCTATGAACATTATCATTGGGTTTTCTGATACACCTCCAAGAATAAGAACTATTTGGGTGGTTGTTAAACATCTGACCAAGTCTACCCATTTCATTATGATCAAGGATTCAAACAAGGTGGATGAGTTTTCCTAGTAGTATATTGATTATATTATGTAGCGTCATGGTGTGTCATAAAATTTCATTTTATAAAAGGACCCCAATTTTATCTCTTAGTTTTAGTAAGGCCTTTTAAAGGCAATGGGGTAATATTTCAATCTCTATTTGACATACCATCCTCAAATGGAAGGTCAGAAAATATGGGAAAACCAATTTTTAGAAGATATACTACATGAATTCATTATCGATTACAAAGGATTGTGGGATAACCATTTTATATTAGTGTAATTTCAATATAATAATATTGACAAATCCTTGTTCAAGGTGGATCCCTTTGAATCACTTTATGGTTGGTTGTTTCAATCATCTCTAAATTGGATAGAAGTGCTTGAGATATCTTTATTGGGATCGATCTCTATCTAAGAGACCAATGAAAAAGTTTGATTGATAAATAAGTTGGTGTTGATAATTTAGTCCAATAATAAGGCTTAAATCAATCAATGGTGCTGAGCCTTGTAGTTCATAGTTGGTGATTGAGTGTTTTTGATGGTTATATCTAGCATGGGTCACTATCATCTTGGTGAGGAGCAGAAACCCGCACTCATCTATGAAACACCATTTGAAATTACTTAAAAGATTGGAAAGGCGGAATACCAATAATATTTACCAACCGAGTTGATGTCAATTCATGATGTGTTCTATGTCTCACAATTGAATAAGTATAACCCATATGATTCCCACAAACTAAATTTTGAATATCTAGAGCGAGAATCTAATTTTACTATGAACAAACGTCCATTGAAAATCATGGCTTCCCATATAAAAGTGCATAAGTGAAAATCCATACCATTGGTTTGGGTCTTTTTGGCATCTTGAAAATGATGATCATGATACATGGGAACTAAATTCTTTTTTGGAGGAACAGTATCCTCTTTTATCCCCAAATCCGAAATTAGTTTGACTTTATGAGGGTGGAAAGATTCCATGGTAGATATAATTTCCACATTCATTGTGTTATTGTTTTGTATTCTATCTTTAATTTTCAGTAGTACCTTTACTAAGAAGATTTCCTAGGAGTTTTGGAGAAAATTTTGGTTTTTGGGACAGAGAGAAGGATGTGCACAGTTGGTGTGTAGTCAATAAAAACCATGTTCTCTAGTTAGTGGAACTTTCTAGGCTACCAGAACTAGCAAACAGGTGTGCCCCCTTCCTTGGGAACCATGTTGACCCCATTTCCTCTTCGAAATTGGAGCCACATGGGTGGTTCAAGTTCTAAAAGACTGTTCGGACATGGCACACATCCTTCTATATCTATAAAACATTTCCAAATTCCAACTTTTAAATTTTGAATTTTAGTAATATTACCTCTCATTATAACCTCATTCAACACTCCAGTGCAAGGGGTACATACCTCTCCTTTTGAAATCCAACTGGATCAAATGTTTCGGTTGATTTGGATTTAAATATCTAAGAGACCTTCAAGTGACTCGCTCATCTATTCTATTATTCTATTCTCTTGGTCTCTTCCCTCATATTTATTATATTCTCTTTTCTCTAGAATGTGTTTTGAACTATTTTGGGTTTAATCTGTTTTCCATGGGTTAATGTTTGTTGGATTTTGTATTATCTTTCCACTATAGGAAATCATCTAAGCGTTGTTGTAGTTTGCACATGAATTTGTTAATATTTCAAGTAAATGATTATAGGTTCTGTTCCATGACATTATTTGATGATTTTATTAGTATTTATGTGGTTTAAAAAACGTTTTCATAAATGTTTTGGGTGGGTGAATAGTATTTTCCATGTGTTTTGGTGCGTGATTGAGGTTTGATGGTGATTTTACCATTTTAATGGTTTTTTTCAAGTGAGGTTTTAATTATTATAATTTTGATTGTACAAATATCGATTTCACATGTTGTAATGATTGTAATGGATCACATGATAATCATATCTATATAGGTTAGAAGTATAGGTCTAGTATTCTATATAAGTTAGAAGTACTGATGATCGGTCTCCCTAGTAGTAATACATCACAACACTAATAAAACATTCATGATAGGGAATGGTTGGATCAAGCAGGAAATGTGCCTTCGTGTCCAGGATGTGATCACCAAGAGTATGAGGATCCTAGTACCCCACTTAACCTAGTTAATTATGGATTCAAAAAAGATCTCATAATATAGTTTTGGTTTGTATCTTGTTTTAGAATTCAGTTTCTCTTTTATGAAAATGAATGTTTTTAATTAAAATGATTTATTTCTTTTCATGTAATATATCTGGCTAATTTTTCATTTAATTTCATTTAATGAAATCTATTTGGTGACATACTACTAGGAAAATTATCAGACACCCTATATACAACCTAAAGTGTATGTAGACCTCGTTTTGATTGTTTTATGTAATAGAAGGTCTCATTGTGGTGGCGATGGAAGTTCTATATGTAGGAGGCTTCTTGTGGGATTAGTGTTTGCTGTGGTGGTTTGAGGGAGGAAATCCACATGTCAGATGGAGGCTTGTATTTCTATCAAGTTCCCTACTTTTTTATTTTATATTTTGGTTGTAATGCTAAATGTTTTCCTCATGATTGTAGTATTTTATTGATCCCTCATATTATGGATATTTTTATGATGTAAATGAAAATTTTCATATTGAGGATAGTTGGCCATTATAGTCAAAACCATTCAAAAAATTGTTCCTTGATACCCAAGAACAAGTTTCTAGCATGTAGTGATTTGGAATTCCTTATGGCCCATGCCATGGGTTGGGTCAAGTGTTATGTTGGATAAAAGCCCAGGTTGTCTTGTGATAGTTTTATGATAGTAAATATAAGAAAATATATTTTAATTACGATGAATTATACTTTTTAATTATTTTAATTATTTAATATTATGGGGACTAAACCAGAAAAATTATCCTTCTTGGTAAAATTATGTTATAGGTGAACCCAAAATGATTTAGTGCAATAATACATTGTGTAATTTTTCAGTCTCATGATATATCATATACAATGAATTGGAGGTTAGACTAATCACTCTATAGGAATTTAGATTGAACCTAATCCATTATGGGACCATATCCACAATGTTACAATGTCTTATCTGTAACCTATTATTTTATTCTATGATCCAAATAACCATTGAAAATTATTTATTAATACTTAGGAGTTTTTATTAATGAAATATTTTTTTATTTTTTGAACAAATGAAATGAATTTTTTCAATAAATATATATTTTAAAATTTATTAAACAAGAAGTATTTTTATTTCACATAAGAATTAATGATGTCGGTATAAGGTATTCACATTAAAATTATGTGTCACAATAGAATCCTTTAAAAATTCCTAAACCCTATATGATTTCATACTGTTTTTATAACCTATTACAAATATTTTTTCCACTCACCATGTGTTTTAAAAAGAAAAAATTCACATGGAATAAAGATATTTAGAAGTGAGTGAGTGGTCGAGGTCACTTGATGGTTTTTAAAATTTTTATAGGATAAGAATAATTTTCAAGTATTTTTTTATATTTCATAACTGGAATTCTCTGGAGTATCCTGACTATATTAAAATCAAAATCGTTGTGATCTCATGTTTTATTAAATAAATAAATAATAAATAATAAATGTTAAAAAAGTGGAATAGTTTTTAGGTTATCTAATTTATATACTGTAGGAAATTATAACATGACTCGTTTGTAAGCGTATATTACTACCTCTATCTAGTGGAGTGTTTCGTTTTAATAACCAACACATATAAATGGATATAAAGATGGATTTAATAGATATATATATATATATATATTTATTTATTTATAACAAAATTATGATTCATTATGGATGAAATATTTTAAACCTTTTTTCTCTCCCATTTGTTGTAAAATGATAATATCACTCATGTGTATGTATAGATTACCCCCTCCACAATGCTATGTTATTTATTATTCATTATCAACTCGGCTGCATTTTTATAGAAAAATATTTTATGAAAGAATATTCTATTATTATTATTATTATTATTATGTTACTTTAAGACTTCATCTTCATTATTACGATTTTATCCATCATGAAAATGATATCACTGCCCATATGTATGTGTGAACTACCATCACCATGAATGAAATATTTCATTTTTAATGAACACCTTCAATTGATAGTTCTAAAAAGTATATTTATTGTATGAAACTAATAATAATAAACTCTTCATAATTTATAATTGATGGAACCATGATACTTTTGAACTTGGACAATGCATAAATGTTTTTTTTATAATAGATAATGCTAAAATTTCTGACGAAGACACAACCAATTTATCAATTTATTTGAATACGAAAATGAATGAATTGAAAGGTATAATTATTAATTTGAAATGTTTAATTAACTCAATAAATAGTTAAAATTTTATTTTTATTCAATGTCACAGAACATATAATATGATTTCAGGAATGAGGTATGGGATTTATCTTCTCAATTACCTTCTATTGAGACTTATACTGATTTCCACCAAAATATTTCTCTCTTTCCGTGTATAAACATCCATATAAACTTTCTATATAATTAATTTACTGAAAATAATGTTGATTAAAAATTTATTTCATTTTTTCTCTTTAAACGTACTCTTGATTTCAAGGTTACTAATGCCCTTATAAAATTTTAATTTAAACATTTCTTAAATATATTTAACTCCATTTCTTATATATCATTATTCTTTAAAATTATATGTGATTGTTTTTCAATAATACATTTATCAGGATCATTTTCAAATATACATCCTATTTTTAAATGTTTTTTAAAAATAAATTATTTTTATCATTTTACGTATATATTTCTTCTGAATCCTTTTACCAATGTGAAAAAGTATGTTTTTATCATTGGACACATGAATACTATTACCCATAGATATAGTTATTATTAATAAGAATGATTCCAATTAATGTTTTAATATTGTTTCAATGAAAGGTAAATTCCCATTTAATTAATAATTATTCATTAATAATTTTTTTCAAAGGAAAAGAATAATTTTATTTATTTTTTATGAAAAACATGAATATATTATTTCTTATGGGATCAAATGTGTTTCGAAATGGTTTTATGATGAATAAGTATAAAAATATTGTTATTTGTAAATTTTTTTGAATCCATAACATTTTTGATGATGATATATGTGGTTGGAATATAGATCACATATTCAATGGGTGATAATATTTTCTCCAAGTAGAGGCCTAATGGAATTAATCATGAGGGTTATTCATTTGTATGAGGGATTACAAGACTAACATTAAGAATGAAATAAAGATAATTTCCCAATGTAGATATGTGATTTTTATGTTATTGAAAGTAGTTTTTTTTATAGAAATAAATTTATTTCATATGTTAAAAAATTATATAATAATTTGATGAAAAATTTATATTATTCTAAATTTTAATGGTTTGTTTTCAAGGAAATGTTTTCAAATTTTTTTATGAAATGCTCAGTAATTTTTTAATTTTTCCTAATGTATTCTACAAAATGATTTATGAAAAAATATGGGTAATTTATCATGTTTTCATTATTAGTAAATTATTATTTTACATAAATGTTTTTTTTTGTAGATGTATTAGGAATCACAGAAGAGGGTAAACATGAGAACAAATTTTTATTAAAAACATGCATTGCGTAGATGTTTTAACATTTTTATGTGATGGTTTTCCATATTCACAAAAACTATATACCTAAAAAACCTAAAAATGTATAATATTTAAACCCCTATTATAAATCATGTATTTATAGGTTGATTATGTGATTGGTTTTCATAGTTGGTATCAATATAGTATATAAATAGTACGTGTCTCATAACATATATGGGTGTCTGAGTCTAAGAAATTATAGTTTGTTACGTATGACAACATCCACATCTATATTAGTGTATAAAACATGATCTTCCACTTATTTTTCAACATTATCCACAAAATTCATGGATTTACCATCATCAAAATCCATCCCTTGAAAACTCATAACTAATTATTCCTGTATAGTATAGGTTAAATTAATGATTAGTTAATTTTATTTGAAATTAAAAAAACAATGATTTTATATTAAATTTTTCTATTAATATTATATACCATTTGTTCTATGTCCTTAAAAAGGTCATTGACAACTCTTCTTCTTCTTCTTCCATGATATCATCCTCATTGGTGGGTTTTTATTCACCCTTTAAATAAATTTCTAGCGAAATCCACTATTTTATTATATATCCATTTCTAAATAAATGAAATTTAGTATGTTTTATAAACATATAATAAAAAATATTAAAAAAAATCATTTCAACTCCAAATAATTTTTCGGATTCTATTTCTTATTCTATATTGATTTCTACTAGAAATCCAGTTATATGGGCATGATTTTTGTTTTATTATTCTAGTAATCTTCAACAATATTTAAAACAAATATTACAGTCTTTGATGTCTATTCATCATTAATTTGTGTCTTTTATGATACAATTATATTAATTTCATATATAATTAAATTATTTTTTCTTAGAACAGTTTGAATTTTTTTTAATTACATAGGAGTCATAAAGACTTCCCCTTGTGTGGAAGTAAGTTCTCTTAGGTTTGGGGGAATAGAGAAGCAATAAGGATATCCTTTATTCTTTTACACAATGTAATAGTATAATAATGGTTGTTATAACACTCACTTCTATAAATTATATTGTATATATTTATGTAAATTTTATATGGTAATAAACCATTATTCCAATATATTTAATTTTTACATTAACCACACACTATAAATATTTACATTTATAATTTTCTACAGACATATTTTATAAATTCATTTTGAAGATTAAAAAAATAAAATAGAAAATGAATATGAACAAAAGTGAATAATAATTAGAAAGTAATTTGAACCCATAAAATGATTCCATATTTTAATAATGTATTATTATTAATTTCATCAATATTTTTTTAAAATTTATTCAAGTACTGAATTTTTATTGTGAACCCCAGGCTAATCTATTAAAGATTCAATAAAACCACTCATTTCCATAGTTAATTAATATATTTTTTCACATAAAATAAAATGAAAAATGAGGTGGGTTGTGTTTTTATATAATGAAATGAATAAAAGTAAAATTAATTCAAAATAATATGGTGAATTATGAAAAAAATATTCTACTACGTCAAAAAAAATTCTATGTTACTTCACTGTAACCCAAACATTTATTACTCTCACTTGATGATTAACACCAACATTATTTTAGTGGGTTTAAGAAATTATTTATTAATGGTATGATAAAATAATATAACCAAATATCCTTGAGTACACTTATCAATTACCCCCTCTTAATTTATCATGTGATTATAATCCCCTATCAATCTAATGTTAACAATCAAATTCAAAAAGAATTCAGTCATCATTATTCATTCCAACAACTCATCTATTAGATGTGATGAGAACTATGATAACTTAATGAAGTAAAAAATAAATGAATCTGTGTGAGATTAAGTGAATAGTTAGGATAAGATTTTATACAGTGTCATATATACCGACACTCATCCATATTTTTCATTTCTTTAAATGAAATTAAAATTTTTATCACATGACTGTGATGAAATTGGGAACATCAATATTCTGCACCCTTTAAATAACCCTCCAATTAGTTATCCACAATATTTGAAATGAGTGGTAATATTAATAAAAAGATAAATGTTATATGTAAGAAACAGAAACTTTATATATTAAAAAAAAATTTGAAAAAAAAATGAAATTAATAGATATCGAGGAACCTCTATTATAGAAAAAAACCCCTTATATTTATACATATATCATGAACTCTCCCATATGTCATTATTTTTGTATTAAGTATTTAAATTTGTTATAACTAAACTATTCTCCGTCACAACTAAATATTCTTGTATGTGATGTTCTTTATAAGGGTTTCCCTAATTAATTTTTACAATAGTTACATATTAATCATATTTTTTCTAAGGTTTTTTCATGTTAAACCTCATTGAATATCCCATTATTCAATATATAGGTATTTTTTTCTCGAAAAATAGATTACTATATAAATTGTTTCTATGTGAATAGCCATACATGAGTGTCTATTACTCCTTCATAAGTTTTATTATATCATAAAAAACTAAATATTATTCTGATTTTTTCATGCGTATGTTCTATTTTACACTTATGTATCTTGAATTAAACTCTTTTGGGCCATATTAAATTGAGATATAATCTTCTAGAAGCCCATGATTATTTTTACAAAAGAGATATTTTAGTTGAATTAATGTTGAAAAATATTAAGAGTATTTCACTTATTCTTATTTCATTGTAATTTATTATTCTAAGGACATTGGATGTGTTCCATATAATAAATAACGCCTTTAAATTACTTTTTAAATAATACTTTACACGAGTCTTATATTCCATGGTAGTTCTGTGTCCCATATGGTCTATATAATCCTATGTTATTAGGATTCTTCCTAGGTATGTATTCTGGTGTAACTTATCTTAAAAAAAATTTAATCTAACAATGTTATGTAAAATGAGCACTTCATCTAATATTGAATTTCAAATTCACATTTTACACTTAATTATTTTGGATAATCTTCACCTAGATATCAGAATAACGTATATTAATGTATTAAAATAAAATTTACAATTTATAATAGTAATTAGAAGATTAAAATATCTATGTACTTTCATGTTTTAATTAATTTCTATGATATCATAAAGTATAAAAATAAATTAAATTCCAATACAATTTGAAAAATTCAAGAATATAATAAACCTATTATAATATATAAATAAATATATTTGATGATTTTATTTAGTTTAAAAAGGTACAATATCATTTTAAAATTTATGAATGAATTATAAAAATGCAGGATTAGAATATGATGAAATTTTCATGATTATATAATCTAATAATTTATAATTTTAATGTTTTTATTATTAACTTATATAGTAAATGAAATTATAATTACTAAATTGAATTGGACGGTTAATTTTGTGGGATGTTCACAATGGTTTGGGTGAAGCTTTTATTTATGTAATTTATTATTATTTATAGTTGAATTAGTTAAAAATACGTTTTTAAATGAGGTAATATGATTTAATGGTAAATAATGAAATATGTAGAATAATAGTATGTGAGACAATGATATTTTAATAAAGTGAAATTGATTTATATAATAATTTTGTTTGATTTTATTATTGGTTTGGTTTTTCAGGTTAGATGTAGCCAAAAAAATGTTCTTGTAGTAGAAATGTGGGAAATAGTATATGGTTTTACAGGCAGTTTAATATGATATGGAAGGTATTATATAATTTTGTTCTATTTTATATCGGTTTTTTTAATTTTTATGTACCACCACTATTTATTTATAACTTTAATGATTAACATATATGGATTTTGTGTTCTGTTAGACCCAAATTTCAAGGATTGGGTTTATATGGCTAGCCGAATGCTCCACCTCTCTAACAAATACATCTTTCCATAGTGTGGTTGGTTTCTATTAGTATAGTTTTGGATATATGGTGGAATTGGCTATGGTATGAGGTTTTAGTATGTTTCAATGATTTATGGATGTGTTATGATTTCATGGTTTATGTATTTGTGGTGGGATAAAATCCCCATGACATATATCATCGGTAAGTGGTGATGACAAAATCACTGGTAAAGAAGAAAAAAGGAACCTTATTTTCCATATTTTGATTACAAAATATATTGTTATATAATATATAGCTTTTGAATATTAGCATATAGTGAGTTGTTTTTTAGGATAAATAGAATTTTTCATAATTAAATTTTATTTTATATTCATTGAAAATTATGTATGGTTCATTTATTTTAATGAATGAATTTTAAGGATGAAGAAACTATGAATACTGATATTGTCATCCCAAATTTTATAAACAATTTATATTGACGTTTATAAAGTTATTAGAGAATAAAATGTGAGTAGAATATTTTTAAAATCATTATATAAAGGTTTAGTGGAGTTTTTACCCCTCAGAGTCAATTTTTTCAGTTATTTTTATTTTGATATTATTGTAATTGTTTCCATATAATATTACTTGGATTATATTATCATGGATTTGATTATTATGTTATTGTAAATCATGGATTTCATTTTCATGATTGTCTTATAATTTTTACCATGTATTATGGAGTGTAATGGTTCTCATTTTATTTTTATATACTCTCAATGATAGTTTTGATCTCTTTTATTATTATAGGTGAGATTTGGAGACTACATTCTGCATCACCAGCTACTCATGAGGGTTTATAGTAAAGATATATAAAAATAGAGTGCTGTTAGAGATAAGGCTCACTATATTATAAAGTTTATAGTCGGTATTGGTAAAGATTTTGTTGATTTATAATGTAAGTGTTTTAATTTATAATATTATGTGAAGTAATATTAATATATATCATGATACATAAATATCCCCCAATGATTTAAAATATGGACCTTAAAATTTTACTAAACATTATTATGTTAGAGTTTACTAATTATTTGGTTGAGACCGATGTGTAGGCCATGAATCAACGTTTTTAAACATATTTATGAACTATATTATATTTTTTGGAAAATAACTTGTGTTTTAGTAAAATGAATAAAATTAATTCAAGGTGTTTTTTCCATTTGGTGAAAAGGATCATTGATGAAAACATAACATATTTTAGGTTACATAAGTATAACTAGATTATATTAATAATTATAGATGTGTTGACCCAAGAGTGGATGCTTTTTGGTGGATGAATTTATTCATTTTTTAGAAGAATATTCTAATAATTTATGAGGGTTATATTCATGATTTTGATATTGAGAGGTTTTTATTGGATACTAATAACTATAATGGGTTGATTCACATGAGGACAGATAATTAGATCCCTAGAGTGTTTTATTTTTTAAATATGCTTATTTAAATTGTCCGACCCATTATCTTGCTAACTGTGATCAGTAAATAGGGACATGATAGAAATTAAGAAGCCTAATCTAGATATTGTTCTTATCTTAAAATTTTAAGGACAAAAAAGGAAGGTTATTCTCATCATATGGATAAGGATCTATAGTTTTTGAGAATCATTAGAAAAATTTCTATACCTCTACCTGTATTATGTTGAAATGTTTCTAGATGATGAGGTGAGAGTTTAAATTTTTAAAGAGGGTCTAGATCCAGATATTTCGTGTTAGGTTATACCATTATTTTATCAAACATCAAACATGATACTGATGAATTATAATATGTTAAATAAGGATTTTGAATGGAAATTAATTTTTTTGCGAGGGATGCCATGACAAATTTCCAATGAGTAAGGATATTGATATGGAAACAAATTTTATAATGATTTTTATTTTTCTTCTATAAAGGATTCAAATATTGTCATATTTTTCTTATTTATTAGGACATTTTAGTTCCTAAACATCTATATAGAACTATGTTGTTTATTTTTATTTATATTGTATGAAAATTAATTAGTTTTCAAGTGTTTGAAACTTTTAAATGTATAATTTGGTACTGAGTGAGTGATAAGGGATGGACCATATATGTTTTATAGATTTATAAACATTATTGGTAATAGATACATCATGTAGAATTCAGAACATATATTCAAGAAAAATAAATTATAATAACTCATTGACATATTCTCTATTCATAGGGACATTGAGTGGAATATGAATGAGGTTTTGGATATCTTATGGGGGTGGAAATTTGGACGTAAATGAAATATATAGTTTTGTGTGGTAGAGTTTCCCAAATTAGTATAGCCAAAGAATTTTTGAGACACCATCTACCTATTTTCCACCCCATTCGGTTCGTTTATTTATAAGAGATATTTACACTCTTTAATTTTAATTTCATTTTTTATAGTTCTTGAATATATGTAGATATAATTCCTATGTCAATGGTGTCATCTGAAACAACTAGATAACACTATAATATCATAGAGGTGTGTTAGGGCCATGAGCTAAGGAAGATAAAATATTGGTTTAACTTAGAGGTTTTTTATTGTAGGTAATCCTATATGATATTATCCATTAAATGGTATGGTTTTATTATATATAGTTTTTCATTCATTAATCTTAGAGATGAGTGACTATATTCGATATAAATGACAAATGTTTTGAATTTTTAAGAGTGAATAGTTATTATATAGATTTTATATATCTTAATAATATTACATTATATCTAGTTTGATTGATGTTGTTATAAATAAAATTCTATATTATATGTTTTTCAAGAGTTCCTGATTGTAAGGTTCAGTTATTGAAGATGTTGTTGAGTAAACCCCATAATGTGTTGTTGATTTTTTAATATATAAACCATGTCATGTGTCTCTAAAATCAAAATATATTTACTAGATAGTGCCACTAATGCTATGAAAATGATGTATTTATATTAATGAATTTTCTCATAAGGGATCCATTTGACTTAGCATGTTGTCTTGTGGAGTGCCGTGTTTTCATAAAATGAAGTTAGATAGTTGTTTTCTATTTTTCATTGATTACTAGTAGTTAATCAAGGATATATTTATAAAATATTAACCACTTCGAATTATTGAGGACATATTATATCAACCTATGTTATATAGATTATTCTCTATATTTTATCGGTAATTAAGTTATTATAATACAAGTGTATAATTGGAAAATTATTATAATATTGTCACCAACTATCTTAAAATAACATATGATTTTTTTGTGATGCCATCATAAGTCATGAATTTTCTTATGGTTTTTATGGTACTGATCAATTCAGTGTTTCATGAGGGAATATACAATTTTTAGTAGTGTAAATTAATGATATATTAGTGTATTATAATATCAATAAATATCACAATGTTCATTTTAGGGATATCTTATAAATAATTTTGATGACATTAAATATGTATTAGGTTATTAATTATTAATTTTTAGATACATGAGGTGTAATTTTATAGACATGACATGCCTTAATAGGGTGTTTCATTTAATCCAACATTGACTAAGTTATTTATTTCTTTTGAAGAACCCTATAATGTTATATGGGTACAAATTTTACCAACTCTTTTTAAAAAAATATAGGTGGATCATATCATATTTTTATTGAAAAATTACTGTAATGAAAACCATTAATTTCAGAATTAAATCTTTAGAATGTAAAAATTAGTTCTAGAAGTCATTTTAGTGTCTAAATGAGAAACTAGTATATGGTCATCTTTTCTATTAATTAGCATGGGATACAAATTTATTTATTAGAAATTGTTAATCATAATAAATGTTATGCATTTACATCCATACAAATGTAATTGTGTTACCATTTCACTCAAGCTTATAATGGTAGTGATTTACTTGATGATTCGGTGACATTATACTTTTAGATATATTTCTATAGTCTTAATTTTCCAAAAAAAAACAACTTTCAAAATATTCAATTAGAATAATTTAAATTTATAATGTTGAATATGGGTCACTATTTTATAGAACTATTGAATTTAAATATAGTTATCTCCATGTAATGGAAATTTTGTTGATAATTAATTGAGTAAGAAGAAACAGAGTGATGGTTTGTGTGTGTCTAAAGATGCATGGAGTATATTATAAGAGATTTTGTAATTTTATATATATTTGAATAAGGTTATTGGTTTCTAATTCCTTCATCTGAGGGTGTATCGACCTTATTTTTTGGCGGATAGAGAAATCTCACCCGTGAGATCAAAAAATATGGGTTTATAAGGATCACAATGTTGATGAATATGATCTTATTAGATAGATAAAGGATGTATGAGATCATGTGTTGTTATATGAAAATATTTTTATTCTGTTGGACATATGAGAGTCTATTTTTTGTGTTTCAATGGTCACAAATTATATAGATTCCAGGGATTTTGAATATATAACATTCCATGAAAGGGTTATTTTTGAGGTTGGGATTGATGATGTGAATATAAGAGATTTTTCCTTGATATCTTTTCTACTAGTGACATAAATATGATACTAGATTTTTATATTTAATATTAAACCCATTATATATTTAATATTATAAATTAAAGGTCATTTCAATTGATGTCTTCCATGTTTGGGAATGATCTTTGGGAGTATTTAAGACCGGTTGTGTTTTTGGGGACTGCAATTTTTTTATATCATTTATTTGTGACTTTGAAATAGATTTTGGTATATTAATTAGCATGTTTTTATGTGTATGTGGTGTTTATACATCATAGATTATCCTAGATGATCACCTTGTATTAGGATCTCCATGTTACTCTTGAATAGTTGAAGTGTTTTGAATTTTATTTCCATATCTATTTGGTGTGATCATGTAATTTCATCCCCAAAAGAGTATATATAGTGTGTGGATAATATAAAAATTAAAAGACGTGTTTCTACTATGTAATAATTTTATAAGAGTTTTGTTGGTGGAATATTTAACATTGAGTGATATTAAATATAATAATAGCATTAAAATATTTGATTAGAGTTACATAATTTAAGGTATTTTATAAATAAACATATAGAATAACATTGTACTAAAAAAATATTGAAGTTTTGATTATCATTTTAATATATTTGTTAAATATTATAATAGAGGAAGGGTATAGGATTTGACAGTATATAAATTCTTCAAAGGATCTTCAGGTTGGTATTTTTCAATACAAAAAAAATATTCGAACTTGTAATTTTTTGTGAGGTAATGATTTTGGAGAATTAATTAATATGATTATTAATATAGTTTATAGTGATTAAATATAATGAAAATAGTTCATGATGTAATAGATTTATTAAATTATTCTCACTTTTTAGGACTAGGTATTTCAATATATAATAAGTTTTAAAGAGTTTTTTTCCAAAGAATTGATACAACATTACTAATAACTCTCAGTTATTTTTGGATGTATAGTATATTTTAAGGACATTCTGGAATAAAAATATAACTAAAACAAAAAAATTAAGATAATATTTTACAATTATTTATAATTTTAAGGACCTTTATAATTTAATGAGGTACCATGTCATAATGGTGTTTAAATAAGGTTTTCATGTCCTGGATGTAGTACTGTGCTGCAAAGTGGAGGGGCTAGTGATCTTTAGTGGGTCTTTAATTTTGAAGGATTCAATACGATAATTTTTTTACCATGTCTCCTGAAATGTTTTCATGATATAGGAGATTATGCTACAATATAATGTAATTTGGGTGTTTATTTCTAGGAAATTGAAATTTGAGAATCTTCTTCACTACACCAACCACATCATACCATAATGTGTTCTGGTCGTTCAAAAATAACTATGTTAAACTACTTTGATACCTCATAAAGTTGGATGTGACACCATGTTATTGGAATATTGGGGTAGGAAAATTGGTTGGTTCACTTTAATAAAATATCAAATTGTAATTTTAATGTGAATATTAATATTTAGATGAACTAAGTGATATGTTTTATGAAGAGGGATTGAATATTAAATTGAAATTTAAATATAAACTTGTAGATAATGTTACTACTTTATAGGTCTAAAAATTATAATAAATTAATTTCAGAAATAGAGAGAATATGAATATGGGGATGAGGAGTGAATATAAGATGTTTTTAATAGGTTAAAAACTAATAATATTAATATGATTATCCAAGTTTTATGAAAGTAAGGAGAATAAAATTGAAGTTTTTTTGTGCATGTTTTGTTCATAAAAAGTGAAGAATAAAATTTTCCATTAGATGTTTGAAGGTGATGTTTTTATTCCTTTATACCTTGAATGTATAGAAGAAGTGAATGAAATCTAGACACACAATTAATTTGAAGAATTATTTTTAGTTTAAGACTCTTATATTTTTTACCCAATTTATCCTTTATGGTTAAAAATAAAATTGAGTGTCGGATGCACAAAATAATTTTATCGAGATATTTATGAATGATATTTAAGTATATAACCCATCAAGTATAATCATATAATGATTCATTTGGGTAGTGTGATCATATAGGATTTTATTTCACACAAAGGACTATATTTATTACATTTATTGGTGAAGGTTGTAAATGTTATATGTTTTCTTGTATTGGTGAACATATATATGTAAAGAAAGTATTTATCACAACAGTCAAAAAATTCCATGAAATTGCTAATGTAGATCATGGACTAGGTGATGATAGGTCATTTTTATCATTTTTTTACTTGATCAATTGCATGATTTTTTTTCAAGGTATTCTTGGAATTTACCCCCCTCATATCTACTGTTGTAATTTTTTTACACCCCATGCTTATATTGATAATTTTTATTTTAATAAATTTATTTGGCGCATTAATTGGGTGACCAATTCATGTCACAACTTTTATAAAAAAAAGAAAATTTTTATCACAACACATTAATATGGGGAGAATGTTGTTTTTTAAAATAACATTAACACAATTTTAGATTTCTATTTAACCCCCACTATGTGTCCACCCCCAAGTTTTATAGGTTTATTTTCAAGTGTGATCTGAGCCTATATCCCTTCATTTGATATTTTATGATTGAATACTATCACAGAAATAAGAATCAGTCATAATTTCCTCTTCTCAACTATTGATAATATTAATATACTGATTATAATGGGGGTCACCACATTAGATGTAAATTGTTTTATTTATTTACATAAATATTGTTTAAGTATATTCATTTCAACATTTATGATGCTTTATAATCCAAAACTAATGGTTTCATCCAACATAAAGAATGTTCTTCACGAAAATAAGTAAACCAAAAGAATAAGGATAACAATTTTTATACTGTAAATTCAATTTTATCTTCATTACAAAAAGTTATTTTATTAATGTCAAAGAAATCAAACTAGTAAAAATAATTTGGGACAAATTATAGAATATCTATGAAGAAAAAAATTTGAATAACAATTTTTTTTTGTTTTAGAGACATAAATATTAATATATCTGTTTTAATTACTATGAAATAATTATAATAATATTTGTAAGGGTAAGTTAATTAGTTATCATGATTAGTGTTTATTGTGATAAGTTGAAATACTTGACTATTATATGGTTGATCTTTTGTATCTTACCAAACATGTTTGATGAAAATTTATTTACCTCATAAGAAATGGATTAATGTGAAATATCTCTCAATGTCATTATTTGTACTATTATTTCTAATTAAATGATGAAATATAATGCTATCATAAACAATAGAAAGAATAAAAATGATATTTCTTCAAAATCCTCAATTATTCAGAAATTCAAAAAGTGTTTTTTATATGATATTGAATATGTATGTTTAGATTTGTAACATCTTAGTTCTGGATCCCACTCAATGGTTCCATGTACCCGGTTGGTCACACGGCCTAAAGAGCATATCCCCAAACACTAGAGGCTACAAACTAGTATTGAGGGCCTAGTTGTGTCATTGGGGAGACTATTCCCTCATTAACAGAGCGAAACACAACATAAATAAAATTATAGTACGATTGAGAAAGTTGTAAACAATACAACATAAATAAACAACCTAATACTGATAGTAAAAACAAATCTAGAAGTCGTATCTTATAAAAGATGCTGATACATGTCATATGTTCTAATAAAACAACAAAAACAGGTACACAACTATCTTGTACTATACATGTACTAAATGAAAAAAAGGACAAAAAAATCCCAGTAGCATCACAAACCTCTGCTTGGTCACATGATCTCTTACTCCCAAGAAAAAAATCAAGTACATGTAGGAGGTCATTTTCCCTTATCAGTACCTATAATCATATAATCTATTTCAATGGTGACCCCAATAGTGTGTTAGATATTATCCCGGTAGGAATCCAAGCAAGTTCTGTTCCCAACAATCAACAAAGATATATGATTGAAAATGTGCAATAAAAAAATCACTAAGAAAGGATGTACTCGGAAGTAAACCTCATACATGAACTAGTTTCCATTTATGATAAAATCATATTCATTAATCAATTAAATAACATTGAATTTCTAGGTATCTCGATCCTTCTCAAGCATGACATACCCCATGTTATTTGAAGCATAAAAGATTCCTGAGAAGGCCATCTAAATGATACAAGTCGTGACGAACTCCATGCTTGTGATATGTATTGGAAGACAGATCATAATATCTATTTCATTCTTTAATTCAATTTGGATCTTATGCCCTTTCGGGGCATTCCAATGTTGGAATTCATGTATCCCTAGATGTTCAATATTATCGAACACCCTAAACACCCATCCTTAGAGAATATCTCAGGAACCCAGTATCACTCTTGGTGAGGTATACATTCCTATCCCATCAAGTCCATCCTCGACACTTCACATGAAATCTGGAGTATCACCCTTGTAATAATAGTGAAATTCCCTTTGATTATTTCTATGAAATTATTATCAAAATCCATGTGTCACTAGAAATATATGTCTATCCTCAATTATTCCATCCATGTAATTCCTTAATGGATTCATGTATCACCCTTTCCTTAATAATATTTAACCATTGAGTCCATCCATGGCCTCCTTATGTTGGTCTACATATCATCCAAGTTATAAAGGTCAATATTCACATGTGTTTTTCCCAAAATTCTAATTTAAAACCATCTATCACCTAATTATATTTATCATTTAACTAGTTCAATTCTATTTAACATTTCTCCTAACATGCCACTGTCAAAACCAAGATCATCTAACAAGGTCACCTCAAAAGGTGTAATAAGGTCTAGACAACTTCAAAGGGATTGGCCTTCAATTACTCACGTGGGAATATTATTTATTGCAAGGTTCAAAGGATTGAAAATCTACAACATGGCTTGGTTATCCTCTCACATGGGAAAAAAATAAAATGTGTAATTCATTTCTGTTAATGTAATTGAAAAACAAGGCCAAGCATGGGGGGATTTCCTTCAATTAATCATATGGGGACTTTTAAAAATTCAATATTTACAAGACTATGATGCTATCACATGTCATAGTCTCATTACATCTCACATGTTAATATCATTATAATGATAAATTCAATCCAATTGAATCTATTTCATGGAATAACCTATACTTTACTAACATGGGAATGGAAAAAAAGAAAGAAATCATGCTTTAATCAAGAAATGACATACATGAGTAAAGGGAGGTTTCTTCCATCCCATACCCCTAATTAATTTCATTTACAGTTAAAATGATAAATCAATAAATCAATTTTATTTATATAACATTTCACAAGTGACATCCCATGACATGGGTTAATGGTATGCCTCATCGGTATCCAAGGCTCAAATCCATCAAATTTACATATTAATAAACAACACCCACAAGGATGGTTTAGTAAAGGTATGAAACCTATAAAAAGAATGATTAATCCTCTTTAACTGAATAATACATACAAATCAATCATAGTATTTAAATTCAATTTAGGTGACTCCTAGAAATTTGGTGTGTGGTACCCCGACATATATAATTATCTCAACTATAAGTTATAGGATAAAAAACTACTGACCTTGGGTTCGTGCAAGATAAATTTGCCAGTATCATGTTCTAATTCGACCCAAATTGAGAAAAATCATAAAAATAGATGAATATCAAGAAAATATTAAATATGAGCTTAATCCAAAGAGTGCAACCAATTCCCATAATAAATGAAAATGACTAGAAAGGAATTAATGCCTTACCATTACAGATCCATGGAGATGAACCACATTTAAATCGAATTCTGGATAGATAGTAGATCTAAAAAACTACCCTACGCACCAAGGAGGTGCTTCCATGCATGGTAGCTGATATGAATAGGGCATGAACCTCATATAACATTTAAAAATAATGTTTATTTAAATTTAAAATTTATAAAATTCTTAAAATTATGGGGCTGCACATTTTAGTTTCATGCTTTGTCAATTCATGTGCCATGTTTCACAGACTCCTGTAGGAGGAAGGGTCACCCACATGGTTACCCATCATTGTTTAATAACCATAAAAACCCTATGTCAATGTCCACTAAAAATGAAGACCTAACCTCATGGTTGTGAGGATCCTATCACATGGTTTCCTCAAATCGTATGACCTATAGGACCCCACAATCATTCCTCACAAGGATTATACAAACTGTATGGCCTAACACGTACGGTCTATCCTAATTGTGATCCCGAAAAAAAGAGCCCAAAAACATGGGTTCCAGGCTCTAAACAAGTCCCGAACACCCCCATTACCACTATGACCTTAACATGTATCCACATGAGTTCATAAATAATCTATTAAACTAGAAAATTGATTGAAAACACTGAATACTTACCTCAAAGAAGAAGTGGGTTCTTAAAACATACTCCTTTAAAAAAATTCATCCCCAAATTTCCCATCCAAGGGTGGTGATGCCTGATTAGAGGAAAAATCCATCCACTGAAATCATACACCATCCTCCAACTCCAACATGTCGTCATACACTCAGTCATGCTACCGTAGAACTCATACTAAAGGAACACACCGAACTTGGAGAACCTTCGTGCTACAATCCCCAATACATATTGGATTCTCCTAAAAAGTTGAATTCCCCTGCAACTCAACCTCCTCATGTTTAAAATCATGATATGGGCCTGAATAGTATAACCATAGTTGATAAACACGGAAAACATTATCCATGGGTCTGTACCTCTGAGGTAACTGCAACCGATAGTCTGTCAGCTTGTCTCTCTCTAAATTCATAAATGGCCTGACATATCTCTACAAAAGAATACCTTGTGTCCTAATCCTCTTGTATCACAACCTTCGCGAAACATAAAAACTAGCCCCTAACCTCAAGCACTATAGGTCATCTGAAACGATCGAAATATTATTTTTCATGAATCTAGAATGCGGCTGTCTATTTATAAATCAACCAAACCTAGTCAGTGGTCTTGTGGACAAGATGAGGTTCTAACATAGCTACCTATCCAGAATCTAGTCAACACATGGGGGGATCAGAATTGGATATAATAAAAAGACTCATATGGTTCCATATGAATTGTATCATGGAAGCTGTTATTATTATAGAATTAAAAATGGGGTATTTGCATCTCCTCAGAACCCACAAAATCTGTATGGATACCCGTAACATGTCCTCAAGAACCTAAATCATGAACTTTGACTGGCAATATATCTAGGGGTTATATGACATGTTCAAAATCACTTTTTTACCTAAATAAATCTATATCCCTTTATAGAATTTATAAGTAAAAAAAGAAATCCCTATCTTAAATGATAGTATGCATAAAACCATATAGTTGTATAATCACATGGTTCAAACACCTCCCAAGCTCCTCAACACTAAAGGTTTCCTTAATTGATAGTAAATGAGAATCATTCTTTAGCTAGTCAAAAAAAACCGATAAGACATCATTACCGTGACATGAAATTGGTAAACTTGTCATGAAATCCACTATGATGTTAATTAATTTTGACCCAGGAATGTATAACTGCTGTAAAAGTCGGGATGGTTGCTAGTCTTCTGACTTCACCCGTTGTAGGCAGAACACCTCATGAAAAAACAATCTACATTTATTTTCACACCCGACATCCAATACTGACGATGTAAACCCTGATACATCTTTGTGAAACCGAGTTTCACATCCCATACAAAGGCCTGAAAATAATGTATCATCTCCTCACGCATATCTAAAGATACACATATGTGACCATATACTTCTAGGATCGCGCCCTCACCTACAGTCCAAATTGGAGGTGGTTCCTCAACTGCCACGCTCTCCTATATAAATAGGACTTCAAAATATGATAGTTTCATCATCATTACTCTATCTAGTAATGTAAAGGTCACAAATAATGATGATAGAAATGTATTCCCCTAGTTTTCATGCCCTTCCAAGTGAATCTCATTGAAAAAATTGAGAATCTTCCAATAGATAATGGTCTATAGAACTCTATGTATTTGAGTCATTTTTCTATGTGTATTGACCACATCATTTATTTTACCAGGCATGGTAGAATACTTGAATTCAAAAGACTGTAAGCACTCAACCCACTATCATTTTCTTATATTCATATCATGTTGTGTAAATATATAATTGTGGTATTTGTGGTTTGTGTAAACCCAAAAATGATCTCCTAGTAAATAATATATCAAAATACGCATTGCATGAACAATCACATCTAACTAGAGATCATGTGTTCGGTAGTTCCTCTAATGTGGCCTGAACTTCCAAGAATCATATACAACAACTCAACCCCCTATAGAAGAAGTGATCACAGACCAATACCTAATGAATCAGAGCACAAAACATATCTCCGAGCTAGATCTGGAAAAATTAGTATCCGTGCTAATGCCAATCTCCCTTTCAACTCCTAAAAGGCCATACCATAGGAATATGACCCTACATTCTTCACACCATTCTTAGTCAATCTCATAAAATGAAATTTCTGATCATGAAAGGTCCTGTACGAAACACATATAGTAACAAGATACCCTCAAAAACTCCACATATCAATGATATTCTTGGGATGCTTATAGGTATATACTGCTCTCAGCTTTTCTAGGTCCACTGGTTCTCTTGTCTCTTAGATGACATGACCCTAGAATTGAATCTTTTCAATCTATAAGATTCACATTTTGAGCTAAGCCTATAACTTATTCTATCTCAGTGTATTCAAAATGATCTCAAGATTTCTTTATGGCAGTTTTAATTTTGAGAATACAACAATATATTACACATGAAAACCACAAACATGAATTTAGGTAAGGATAAAACACACAATTCATCAATTCCATCAAGATCGCTTGCATATTTGTGAGAACTAATGACATAACCAAACACTCAAAATGATAGCTCTGACTTCATAAGGTTGTTTGAGGTATATATGATGGTCTAACATGCACATGATGGTAACCAGATCTCAAATAAATCTTTAAGAAGAGTTGAGCTCCTCAGAGCTGGTCTAAGATATAATCTATAAGCGATAGAGGATACTGATTATTAACCATCAATTAGTTCACCATCCAATTATACACATATATACTGATTCTGCCATTTTCCTTTTATACAAAAAGGACCGAAGAACCCCAAGTAGAATTAACGGAAAAGATGAATCCATTTCCCACAAAATCCTATAACTTCCAATTGAGTTCTTACAACTCCATCGTAGACATCCTATAAGGAGGAATGGACACCGATGTAGCTCCTTAGACTTGCTTGAGAGAGAAATCTACCTCCATCACTGAATGTATTATTAAGATGAAGTTTCGGAAGATATCACTAAAATTATCAATCACTAGAGAGAAATCAGTTTGATGTGTCCCCTAATCAACACAATTGAAACTCGCCATATGGGATGCCATCTAGCCTAGACCACAATCCTCTGGTCTATCTTGGATCATGTAGATATCCCATTCACCATTATTAATAAACACTACATCCTATGGTGTTTAAAATATCACCCTTAAATGATAGAAATCAAGGAGATAATTAAAAGGAACCAACTAGTCCATCCCTAGAATGAAATAAAAACCTATCATCTTGAGGAAATATAGGTCCCATAAGATGTTAAACACACCTATATTAAGGGGGAACTCCCTTAACTATCATACACCCACATTTATAATTCCCAATGGAGTGTTTAGAATCATGGTGTTTTCAGAAGACTTAACATTAAGCATAAGGCTCTCCACAATAGGTATAAATATAAAACAATGTGAAGCACCTATTTCTAGGCGGGATTAACCTAAAATAGAGGCTACTAGAATAGTACCTATGATATTATATGATCATGGATCCAACTCTTAATTAGACTATTGTACTACAATGTTTCCTATACCATTGACTTGTAACACTACCTGGCTACCTAGAGCTGATCCACCAAACTATCACTGTGAACTGGAGATCCTCATAACATGACCACAACCACCAACATGGCCTAATCGACCTAATATACCCCAGCTCCATGTCTAATGAGAAGATACTAACCCTGCTCCTAAATGTGGAGTCGGTGTAGAGCCTATCTGAATAGATGGTTGTGGAAACATTCTGCCGAAGCACTATAGTTGTCCCATATTACTGGTAGACCGACTCTTGACTAGGTCCTTTATAAACTATGTCCTTATATTTTCTAGCCTTCCATACTAGTATCACCTCACATGGCTAAATAAACATATTTAATGACTTCTTGTATCACTGCGTGGAATCATAAGAAGACGATTTCTACTACTGATCAATCTAGTTCTAGATCTCTGTGTTGAGCTGTCATTTACCACACCGTTAAAGTCAATCAGCGTTAAAGTTTGTGATTAGAGTCTGATTTACGATTATAGACTTAGTTTTCATGATGAAATAAATTCACATATGATCAGATTTGGTATTTGAGACCATTCTTGAGTCTGCTGACATTCAATAACTCATCACCCATCAGAATATGTGTGAATTGATGTTGTTCAGTAAAATAGGATGTGTATTTTATAACTAATATCACACCATACTCTAGGTATATGAAATATCATTCTCTATCTACACTTAGCATCTCAGAATAAAAAAATAGTATTATAAGACCATATGAAACTCCCTCTAGGACATCTCTAAATGATAATCATCCTAGGAGATAATATTCCACCACATCTTGGTGGAATCACACATAATGTACATAGTAAGATTTACCATCCTCTAAAGAGGCATCAATAAATGCTCTATGATTGATAGTATAGCCTCTAGCCAAGAATCTACAGCTTCTGGTCCACAATTCTTCAGAAACATTGGTGGATGCTTCTACTAAAACACATGTTCCAACACTATCATAGTTAGGACAGATCTGGATGATCCCTAAACGATATGAATGAATCACATAAATCCATCATGAAACTATGCCTCAGAACCTACGTTTGGTATAATAGTTGGTGTTGTAGTTGTCCCATCAAGAGGGTCCACTAGAAACCTATGGATTAAAACATCACGAGTGTGATCATTTCCAACCTCTTGGTATACCAATTTAGATCTTGATTATTGAATAGATTTATAATTACAAAAATACACCTCAATCCTAGATCAATATAACATTAAATTGCTTAATAGAATAGATATTTAATTATTGTTGGGAAAATCCCCACTATATAAGAACTAACACCTCTACCTTTTTAATGGTTCATGTCTGTGTGTCACGAAAATGAGAGACACTACCAAAATCCTTCTCTAATTGTCATTCCTAATCATGTTCCATATCATAATCCATTTTAGGTTTACTAGTCTTCATATTAAATTCATTTCAAACTGAGTTCACATTCACATTCACTAAATTTGTACTCATTTCATGTTGATCAGATTCCCTTTATAAAGACAATTACTAGAATAAAAAATTATGATATATGGGGTCTATACTACCCATAAATCAATTCTTTGTGTCCACCTATGGAAGATCATATCACAATTCACATTACTGTTGAATCATGATCTGCCAAATTCAAATCCATGTCGGCCCATACACCTCAGATACCAAATCGTGTAATCCATATTTTTTACACCAAAATATATCTCAATATACACCACAAAACAACATATATATACCACAGTAGTTATCACAACAACATTCTGTCAGTAATGCATCCAAAATGTAATGGCCTAATTATGGCATGTGAAATCTAGAACGTGCCTATATGATAAATCAGATAGAATAGCCTTATCTCATTAGGTTGCTACACGATATAACTACCATCATATCAATTATTACTACACAATACATGTTCATCACCCAATGGTGGAATCAAATCAACTGTAATAATCAAAATCCAACAAATTTAAATTCAATTCGAGATGATATAGATTTTTCATACAAGTGGGTTAGTTACACCTGAGAACAAATAATTACCCAATTTCAAATCCTTCTTATCCATTTCTATTGTCACCAAATAGTAAGTCAACTAGAAAATAAATACTCTGATACCACTTTGTATCATACCGGTTCCGGATTCCACTCAATGGTGCTCCGTACCGGGTTAACAACATAGCCTAAATAGCATCTCCCCTAATTCTAGAAGCTTCTGATTAGTAGTGATGGCCTAGGTGTCTTAGTGGGGATACTATGGCCTCATTATAATATTGTAACCTCGTAAAAATATAATTATAGTTCAATAGTGGATGCAGTAATCCATACAATAGAAATAAACAGGAAAAGACTGATAGTAAAAACAAAGAAAAAAATCATATCATATACTAGATGTTTATAAATGGAACAAGTTTTTACTAAAACATCCAAAATAGGTAATCAATAGTAATATACAATACATGTCCAAAAAACAAAAAAAAAAGACAAAAAATAATTCCAGTTGCATCGCAAGCCTCATCTTGGCCTCATTCTCTCTTTCTCCACAGCAGCAAATCAAGTACTTATAAGAGGGAAATTTTACTTATAATTACATGTAAAAATATTATCTATTTGGGTCAAAAAGGTGACCCCAATTGGGTGTGAGATATAATCCTATTAGGAAACCACCCAAGATACACTCACAATAGTTAGTGAATATATATGACAGGAAATGTGCGAAAAAAATCACTAAGAAAGGAAGTACTCCAAAGTAAACACCATATATGCATTGGTCTCCAATTACTATAAAATCAGATCCATTAAAAAATTCATTTAAAATTAATTTATAGGTCTTCAGATATGGTCAACCATAACATCCCCCGTGTAACTGGAGGCACAACGGATGACTCAAAAGGCTGTCTAAATGATACATGTCAACAACGACTCCAAGATTTTGGTATATCATGGAAGACGAGTTATAATAGTTATATAAATTTTTATTATATTTGGAGCCCAAACCCATTAATGAAATTCCTAGGTTGTAATTAAACTATCACTCCAGGGAAAATATCAACCAAAACCCAACAAGCACATCCTGGGAAAACCGATATTGATCCCGATATTGCTCTATGTGAAGTATAAAGAACTATCCAATTGAGTCTGTCATCAGCACTCCACAAAAAATCTTGAGTATCACCCTTGGTATACCATTCAAATTCCCACTTGAGTCCATCCATTGAATTCTTATAAGAATATTTGTTTCAATACCAAAATATGTCTATCACCAATGAGTTCATCCATGGTACCCCTCAACAGATCCATTTATTACCCACGATATAATCACATTTAACCATTGAGTCCATCGATGGAGTCCTAAGGAAGATCCATATATCACCCATGGTATAAAGCTAAATAGTCACATGAGTTTTTCCATGGCATTATAATTTGAGCCCATGTATCACCCAAGTATATTTATCATTTAGTGAATTAAATTCCAATAAAAATTTCACTTAATATGCCATGCTCAAAACCAAGATCATGTAATAAGCTTAACTCAAAAGGTGTATCAAGAAGTGGTCAACCTAAATGAGTATATCCTTTCAATTACTCACACGGGCATATTCCATATAATAGGATTAAAAGAAATATCAAGATATTCCATGACTTTGTTACCTGATAACTCACATGGGGAAAACAATAAAAGGATTAATTCATTCCTATTAAGGAAATTTCAAAACCAAGCCATGCACAAGGGATTGTCTTTAATTACTCACGTGGGAACTTTTAAAAACTAAGGATTTACAAGACTAGTATGTTTTCACATGGAATAGTATCATTATATCTCTCATTGTCATATCATTATAATGATAAATTACATCATATTGAATCAATTTCATGGTATAGCCTCTATATCACTCACATGGTCAAGGGAAAACAAACCATGGACGCTTTAATCCAGAAATTACATATATGGGTCAAGGGGAAAGTCATCTATCACATACCACTAATTTATTTCATTTTAAATTAAAATAATAAATCAATAAATCAATTTGATTTATATAATAATTCTCAAGTGACATCCAATGACATGGGGTAAATGCATGCCTCATAGGAATCTAAAGCTAAAAGCCATCAAAGGGCTATTTATGTAAAAAACACCCACATGGGTGTATTAGTGAAGGTATAATACCTATAAAAATCATGATAAATCCTTTTTAAATGAATACTAAAGACCTATTAACTCATTGATTTAAATTCAATTTAGGTGATTCTTATAAATTGGGCGCAAGACACCCCAATATAAATAAACTGGAAGACACCCCAATATAAATAAACTGGTCGAATCTAAGGGAAAGGAAAGAGTCCACCTACCTTAAGTCTATGAAATATTTCTTATCTAGTATCATGCTCTGATTTAACCTAGATGGGAAGAAATATGAATGTCAAACGAAGAACAATAAATTAGGGAATATGGGCCTAAATTCAAATATCTCAATCGATTCCCAAAAGAATGATGAACTAATAAAAATTAATTAAGGACATACTGTTATGGTTGTAAAGAGAGGAACCACAATCTTATCAAAGTCCATATAGATTGTTAATTTGAAAAATTACCCTTGGAACCTAAGAGGAGATTCCATTAATAGTGGTTGCTATGTGTAGGGTACGAACATCATATTACGTCTAAAAATAATATTTAATTAAATATAAATTTCATAAAATTATAGGGACACATGGTTTAGGAACGTATTTTTTTTAAATCAAGTACCAAGTCGAACAATATCATATAGGAGGAAGGGGTACCCACATGGTTACCCCGTATGTTTTACAAACCATGTGGTAACGGTGCGAAAAAACATTGTCAAAGTCTGATAAAAATTTAGTCCTCGATATATGGCAGTAAGGCTCCTTCCGGCTGGTTTCCTAAAACCGTGCGGTTTGTAAGCCCCCATTGTCCAACCTGGCATGATTTTTACAAACTATGTGGCCTATCCCAGACGGTGTATACTAATCATGATCCCTGAAAATGAACACCGTAAAACATGGGTTCCAGGATCTAAACCATCACTGGGAAACCCCAATCCTTCCATGACCTTAGAATGAATCCTCATTGGGCCATTTTTGAGAAAATAAACTGAGAATTTATGGAATGTAATGATTCTATATAGCTCAAATAAGATCCATGTTCTGACAATATTTAGGTTCATATGTGGATGTAAATTTTGATAAATGATTCCTATGATCTCTAAAGACACGAGATAAGGTATTAAAAGGATCAAATAGAGGATACCACTTAAATATTTCAATTGTGCGGCTGTTGGAAATTTTCTAGCTAATTTTCTAGAATATAAATAATACGAAACAATTTATAAAAGGGGAAAGGCTAAAAAAATTATGAATGAATAATTCAATGAGGATAAAATTCACTACTTGAATATAGAGTATGAATTTATCAATGATAAAATTATAATTTAATATCAATGTTTGAAGAAGGTATATATAGAAGTGATGATAATGATATTGATACTGAAATTTATATTGGGGGAAATATTATCATTTCTAAAGTGAATGATAAAAATTTCACTAGTGGAAAATGAAGAAATTAGGGAATTAGTGATTAGAAAACATATATGTATTTAATATTTAAGAGACAACTGAATCAATTCATATCAAAATTCATATATGTTGAAGAATAAAACATAAAATTTATTAAATAAGAAATATTATTCAATAAAAAAGAACCGGATTAGGAAGAAGATAAATCTATGATTTTCAGGGATATTTTCAATCGGATGAAGATTTGTGATTCTAAGATGATCAGGAATATCTAGTTGGAATTAAATTTTACTACTATGAAGAAGGACCTTTTTCATATTCAATTAAAAATAATCATATATGAATAATAATAGATCATATTTTTACATATATTTTAAAATTATCCTCAAGAACATTGGAAGAGTTTAAAGAAGAAAAAACACAATATGATCAATAAAAATCATCTTTTTAGTATTATTTTATTTATGAATATTTTTATAAAGTTTAAAGTTAGATTAAGAAAGAATAAAGTATCAATTTTATGGATAAATCAAATAAATCATAAAAATATAGAAATTGTAGGAATCGAAACATTGTTTCACAATATACTATAATAGAATACTCTTAAGAAGATAAAAGTGTTCTAATTGGATTAATATAACATCTAAAGTTTAAATTCATTCATTCTCGACCAAAATTAGTATAAATTATTGATACAAAAAATGTTGAAATTCAAGAACACAGTCTTAGATAAAATGTAGTTTTTAATGGTAAATATAATTTTAATTGAAAACGCTGGTAGTTGGAGGTATTAAGAATATGGGAAAAATGTTTATTTAACCATAAAAACATCTAATTTTGATAATATTTAGGAGACTGGGTTTGAGGTGGATTTATCCATCACAAAATGTTGTTATTCATACATTGGTAAGGTATTCTTCTTTGAGATACCAATCCAATTTTCATTTACATGAAAAATTCTACAAAAGGTGGGACAAGCTAGGTTTGCAAGAAAATTAATGTCTCACACTTCTTCCATACCAATAAAAATGAGTGTTAATAATCTTAATCCTCTGAATATTAGAATAAAAGGGAAACATAAAGTCAAAACTATTTAAGTGGAACAATAAGTATCAAAATGTAAATGTCCATCGATATTTTATAGTGGGTTCTCATCTGATATGATAAGATATTTAAAACTATAGAATTATATTGATATGTGGAATAGAGGCTCATTGAATTTTGGTAATGATATACCAATAAATGTTTAAGGACATGGCTTAACTATTATTATGAACAAAATAATAAATCAAAAAAATACCATCTATGATGATGGATTTACACACAGTCTATTGAGTTTATCATATATATTTTTATAAAGATATTTATTTGGTTTTCAAGGTGGATGGGGTATTTTTTATAAAATATATAATGGAAGAATCATGAATAGTAGAAAATAAACCAGATTGACTTTAGTCCAAGTTATTGATGATGTGAAATCATAAAATCTAAGAATAAAGGAAGAGAAAAAATTACGGCATCAATGGTTGGTCTATGAGTGGTAAAAGAATATTACCATGATTTATTATGGAAATAATTTTTGTGATGTTCTTTTGATAGATTGGAATGGATAATAGTTTTACATAACATGTTAAAAGGGAGATAATTCTCTCCTCTTACAATAATTTGGAGATGTAATATACCAAATATTTGGAGCTCATTCACTCAAATATTTATTGGATCATGAGGAAGAAATTGATGAGTAAAGATAAATAATTTATTACTATAATTAAGGAATTAACTCATATTTCAAGTGATAGGATTTTGAAACAAGTATTTTTAGGTATAAAAATGTTAAAATATTTCAATGAGGTGAAAAATGAAGTGTTATTTTTAACTTAATAAGAAAATACTGTAAAAAATAACTGCGTTTGGAAATGATAAATTTGAAATTTTTGTAGCATCATGGAATTTAACGTTAAACCACTGAACCATACACTCAATAAAAATATTGTGTGGCTAAAGAGAATAACATTTTTTGTGGATATGTCTTCATAAATGTTATAATAGGATGATACATATCCTTATATTTGGAGAACCATTACTAGTAAAGTGTTTAATATCCAAAAACATTTTATAAACATTATAAATTTAGATTTGTCTCTTTATGAGTTGTATTTTGAAAAATCTCAAATTTTTAAAAAATATTCAATGGTTTTGATGACCATTGTAATTTAGGTAAAATGTGAGAATGTTAGGAAATTTGATTATCAAGTATTTGATGTGATTGTTCTAGGATATCATCTAAATGAAATATTTTATTACTATTTCAATAATGAATGTGAAAATATCATTGATTATACCAATATAATGTTTTAGAACTGCAAAAAATATGTTAAAAATGCTATTTTATGATACAAAAGTGAAAATGATGTTTTTTTGTTTAAAATACTAAATAATTTTTAGATAGAGAAAATATTGTTGAATATGAAAAGGTTTGAGAAGATGATTCAATAATTTCAAGTGATTAAAGACAATTACATTTAACATATTAATGGTTGAGAATAAAATTATAGGTATAAAACAATATTGCACGTCATGGAAAATAGGCATTTACTAGGATAAATTTTAAAAAAATAACTCATACAGTTTTTTATAAGATATTGATCATAAAATTTTTTAATAAAATTCTAAGAAATATGAGTTGATAAATTCTATGAAGGAAGAATTGAAAAAATAGAAGATGAATAATACAGTAGAGTTATTTCAAATACCTGATGAATAAATGCGATAAAACCGTGTTGGGGTTCTAGAATAAGTTGGATATAATAGGATAAGGTATTAGAAACAAAAAAATGATGGTGTGTAAAGGAAATTGTAATATTTAAGGAGTGGACATTGATGAATGTTTTTCAGATGTTACAAAGTTTTAAACTATAAAAATATTTCTTGGTATTTATATGAAAATTAAATACAATATTTGTCAAATGAATTTCATGTCTAGAATTATTAAGGGTGATATAGAAGAGCATGATTACATTTGGAAACCATAGAGCTTCTCAATTGGAGAAAATGAGTTCCATACTTGTAGGTCATAAAAAAATTTATATGTGTTGAATGAAGCTCTAGGAGCATTTTATTATAATATGGATTCTTGATTTAAGAGTATAAATTTAAAAAAGGGAAGAGTGGATATAAATATATATATATATGAAAAATTTAAATGAGGTATCTATTCATGTTATTTTATATTTAGATGAAATACTATATTTGAAAATGATGATGACATTTGTGAAAATATTAATATATATGTGAAATTTTTTTTAAAAATGACCATGCAGAGATAAATGCACCGCATTATTATATTATAATATCTAAAAAACGTCACTTTTTTTCTCAAAAGACCTATGTTAAGGAAATCCTGAAATGATCAATAATGGAAGAATGAAAACATATTTTAAGAACAACTTCATAAGGAACAATTATGTCCCAGGATGATGAGGGAACATATGTTGATCCCAATGTCTCTAGAAATTTTATTCAAAGTATTCTATATATTAAAGCCTCAATTCAAGATTTTGAGTATGTTGTTACACATTTATACATGTCACAATGTTAGCCAGTGGCATCCCATTCTTTTATTGGAAGAAGGATTATCGTATATTTTATGGAATACTAGATTATAGGGGAAACATATAATAGTATTTATATAATATGTATTTTATCATATAGATATATATTGGAAAGGAAATGTTGTAGAAAAAATATTCACATCAATTAGACTTTTCTTATTGGGTGAATGGTGTGTTTGTTTTCACACTAAATAGTATTTTTTTTACTGTAACCATAAATCTGTTAGAATATGCCGCTGAACCTCCTATAACAAATCTACAAATATGGATGAAGACATTATTTGTAGATTTAAAGATGGAGATTAAGATTTGACTTCATTTTCGATTAGGCAATCAAACAAATATCAATTTATCAAGGAATACAATATAACATTCAGGATAAAATAATAATGATACTAGATATCCCAATATAAATTATATTATGTAGGAAATTAATTATTGTTGGATTATTTTTCTATAAAAGAGAAAAAATTATTTTGTTAACCCAGACACTATCTATGGAACCTGATCAGAATATTATATTGATGGTGGGAGTTTAACCCCACCCATCTCAAAGATAGGGTATGGTGTTCATGTACCGTATTTCATCTTGTACTTGGATATAGTTATCAAAAGGGGATAAAAATTAAAAAATAGAAATCTCTTGACTGTCAAATTATTTTTTCATTACCAATTTAGGGGAGCATATATTTTAGGGATTTTATAAATCATAAATAAATTATTTCATTAATCTTCATGTCTATGAAATATTTGAATTTATTATTGCATTGAATGCATATTTTTTGTTGACCTAATTTGATGTGATATATATAGTGATGATGAAATATTTATTAGTGATGATAACTTACTTATTATGATCTCATTAATCTTTTCTCATGTAAAATATCATCATTTTAAACTTTTATATTATCATAAAAAATTTATATATCTTTATATTTGATGAAAATTTTAAAATTGAAAACAACTTATTGAAAACATGGTATTATTTATTCAATATTCGTGTGTTATACACCAAGCACACTCATATAAGATTAAAGGTAGTAAATGGTGATTCATTTCAAAAAATTCATAGTTTCATAGTGATTTATATTCATTTTTTGACAAAAATAATCAATAGGGGTATATTGTTATCAATAGGAGGTGTTGAGATTATTTTATTGGGATATTATTGAAGAATTGTTTGGTGTGGATGTGATTTATTTTTTTTCAATACGAAAATCATATTTGAAGATGCATTTCATCAATGTTGATGATATTTGGTCAATTAATTTAGACACTTCATACATATCATTGAAGAGTTCATTTTGAAAGTAATTGAATGAAGATGTCTCAAACAATAAAACATGGGAATTTTCTCTAGAATTTAATTTAAGAAGAATGTTTATGTCATAAATAAGATATTATTCTATAAAATAAACAATTTTATATTTGGATAGCCTAGTCTAAATTAATGATTCCATACCATTATATTATGGTTATTCCATTAAACATTATAAGTATATTTTCAATGTATCATGTATTTTTATGACCTGTATTTCATAATAGAGTATCATATGAAAATGTTTTTTGGATAAGGTATTCATGTTGTGGTATTAGATCAATTTCTCAAAGGATATAATATAGTTTTATTTTTTTTATTTTTAGTTTTAAAGTGGGTTGCATCGTAATTGATGGATCACATCTCAAGAAGGTCATTAAGGCCAAAACAGAGGCCTCCATGTGGAACATGAATCCTACAGTTTATTTCCATTACATTTTACACAAAAATAATACTACAACATAATAACCACATCAACATAAAATGCATTCAGAAAGTTAAAAATTAACTATCATGAAATACTATATTATAATTCAATATAAGAATATGCCCTGCCAATGAAGGAAAATTCAATGATCAAATATCCTTGATGAATTGTCTCCATCTGATAGGTTTTGGTCTCATTTCATACTCTAATAATGAAAAATTAGTATTTTATTTTAATGAATAATTTATATATAAAAAAGTATTCTTTTTTTAATATGAACTATGAGAAAATGTGACTTCATTTTAGTTATGAAAATTAGAAGAATAGAATCTGATATATTAGATAAGAATAAATAGAAGAAAAAGAGAGAGATAGATGTGGTGGGATAACATACTGATATGTTCAAAATGAATAATATTCTGTTATTATCTATTGTATAATATTGGAATACAATTTTTAATATTAAATCCATTTTGTGAATGTGTTCAACATACACATTGAATTAGAATGATGTCCCAGTGAATGTTTGAATGTGGTGTTCAGCTTAATTAATATATTATATTAGAAAAATGTCATAAACCTCAACACACTCTATATAATAGATGATTTCTATTTGGTTTAAGTAACTTAAAATTTAATAAACACTTATCCTTGTAAATTAAAAGATGCACTTATGTTCAGGATTCACTGATTAACATTCGAGACACATGTAAGAAAAATTTATATGGTTACACCCTACCTGTTTGTAGTCACATTATTATTATAGTGTTTTTTTGATCATATCAGAATTAATATCACACCGAGTTCTAGCCTTATATCATTTAGTAGTAAACATTTTAAATTTATAATTTTATCTTTTATGGGGTGTTCATGTGAAGTTGATGAAAAATTATAAATTTATACTTTAACAATTAGGAATTGTTGTTTTCTTAAAGGATGAAAATATATTATTATATTACTAATTCAATACATCTGAGAGATATTCCATAGATCCTATTGGTGGATTATCATAGGAAATCTTCACTTAATTGACCATAATGATTTAGAATCATTAGGAAATAGTGTTAAAGGTATATATCATTTAATTTGTTGAAATATTGTGATGTCATGGTGATTTAGAGAAAAGTACATGAGAGAAAGAATAAAAAATTATAGTTATGTACTTTGAAATATTTTGAACATCATTTATTTTACTAAATATATGACTTGAAGATGTGTTAATTTAATTATTGACTTACTTTTATTTTATGGGAACTATTTGAGATGTTGTGATGGATGGATTCTTGTTTTTGTAGAATAACATGAGGAGGTTCAATATTTTATTTTTTGATTATTTATATCTCTTTGTTTGTTATAAATGATGAAAATAATTTTCATGGGATATAAGTTCAAAGATTTTATTCTTATGGTTCTCTATATTTTTATTATTAGGTGTTGGAGATGTTGGGAGTCAGTTTTATGTTTAATTAAATTATGATAATTAAATAATATATTATTTTATATACCAATTTTTTTTGTATGATTAATTAATAATTTTTTATTTTTTGAAGGGTTATTATGTGATCATTATGTGATACCATTATTCTATGTGGGGAACATTAATCAAAAAATGGAACCTTTTATGTCTTTCTTTTTATAACTATTATGTGGTTGTATTATGATGGTTTTTTCATGGAGTGGTTGAGGGATATATTTAGTAAATTTTCAATCAAAACAAAGGGGTGGACCAGAACATGGTTGGTTATATTGGTTTGGTAAATTTTCATGGTGCACGGAAAAAGTAATGCGTATATATTAGATATATTTTTTCCATAATTTTTTTAAGAGATATAAATATTTATAATTGAAAAATTTAATTCAATTAAAAATATTTTGATTTAGAGTCAATTTTCTAAATATTGAGATTCTAAAAACAATTTCATTAAATTTTGGTTTTGAAGATCCTAATTGATTAATTATTGCTTCTTTAATTTCAATTTTTATTAAGTGTAACATTGATTGTCTATTTTGAGTTTATTAAAAATGAATATTTATTTTGGAAATGGTTCATATGTATTTGGTTTGTGGAATTAATTATTTCACAACTCCGTGTTTTAAAAATTAACATATTCTTTTGAATATTTTTTTAATTAATTGAAATTAATTATTTTTTATAGTTATTTATATGGGATTTTTATTTCTTATTTGGATGTTAAAATTTTCACAAAGTGTTGTGTTATTTTGTAGGAAGTGTACCTTGGTTAAGGTCACTAGAAGGTTGCATTAATGTATTTTTTAATATCAATGGATCATGTGAGGGAAACTCTAGACATCATATTACCAAAAAAACGTGACAACAAAATTACTAATGGCTATTACATGGAAGTTGAACTGATTCGGTATGATAATAGGACTTGCAAAAATGTCACCCTGTAGAACAAGCACCCTGTAATGGTCCTGAGGAAATTTTGTGTAAAGATAATTCATGACTCTAAACGTATATTTAAGTGTGACAAAATGTTGTTACATAGACAGTTTCAGTAGATTGGAACTTTTGAAGGGTTATATGTGTCTCTCTGAAGCTATTTATGGGTATATCGATTGAAACTATATAGAAATAAAATTTCTTTTCAAATGAATATTTACTATTATGTAAAATGGTAATAAAAACACAATAAATAATTTGGTAAAATTTTACCATTTTACGTTATATCCTATTTTATTTTAAAGACCATTAAATCATCATATAAATTGATAATATAATTACTTTATAGTGATCCTTATAATTAGTATATATCATTGGTTATGATAAATCAATTTTACACAATGAAAAGAAACAATTTAATCCACATTAAGATCATACCCTATTAATCCCATTTATCAGAGCTTCTAAGGGAGATGGAATAACTGGGCTTTTTCAATTGACCTAGCAAAAATTATATTCAATAAATAAAGAAGGGGTGAAACCATTTATAGGATAAATTCATGTTTATTAATGTCCCAGATCAAACCATGTTCATTGAACTACCCCAACAATGTGTCACCATCACACACCTTTATTATATGGAATACATTAGTGTAATAATTGTATATTTATCATTACCCAAAGTGTTTTAATTTTTATATTTTTATTTGTATTAAAATATAGATTATATTTATTTATTATTTTGATTTCTTTATAAAAAAATAAGTAATGATATTAAAAAAATAGTATTTTAAAACGATGAAACAAACGTTTTATTCATGCGAAATATATAATTCCAATAATGAAAATTATTTCGTGAATTGTTATATTTTTGAAATAAATGAAATTTTATTAAAATATTTGTATCATATAATGTCTATTTAAATATAAATGATAATGAAATTTAATTAAGTCATAAGTAATTTTTATAATGTCCTGAAAATGTTATCAACGTAAAACCCCGTATTTTTCAATAAATGAAGTTTTTTATGTAAAAGTATAAATTTTCTACATTATAAATTTTTTTAATAAAATAAATATAATTTCTGAAATATAAACATCAATTTTATCTAATAGTGCATTTTTCATAATTTTCTAAGATAGTGGAATTTTTGGGTAAAAATTAAATATAGTGTCATTTTATCATACGTATTATGATATCATTAATAGAAAAGTGATGTAATGAATATTATAAATAGTATCCATGTACAATGTTATGTTTCCCCATTAAAATTCTGTGTTTTTGAAGTTTTTTGATAAATTTTATAAACACCAAATGAATCCACCAAATCCTATATTATATTTTAAGGTCTTAAAATTAGTTATTTGTGAACATGACTCACATCCAAACTTACATGGGGTATTATTATAAGGATTTCAGTTCATAACCTTATAAAATATTTAATTACACTTCTTTTTGGTGAAAACCATGTGTCATGACTGAACCCATTCAAGGGCTTGAGCCATAACAACCCCAATCCTGCCTTTATAGGCCAGGTTCTGGCGACCAATACCGAAGGCATAACAAACATGGGGAGGCCTTTTCCTTTGTACCTGTACAGAAACACATATCTGACTCAATGAAAAAGTGTAGAGGGAAAGGAAAACAAGATACAACATTTTTATAGATAAACCACGAATATGCATCAACCTCAATTTAGTACAAGTACAAAAAAGTAAAGTGAAAGTGAAATTGTCCAAATAAACGCCAAAGTAGAAAAGTTCCACAACCCGAAAATGGGTGGAAATGTAACATAGCTCAGAGAGCCCTGCTCCTGGATCCCAAGCTATGACCTCCGCACTCATTCCAAGAACCTTGTATCCTTATACTCATCTGTCGTCACGATCAACATATCCATTATTTTCCAGGGAACACCTAGTGCGAGAAACGCCCAAGCAGGGGTGAGTATAATAATACTCAATAGGATTCCCCAAAGGTTCAAGGGAGAAGCAAGTGAGGTACTCAAGAAGGAATTAGTAGATAAAAAAGGTAAAATAAAAGCATATAGATCAACCTAATGAAGATGTGAAGTAATCTCATCGAAATAAGAGGAGATAGAAACAATGATAAGATGAACTTCCCGTCATGTCTTCTCTGCCTCTATTTAGAGAGTAGACTCATTCAACCAGGATAAGCTAGATATAGAAATAACATGTCATACCCCACGCATCTTCATTTCTCTTCTAAAGAGAGTAACCAAATCCCAAGGAGTGTGTACTGCAAAAACGATATACACATGGTCAACCAAAGGAACCCAAATGAAAGGATAAGGGGATGTCTATATCACTATATTATCCCAGAAAAATAGTTGATAACATTTCTAGAAGTAAACAAAATTGATGACCAGCATCCAACATGTTTACCCAGAACTGCATGTCAAAGGGACTCAATCACTGCACCTCGATATTATCCGCTTTGGGAAGTTCTGTGTTGCCCGTATGGTTTTAGGTTGCATGAAAAGGATGCTTCTTTGTGGGAAATGTTCCCTTATTTCCTGAGATTCTAAAGTCACATCAAGTACATCTCATCACAATTTCGAAAAATCAAGAGATCATGTCACAATGTCAAGAACACATTATTCAAAAATTCTAGAGGATATACCATTAAATGTCATCAGGAAATGCCACTTCCAAGCCTTTCTAGAGGGTAATACCTAAATGAGTAACAAGAGAATTCCACTTCCTAGTAGTGTTGTATGGTAAACCATGAATGATTAATTGGAGAATAACACTACCCAGCTACGCTGGAGGGTATTCCCTAAAAGGTATTGATGAATGCCACTACCCAGACTCACCTTAGGGTAATCCCAATAGAAAATGGTGAAACCCACTCCCGGATTCCCTGGAGGGTAAGCCCTAAAAGAGTAACTAGTGAATGCCACTTTCTAGCTATGATGGAGGGTAAGCCCAGAAAGATATCAATGAATGCCACTTCCCAGCCTCACTGGAGGGTAAGCCCAGATTGCTCTAGTGATTCTTAAAACACCACTACCATCATTCTCATCATCAAGCATTGCCTAATATTGGAACTTCCCTTGAAATATCTAACATCATACCTTGAAATCCACAATAGTGGGAACTATCACGTCATATGCCGAGAAACACTCAGGATAGGCTATTTGCATGCCACAATCCAAGTTCCAGAGAAAGTGATACGAGAGGTGGAATATTTTTAGTGGTACAAGATGTATGTGGGGTCCACACCACATGTGACACCTCATCGTCACATGGTCGTGAACCTAACCATATCAGGGTACTAAACTAAGAACTAGTACCCACAAGGCATGCCAATGTACTCCAAGAGTATATGCATCATTTAGACAAAAGGCTAACAAGAGTAGAATGCATGTGGTTAATCCGATGGGAAAACAATAAGTCTACCAACAAGACTCTTGAAAATGGTCTCAGATAACCAATCAGATCACACTACCGTGTTCGTTGTGTAAAATCATACAAGATCAACTATTCATTCACTTGATATGGTCTCTCGATGAAGAAGTTTCATTACATTGTGCTGCACACAAATATTACCCCATGGGGCCCACACCTCGATCTTGAAACACATTACATTGATCATTCCATGTATATACCATCATAAAAACACCTTAGATTAGCTGATAATTCCTCTAAAATTCACAAATAGTGAAAAAGGTGCTTTTTACTACAAACTCTCAATCGGTGCTCGATCACTACCAACCAAAAAAAGGATCTATGCCTCCAAATGGATCGCACCATTGCGATCCTTTAGAAAAACAATTCTAGGTAGAATAATCACATTCCCCGAATTGACGTTCATTGTAGATGTCCTAAAATGCTACATTACGCTCGAATGATGTCCCTTGGGGCCCACACCTCGGCCCCAAATTTATTCTGGCGGATCGATCCATTGTGATCATTACAAAAAAAACACAGAAGCTTGACTACTTGATAATCCAAATCAGATACACGGTGGAGAAGTCACATTTCACCACAAACGTTTGAAATGGGCCTTGTGGGGATTGCACTAATATTTTTATTTAAGCACCCCAAATCAGCCTGGAAAAGTCTGCCTCAACTCCAGGATCACAATTCCTCTAACAGCGCATCTATCAAACGTCATATGAAGATGTATGATCCGATACAGGTTTCCCAAATAATAATAATTATATTATTATTAAAACTAAAAATGTACATTTTGTTCCCCTGATAATAAATCTTGAAAAAATTGTCTTCGAAGAGGCCTCAAAAGGTTCGCCTCGAAGCAAGGGTTTTGTGGCCATATAAGGCACACAAATCAGACACACGGTTTGAATGATACGGTGGTCTAAAAGCCCTCGGACCAGTCTAGTCGGATTGTCGCTGGAGCCCCTGCTAGACCACCGCCACCTTGCCAGAAACGACTGCCACCAGAGACGACAGACCACTGTCGGAGAAGTTGAACCGCCAACAGAGCCACCAGAAATCTAGAATAAATCTTCCGCAAACCACCATGGTCACTCCAATTGTCCAAAACAGGATCCAGGACCATATTCGGAATCCATGGGATGAGACCTTTACAATTCTTTCCTCTGGCTAACAATGCATCGTCATTTCAACATCACAAAAAGTAAAATATGCCTTTGCTCGCTGATGTGCTTCCACCAGCACTAGAAACATGAACCCGAGCACATCTCCGGACTCCTCAAGTCGAGATATTAACAATAATAAGTCATACTCCTCAACTCATCGTTGATTTGGTGAGGTGAAATGTTGGTGGATAAAGAATGAAAAATCATTTAGAATATGTAATCAAAAATTTAAACAGATGATGGTCGTTGTTCATTTGTCCATTGTTAAATGATTACATAGCAGTGAAAACAAATAAAAAGGATTTATTATGAAAAAATATTTTATAGGGGAGCTACATAATCGAATATAGTAATCCTACCTGGAACCCGGATCTGTCATTACTTTCACTGTGCCCTGATCTATCACCATCTGTATTTTTGATATGATCCAATAACGTTCTGACATCAAATCACTATCGGCCAGATCCTGGCTGTCTGAGTTTGAAAACGAGCAAACGTAGTCCATTACCACAATTCCCTATTTATAGAAAACTTCCGGGAAATGTGAAATCTAAATCTCTCATGACCTCTCAACTGATGCCACACATAGGGTAAACACCATGTTACAAACACAACGACGGTCTCAGATTTCCAGTCTGAGTCTCCGTTTGGATGTTATTCAATATAGAGTTTCAAATAAAACAATATAATTTAATTATTTTATTTACAAGTTTTCCCTTTGTGATTTGTTTTATAGAAGGAATGATCCATCTAATCTTATACCCCTCCTAGGGTAAAAGACACACTCTGGACACAACAATGGACTCTGAATTCAATCTGAGTTATTTTTTGAGAGTTATTTGGTTTTGAGGTATTAAATGAATGAATTAATAAATTTATTCATCCATTAAATTACCTCTATTGAGAAAGGGGTCTGAACATCCCACATGTACATGTTTTATGTCGCTCGTAGGTTGAACACTGTGTTTTAGACCCATCCATTATCTCATATTTTTTATCTGATCACCCATTTAAGAGATATCTCATTTCCATTGCATGAATAGTACAAAATTAGTTAATATTTTCTTATAATTTATTCCTGGAACAACAGTCCTCAGTAATGTGTGTCATCTCAACGTATGGCTTTGGAAACATATGTAGAAATATACTAATGTCTTATAGGGAAAACAACGGTTCTCGACATCATTACCTCCTTCATGATTTTCATCCCAAAAAAGAAAAACAAGGAAAAAAACTTGGGATACCGTGCTCACACCTAACTCTCATGAACCTAAGAAAACATGAAAAACACCACATTGGCATAGCACCTCAGTCGAAGGGATAGTCCTTCTTCACAAGGTCCTCTACTTCAGATGAAATGCATAGGAACACGCATGTATCTCATCAGCTCCAAAACAAGGAATATGTCGTGCGCCAACTCTAGATATTGGGAGGGTAAGTAAATGTGGTAGGAAACCTCGCCATCTATTGAACAATTCTGAATGGCCCGAAGAAACTCAGGGGACTTCCCTGAACAAACGTCTACATTCCCCTTCATGACTGGAAACACAGTTTTTTCATGGAACCTAGTCTCATGATTCCCTCGAGAATACACATATGGGGAAACACACAAGGATAACTTATACTGCAATTTTTCACATTAATTACCTCACATCCAAGACTCTCTTACATTTTATAGGATCTACCATCAATTGATGAAAAGATGAAACCTCCTAGTCCAACTGGGTTAACTATAGGGAATCTAACTGCTATGAAACTCCCCGCACATGGAAAGCATGTGCCTCTCTTCTAAGGGAATCTCCTACCACACTCCCACATTCAAGAGAATAGACTACCTTGAAATTATAATCTTGTATGAGTTTCAACTATCACCACCGTCTCAGGTTTAAGTCTCTCGGGGTAGTGACACACCCGAGACACTAGTGATCTGAACAAACCCCAAAGCCCTCTCCTAGAATATAGCATCTCCACATTATCTGGGTGAATACTACCATTTCCAGGACCACATGGTGAGTCGCGTAGTTCTGTTTATCGGGTGTCCATCACCTCGACCTATACTGGATAATAGTATCATTATTGATGTTGAGCAACCAAGGTACTAACGGACAGAGTATGTTAGAAAAATAATCCAACCGAAATAGACTAGACACATAAATCATGTGGCATACCTCATGCATCTTTTCCCCACTTTGAAAGAGAGTTATCCCCAAAAGAAGCACTTTTACAAACCAACTATTGGTACCTCAAGAAAAGGGTTGTCATGCGGAAATATTCCACAGGCAACGCTATTACCTGCTTTGACACTCAACTATACAACCCCTCCATGAACGCACATGTCAGCGGGTCTCATCCACCACAACTCGATACTATCTTCTTTGGGTGGTACTAACTATCTCTCATGGTTTTTTTAAAATGAAAAAAAACATGACTTAGTGGGGTACGTACCCCTATTTCTTATGTAATCGATGCTACATCGAACAAAACTGACACATGGATACACCAATTCCCCCCGTCACCCTAAGTAGCTCCTCGAACAAGGAGTTGGAAGAAAAGAGTACGTCACATAGTGTCTATCATGTTCTACTAAAAAAGGTTAAAAAGACACAGAGCATACCTATTATTGTCTCACATGATGCAGGATTTTAGACATCCATAGAAAAAAACATCCCATGGCCCTAGCAGCCATTTCTCTGAGACTAATGTAGGCCACTTAGTGGTGGTTGAAATACCACATAATATATTCACCAACCATAGTTCTTATTACTCTTATTCCAATAGATCCTCCCTAGGTACCACCTCTCCTTTGGTGATAGATCTCTGATCATGACACTACCTCTGTTGTGGTGGTGAATCTTCCAACATCCTTGAAAAATATGCACATCTGGTTGGGTAGTCTCGTTCCACAAGACCATGCACATCACAAGCATGCTAGTAGACCTCCCCAGGCTATCTCAGTGCTCTACGGTGTCTTCGACCATGTGACTATGTAATATCAAGGGAATTACTCCGGTATCGAGGCACATCTAATTGACATGTTCTCATTATAGAAGACGTCCCAATTATGTTGCACCCACTACCAACATTGGCCAACTGGAATCCCTTTGACATAAATTTCTATGTCACCAATTCCTGCTTTAGCACCCTGAGATTGGTGAGGATGCACAAGGTTACTACACTGACACGAATCTCTTATTCATAGAACATGCTCAAAATTAATTCCCTAGAATTTTTCATCATGGATCACGTCCAAAGAATACTGAGTAAGGTCTGCGAGCCTAGTCGTGTACTCAACCACTACCATCACTCCTCACTGATGATTTAGTAGCTCCTAAATCTGTACAAATAGTAATCAGGAGGGGTAGTACTCCTCACAGATTAGCTACTAGATTTCATCCCTTCAGAGTACTGACTCATCATGCATCTGAGTAACATGTCTCTACCGATGAAAAAATGCTCAGTGGAAAATACATGCTATCAAATCAACTATCTAACATGTCGGTGTTCAAATAATTATGGAGAGGCGTACCACCGACTCTAGACAACCCTCCATTTCATAAGGGTATGCCTCACCGTAGATCCTCAGTGGCCTCTAACACTGGAACTCATGTAATGTGTTCATCCAATGCTCGTCATTGGCCTTCGCTTCCAGTAATAACTACTACACCACAAGTGGAGGTGTTTCTGCCTATCCTCCTAGAGAAAGGGTAATCGTATGATGAATCTTGAATTAAGGCCTCATCATTCACAAAATCATTGTCAAAAATAGGAGCTAGTATCATGGAAGTCTATCATCGCTGAGGCATCATGAATCCGATAATGGAGTACCACAATCAAAGGATAATATATAAATATATCAACAGTGATGGGGATATGACTAAAGAAGGACAATAAAAGAATCAATTATATATGATGCATGTTCCAATGTTTTGTGAAACAAGTGTCTCAACACATCAAGTCAAAAATTGTGTAATCAAGGTCCTAGTGAATGACTACGTCGGCTGTTTCCCCATCACTGGACTCCATAGACGAAGTGCCACTCTTGAGACACATTAACACTATTTCCCTAAAAACCAACCAATTTCTTTTTAGGTATTTTCCGAACTACATACCAAGAAATTAACCACCTATGATACCACTTTGTCATGACCGGACCCATATCATGGATCTAGTCACAACTACCCCAAGCATTCCTCTATAGGCCAGGGGTTGGCGACCAGTGTCGAAGGCATAACAAACTCAGACAGTCCTTTTCCTAAGTACGTATACACAGACACACACACATCCAACTCATTACAAAAGTGTCGAGGGAAATGAAAAAAAAGATACAATACTTATATATATAATCCACAAATATGCATCAACCTCTAATCAGAATAGGTACAAAAAAGTAAACTAAAAGGGAAACGAAAAAAATACACACCAAACTCGAAAAGTGGCCCAACCCATCAACAGGTGGAAATGTAATAGAGATGATAGATCCCCCGCCCCTAGATAACAAGATACTACCACCACATGCAGCCCACACACCCCTTATCCCTATGAACCTCTTTAGTCATGATCAAACTATCTATCGATTGCAAGTGCACACCTAGTGTGGGAAAATCCAAAGAAGGGGTGAGAATAAAAATACTCAGTAGTATGTTCAAAAGTCTCATGGGAGCATGAAGTGAGGTACTAAATAGGGAAGTATTAGATAAAACAAGGTATAATAAAAGTGTACAACTCAACCCAACAAATAAGTGAAATATGCTCGTCCAAACACGATGAGGTAGAAATGGTGATATGATGAACATCTTGTCATTTCTTCACTACATATAGTATGAGAGTAGACTAATACAACCACGAAAATCTAGACACAGAAAACATGTAGCATACCTCACACCTCGTCACCACTCCTAGAAGGAGAGTAACCAAATCCCAAGGTGTGGGTACATCAAATACGATATACATAAGCTCAACCAAAGGAATCCAAACAAGAGTGTAAGGGAATATCCAAATCATACGATCAGCCCAAGAAAAAAATTTCCAAAATTTATTGAAGTAAACACCATCAATGCCCAACATCCCACATGTTTTCCTAGAACTGCAGGTCATAGGGGCTCAATCACCGCACCTTGATATTATCCACTTTATGCAGTTCTGTCTCTCCCACACAGTTATAGGTCGTGTCATATGGATTCACCTTGGTGTAAAAATCACCCCCTCATTCTTGAAAGTCCAATGTCTCATCAAGTACATCTCATTGCTATTCCACAATGTTAGGAGATCATGACACAAAGTCGTGAACCCACTATATAGACCTTATAGAGGACATACTTATAAAATTCACTAGTGAATTCCACTACCCATCACAACTGGAGGGTAAGGCCTGAAAGAGTAACTAGCGAATTCCACTGCCCATTGACATTAAATGGTATGTCTGGAAAGATATCAATGAATTCCACTGCCCAGGTGCACTAGAGGGTAAGCCATGAAAGATATCAATGAACAACACTTCCAGACTCACTAGGGGATAATCCCAAAATAGAATGGAGAACACCACTACCCAGCCTCACTGGAGGGTAATCCTAAAATAGAACAGTGAAAACAACTACCCATCCTCAGTGGAGGGTAAGCTCGGATTACTCTGGTGATTTGAAAACATCACTTCCATCATTTTCATCATCAAGCAACAACTCAGACAAGCATAACACTTTTAACATCCCACATCATACCTCAAAAGCAACTATAGAGGGCACTATCAAGTCATATGTATAGAAACACTCAGGATATACTACTCGCATGCCAAAATATGATTTCATTATGTAGAGATATGAGAGGTAGAATATACGTAGTGGTATGCGGCATGTGTGGGCCCCATGCGATGTGTGGCCCCTCTTCATCGCCTGACCTTGTAAATAACCATTTTTTGGTACTAAACTACAAACAAGTACCCATAAGGCATGCCAGTGTACTCCCAGAGTATATGGAACCTCTTTACAAAAGCCTAACGAGGGAACATTGCTCGTTACTAATCTGAAGGGTGAAAACAGAACTCAACCGTGACACATTTTTTAAATGGTCCTAGATAACAAAACAGATCACACCACTGTGATCCTTGGAGAAAAACACCCAAGATCAACTATTCATTCACCCATAATGGACTCTTGGTGATGAAACTGCATTCCACCATGCGACGCACAAATAGTACCCCTTGGGGCCCTCACCACAATCCTAAAACACATCACATAGATCGTGCCATAGATATCCCATTAGAAAAACACAAGGGATCCACTATTCATTCCTCTAAAATATTAAACAGGTGAAAAAGGAGCTTTCCATCACAAATGCTCAATTAGTTCTCATTTACTACAGATCATGAAAAGTTTCTACACATCCAAATGGATCGCATCATTGTGATACTTGTGAAAACACATTAAAGGTAGACTCTTCACTTTCCCCAAATGGATGTTTGATGCATAATTACTAAAACAATGCATTAGGATTGAATGAAGTCATGTGGGGGCCTTGCTTCATCCCCAAATATAGTCAGGAAGATTGTGTCATTGTGATCCTCCTAGAAAAACACACATGGTTGACTACTCGATCATCCAGAACGGATACCCGGTGAAAAAGTCACATTTCTGCACAAATTCATGAAATGGGACTCCTGGGGCCCTCCCCATTAAGAACACAAAGTAGGCATGGAAATTTCCTCCTAAACTCTAGGGTCACAATAACTTTGACGGCATGTTAATCAGACATCGTATGCAGACGTACGGTCTGATACAAGTTCCCCAAATAATAATAATTATATTATTATTAAAAATGAACATTCTTTGCTTTCATGAACTGAACCTTAAATAAAATGTACTCTAAGTAGCCTCAAAAGGTTAGAATCGAAGAAAGGGACATGTGGACGTAGACGTCATGAAAATCGGACACACAATTTGAATGATACGGGGGTTTAAACACCCAAGACCAGTCTGGCCAGACTATCACAAGAGCACCTACAAAACTGCCACGACCTTTTCGGAAACCACCGTCAACGGACCAACCGAACGACCATCGGAGATTCCAGACCTCCACTAGAGACGCAATAAATCATCCAGGAAACTTCTTCAGACCACTACTGTCACTCTAGTGGTCCAAAACGTGGTCCTGGACAAGATCTAGAATCCTCAATATGAGACCTTTATTTCGCTTGCCTATTCATGATGATCTAACGTCGTTTTATCATCAGAGAAAGTAACCACCACTTTTTCTTGCCGCTACACATCCTCTGGTGCCTGAAAAGCAATCCTGAACATAGATCAGGACTCCATGGTTCGAGAGCTTCGCAAATATATGAATTGTTGCTCGATTCTTCAATGATTTGGCGATGCAAAAAGTTGGAGGATGAGAAACATGAAGAACGCGAAGAATTGGAAATCATAAATTTAAATAAATGATATACTTTGTTCATTTAGGCATCGTTAAAGGATTCCTTAATATAAAAAATGGATTTCTGATGACAAAATATTTAACTGGGGAGTTGCAGAATCAGAAATTCAAATCAAACCTTGAATCTGGATCTGTTGTTACATTTGAAGAACCCTTACCTTTCAGTTTTTGATATAAGGCCCCGACCTTAAAACGTAATTACTATTGAATTAAATGAATAATTCACATTGAGGACCTTTTCAGGTTTAGAGTTTTAGAGAATTAGATCATGAAACTTATATTACATTCCACATTTAGACAAAGTGGTTACATAAAAGACAATATTCATTCTTCCCATCAACAGAAACATATTTAAAATAAGACACAGATTCTTTCTTGACATATCCTTGACACTGTCATCACATCATGTACCTTTCCCTTGACCTGTGAAAAACATTTCAAAAACTTGGGATGAGCATAAAAAGATCAGTAAGGGTTATAAAAATATGGAAAGGAAACATGGGTACATATATACATAAAAATGAAATCATACTTTACCCATAAAACATAGGCACTTTAACATTCCTCACAAATCATGAATAAATCATAGAAATCATAAGACATAAAAGGTAACTTGAGGCATTCATAACATTCTTACATAGGGAGTAACCCTCTTGGTTACGTTTAGAATACCCATCACAGTATATTCCCTAAATCTCTTCGGAGAAACCTTAACGTTTCACTCCTTCGCGTTACCCAATGCATTGGAGAGCTATATCAGGCTCACCCGCCCTTAGTCTATCACAGAACCACCCGTCTTCATAATAATTCCCAAGAACCTCAACATAATCATATCACAAAAAACATGTATAAAGGAAACATAACATTTCCACCTTTCAATAACAAGATATCAATACAACACATTGATATAAAAACATTATGGAAACCATTTTCAATACCAAAATAAAAGAAAACTAAAACATGGTATTTATTTTCCTTTTAAAAAAAAGGTATGGCTTGTAGAGGAAGTCGAAACTCAGATAACGGTCCCGGCGACGAAGTCGTTGTCGCCGCATACGTATGACAAAAACATTCCCTTTTGTCGTTTATTAAAACGCTTTGTATAAAAATGATTCCTTTTGGATAAACGTAAAAGTCAAAGTGGTTTATACAGCGTATAAAAGAAGGTTGTGTATAAAACAAAATATGCCTCAATGAAAGGAGATTGAGACGAAGTCCCATACCTCGTATCTGACTTGACCCGACCGTTCTTTAATCTCCTGCATAATAAACTTGAGTTAATCACTACTTTCTTAAGAACCTTTTTCAAGTTCATTATTCCTTTTATACCATGTTATGGACATCATGTAATCATTTAAGTTAATAATGTTCATTTTGTCGGTATTTGGTTCTTAAGTCAAAAATTGACTTCTTACACTTACATGTTGTTAATTTGGTCAAAGGTTCGTTATATCCAGAATGATATTAATGATTTGGATATCATATATATCATATATATTCATCATATACATGTATTTATAATATTACATCACATTTAGAGGTAAGAAATGAAATGCATCGTTCATGGAGACGGTAAGTCGTACGTACGCATGAACGCTACTTCCATTTCTATTTCATATTTTCTGGAATGGAATCATAATGATATAAGAGTATATTATAATTCCAGTATAGTAACATATATAATATCATTAACTTTATCCTTTACACATCCCACATATTTTATTGACGAATCAAATCACTTTCAGGGGGCGGTAGTCTGCACTTCCTAAAATGAAGATATCGTGTTTACCCATAATGGAATCAATAATGGTATGCCATAAATGAAAAATACAGAAGCTTAAGGAAATAATAAACATATTATATATCATATATAAAAATAGTGACATCATAATGGACACCTTTGAAGGTGTTAAATGAGTATTGAACAATCATCGTTTCGGGAGGCATAATTTCGCCATCCACGGAAACCGTATGTTCTTTAACCATTTGATGTAGTTGTGTGAGAGTTTAGCTCGAATAAATCTTATAACAACATCCTAGTATATTGAAGATACTGGTGTTGTTACAAATGATGTAAATAAAAAGAGTTTAGGGGGTTGGAGAAGCAAAATAAAACAAATGAACATGAGAGAATGAATTACCTTTAAAAGTGTAACTCCTTTTGATTTGAGCCTAAAGGCTTCCTTTAAAAGGATTCTGCCCAAAGGGAATCCTCTAGGATGAGGAGAGGGATGTGGATAGATTAAATGGGTAGGGGATGGCCGAGACAAAGGGTTGAGGAGTGTGTGAAATGAGGTAGAGGTGGGGGCCTTTTATAAGAGGAGAGGAGGGGCACTCTTGGAAGGTAAAGAAAAGTCACTTTATTTAAAAATGGTATTCGGATTTAAGAGGTCCCAAATTTATTTATTTCAAGGATAAGGTGATAAGGGTTCGAAATCCACTCATCCAATAGGTTTTGGACATGTTTAGGTCTTAGATATTACATTATCTTTCCATTAAATTTAAATCATTAAATAATGAGGTCATCGCTGAATCCTCATTATGTCATAAATAATTTACTTTATTTAATGCCCCAAAATTATAAAACAAATACAATGTTGTAGGAAATATTTTTAGATTTCCAATGACTATTTATAGTCAAAAATATGAATTGTATAACCACATGTAAAAATTGTTTTAGTAAAACATCCATGTGTGTGTCATTTTTACTTTAACATTTAATAAAAAGTTATTTATGTCATTTCCCAACCAAAGTGGCTCCATGGGGTCCCCGAGTTGACCCATGGCTTGCCTTGGTCGGCCATGACACATCCAATAATGGTAGGACATGTGTCAAGGTATTTTCATTTTATTATAATATCATTTTTGCCATAAATTGCACTAATTACCTCTAATGACGATTAAAAACTTAATAAGTTACTATTCACCCAAAAAATTATTTTTATCTCATTGTACCACATTTTACTTCTTAATGACAACCATGTATGTCGGATTTTTGAAATTCAAAACACAGAAGTGGTAAAATTTCATTTAAACGAAAAATCAGTTTTTATAAGTACCACTTAGTGGTTTCACTATTCATCAAAAATTGAAGTTTTTCAGAAAAATACCAAAACTTCACCCTAAGATATATTTGATATTCCGAATTCAAAAATGAATTCCATTTTACAAAATCCACAACATATCAGTTTCATTAATTAGTTTAATAATTAATTCCCACTGTCAGAGCAAATAGCATGTTTTTATGAAACAATAAGTATCAAAAGATTGACAGTAGTTTAAGTCCAATTTCAATATGAAATTGATTCCAACGACCACTATTGGATTTTATGGTAAAAATATTTTCTAATTTCACTTTAAAACAAATTAAAAAGAAAATATAATCATATAAATAAATTAGATTAAAAAGAGGTTTTGAATTAAAATACAACATTTTACACTATTCATTAAACAATGAACTTTATCGGAAGAATAACAAAAACATACACAAAGTAAATTTTGATGTCCCAATTATAAAGAAGGATTTTATTTGGTCCAAAAGAATGTATAAGAGTGACCAAAACTATATTTAAAGAAGGTTCTCCATCAAAAGGTGATAAATGAACCTTTTAGTGAATATTAATGTATTTATGTATAAAATTGAATTCCTTTATTATTTTAAGACTTTATCTTTTATTGGATAAATGTACAAACATATATATTCGTATTTTATTTATTTCTATTCATTCCTGCCATTACAACGACTATGTGTTAACTACCATTTGAAATTATATTATTAGCGTGTAACGTAAGATTTCAAAGAAACTCATTGTTGTGTATCGGGCACGCTATCGTACATAGAAACCCCTTCAAAAAAATTAAATATTTAATTAAAAAAATATTAATAAATATGAATATGTCTTATTATTTAGTTACCTGGGATGTTACATCCTTCCCCCCTTTTGGAAATTGCGTCCTCGCAAATATATTCACTTATCGAATAAGTGGAAGTATTTATCCCTCATAACATTTGCAGATTCCCATGTTCCCTCTTCAACCATATGGTTTTTCCATAAAACCTTTATCTGATGAATCACTGTATTCCGCAATACCTGCTCCCTGTGGTCAAGAATCAGGACCGGTTGTTCCTCGTAAGATAGATTCTATTCCAGCTGAACTACCTCTGAACTCAAAACATGAGATTGATCTGGAATATACTTTCTCAACATCGAAACATGAAAAACATTGTGTACCTGAGATAAACTCGGAGGTAAATCCACTCGGTATGCAACTGATCCATCTCTCTCCATAATTTCGTATGGTCCAATGAACCTTGGACTTATCTTTCCTTTCTTACCAAATCGCATAACACTTTTCCATGGGGAAACTTTGAGAAAAACATGATCACCTACCTCAAAAGAGAGATCCTTCCTCCTGTTGTCCGCATAACTTTTCTGCCTGCTCTAAGCTGTTCTCATTTGTTTCTGTATTAGCTGAACTTTCTCTGCCAACTCTTCTACCAACTCTGGTCACATCAGCTTCCTTTCCCCTACTTCATCCCAAAAAGATGGAGTTCGACACCGTTTTCCATATAATGCCTCAAATGGAGCCGTCTGTATACTGGAATGAAAACAGTTTTTATAAGAAAATTCAACCAAAGAAAGATGTTGGTCCCAACTTCCCTGATAATCCATCGAACAAGCACGCAGCATATCCTCCAAAGTCTGAATTGTTCGTTATGACTACCCATCTGATTGAGGATGAAAAGCTGTACTAAAATTTAATTCAGTACCCAAAGACTTCTGAAGGCCTTTCCAAAAGTTAGCAGTGAACCTGGGATCACGATCAGACACAATGGAGAGGGGAACTCCATGAAACCTGCCTATCTCCTTATGATACAAACGAGAAAGTTGATCTAGAGAGAATGTATCTCGAATAGGAAGGAAATGAGCAGATTTTTTCAAGCAATCAACAATAATCCAGATTGCATTATTACCTCGAGATGTCTTTGGTAATCCCACAACAAAGTCCATGGATATATTCTCCCATTTCCACTCTGGCACTAGTAAAGGCTGAAGCATCCCTTTCGGTAAATGCCGCTCTGCTTTAAACTGTTGACAAGTCAAACACTTCACAGTAAAATCAGCAATATCTCTTTTCATTCCATCCCACCAGTAATACTCTCGAAGATCTATGTACATTTCAGTACTTCCAGGATGAACTGAAAACAGAGAACTATGAGCTTCACATAAAAACTCTTCCTTCAACTGTGAATCACAAGGTACACACAATCTCTTCCCAAATCACAAAACACAATCATTATCAATGTTGAATTCAGGCAATATACCTTTCTGAACCAGCACTACCTTTTTCTGCAACTCACTGTCTTGCATATGTGCTTGCTTGATTCTGTCTGATAGAGAAGATTTCACTGATAACTGAAACAAAACAGAAGAACATCCTTCACCAACAACTTCTATGCCAAAGTTCATCAAATCCTTAACCAAAGGATCACGTTCCAAATGCAACATTTCTAATGAAGCATTAATTTTTCGACTCAAATCATAAACCACTTTATTTGCTTTTCCCGGATGGTAATGAATTGTACAATCATAATCCTTGATTAATTCTAGCCATCTCCTTTGTATCATGTTCAATTCTTTCTGAGTGAATATATACTTTAAACTTTTGTGATCGGTATATATTTCACACATTACTTCATACAAATGATTCCTCCAAATTTTTAAATCGAAAACAACAGCAGCTAATTCCAAATCATGTGTTGGGTAATTTACCTCATGTGTTTTCAATTGTCGTGAAGCATAAGCAATTACCTGATAATTCTGCATTAGGACACAACCAAGTCCTTTCAATGAAGCATCACTGTGGATAACAAACTCACCATTCCTGGAAGGTAGTGCCAAAACTAGAGCATTCACCAATCTTCTTTTTAATTCCTGAAAACAATCATCGCATTCTTTTGTCCAGATAAACTTAACACCCTTCCGAGTTAGCTTAGTCATTGGACTAGATAACCGTGAAAAATTTCTAACAAACCTTCGGTAATAGCCTGCCAAACCAAGGAAGCTACAAATCTCCATTACATTTGTGGGTCTTGGCCAGTCTTCCAGAACTTTTGTTTTTGCAGGATCAACAGTTATCCCATCTTTAGAAACAATGTGACCAAGGAAGGAAATTTTTTGCAACCAAAACTCACACTAGATGAATTTCCAATACAATTTCTTTTGTTTTAAGGTTTTCAAGATAACCCTTAAATGTCTTTCATTCTCTTCTTTACTTTTAGAAAACACCAATGTATCATCAATGAAAACCACCAAAAACTTATCCAGGAACTCATGGAAAATTCTATTCATTAAGTCCATGAATAAAGCAGGTTCATTGGTTAGCCCAAAAGGCATTACTACAAATTCATAATGGCCATATCTCGTACGGAACGTGGTCTTCGGAATATCTGCCTCCTTTACCTTCAGCTGATGATACCCCGATCTCAAGTCAATCTTTGAAAAAAACTGAGCTCCCTGGAGCGGATCAAACAAATCATCAATATGAGGAAAAGGATATTTGTTCTTAACAGTGATATTATTCAAGGCCCTATAATCAATGCAGAGTCTCATAGAACCATCTTTCTTTTTAACAAATAAAACAGTAGCACCCCATGGTGATGTTCTAGGTTGAATGAAACCTTTCTCTAATAAATCATTCAATTTCTCCTTCAACTCTAAAAGTTCAATTTGATCCATTCGATAAGGGGGTTTTGAAATTGGCTTAGCATCAGGAACTAAGTCAACAGTAAATTCAACTTCCCGATCCGGTATTATTCCAGACAACTCATTAGGAAAAACATCAGGATACTCATTTACCATTGGCACATCATTAATTTGAATAGTTCCCTTGTTTTCAACAATGTGTGCAAGGTAACATTCATTTACATATTTTACAAGTTTCTCGGCCTCTTGATATGTTATCAACAGTAAGGGTTCATTCTTGTACACAAACTGAAAGTCTTTCTGAAAAGAAACTTCTTTAGCTCTATAGTCAATCTCAGCATGGTAAATTGAGAGCCAATCCATACCCAGGATAACATCAAACTCTACTAGAGGTAGAAAAATAACGTTTTCAAGTAGGTTCTTTCCACATATATGGATAGGAAGATTCTTATAAATTCTTTTGGCCTCAACATTCCCCCCAGGTGTTTTTACCAAAAGTTCAGGAGTCATTTCTTGAGTTGGTATTCCAATTTTACTAGAAAAGGTTTCAGAGATGAATGAATGTGTCGACCCTGAATCAAACAACACACTGGAATAATCTGAAAAAACAAACAAAGTACCTGATACAACTTAATTTTATGGCCCAACATCTGCTGAAGTAGTTGAAAAGGATTTCACCACCACTTTCTTCTGTAGTCTAACTGCTTCCCATCACTCAAGCTATTTTTGGACACTCATTTGCATAGTGACCCATCTCATTGCAGTTATAAAATTTCACTAACTGTAAAAAAAATTGGTCTTACCTTCACCTTGATCCTTTTCAGTGCAATCACGAGCCTTATGTCCTATCTTACCACATCGGTAGCACTTTCCAGAATTCATAAGACATTCCTCAGTATGCCTTTTTCCACATTTATCACAAACTGGAAACTTAGTTTTCTTTCCATAAGATGTTTTTGAAGAATTCTTACCTTTCTCCTGCCACCTCGGTCTCTTCTTCTGTTGGTTGTTATAGAACACTTGATCATCGACAAACTCCATTTCCACCTTCTCAGCACATCGAAAAAGCTTTTCATAACTTTTAAACTCATGAGAAGCTAATTCCCTTCGATATTTTGGCTTTAATCCTGAGTAAAAATGATTGATTTTACTATCAAGGTCTCGGATAAAATTTGGAGCATACCTTGCCAATCGAGTGAACCTTTCTTCATAGGTAGCCACTGAGTCTTCCTCTTGCCTCAATTCCAAGAATTGATTTTCAATCCTAAGTCGAACAGCCTTAGGAAAATACTTCTCAAGAAACATACCTTTGAATTCATCCCAGTCGAGAGCATCAATCTCATCGGCGTCCCTGATATTTTTAACCATAGACCACCACTGATCTGCCTCACCCTCCAAATGGTAAATAGCAAGACTACCCTTTTGATTGTCTGAACACCCCATGACATCGGAAATCTTCTCTAGTACTTTAATCCACCTTTCAGCTAACACAGGGTCAGATGATCCTCTGAATGATGGGGGATGTTGCCTCATTAAATGTTCCACCGTTGACATGTTCCTTTGCCGTTGATCTGGATGATCTCGTGCATGGATACCACCACCATTTATCACTTGAGTCAACTGTTACATTACTGCAAAAAACTGTTCAGTTCCAATTCCGACCATTTCAGGATGCTGGTTCGGAAGGTTATTTCCTTCCATATGCCTTCCTAGCACTGCTTCCCTATTTCCTCTGCGGAAAACCATTCTGATCAAACATGTCTTAGATGATGCAAAATGGTAATCTTTAAATGCTATATCATTTCAAAAAAAATATTTTTGAATAATAATTTAATAGAATTCTAACTCCTAAAGTTATCTAAACCGGCCTTTGACACCAACTATAAGGCACCGGCCTTAAACCTTACATAATCTTGAGTTATCATAAGATTACACGTTGAGGATCTTTTCAGGTTTTGAGTTTTAGAGAATTAGATCATGCAACTTGCATTACATTCCACATTTAAACAAAGTAGTTACATAAAAGACAATATTCATTATTCCCATCAATAGAAACATATTTAAAATAAGACACAGACTCTTTCTTGACACATCCTTGACACTGTCATCACATCATGTACCTTTCCCTTGACCTGTGAAAAACATTTCAAAAACATGGGATGAGCATAAAAAGCTCAGTAAGGGTTATAAAAATATGGAAAGAAAACATGGGTACATATATACATTAGAATGAAATCATACTTTACCCATAAAACATAGGCACTTTAACATACCTCATCAAATCATGAATAAATCATTGAAATCATAAGACATAAAAGGTAACTCGAGGCATTCATAACATTCTTACGTAGGGAGTAAACCTCTTGGTTACGTTTGGAATACCCATCACAGTATATTCCCTAAATCTCTTCGAAGAAACCTTAACATTTCACTCCTTCGTGTTACCCAATGCATTGGACAGCTATATCGGGCTCACCCTCCCTTAGTCTATCACGGAACCACCCGTCTTCATAATAATTCCCAAGAACCTCAACATAATCGTATCATATAAAACATGCATAAAGGAAACATAACAATTCCACCTTTCAATCACAAGATATCAATACAACACATTGATATCAACACATTATGAAAACCATTTTCAATACCAAAATAAAAGAAAAGTAAAACATGGTATTTATTTTTCTTTTTAAAAAAATGGTATGGCTTGTAGAGGAAGCCGAAACTCAAATAATGGTCACGGCGGCGGAGAAGTCGTTGTCGCCGCATATGTAAGACAGAAATATTCCCTTTTGTCGTTTAGTAAAACGCTTCGTATAAAAAAGATTACTTTTTGATAAACGTAAAAGTCAAAGGGGTTTATACACTATATAAAATAAGGTTGTGTATAAAACAAAATATGCCTCAATGAAAGGAGATTGAGACGAAGTCCCATACCTTGTATCCGACTTGACCCGACTGTTCTTTAATCTCCTGAATAATAAACTTGAGTTAATCTCTACTTGCTTAAGAACATTTTTCAAGTTCATTATTCCTTTTATACCATGTTATGAACATCATGTAATCATTTATGTTAATAATGTTCATTTTGTTGGTATTTGGTTCTTAAGTCAAAAATTGACTTCTTACACTTACATGTTGTTAATTTGGTCAAAGGTTCGTTATATCCAGAATGATATTAATGATTTGGATAACATATATATCATATATATTCATCATATACATGTATTTATAATATTACATCACATTTAGAGGTATGAAATGAAATGCACCGTTCATGGAGACGGTAAGCCGTACGTACGCATGAATGCTACTTCCATTTCTATTTCGTATTTTCTGGAATGGAATCATAATGATATAAGAGTATATTATAATTCCAGTATAATAACATATATAATATCATTAACTTTATCCTTTACACATCCCACATATGGTATTAACGAATCAAATCACTTTCAGGGGGCGGTAGTCCGCACTTCCTAAATTGAAGATATCGTGTTTACCCATAATGGAATCAATAATGGTATGCCAGAAATGAAAAATACAGAAGCTTAAGGAAATAATAAACATATTATATATCATATATTAAAATAGTGACATCATAATGTCCACCTTTGAAGGTGTTAAATGAGTATTGAACAATCATCATTTCGGGAGGCAGAATTTCGCCATCCACGGAAACCGTATGTTCTTTAACAATTTGATGTAGTTGTGTGAGAGTGTAGCTCGAATAAATCTTATAACAACATCCTAGTATATTGAAGATACTGGCGTTGTTACAAAGGAAGTAAATAAAAAGAGTTTAGGGGGTTGGAGAAGCAAAATAAAACAAATGAACATGAGAGAATGAATTACCTTTAAAAGTGTAACTCCTTTTGATTTGAGCCTAAAGGATTCCTTTGAAAGGAATATTCCCAAAGGGAATACTCTAGGATGAGTAGAGGGATGTGGAGTGAGTAAATGGGTAGGGGATGGCCGAGCCAAAGGCTTGAGGAGTGTGTGAAATGAGGTAGAGGTGGGGGCCTTTTATAAGAGGAGAGGAGGGGCACTCTTGGAAAGTAAAGAAAAGTCACTTTATTTTAAAATGGTATTTGGAATTAAGAGGTCCCATATTAATTTATTTCGAGTATAAATTGATAAGGGTTCGAAATACACTCATACAACAGGTTTTGGACATGTTTAGGTCTAATATATTACATTATATTTCCATTTTATTTAAATCGTTAAATAATGAGGTCATCGCTGCATCATCATGATGTCATAAATAATTTACTTTATTTAATGTCTAAAAATTATAAAAAAATACTATTATGTAGGAAATAATTTTATCTTTCCAATTAATATTTATAGTCAAAACTATGAATTGTATAACCCCATGTAACAATTGTTTTAGTAAAACATCTCATATGTGTGTCATTTTTACTTTACCATTTAATAAAAAGTTATTTATGTCATTTCCCAACCAAAGTGGCTATATGGGGTCCCCAAGTTGACCCATGGCTTGTCTTGGTCGGCCATGACACATCCAATATGGGTAGGACATGTGTCAAGGTATTTTCATTTTATTATAATATCATTTTTGCCTTAAATTGCACTAATTACCTCTAATCGCGGTTAAAAACTTAATAAGTTACTGTTCACCAAAAAAAATTTTTTTATCTCATTGAACCAAATTTTACTTCTTAATGACAACCATGTATGTCGGATTTTTAAAATTCAAAACACAGAAGTGGTAAAATTACATTTAAACGAAAAATCAGTTTTTATAAGTACCACATAGTGGTTTCACTATTCATCAAAAATTGAAGTTTTTCATAAAAATACCAAAAATTCACCCTAAGATATATTTGATATTCTGAATTCAAAAATGAAGTCCATTTTACAAAATTCACAACATATAAGTTGCATTAATTAATTTAATAATTAATTCTCGCTGTCAGAGCAAATAGCGTGTTTTTATGAAAGAATAAGTATCAAATGATTGACACTAGTTTAAGTCCAATTTCAAAGTGAAATTGATTCCAACGACCACTATTGGATTTTATGGTAAAAATATTTTCAAATTTCAATTTAAAACCAATTCAAAAGATAACCTAATCATATAAATAAATTAGATTAAAAAGAGGTTTTGAATTAAAATACAACATTTTACAATATTCATTAAAAAATGAACTTTTTCGGAAGAATAACAAAAACATACACAAAGTAAATTTTGATGTCCCAATTATAAAGAAGGATTTTATTTGGTCCAAAAGAATGTATAAGAGTGACCAAAACTATATTTAAATAGGGTTCGCCATCAAAAGGCGATAAATGAACCTTTTAGTGAATATTAATGTATTTATGTATAAAATTGAATTCCTTTCTTATTTTAAGCCTTTATCTTTTATTGGATAAATGTAGAAACATATATATTCGTATTATAGTTATTTCTATTCATTCCTGCCAGTACAATGGCTACGTGTTAACTACCATTTGAAATTATATTATTAGCGTGTATCATAAGATTTCAATGAAACTCATTGTTGCGTATTGGGTACGCTATCGTACATAGAAACCCCTTCAAAAAAAATTAAACATTTAATTAAAAAAATATTAAAAAATATGAATATGTCTTATTCTTTATTTACCTGGGATGTTACATTTGATGTCTCATCACAATATGATAACGCTCGGGTGTCAAATCACTGTCATCTAGAGCTTCACCATCAGAGATGAAAAATGAGATAACCCTCCTCATTTACCTAATTCCCCATTTATAGAAAACAACGGGAAAAATCGAAATCCAAATCATCCACGCTCACTCAACTGAGGTCACTCCTTAGGTTAAAAACCACGCTATGAACACTAAAAAAGTCTCAAATTTCCACTCAGATTATTTGTTTGGAAGTTTTTAAAAGTAATGTTTCAAATAATACAATATAATTTAATTATTTAATTTATGGTTTTGAACACTGTGACTTTTTCAACAGAAGGCCTGCGTCGAAAAATATTATACCCCTCCTAGGATAAACGGCATGATACAGACACATCCATAGACTCTTATTTCCAATATGAGTTTCTTTTTGAGAGTTATTTTGGCATGATCAATTTAATTAATAATTTAATAATTTAATAATTTAATTCATCAATTTACTTATAGATAACAAGCGAGGGGACCGAAAAACCCACACTGATATGATTTATCTTATGCCTTAGGTAAGAACTGCATTTCAAACCCATCCATCATCTCAGATTTCTAATCCGATCAACCATTTCAGAGATATCCCATTTCTGATTCATGAAATGCAAAAAATAGTTAATATTTTTGTATAATTTATTTCGGGCACATCTGGCCTCTGAATTGCACACCATTTCAGCGCCTACCTCTAGAAACATATGTAGATATATATTCCAAGGACTTAGAGTGAAATACAAACTAGGTCTCTACACTAGGGTAAAAAACATGTGTATTTTTTTGGGGTTTTGATTAATTTATCATATAGAGTCTGAAACCTAATTTTGGAAATTAATGAGAAATTTCACAGTCTTTTTAAATAAAAACCCTCCTAATGTCCAATTCCACTTCACAAAAAACCATTTTATCCCGATGTTACTCTGACATTCCCTCTCTATATCCATCTCATGGTGTCCCAAATATCATAAGAACCTCCCACAAGCTTTTAGAATCTCTCTATTAAGGCAAGGGATCTCTCTCTTATTTTCCATTTAAGAACAATCCTAATGTTTATCCTTTTGAATCATAATTGATTATGTTTTGATGTCATTATATATATACTTATTCTTTCAAATTTGGGTTCTAATAAGGAGATATCATTTATCCCCTCTCGTCATTATAATTCCTTAAGTCATTACTACGATGAAGGGAATTTTTCCAACACCTTATTCAAGAAACATCTCTAGCCACCAATAATTTTTTTATTCTATTTTAGAAGATCTTTTAAGGAAAATTGGGAAACCAAAATTGATCAAAATATAGAAAATAATCTAACCTCATAAAAAATTATTAATCCATTCTAAGACAAATTAATGTGATTATCATTTCTACCCTTAAGAAGTCGCCATTCGATAAAGGTAACCTCTATTTCTGTATTTTCTTTAATTAGATCCTCAAAGTGAGAAGCTATTTTGTCACAAGTCTCCACATGCTCCTCCAGGCTTGTTTTCCCCTCATTGAAACCAGATGTCAATATCCTATTCTGTTTTTCAATCCATGAGGCATGTTCTTCATTCAAATAAAATCTCAGTTATTCATGTTGGAATATGTTTTTACATATCAATATTAATTTACTTGTGGTGTAAAAGTGATTAGAGACACCATTTACTCTCATTAATACTCCCATGATGATTTATATACCTATATTATACAACCTAAATTATCATGTGATTTTACATAAATTTTTTTTATATAGTGAATACCCATCTATATTTCAACTAAAGTGTATTCACCAAGATGTATCTATCATTCCTTGAATTAGGGATTCTATATATGTACCAAAAAATCATTAATCATGGGATTAAAAACTATCAAATATATCCTTATATTTTTGATCTGTGTGGAACACTTATCTATGTACATTATATAAATGTGACAAGTGAACCTGAAATTTAGCGCAATCCAATTAATTAGGTAATGTTTTCACACATGAGATACCATGTATGGTGAATGTGAGATTATCCCAATCACACTATGTTATGATGTCTTTGTGGGTTTCCTTGAAGTATGCTTACGATGTCATGTGTTATGTTGTTTCCATATTCCCATGTTTACATTATGTTATCATGTTATATCATTCCACATTGTTGATTATTATGATTCCCAAACCTCTTATGTTACCTTAATATTAAATTCGGCTCACATATACTACTTTTTATTATGATATAATTACATATGTCCATACTAGTATTTATTGATTACGAATTTATTATGTATATCTGTAGGTTATGCCAGGCATATTTATAATATCAAGGATATTGAAGGGCATGTTATAGAGTTTTAGTTTATTTTATGGTATTTATATTTCTACTTATAGTGTCATGGGCATAATTAACCAAATACATATGTCTCACAATCTTTTAGGATTGTATTATGTTTACCTATATATACTATATCAAGAATTAATGTGTATTAAAATATTTGTCTTCATAGTCGCCATCAATGAAAAGTCTAGGTATTTTTGGGTTATGAATTAGAATAACCTTGTGAAATCATTAGTGATAAGTCTAGATATAGAAAAACATCTATTAAATTTGGTAAAATATAGAATAATTGGTTTCCAAGAAAACACATCACTATCTAGATATTTCCTATTTATGTGGCATTGTTACAGTTTTACCTAGGAGTAATATCCCGCAAAGGGATCATTAAGCTAGAAGTGATCATCACCTAAGGCACGACAATGATCCTTTCTGCACTCATCATTTAAAACACTAGGGAGATTTTCTTTGGATAATTCATAGGCATAATAAGAACCATTATCAAGGGAGAAATTCCCATATGATTTTATATTAAGATATAGATTATGGATAACATATATTGAAACATAGAGATCCATAGGTGAAGTAATGAGTGGCATCTAAGAGTTATAACTTCAATATTCATAGTTTCCCTTTAATTTTATTAATAGTTATAAAATAATAAACCCTAGGACTATTTTGGAGGAATTATATTATGAAAACTAGAATCAAATATTGAATAACAGGATTATCATCAACAAATAAACATAACAATTCCTATGTGACTATAGTTATATGAATTATTTTTTATCATTAATATTTTGGAGAACTATTTAAAACCCACCAAAACACATATAATTTTGAGTTATTGGTGATTATTAAAAATATGTAAATCATTATGTCCTAGCTAAATAACTTCTCTAAGGACCATATTTACAGGATTGAAATCCTAGAATATATTTTGATGCTACCTTTAGTAGAATTTTAAGCTATTCCAAGTATTCACTTACATTCTGTATATAGAGAAAACCTAAATTTCATGGATATGGAAGTCAACCTCTGTATCAAATGTTTATATCTGATTCTATACGTGGGAAAGGAGGAGGATGCATGTTATTTGGTAATATATTTTCAATAATGTATATTATTTTCAATACGAGCATGTGTGTTTAGAAATAATTTTTTAGTCTAAGGAAATGATCATCCTTGATGACATGCCCATTGTATGGGAATTCCGTGGTGTGTTTCTTAAATAATTTTATAGTCCTCCCCCTTATTGATAGGTTGAGTTCTTAATCAATCATATACCTATATCATTTTCAATATATAATAATAGTTATATAATTTCCATTGTTGAATATGCGGAGTAGTATAATAAACCACAAGAGAATTTAGATAAAGTGTTTATATGCACAAGTTCTTCACTATGGGTTTCCCCTGTTCTCTTCATTATGATAAGGGATGTGCATATGTGCCTATTAATTTATAATCTTCAGATCGAAAAGATCAAAATAAAGAGCATTTATCCTCTACAATAGAATTATGACTTGTTCTATTAGCTATGTGGATCACTGTTCTTCTCTATAGTGGAGATTCAGTCCTGATATTATCATGTAAATGTGAAGAAGGAGTATATCCCAAATAATTATTATTTTACAATGTATGGGAAATAAGAGTTCTTAATAATTCCATTTGGACACACTAATTCGATTGAAATAATCATGAAATTAATGAATATTGTCTTTAGGTATTAACATGATAATGTTATTGTAGTATTCAGATATCTTATTCATATCTACTCTAAAATAAAGGAGGAGAAAACAGAATATTTGAATATTGTATTGAAGACCAAACAAAAAGAAATTATGTATCCCAAATACAATAAATGCATGTTCTAGAATTGAAAGTGACATTCATGAAGCATGTTGTCACAATCAAAGGGATATCTACGGATCCATTAAAAATTGATGGTATTGGAGGATATACTAGACCAATATCTATTTTTAAATTCAAAGGATTATTTGGATTATATTATTAATATCATTAATTTTTGAGAAACATTTCATGACTGTCATGAATAATTTATGAGATAACTCTGGAATCGGTGATGTTTATCTGGAATGAGAAAAGTGAAGAAAGCTTTAAAGAGATAATGAGGAGGCTAATCACTACACCTATGATCATATTACCACTTTTGGGGAATCATTTGTGATATAGAATGATAAATGAAAAAAATACCTAGATGTGAACTCATGAATTTTGAAAAGGTGAAATCAAATCCCTCAATAAAAATTAATATCCATGAGAATAATTACAGAACTTGTGATCTAAAATTGGTTGTAGTGATCATTACACTATAAAATTGGAGACATTACCTCTCTACCAAGAAGTGTGACATATATACAGATAATAAAAAAATCATTTATACATTCTCAAAAAAGGATCTCAATATTAACAAATGAAGGTGGTCAGAGCTGATCAAGGACTATGATTTCTCAATGCATTACTATCTTGGTAAAGTAAACTAAGTGATAGATGATCTCCTTATAAATTATACTATAACATCCCAAGTATTTTAGGGAACTTTTATTTTAAATAAATTTCATTAAATATATTGTTTATTATTTGAGAAAATTTTGTATTTTTTTTATTTATATGAAACAAAATAATTTTAAAAAATTAATATATTCCATGTTTATAAATTAATATTCAAATTATAAAAAATAAAAGTTTTGTTTATTTTTCAAGAAAATGTATTTTAGTTTATTAATGAAAATATATATATTTATTTAGATTAATGAATATACAATATCCCTATTAAAAATATTTATTAATTATATATATATGTGAATAAGTATAATGATTTTTGTGAAAAAGTATTTAACATTATTTTGGTAAAATATTTATTTTAAATGAGGGATAATAAAATATAATTACAGAAATATTAATTTTAGAACAAAAATAATGTATATTCTAAAAAATAAAATTTTGAAATAAAAATAATTAAATGTATGGATTTATAAAATAAATATTATATATATTTATATATATATTTATTTAATAATATTTTTAATAATTGAAACATGGTTATATAAAAAACATGGTCAGATAGCGAGCCATAAGGGGTAGGCCCTTTGAGCCTAATGTGGGTAGAATGCTTTACCCCTAGGGGTAGGATGACTGAAATGTAGCATGTGTGGTGAGCACGTACGGAATAAGCATGGGCATAATCCTTATAAGGGATGTGTTGGGGAACATGTATAATACACTATGTTTCCCAGTGCCCCATGTGTAGGTCAGGACAACGACATGGTGGGTGAGTGTCTGAGGTGTATCAGTGTGTTGATCCCTTGATTCCATGGAATGAACCAATTCTAAAATAAGTTTTAATACATGGAAGAACTCAGTTGATCAAACATCCATTATGGGATATATAGTACGGGTTATGATTCACCCTCTTAAAATTACTATTTATATCACAATTGTCCGACCAACAAAATTTGAGCCATCTGATTATATTATGAATCGTCGCCTTCCTCCTAATGATGAATTCAAAATCTTTATTTATTCCTTCCATTCATCATTAGATGCAGGCCATCAACATAAGTTTGACCAATAAAAATTGTCACGAAACTACTACCTTTATGGTCTTTTTCCTTTAGAAATTGGTTTTTTCTCTTGAATTGCCGATAAAAGAATCAACCTTCAATGTTCTCTCAACAAAAAGTATCAATGCTGATATCATCAAGAAAAAGTCATCTTTTTTTAGTGATTAATTCCCATGTAAGGTTGGCACGGACAAATCAATAGGTTATATGAAAAATTTGTGACAGTAAGAATGATAATTTTATTCTATCATGTGTTTAAATTGTTTTAGGATAACAAAAACCTCAAATATGATATATAAACACACGCACACACACACACATAGACAAAGATATAAATATCATTTAAAATAAAGGGATTTCCATTAGAAATTGTTTTATTCTCTACAAGACGGGAGCTCAAACGACTGAAAGCATTGAGCCTCATGGGATTCTGTTTATTGCTGAAAGATGGTGGCACCCTATTAATCAATAAAAACACTCTTTATCATTATAGTCACCTTAAAATTATTTTATAGAGTACCCAAACATATATATATATATATATATATATATATATATATAGGGAGCTTATTTTTCAACCATTGGGAATCCTCAACTTGACCCATGCATCAACTCACTTGTTATTCTTCTCATTCAGACCATAAAAGTAGAAATATAACACTTCCTTAGCTCATTCTAGGTTTCTAATTTCATGTAATACAATTATTTTAAAAATTATAATCTAAAAAACAACTCCATTTTCATGATTTCAAATTAAAATAAAAAATGTTATGACTTGATGCATTATTTAAAAACCTTATTAAGTGGAATTTCTATCATTAAATTTATAATGAGTATGGTTTTTCAATGTGTAGATTTAAATTTATAAGGGAATGTAAAACATCATTCTTATGTAAACTATATTTATTTTATTTAACAACTCTTCTTTTATTTAGGGTTATTGTATTTTTAATACCCTATTAATTTTTAGTAAGGGATTTATAATTTCAAATATAAATTTTAAAAGTTAAGAATATATTTTTACCAAACATTTATTATTTTAGAAACCATATTTAAGTAAGATTACTATTTTCATAAATCCACTATATTCATGAAAAACATTAATTTTCTATGTACTATGATTTTATGTAAAAATGGATTATTCAATGTGGAATTGAATTTTGTAATGGTGTAATTTTATTTCAAAAAATTTGTTTAGTTTTATCAAAATTCAGTATTTTTCCAAATTCTATGTTATACGATAAATATTTTTCATAAAATTAATTTAAAACAATAATTATGGGAATGATCATTTAATTCAATTTATAAAGCCATTTAAAAATGAAATTATTTAAAAAAATTAATTTATAGATATTTAGTTGGTATTTAAATTTGTCATTATGTTTTTAAGTTATCATTTTATGCATATAACATTCTTTAAAAATTTTGAATTTCATCCATGATCATAGGTTTGTCCATGAAATATATATTTTCATGAAATTTAATGTATATATGTAAAATAAAATTTTTATGTTCAATTATACCTTTAATTTTTTTTAAAATTGTTGTTTATAATTTATGGATTTAACCAAATCATTGTGAAAGAACAACATTGTATTAAAATATTTTTTCAAAAGGGTAACTTATAAAAAATTATTTCCCTATAGAAAATAATTTATGTGTATTTTAAAGGATTGTTTGGTGTAATTTTAATGATAAAGGTAGAATTATAAAAAATATTTTATTTAATAATACAATTCATGGGTATCAAATGTGATTATGATGAATGTGTACTAAACCCATGAAGGGAAGCTAACTTAACGGCGAAACTTCTAGTGGACTAATAGTTTTCTTAATTTTTTTCAAGTATCGTTATATTTAATAATAAGAATTATTATTTTCAATTTAAGTATTCTAAATTTTTTCACAAATAAATATAAATATTTTCATGAAATATTAATTTTCAAAACCGAATTTCATTTTTAAAGGGGTACCTATTTTTAAAGTGTTAAAAATTATTTTTATGGTTATATATTTTGAAAAACCTAATGTCATATTTTGGAATATTATTTATCAATTTTTTTATATTTGATATAAAAAAATGTTTTTAAAATATATTTATATAATATTTATAAAATTTTTATACTAATATGACCATTCCTCTCTATAGCTCTCCCATAGTGTCCATGAGCTCTTATGAATCTCTTAATGATTTTATAATCTAGATCTCAATATAACAGATACCTTTCTTATTTTTCTTTTCGAGAACTTTATTTGTATTTTTCCATTTGAATGATAATTTATTATGTTTTCAAGTCTTTAATGAAATCCCTTTATTATCCAATATATATCTTAATAATGAGAGATAATTTATCCCATATCATTAAAATATTTTCCTAATACAATACCATAATGAAGTAAGGGATCCTATCTTCATCCCCATTATTCAATCATATTCTCTATATTATGTCTTCTCATTTCCAATTTTTCATGATGAAGTTTATTTGAAAATATTATGCTTATTTTTTATATTATATCAAAATTATTAGAGGACCCTATCACTCTAATTAAATCCTCCCTTGAATATTTATATATCCCCCTTATGCTGCTGAAATTATTGTATTATTTTCCATGAAAACATTTGTATAATGAATACCCATCCAAATTCATTTCAAGGATATTAAACTAGACGTAACTATCCTCTATATATTGGAGACATCCATGTATAGAAACCACATTATTTTAAAATGTGATTAAAATTGATGAAGTATATATTCATGATTTATAATCTATTTAGAACACTTATACATGCACATGATATGAATTTGACGGGTGGGCCCAAAGTTATAAAGTCTTCCAATGCATCGGGTAATCTTTTTATCTCATCATATACGGTGAACGGTGAATGAATGGTTATCATAATCACTCTATATTATGGTTTATTTGATTTATCATTGACTTATTCTTAATATGTAATGTTGTTTATTGTTGCCACATTTACATGTTACCTTTATGTTTCCATGTTATATCATGCCTAATTTTTTATGATTATTATTCCCACCCCTATTATATTACTATGATATGCCTATATGATTGAATTTACAGATTTACCATATTTTGTACTTGTTTATTACCTTTTCGTGCATTATAGATCAACCTTTTATTATGTACATCCATGGATTATACCATCGCATTTTAGATAATTAGTGAAATTTAAAGGCATGATATCAAATTTTTGTTTTTGTATTTGTATTTATGTTTTAAGTTGTTATTCTATATAAATAAGTATTCAAAGACATTAGTAATCATAATCATCTAGGTTTATATTAAGTTTAACATTAAATAATAAATCATGATTTAATTTCAAATAAAATATAGGTTGTTCTATCTCTAATTAATTTAAATCACCATAACCCATTAAACATAATTTTTAATAAACTGCCTCACTTAAAAGTACCAATGAGGTTACAAATATATGTAATGGATAACAGTGTGCTATGTTAAATTTCCAACATGAATTCTTACGTTATGTAATGTTCAATATAATAAGTTATATATATTCTCCCTTAATTATAAATTTTAAAATAAAAATCATATCAAATTAGAGATTGAGATGATGAGAGGGGTAAATGGGACCCTATGTAAGATTAATAGATATTATTTGGGAGTGTATTTAAATATAGGATTGATGTATAAATTTAACATACAATTATTTAAATGTATGTGAACATGGTATCAGAACATTCAGTATGAGGGATTACCTAGATTCACTGTTTCGACGCTTTCACAGGGGCGCGCACACCGATCTCGTTCGGGGACAAATGATGGGTATTTTTGTTACCCTGTATTCCTTCTTTCCAATGGTGGGCAGCATCTGATCCTTATTCAAGGACGTCTACTCCTTGATCGAAACATGATGATGGGATGTCAGTTCTTCCTTCCGTGGATTCCTCCTTAGAACTCATCACCTAGTTCGGGCCTCCCTCATAAATTTAATATGTTGTTCATGAAACTATTCCCAAAGCCAAATCATCATGGAAACCAGTTAATTACGTTGCTTCTGTCAGGACATTTTAATGGGTATGGTCAAGGAAGAAACCTTCGGTTAGGGGAGTAGTCATGTTGGGGCATCACTAGTGTGTTTGAATACTGGGGGATTGGTGTGTCTCTCTTCTGTCCCTTATTATAGGGCTTCTAAAGGGTGTGGTAGCCCGAGGTGTCCCACATCGAGCGTGGGTAATCATATTCCATGGGAATGTATTTGTGGTTTTACTCATCTTCTTATGTTTAACACACGTCATGCCGCAAGTCAAACATCTAGCAGAAATGGATCGGACGGATCAGAACACTGACTAGAGTGGATCAGATGGAGGGACCCACCTTAGAGGGAACACTGATATTGGTGCCAGCACGTCGGAGGCTTCCCGAATGCTATGGAGGGGGCTGAGGTGGCATGATCTCATCAGGATGTGGTGGCCTGGGTAAGAATCAGGATGGATGATGGTTTTGGGGTTGAGCCTCGAAGAGACTTCCTATGTATCACTGTGGTAGGGAATCAAAGTCCGCATAGTTCAACTGGAAACGACATACCATCGAATGAGGTTTTCAAAGGCTTACAACTAAATGGGTTTACAATGGCTTACCGCTGGATGGGGCCGAACTGACGCGAATGAGGGTGGAACGACCAATAGTTGGTGGGCTTGAACCGCATCGAGGCTTCCTACGTACCATGCATTGACATGGATCAAACAACACGTAGTTTAGATGGAAAATACAATTTAACGTCATGCGGGATGGGGGTGAACCAATGTGAAAGGGGATAGAACGGCTAATGGGTGGTGGGATTGAACATCGTGGAGGCTCCTATGTACCATGCCTTGACATGGATCAAAGACCATATAGTTCGGGATGGTGTGGAGCTTACACTCTAGGATGCACAAGGTGTCGGTGAACCACCGTGAAGGGGGTCAGAACGACCAATGTGTTGTGGGATTGAACCTCATGGAGGATTCCTACATACCATTCCTTGACATGGATCAATGTCCTCATAGTTCGTGATGGGGCTTGTCGGCGAACGAACGTGAAGATGGATCGGGGGTCCGATGGGTGCTGGGTTTGAACCTCGTGAGGCTTCCTACGTACCATGCCTTGACATGGATCTAAGACCACGTATTGTGGGATGGGGTGTGTCCGTGAACCGATGTGAAGATGGACTGGGGGTCATATGGATGTTGGGCATGAACCTGTGAGGCTTCCTACGTACCAAGCCTTGACATGGATCAAAGACCACGTAGTTTAGGACGGGGCGTGTCGGAGAACCGGTGTGAAGATGGATCGGGGGTCCGATGGGTGTTGCTCTTGAACATCTTGGGGATTCCTACATACCATGCCTTTACATGGATCAAATACCACGTATTTCATGATGGGGTGTGTCGGTGAAGCGACGTGAAGATGGATCGGGGGTCCAATGGGTGTTGGGCTTGAACCTCGTGAGGCTTTCTACGTACCATGCCTTGACATTGATCAAAGACCACATAGTTCGAGAATGAGGCTTGTCACACCGATGTGGAGATGGTCGGGGCAAATGGTTGTAGGGCATTAACCTCGCGGGGGCTTCCTACATACCATGCCTTGACATGGATCAAATTCCTCATAGATCATGATGGCTCGTTTCAGCGAACCGACGTGACGATGGACCGGGGGTCCAATGGGTGTTTGGCTTGACCCTCGTGAGGGTTCCTACGTACCATGCCTTGACATGGATCAATGACCACATCGTTCGGGAATGGGGTGTGTTAGCGAACCGATGTGAAGATGGACCGGGGGTCCGATGGGTGTTGGTCTTGAACGTCATGAGACTTCCTATGTACCATGCCTTTACATGGATCAAAGACCACATTGTTTAGGATGGGGTGTGTCGGTGAACCGACGTGATGATGGACCGAGGGTCCGATGGGTGTTGGGCGTGAACCTCGTGAGGCTTCATACGCACCATGCCATGACATGGATCAAAGACCATGTAGTCCGGGAAACATTTCAACATCATGCGGGACATGGGGTATACATTTTAACGTCATGCGGGATGAGGGAATACAGTTTAACGACATGCGGGATGAAGGTGATGTCATGGTCGATGCTTACTCTAAGCCCATGTGAGTCATGCTCGGTGTGAGAAACAATAGGAAGCGAAGGCCCGACGACCACGTCGCGAAAGGGGCGTTTGTGGGAAGTGAAGAGGAATGGGGATTATGCTCTAAAGCGGCCCAGAATGTGTCGAGGCTACTCCAAAATGAAGGCCTGTTGGCGACAAATCATAGTGGGAGAGGGATTTGGGACCTAAAAAAGTATGAGCCCCACTCCCTATCATGCCCTCTAATGGCCTTGGCATCGAGGAAGTGAGGAGGATTAGGGGTGCTGCCTGTTGCAAGAAAAGCTCGGGGATTACACCATGGTGGCGTCCCTTCCCCCCGCAGAAAAATGCCACACCCAGAAGGAGGATATCATCCCCTGTGAAGACCAGGGGGCGTGGAGAATGCCCAAGGTGGGGGGACCATGCGTGCGAGGCATGGGGTGAGGTCACAAGTTAACGTCATGTGTGGAGGACGATGGTTCTTGGAAATTTAACGTCCTCCAGCTCGGACAAGGTGGGTTTGATCCGCACGCCTAGGACATACAAAACTGGTACCCTCTACTCCTTGTGGGAGGGAAGGCACCAATAATGTCGTAGTGAAGGGGTGTCGCGGAATGAACCATAGAGGGGTCATGTTATCATGGCTATACGAAGAAACAATTTCCATTAGCATTCCTATGTGAAGAAGCACTAAGAGAAGCAATGCAATAGGAGGTATCATCCTGGGGACTTTGAAGTCACAGCGTGCAAACCTGGAGGGTCACATGGGAAAGGGATTTCCCAAGCAAAGGGGTCCATAGGGTGGGGCCTTGTGAAGCTCTATTGTTCCGTGAATGGGAGGGCACATTCGAAGGGGTGTGCTTCACAAAATCTGGTGCTTTAGCCTTAGCGTAAGGGTGAGGTGCAAATGGGAGGTGCTTCGCGAAGTTGAAGGGCATTCGCGGAGCACAACCTCATGGAGCAAAGGTGCTTCGCGGCGCAAGGTGTTGGGAAGCAATGTGATTTGAAAATTATAGTAACCTTCCATTATCATTTGTATCATGTGTACAGGAAGGGTGTTTCACACAACATAAATGCTCTATGACGACCTAGGTCCCCTTGGGGATACCCTTCCTTCGTGAAATACCTTAGGTTTGGCGAAGGGAATCCCTCTAGGAAGATGGGATAAAAACGAGACAATTGGGAGGAACATCACGAAGCAGAAGTAACTCGCATAGCTCATTATTTGCAGAGCGGAATTCTGGTTCATGATTCGGGAGCTATGAAGCTGAATGGTCGGATTGTCCATCCATAGAGCTCGGGGGGAGCCCGGTATTTATAGGCGAGAGGTGTCGCAGAGCGGAGCTCACGCAGCACAAAGAGGGGCATGGTGGCTTTGCGTCGGGCTTGTGAACATCAAATGGGGTCGCGGAGCATCCCGCCTCCTTGCTTCATAGCAGGGTCACGAATGTCAAATGCGTTGGTGGATCCTCCCACCTCATTGCTTCACGGAGGGCTCGGGAATGTCAAATGCATTCACAGTGCCTCCTGTCTCCTTGTTTCACGGTGACCGTGGTGCTAGTGGAACACCGCGATGGGGCTTCGCGAGGCAGCTCTTTGGACATTCCTTGGGCCTCTTCTTTGTCATGAATTTTGGTGCCAAAAAATTCCCCCCATCAGAATTGGATCCATGGATAGATCAAGGGTCCAAGTCTATGGGAAATCAGCAAAATCCTCCATTATTCACAGTGCTGACTCACGAAGAGGGATCTTGAGGAAAATATGGGATGTGCGGGCCAAGAACACCACGAAGCTCCGTGCGAACTGGATGTTCCGAGATGCTCCGAAGGCCGACGCTTATAAATAGGGGGTGTGCCATCTCTTTTGTCCTTTCCCTTCTTCCATATTTTTTCTTCTTGCACTATTGATTCGTGAAGCTCTGGCCACTCCTCGAGTAGTCTATGCGAGTCTAGTCTTCGAGGCACACAGTGAGTCCCCAACTCCGTGTTTGCGCTCCACGATCCGGATTTGAATGCCGAGGTAGCGCCCTACGAATAGTCTTCCCGAGCGGGCTTCGCAAATGTACTTTCTGAAATATCTTCGCGAACCACCTTCAAAAAAATTATAGATGTAAAACGAATGTCTTACCAAGAAGATTCATGGGGGGTCATTGTGGATGCCGCCCAGAGGAACGAAATGGCGAACAGTCTGGGGCTAGGAGAGCTAGTCCAGAGCCACTCTGACCATAGTTCATTAGTGGAGCTACTGTCAACGATCCAAAAGAACTACCCTATGTGTAGGAGTATCCCCTTGTATGGATTCAGGATGAGGGATGACGTCTTCATCCCTAGAGCAGGTAGGGATGATCCAGCTTACTGGTTCCAGAGCGCACCATGTCAGCACTGATGGATCAGGGCACCCGATGGTCATTCCCGGAAGGGCTTCACACCTGTCATTTTCAAATGGTTGTACAATCATCTGAATGATGTCGATGGGATAGCATTTCATCCAGAGACGTCCCCTCCTCTATACTGAACCATCCTAAAGGCGGTGCTGGGGAATCAGAAGAAGGGGTGGTTCGAGGAATGGGACCTTGGCCAGGGCGAAAACTTTACAGACGATTGGGCTTGGGCCTACTGGGTAGGTGCCTCGTGTGAGGAGTTCGGAGTGGAGCTAAGAACCGTGGTCCTGTATGAGGTAGCTTGGGCCTCCCAGTTCCATATCTACCAACCGAAGTAGTTAATGTCAGAGATGTTGATTCGTTGGTCACCGAGAACAAATACATTCCACCTGCATTATGGGGGGGGGGTGGAATCAGCCTATAGGATGTGCATCAGATCTCAGAGGTCCCGATACTAGGTGTGATGTACAATGAATTCCTCCCGACTATGGGTGTGTTGGAGGATTCAGAGCAGATGTTGCGTCTGGAGATGGCATAGACGGCGTTTGTGACCGGTATGGATAAAGAGGCAGTGAGGGATGTCCACTTTAAACATTGGTTTTAGATGTTTCTGAACTTTCTAGAAAATAGGCAGTTCCCATTGAGTCCTCTAACTTTCCCAAAGGGGGCCTTGAGTATGGAAAACAAATACTCGCGACTATTGGAGAATTGCCAGTGGATGACCTGGGAGTTCAGTGTTAGCACTGAAAAACAGCCAATAGTCAGGATAGCAGCATTAATCGTAGCTCTTATCTGTTGTTGGATCCTGTCGGTGAGGGATACAAACATGGGAGTGTGGCCAAGAACTTTCATCATGGCATCCACATTCGCGACAAGAGGGCGGGTCAACCTGGGAATCCCGATGCTCTCCCAGTTGAACAAAATATTGTGGCCCAACAGAGAGAGGAAAAGGCTACAGAGGGTATGCGGGACAATTATACTCCTATATGGATGGATGGCGACACACATTAGGGGGATTTATGAGTATCTGAACCCCATCTCACCACCAGGGTCGAACATCCATCCATCGATCTTGAACGATGTGTTGATCTTTTCGACTAAGATGACCGCACCATCGGTTCTGAATCATGTGTGGAGGGGGGAGATTTCAATTTCCACTCATTCCCTGTAGAGAACCGAAGCTTTACGTACATGGAAATTACATTAATTTTTCATAATAGATAATACATAACAAAAACAGACACACAAGGACCGTAATAGTTTAGTGTCTTTGGAAACTCGGAATATAAACTTCTAATCATATTGAAATATCTTCAACAACTCCCATAATGATCTTCCCCTTTTTGTTTCCTTACCTAAAACCTTTCTTTATTTCCTTGGGAAAATAAAACATAAAAAAGGTGAGCTCAAATTCCTATTAAGGGAAAACATAGATAACATAAAACAATCCAAAAAAATTTGGAAGCAACAACATGAACATGAAATTTAAACATAAAAATCGTGAGAAAATACATAAATCGTGGAAGTACGTAAGGCATATATCATAATGGAACATCAACCATGATAAAATATAATGGTAATAAAACATGTAATTGTGGAAACCATTTAACACATGTTATGATTTCCATAGTATCCAAGGCATTGCTGCCAAGACCATCTTAGTGGACAAAGCCCCTTTCTGAATCGAGTTCACTCCTCATTCCAGTCCTGTAACACTAAACCAGATTAACTTATAGTTCCATCCATACAGTGTTGTGTATAGCGCAAGGTAATCGTGTTGTAGCATACTACACAAGACATCAATGATATTAAAAGAATATTTTTCATAAAATCTCAGGGTGTTACATTCTTCCCCCTTTAAAATTAATTTCACCATCGAAATTCATCAGGGTTTTAAATCATTTACTATTTATATAAACCCACATCGTAAAAAGGATCACTAAAAAATAATTTTAAAAACTAAAGTACGAAATGTAACGATTACCCAATGAAACTCATCACTGGGTTTCCATATAGAAGAACATAGGTGAAAATATGGATATGGAAGAAAAATATAACCATCAAGTTCTGATGGAGAGTGGTAGAGAACATGGCTATGAAAAATCCATAATTCAAAAAGCCATAGATTTGTGATGGTCAAAGGTACCATCTGATTCATCGGATATAAGGGTTTTGGGACTACATTTTTGGTTTTCAAGATCATTTCCCTAAAGTTGATGAAATTGGAATTAGAAGAAATACTTTCGTGATTTTGGTATAGTCTCACCATTGTTCGTTCTTTGGACAATTTCCACTTCATCTCATAAAGAAGTGAAGTTGAATTTGTCATTCGTGAAGTGTTAGTAGATCATGTGATAGAATGGTGGGTCATTCCATCTGTCTCAAACAAAAGGTTATAAAAGTTATCAAAAATACATAAGTCCATCTATAGTGAGATTAATCATATATGGTTCCAAAAAAGAACTTATACTTCATATATCATACTTCTTAATATAATAAAACCAGTTTCTATTAAACAGGGACTTCCTGTAGGCCAGTGGTAGGCGATAAAGGCCAGTCGCACTTTGGTTGTGGGTTCGATTCCCACAGCCTTGTCCGACCCGATGAGATGTCACTCATCCAGCAGGTTGTCCTTTTTCTAAAACTACATTACTATAACATCTCATAAATAATATCAAAAAAACATGTATCCTTAAACAATACTAACTTATGTCCAACATAATCCATTCCAATATTTAGGCTTATACATAATACTACAGTCCACTCTCATATTATAGTGAAAACGATTAATAGAAATTTCATATAACAAGCATGTTAATACCATCATTGATCCCCATATATCATAAGATATGTCATGTTGGTCACATTCAAAACATTCCAAGGCCTTAATCATGTATTATCTTGAAAAATGAATACCCATTGAATCTTACTAAAAACATGAGTGCTGTCAAAAGTTAACTCTTTCCACATATCAAAACCCCAAAATTCTATATATAAACCCATGATATAACTATTTACTTATATCAATCATGAAATCATGAATACTTTCAATCATTTCATTTTCTTCTTATCCCTTCATTATGTGCATATCATTCTTTTTCCAAAAATATCTCAATCACTTTCCATGGTTACTGGTACCATAAAATTATTGGCGACCAAAATAGACCAATACATAAATATTCCGATATTCTATGATACTATATCCAACATTATTTTGGAATCCCATTACATAAACAGTTAATCATTCCACCACATTGTTGTCATATTCAACATCATGAATAGTGATCGCATGTGACATCCCATTGTCCTTTTCCTTAAGTGGTTTCTCATGTTGATCATCACTAACCCTTAGATTAGGGAATTTATTAGCATAATGCCCCATTTCCTTGCACATGAAGCATTGAAGTGTTGGTGGTGCGTTCTCTGCAGTCTTTTCTTTATTCACATCATTAGAAACACTTTTTCCATTACTTCGACACTCAGCTGCTCGATGACCTTCTCTTCCACACTTAAAACAGTTTCTAGTCCCTTTAAGAAAATCTCCACCATGATTCTTTCCACACATTGAGCATAAGGAAACATTCATCTTCTTTTCACCATTATTCTGAAATTTCTCCATGAACTCTATCTTTCGTTTCTTGTCAAAACCATGAGATAGATAAGTAACACCAACTTCCATTTCTACCTTGATAGCACAACACACAATTTCTTCATAGCCACTGAAGTCTCTTATAGCTAATTCCCTTCAAAGATTTGGTTTTAAGACACTAAAGAATCGATCAACTTTACTTTTAGGTTGGATGATAAAGACAGATGCATACCTTGCAAGCCTTGTAAAATTCTCTTCGTATACACCAAAATATTTTTCATACTTTTTCTTTAGTTCAAAAAACTCCTTCCCTATCTTTGTTTGAAGAATACGAGGGAATTACTTATTGAAAAAATAAGTTCTTGAACTCGTGCCATTCCATGGACTCAATTTCAGCTATTGGCCTTGTATTCTTGATAAGATTCCACCATTGATCAGCTTCACCTTCCAAACGATATACTGCTAAGATGACTTTATCATGTTCAGAACATTGATGAACTGAAAATATCTTTTCAGTGGCAATGATCCATTGTTCAGCAGCAAGTGGATCAGAAGACCCACTGAAAGAAGGTGGACGTTGCCTCATGAAGGACTCAATAGAATATTTTTCCCTTCTATGCTAATTTGGAAGTCCAGATTAATTCATAGCTTCTGTAAGTATAGAAATAAGAATTTTCACTCCATATACCATAACATTTGATTGTTCATGAGGAAGATCATTGCATTGTCCATTGCATTGATCAACACGGTTCCTTTGGGTTCTAGCCATCCTCTAAAACCCAAAAAAGAATAGCGTGAGAGGCAAAAATCATGCTAGGGAAAACAACATAATAAAGGGGGAGTAAATTCATAATCTAACATCTTAGTGTTGAGTCAATAAGGTTTTTCTTATGACTTTTACATTCCTTCTTGTTTTTAAAATGACAAACGACTTATTTTTAAGAAAATTGCTTTTATAAGGAAAATTTCTTTTATAAGGAAAATTGATTTTATAAGGAAAATTGATTTTATAATGAAAATCGCTTTTATAAGGAAAATCGCTTTTGTAAGAAAAAATATTCTTATCATATTTTCATTCATATTTTTCCTAAGTATAAAATTCGGATACATTTCTATTTTTCTCGGATTTATTTGAAACTTTAATATAAAGTATTCTGTTTTAGGATCTGAATTCTGGACAGGAACTGTAAGGAAGTTTCACTCCGAATTCCAGATGAGAACTGTAACAAAGTATCATTCCAAATTCCGGATAAGAACTATGACTAATTTCTATTCTAGATTCATGATATGAATCCTTATGAAGTTTGACATTGAATTATCATTACGAATTCTAATGAAGAATTCTCATTACGAATTCTGATAATGAATTTTCATTAAGATTTATGATGAAGAATTCTCATTACGAATTCTGATGATAAATTCTCATTCCGAATTCTGGATACGAATTCTCATTACAAATTCTTAAGATGAAATCTCACTACGAATTCTGATGACAAATTCTCATTCCGAATTCTCATTCTGAGTTCATCTATTAAACAGAAACTGATCATCTTTGTTTTATACACTCAGAATTTATTATGACTCCGAATTTTCACTCCGAACTTTCATTTTTCCTATGCCTTTATATTTTGTCTACTCTTTATTATTTTCCTTACACTCTAAACTTTCACTCCGAACCTTCACTCCGAATCTTTTGAGTTAGATTTTAAACGGTGTCGTACAATCTGTTACACTTGTTTTGTTATAAAACGATGTCGTCTATTTTGTTATAAACTAACCATTTACTAAGTGACACGTGTACATGTCCCTCCAATTTTTAAGGAAAATATGACCGTTGGAAAGGAGGCCTACCTTACCTATAAATAGGAGCTCATTTGAAAGAGCCTAGTACTGAAGTGCTGAAAAGCTGACTGATCTTCGACTCATGTGATTACATGCTTGAAGTGATTTCTAGAGAGAGAGGCTCTTATTAACTCTCAAAGCTTCGTGCGACTCCGAATGTTGGTGATTACATTCGAGGACATCCGGGGATAGGAAGACAGAGGTTCCGACTACCTTGATGTTGAGGGATTCCTTTCTGAGGAAGACAGAGGTGACCAACTAACTTTAAGTTGAGGGCTTGCGAGGATAGCAAGACAGAGACAGTCCGATCTTCGTATCGAGGGATTACCCTGGTGTGGGTAAGACAGACTTTCTTGAAAGTATAAATCAAGGGACCTTTATCCAAGGTTGTTGGATACCCTTCTCTTTGGGTTAAAAGACATATATCTTGTTACTTGTAGTTCTACTACTTATTTATTTCCACAGCATTTTGTATTATGAGGAAAGTATAACTTTCTTATACTTTCTTACTTGTACTCTGTCTCATTTTGATTCTATATGCATTAATGTAGAATCTCATATTGTAATCTTTTGTTATGTATCAATTTCCAGAACCATATTTCTGGAACCTACTTTTGGAATCTCTTTCCAAGTTTTCATTTGGTATTAGAGGTGTTGTGAATTTGCTTAAGTTTAACTTTGTTAAACTTATCCCTTTCCTTTACTCAAGGAAAACATATTTATTTGTAACTAACTTTAAAGGTTCCAAAGGAATTTTTAATGTTTACAATTCACCCCCCCTCTTGTAAACTGAGCATATACATCATTATTTCGATCCTACAATTGGTATCAGAGAAGGTCTCTGAAATACTTATACTTACGAATAAGTTCTTCTTGCTCACTTTATCATTTCGAACTTTTCCATTCCGAACATTCCCATTCCGAACTTTGTTATTATGATTCTTTTCTACTAACAAGTTTGTGTGCTGAAGGTTATTATAAGTATGGCAGGAATTAATGTTGGTTCAATTGATAATCTAAATCCTACGAGACAACCAATATTTGATGGTAATGATTATGAGTACTAGAGAGATCGAATGAAGAATTTTGTTATCAATACTGGAGTAGACAATTTTGTTATGATTACTGGTGATTATAAAATTCCTGATAAGGAAGTTAGAACTTTTACTAACTAGGAAAAGCAAGATTATCAACTCAACTATAAGGTACGCAATACTCTACTTTGTTCAATGACCAGAATTATATATAACCAAATTTATTCTTGTGAAGCAGCTAATTGTATCTGGAAGAAGTTAGAAGTTATACACTTTGGAACTTCTAAGGTGATTGAGACTAGGAGAGCTATGCTTAGAGCTGAATATCATGGCTTCAACATTCCTTATGGTGAACCAGTATGTAAAGTACAACAGAGATTTATGAATTTCGTCAACAGCCTACAGTCTATGGGAGAGGAAGGTTTAGATGATGAAGATCTTGTGGATAAGATAATTGATATCATGCCTAATGAGTGGGAATCAAAAAGAACTTCTATAGATGAGAACATGAAAGTGACTCAGATTTCTCTTGATGAGATTTTTGGAACTCTTCTCCAACATGAACCTAGAATGAAGAGAGATGCTGACAACATCAAAAAGAAAAATGGAAATGGTACTGTTGCTTTTACAACAACATCAAATCATATGAAAGATAAGACTCCTGAGAGAGTAACCAGATATAAGTCTAAGAAGATGGTAATTTAGTCAGATTCTAGTGATAGTGAAATATCAGAAAATGAATTAGCAAATCTTGCTCGAAGGATGAACAAGATAGCTGGCCAGAGAAATTTCCAATCCAAGTATAAGAAAACGAAAAGGAAAGATAAGAAAGATGGAGAAGTTACTTGTTATGAATGCAAGAGAGCTGGACATATAAGACCAAATTTCCCTATGCAAAAAAAGAAAGAAAGTAAAGAAATACATTCAGACAGGAACAGAAAGAAGTATTATAAAGAAAAAACTAAGAACGTTCTGAAAGCTAATGAAACCTGGAGTGCCAGTGGTGGTGACTCTTTAGATGAATCTTCTTATTATGAATCTTCAGGACAGAAGAATCTTGGTCGTATAGCCTTATTACCTATTGATAATCATTGTTTTATGGATAAGGTATGAAATGTTGAATCATTGACCAATGTTTCTTTAAATTCTAATAATAGTAAGTATTATAACTCTTCTGATGAATAATCCTCTTCTGATGAAGAAAATAATTTACCTACTTATGAAGAAGTCTCTAGGTTTGCTGAAATTCTTGAAATTGAGAATTCTAAACTCAATAAAAAACATGATATGACAAACTCATGGAATTCTATTCTTACAAAAAAGATATCAGATCTTTCTAAAGATCTTGATAAGAAAAATTCTGATTTTGAAAGTATTTCAAAAAATCTTGATGAAGTAAGTTCTGAGAAGAACAAACTTTCTAAAGAATTAGAAAAAGTAATTTCTAATAAAAATGTTTTCGAGCCTAGCTCTAGTTCTAAAACTAATGATTTTGAGGATAAAACTTGGTTGTAAAACTCAAGTCCGAAATTTTTTCCTTAAAAAAGTGTTTATCAAACTTTACTCATGGTAAGGAAAATTTTGATAAAATGTATTCCCAAATATGACCTTTAAGAAATAAATCAGGATTTGGTTATACCCATAAAAAACCAATGTTCAGTAACAATTATTTTGTTCCTAAAATTTCCCCATTTTGTAACAAGTGTCAATGTTGTGGTTACATGGCAAATAATTGTTCCTTAAACAAAACTTAATCTCTAGGATTTTACAAAGCTTAATTTTCTAAGAAGATGTGGGTACCTAAAATTTTATTGTCTGGAAATCTCGGATCCAAACAAGTTTGGATTTCGAAAGTCTAATTTTCTTCTTGATTTCAGGAAAATAAAGAGTGTACCAGCAACAATACATGGTACATGGATAGTGGATGTTCCCGGCACATGACTGGTAACAAAATCTATTTTGAAAATATTATCAAAACGAAAGGAGGAAAGGTAACTTTCAATGATAATGCTAAGGGTGAGATTGTTGGTATTAGTAATATTGTTTTTCTTGGTAAAACGTTAATTTCAAATGTTCTTTTTGTTAAGGGTCTTAAGAACAACCTCATTAGAATAAGTCAGTTATGTGATGAAGGTTACCTTGTGAATTTTAGGAATGATAAGTGCTTAGTTCACAATTCCAAGGAAGAATTTATTCTCTCATCCAATAGGCAAGAGAATGTTTACACCTTAAACTTAGAAGATCTTAGAAGCCAAGATTTACCTTGCCTTAGTGCAATGGAAGATCATTCCTGGTTATGGCATAGAAGACTAGGTCACTGTAACCTTAGGAACCTATGTAAACTCTTTAAGAAGAAACTAGATAAGGATCTACTGGAGCTTAGATTTGATTATTCTAATGTTTGTGATCCTTGTCAATATGGAAACCAACATAAATCTAGTTTTAAATCAATTGGTGAAGTCTCAACAACCGGTGCATTACAGTTAGTGCACATGGATCTTTTTGGTCCAATACAAACTGGAAGTATTGGAGGCAAATACTATGTGTTTGTTCTAGTTGATGATTTCACTAGATTTACATGGGTTTATTTTCTAGTAAAGAAATCTGAAGCTTTTTCTTATTTCAAAAGTTCTAGAAATCAAGTTAAAAATGAGAAAAACCTTCCATTGAAAACTATACATAGTGATCATGGTGGAGAATTTCAAAATTCTGATTTTGAATTTTTTTGTAGTAAAAAAGGTATTACTCCCAATTTTTCAGCACCTAGAACTCCTCAACAAAATGGTGTAGTTGAAAGAAGAAATAGAATTCATCAAGAAATAACTAGAACCATGTTGAGTGAATATTCTATAGCTAGACATTTCTGGGCTGAAGCTGTAAGTACTGCTTTCTATACTATAAATCGAGTTTTGATTAGACATTTTCTTAATAAATCTCCTTATGAGTTATGGAATGGTAGAAAACCAAGACTATCCTACTTCAAGGTTTTTGGTTGCAAAGTATTCATTTTGAATACTAAAGATAACTTACATAAATTCGCACCATAAAATGATGAAGGAATTTTCATTTTTATTCCACAACATCTAAGGCTTATAGAGTTTTTAATAAAAACACTTGTACTGTTGAAGAAACAGTACATGTAAAATTTGATGAGTCAGGTCCTTTTGTTTTTAAAACACCTCAGCCTACATCCTCAGATTTGTTTTCAAAAACTGATTATCAACCTTTGATAGAAGAACCTTCTGATAAAGATAATGTTCAAGAAGATATTCCTGAAACATTTACCCCAGAAGATTTTCTACCCTATGTTGATTAACAGGCTTTTCAAAACCCAAATCAGACGTTTCTTAAGAATCATCCCAGTGATAGTATCATTGGTGATGTAAATCAACCTGTAAGGACAAGAAGTTCCTTATGAAATGAAGTAGAACATCTATCATTTCTTTCCCAATTAGAACCTAAAAGCACTGATGAAGCTTTAGGTGATGATGATTGGATTAAATCCATGCAAGATGAACTAAATGAATTCGAAAGGAATAAAGTCTGGACCTTCGTTGAAAGACCTAAGGAAAATTTTGTTATTGGAGTCAAATGGGTTTTCAGAAATAAATGTGATGAAAATGGAGTCATAGTAAGAAATAAAGCTAGACTTTTTTCTAAAGTCTATAATCAACAAGAGGGAATAGACTATGAATAAACCTATGCTCCAGTAGCTAGACTTGAATCTATCAGTATTCTACTTGCCATTGCAGCATTTTTTAATTTCAATCTTTTCCATATAGATGTAAAATGTGATTTTCTTAACGGTTATGTTCAATAACAAGTTTTTGTTGAACAACCTCCTGGCTTTGAAGATACAAAACATCTTGATTATGTATTTAGACTTACCAAAGCTCTGTATGGCCTTAAACAAGCCCCACCTGCATGGTATGATAGACTCACTGGATTTTTTCTTCAAAATAACTATGTGAAGGGAAATGCAGATCCAACCCTTTTTATAATGAAAGATAAGAAAAATGTTTTGATTGTTCAAATTTATGTTGATGACATCATATTTGGTTCAACTCAGCAATCTTTGACCGACTCTATTGCAAGTCTAATGAAATCTGAGTTTGAAATGAGTATGATGGGTGAGTTATCATTTTTCCTTGGTTTTCAAATTTCTCAAAAACCAGAAGGAACCTACATATCTCAACATAAGAATATTAAATATCTTCTTAAAAAGTATGGTTATGATAATACTAAGAGTATAAGTACTCCTATTGGTACCTCAAACTCTTTAGATCTTGATTAAGCTGGAAAACCAGTAGATCAAACATCTATTAGAGGTATGATAGGAAGTCTACTATACTTAACAGCTAGTCGATAAGACCTAATGTTTTCAGTACGCTTATGTTCAAGATATTAATCCAATCCTAAGGAATCTCACTGAAAGGCAGTAAAAATAATTTTTCACTACCTTAAGGGAACCATGGATCTAGGATTATTTTATATATCTAGAAATGATTTTATCATAAAAAGAATTTCTGATGCTGACTTTGGAGGATGTAGAATGGATTGAAAAAGTACATCCGGAACTTCTAATTTCTTAGGATATTCATTAGTTTCTTGGTCCTACAAGAAGCAACTTTCTATAGCACTCTCCACTGCTGAAGCTTAATATGTAACAGCTGAAAGTTGTTGTGCTCAAGTGTTGTGGATGAAACACACACTCACAGACTATGGCTTGAGTTTTACTAAAACTCAAATATTGTGTGATAACACTAGTCCCATTTCCCTTAGTAAGAACCCTGCACATCACTCCCGTGCAAAACACATAGATATTAGGCATCACTTTCTTAGGGATCACACACTTAAAGGAGATATTATTCTTCAATTTATCAGAACAGAAGATCAACTTGCTGATATTTTCACAAAATATTTGGCTTCTGATAGATTTGAATATATTAAACAGAAGTTAGGAATGATAATCGTAAGATAATCCTTCTTAATTAACTTTCTGTTGAAAAATTCTCCTTACAGCAATAAAATCCTTTTCATAGGGGGGAGTACATTTGATTGTTAGTTTAACAAAGTTTTTCAAAATCTGTTTTCAAACATCTCGGAATTAAAATTCTGGAATGGAATTTCTGGAACTAAAACTTTTTAGAATAGATATTTTCGTATAGAAAACTTCTGGAATGGAAATATACGGAATGGAAAATTTCGTACTGGTATTTTCATAACGGGATTTTCGTACCGAATCTTTCAAAATAAGCTTTTCGTTTTCAAATTTTGTAATAAAATTTTTGTACTGAGTTTTCCTTACTGAGTTTGTTTTTCGTAGTGAGTTTTCCGAATTTTGTCTTTTTGTAATAAAGTTTTTTTTATTTTTCGTAAAATATTACCCATTATGAATAATCCTCCTAAGCCAATCTGAAAGGTATGATTTCCTTACTCAAGTTTTCGTAATCATATTTTACTTCCTGGTATTTTCTTATATTTTGTTTTCGGATTATAGTTTTCCTAATTCTATGTTTTAATAAAAACCTCAAAAGATCGGATTCAAGAGAATTGGTTTTTGACCGTCAGATCTGATCTCAGCTTATCACAACTATTCGATCAACCGTGGAAGTTGAACCATTTTTTCGTTTCCTATATAAAGGGGACCCCAAACGGTTGTCCCACATCGGTTTTCAATCTCTAGTGTCTCGAAGCTCTGCCTCTCCGTTTTAAAGTCGTTCCGAACCTCAGGTTTTTCCGTTCCGAACTTCTCAGAGGTCTTCAAATCAGAATGTCTGTGGAAGCAGCTTCTCAAGACATTTCTTCTTCTAATCCGATTTCAAAGTGGTTAGTATATAGAGAGAGGCTAGTTCATCCGGATTTCTTCAACAAGTACGATTCTCTTATTTCTAAGAATATCAAGCTAAATGGTTGGGAAGATGTTGCGGTGTCAAAACCTGGGAATCAAGAGGAAGTATATTTAGATTTGCTTATAGAGTTCTATGAGACAATCTCATTTCTTAATGAAGATGGAAAGGAGAAATTGTCTTTTAAGTCTTATGGTAATACTTATAAGCTTTCATAGGCCAAGGCAGCCATCTTGGTAGGGCTGAATAATGAAGGTGAAGCTGAATTTATTTCTCATGTGTTGTCGGATTCAAAAGGTAGTTTCGACAAGGAGAAAGCTTTAGAAACTCTCAGACTGGCAGATGACAAGGATCCGAAGATTTCTAGTTTATCTACAAATTTCTGGATTCTCGAGTTATGGGTACAAGGTCTTATAGTACCGAGAAAGGGTCACAAAGATAGCTTAAAGAAGAGTGAGATCTACATTCTAGATTTTCTGATAAATCTGAGGAAGTTTAATTTGATGAAGCACATTCTTATCACTCTTGAGAATGCGAAGAAAGGAAATCTGAGAGCTCAGATTATAATGTATCCAGCAATTCTCTCGAAGTTGATAGTTCGGTGTCTTGAGTCTTTCAAGGAGGCTTGCAAGTCTAAGCCAAGAGTTTTCAAGATTATGCTGGTGAGTGATGGTACTATTAAGAGGATGGATGTAGCTTTTGACAAGAAGACTGGTCAGTTTGTTGATTCTCCTGCTCAAAAAGAAACAGTTCCGAATGTTGCTGATCCGGAATCCTCTAAACCGGTAAGGAAGAGAAAGCTGAATGAATTGGAAGTAGAAGCAGAGAATCCCAAGTCTAAGGAAGTTCATTCCGCACCACCAAAACCAAAGAAGAAGAAAGCTTACCCAGATTAGGTTGTTGCAAAATGGAGGGAGATAAAAGAGAAGAGAGTTCAAGGGGAGCCTCAGTTTGGCTTGGACCCTGCGTAGGCTTAGGCCTTGAAGGAAAAAACTGTGGACGAGCTAGAAAAACAAACAAAAGAAAAGAAACTCAAGAAGAAGATGACTGAAGTAGAGGTAGATCAGTCTTTGATTAAATTCAATGAGATAGTTTCATCAAATATTCATGTTCCGAGATCTTTTTCATTGGAATGTCTACCAGAGACTCCAAGAAGAAAGTTCGTTGCTCCGGAAGAAGTTGTTGCAAAGACTGATGAGGAAGTAGAGCAAGTTGAGCAAGTGGACGAAGAAGAAGATGTTGCTGAAGGAAGTGGTGAAACTGGAGATGTGTTGAAGCAAGTAGATGATTATAAGGGGACACCTTCGGAACACTTATCGCTCCGAAATTCAGAAGTTGAATCTTCGAATCTAGTTACTACAGCAATGGAAGAAGAGAAAATAGGAGAGGAAGTAGCTTATCATGTAGAGGAAGAACAACTTCTACAAGATATTGCTCAAATGGAGAATATAGAGGTTGGTGCTCAGAAAGTTCCTAATGAGGAAGACAATGTTGTCCAATTTTCTGATAGTGAAAAGAGAACTCCGGAATAGGATTCTATTTCGAAAAAAGACAAGGGAAAGAAAATTATTGCTAATACTCCAACCTTAGAAGTGATGAAGTGAAATGAAGTTTGTAGTTCTTCAAAGAGAAAGCTTGACCTTATTGAAGAAGAAAATTCTCCAAGCAGAGTCTCGGATTCAGAGTCATCTTCGTTGGGGCATGACTTTGTTGTTCCATCTTTAAAGAAGTTGGTGGGAACCATTCCGACCTTCTCAAGTATTGAATCAAGATGTAAGATGCTCCAAAATGATTTGAATCAGAAATCAGACTCCGTATCTTTGGTTATGGACAAGTGTGTTGAAATAGAGGCTCAGTTCAAAAGGTTTTTTGTTGGCTACGAATCCCATAGAAAATCTTACAAGAGGATGACAAACTGGTCGAGGAAAACTATAGAAGAAAAGAGGTTATTTGATGAATATCAATACAATGTTAAATATTCTTTTGAGAATGCGGACATGAAGATAAATGAGCTGACTTCTTCTTTTGAAGAGAAGCTGACAGATGAAAAGAACTTTCGGATTCAAGAAGTCAGATATCTGAATGGGAAGCTGAATTCCGTTTCTCAAAACTGGATGTTTGAAAGGGATCATCAGATTGACTTTGAAGAGAAATTGAAGGCTTAGGAAGAAAATATTAATGCCCAGGAAGAAAAGCTTCAAGCCCGGGAAGAAAAGGTTGAAGCCCAAAGTGCAAGAATTGTTGTATTAGAGAAGCAAGATGAAGAAGATCATAAAGACTTAAAGAAGATATAGACAATTCTAAAGGGTCTCATGGCGAAGGAGAAAGATCCCAAATAGACAGATCGATCTTTTGTTGTACCTTAACTCTTTTGTGGTTGAAATTTTCACACTTAATGAAAAATTTGTACTTGATCGTTTCTTTTTGTTGTTACTACTAATATTTCAGGTACTGTGCTATATTTTTCCATTCCCTTGTATTATTTTTAAAAATCACAAAGGGGTAGAAGGAAAAGAACACTAATGAAAGGGAAAAAGAATCCTAACAAAGGGTGAGAAAGAAAATAAACTCTAATAAGAGTTTATCTAAGGGATAGTTTTTCATTAAAGAAGACTTTCTTATTCGTAATGAAGTGTCACTCCGGAAATCTAGAATACGATCCTTAGTTTTTCAAAGCCTAAGGGGGAGTTAGTCGTATTCATCAATATCCTTAAAGAAAAGGGAGATAAGCCTTAATTTTTTTCTTTCTTCTTAGAATTTATTTTTCAAGGATGTTTGTGCTTTCCAAAAAGGGGGAGATTGTTGAGTCAATAAGGTTTTTCTTATGACTTTTATATTCCTTCTTGTTTTGAAAATCACAAACACCTTATCTTTAAGAAAATTGCTTTTATGAGGAAAATTTCTTTTATAAGGAAAATTGATTTTATAAGGAAAATTGCTTTTATAAGGAAAATCGCTTTTATAAGGAAAATCTCTTTTGTATGAAAATGTATTCTTATCATATTTTCATTCTTATTTTTCCTAAGTATAAAATTCGGATTCATTTCTGTTTTCTCGGATTTATTTGAAACTTTAATATAAAGTATTCTGTTTTAGGATCCGAATTCTGGATAAGAACTGTAAGGAAGTTTCACTCCGAATTCCAGATGAGAAGTGTAAAAAAGTAGCATTCCGGATTCCGGATACGAACTCTGACTAAGTTCTATTCAAGATTCAGGATACGAATCCTTATGAAGTTCGACATTGAATTCTCATTATGAATTCTAATGACGAATTCTCATTAGGAATTCTGATAATGAATTTTCATTAAGATTTATGATGACGAATTCTCATTACAAATTCTAATGATGAATTCTCATTCCGAATTCTGGATATGAATTCTCATTCTGAATTCTTAAGATGAAATCTCACTACGAATTCTGATGACGAATTCTCATTCCGAATTCTCATTCTGAGTTCATTTATTAAACAGAAACTGATCATCTTTGTTTTATACACTCTGAATTTATTCAGACTCCGAATTTTCACTCCAAACATTCATTTTTCCTATGCCTTTATATTTTGTCTACTCTTTATTATATTCCTTACACTCCGAACTTTCACTCCGAACCTTCACTCTGAATCTTTTGAGTTAGATTTTAAATGGTGTCGTACATTCTGTTACACTTGATTTGTTATAAAACGATTTCGTCTATTTATTTATAAACTAACCATTGACTAAGTGACACGTGTACAAGTCCCTCCGATTTTTAAGGAAAATATGACCATTGGAAAGGAGGCCGAACATACCTATAAATAGGAGCTCATTTGAAATAGCTTAGTGCTAAAGTGCTGAAAAGCTGAATGATCTTTGACTCATGTGATTACATGCTTGAAGTGATTTCTAGAGAGAGAGTCTCTTATTAACTCTCAATGCTTCATGCGACTCCGAATGTTGGTGATTACATTCGAGGACTTCCGAGGATATGAAAATAGAGGTGTCGACTACCATGAAGTTGAGGGATTCCTTGCTGAGGAAGACAGAGGTGAACAACTACCTTGAAGTTGAGGGCTTACGGGGATAGCAAGACAGAGACACTCCGATCTTCGTATCGAGGGATTACCCTGGTGTGGGTAAGACAGACTTGCTTGAAAGTATAAATCAAGGGACCTTTATCCAAGGTTGTTGGATACCCTTCTCTTTGGGTTAAAAGACTTATATCTTGTTACTTGTAGTTCTACTACTTGTTTATTTCCGCTGCATTTTTTTATTATAAGGAAAGTATAACTTTATTATAATTCCTTACTTGTACTCTGTCTCATTTAGATTCTATAGGCTTTAAGGTAGAATCTCATATTTTAATCTTTTGTTAAGTTTCAATTTCCGGAACCATATTTCCGGAACCTACTTTTGGAATCACTTTCCATGTTTTCATTTGGTATTAGAGATGTTGTGAATTTTCTTAAGTTTAACTTTGTTAAACTTATCCCTTTCCTTTACTCAAGGAAAACATAGTTATTTGTAACTATCTTTAAAGGTTTCAAAGGAATTTTTAAAGTTTACAATTCACCCCCCCCTCTTGTAAATTGAGCATCTACATCATTATTTCGATCCTACACTTAGGTTTAATTATATGATCATTACCATAATTCTAGGACTATAAACTATACTTATAAATATCCTTAGGGACATCCCTAGAAATACCTTAGAAATATCTCTAGGGATATCACTACAGTTATCGAATCATAGTTTCCAAAGGTTGACTAAACATTTCCTCTGATACCAACTGTAGAGACCCGAAGCTTGATGTACATGGACATTACATTAATTTTTCCGAATGCTTAATACATAAAAAATAAGACACACAAGGACCGTAATAGTTTAGTGTCTTTGGAAACTTGGAATATAAACTTCAAATCATGTTGAAATATCTTCAACAACTCCCAGAACGATCTTTCCCTTTTTGTTTCCTTACCTAAAACCATTCTTTATTTCCAAGGAAAATAAAACATAAAAAGGGTGAGCTCAAATTCATAGTAAGGGAAAACATAGATAACATAAAACAATACATATAAATTTGGAAGAAAAAACATGAAAATTAAATTTAAACAACAAAATCTTGAGCAAAGACATAAATCGTGGAAGTACGTAAGGCATATATCATAATGGAACATCAACCATGATAAAATATAATGGGAATAAAACATGTAATTGTGGAAACCATTAATCACATGTTATGATTTCCATAGTATCCAAGGCATTTCTTCCAAGACCATCTTAGTGGACAATGTCCCTTTCTGAATCGAGTTCACTCCTCATTCCAGTCCTGTAACACTGAACTGGATTAACTTACTGTCCCAGCCATGTCTATCTCATGAAATATAAATCTTTACCCAATTAATTGGAGGGTGATATAGGTCCCACCCATCTCATAATTAAATCATTCTGACTTGTTCCATTGACTTATTAAGGAATCATATTCATTGTTATGATATCATATATGGTTCACTTATGACTTTATTTTACCCGTTCTTTTGTAACTTCCATGTTAAAGAGCGTTTTGGGTAAAATCATTTCATTTGTCGTTCGTGTTTGGACTTGTAATTATTCATATGATTACTTAGACCACGATTACTTAATTCCAGAATATAAAAAATGATTTATATATAATATATATTCAGAATATACATATATATAATAGATCGATAAATGGAAAGAAATACACCGTTCATGGAGACGGTAGGTCGTATGTATGCATGAACATTGTTTTCGTTTCCTCATTGAATTGAATGGAATTAATTGGATAACATACATATATATATAAATAAATATAGTAGCATTATAATTTAAAATATTTCATTATTATTCATTATATAATCTTTATGATCATTCATGTATGGTTAACATGGAGAATGAATCTCATCGCGTCGTGAAGACGGTAGTCCGTATGTGCGCACGAGCAATGATATCGTTCCCATAATTATTGAATAGAATTGGAGTGGATTGTATAATATATCAGAATCAGTATGATGTTATAATAACCATATATAGGTATTCTTTACACCATTATACCCATCCATGTAAGGTGTTGGTGGAAAAACAGATTTCACCACGGCGTGGAGACGGTATTCCGTACGTACGCACCCGTGGTGATTTCGTTTTCCATAGGATGGATAGATGGTGAGTTTGGGTTGTTTTATACTTATAATAACATATCGTTATATTATTTATACTGATGTTATTACTTCATAATGAAACAACTATATATGAATAAGTGGAAGAAAAAATAAAGTTGAAAGAATCAGTAACGGACATTACCTCTTCTTTGAAGCGCCTCTTTGAAACCACCTCTTAAGGCACTAAAATTTGACTTTGAAGAAGACCAGAACCTCTAGGGTGTATCTATGGAAGTGGAGAAGAGAATTTTTCTGAGGTTGGCCGAGCTTGAAGGCTCATAGTGGTGTGAGGAAGAGATGGAGGAGGTGCCCTTTTATAATGGAGGAGAGGGGCACCTTTAGAAAAACAAAAAATATTGTTTTATTATAAAGTCATATTCGGTTTTTAATAGCTCCAAATTGATTTATTTAGAAGCTAATTTGGGGATAGGTCGAAATCTTATCATCCAATAGAATTTAGAAAAGTTTAGGTTTCTATTTTAACCTTATCATTTTGATTTAAACTTCAGTTAAATAATTTTTCTTTTACCGTGTCTTCTTGTTTTCTTAGACTATAAGGTTGATAAACTTACTATAAAAAGCCAAAAGAACCCCAAGTTGTTTATTATTAATATATGTAACCTTATCTAAGTCAATTGTCCAAACTTTAATTTTTTAGAAATAAAATAACAATTAATAATATAATATTTGTTTTAAAAACTAATTTATGTCAATTTTGACACTATTTGGTAATTGATTTTTGTGAAAATCATAACAGAATGATTAGTTCAAAAAAGTTAATTAAATCAATACTAACATGTCATATTAACCTATAAAATTAGTGTAATTCATAAAAAGCCATAAATTAAATTTATTTGGGTATTTATAACATCAATTATGTGAATATTTCATTAATAAGATAATTACTACATCATCTTTGTGTGATAAATGAATTAAATTATTTAATGTCTAAAAATTATAAATAAAACACCATTATGTAGGAAAACTGTTTATCTTTCTAATGAAAATTTATAGTCAAATTTATCTTATAAATAACCCTATATTAAAAAGGATTTACTTATTAAAGTTTGATTTTAGCTATTTTAACCCTTCTTTAAAAAAATTAATATTAAATGTCCCAATCTAATCCAAGTGGGCCTAAATGGTTATATTTTATTCCTATGTTAGTTTTTGGTCTAATTACACTTTTAAAATAGAATTAGGACATGTGTTAGGGTAATAATAATATCATTTTTAATAATATTATTTTTACCCTTAATTACCCTATTTACTTTTAAACGTGGTAAATAAAAGTAAAAAGTTACGATTCACCAAAAAATATTTTCATCTCATTCAACCAAATTTTAATCCTTGATATTGACCGTGTCTCTCAAACATTCAAAATTCAATTCAAAGATGTGGTAAAATTTCATTTAAATTAAGAAGTTAGTTTTTTATATACCAGTAAGTGGTTTCACTATTCATCGAAAATTGATGTTTTTGAGAAAAATAAAAAAAAATCTACCTAAGCATTATTTTATATTCCAAATTTAAAATTGATGTCTATTTTTCCAAATTAAAAACCTAGAAGTGGAATTAATTAATTTTAATATTAATTCCCGTTATCAAAATAAATAGCGTGTTTTTAAGAAACAATAACTATCAAAAGATTGATACTTGTTTATATCCAATTTCAAATTGAAATTAATTACAATGACCAACATTGGATTAAATGGTAAATATATATTCAATTTACATTTTAAAACCAATTAAAAAGGTAATCTAACCATATAAATTATTGCGATGAAAAATGTTGTTTTTAATTAAAATATAGCGTGTTTTTACTATTCATTAAAATATGAAAGTTATCAGAATAATATGAAAAAATTTATCCAAAGTAAATATTTATGTCATGATTCAAAAGAAAAATTTTATTTTGTCAAATTGAACTTATAGACATGTTAAAAACAATATCTAAGGTGGGTGCGCCATCAAAAGGCGACAAAACTAAATTTTTTTGAAAAATACATATTTTACTCGAAAATATTGATTTTGTTCTCATACCATGTTCTAGAAAATGTGTAAGATGAATAATAATGTTATAAAAATCATAATGTATTTGATACTATTCATAACGGCTAGTTCATAATAATATTATAACCATATATCGTTGTTTAGTGAATCATGGTATTGTGTACAACACACACTATCGAGGAAAGTCACGATTGCGTGTAATGCAAGCCAAGTCAGGGTTGCGTATTGTGCAAGAATCCTATGTTGTTTCGTATAACAAAATCCAACCATATTTCATTTATACTTTGAATATATATATATATACACTCAATGATTCATAGAATAACTACTATCAAAATTGTGTGTAACATGATCCAAGAATAGTGTTTTGTATACTGCAAGCTCATACGGTGTTGTGTATAGCACAAGGTAATCTTGTTGTAGCATACAACACAAGACATCAATGATATTAAACGAATATTTTTCATAAAATCTTAGGGTGTTACACTCCCCCTGCGGACGAGGGCCTTCACGGATGATGTGCAGGGAATGGAAGAGAAGCAAGCCTACCGATTGGCCTTCTGAGTTGGGGTCTTGGTGGCCAGGGTGGACCGCAAGCGTCTCTTCGAGCCGTACACCACACATCGGTTCGCCCGACAGTTCTGCTGTCTACAGCGGCTGACCCCGAAGACCTACCAGGGGGTGTGCTACGATGAGCACTCGTGTGTAACGAGGCATATGTGGCTCAGGTGTCACACGAGAAGATGGGAATATGCGGAATGTATTACCTTCGCCTATCACCATCCTTGGGCTGATAAAATAATATGCCCAGAGCTGGGAGGTGGCCTATCTAGGGGAGATGCTGAAACGGACAACCATCCTGGTCGGTGAGGGTGAGCTTCCCAGACCTCAGGGTCGAGGCCGGAAGGCGACAAGGGAATCCCATAGCTGCGAGGATTCTCTTGTGGCGACACCCACACCAGTTGAGGGGGGAGTAGTAGTAGCGGATCCGGCAGTGGCAGTGGAGCCGGTGGTCCCAAGAGAATCGAGTCATCCTGAGGGGCATCCACCGATGGGATTCTACAAGATTTTTATGCAGGCCCTGGGGAATTGTCTGTGCCACATTGACATACTATAGAACGATGTCTTCTCGGAGGCCTGGGACATCTGAGAAGTCAACCGAAAATTCCTCATCCCATCCAAGTTATGGTAGCACTGTAACAGTCTTGGGATGGACTTTCCAGGAATTGGCACTATTAGGTCCCAATTTGTAGTATCCCAGGCAGAGGCGAAGCAATATATAGATGAGTTGGAAGACTTTATCAACTCCTAGGGAACCCTGCACCTGATGACAGACCGAGTCAGGGTGCTTTTGGGTCACATGGTCCCTCCATAAAAGTCATCCATTGACCTCAGCGAGCGCTTCCCCCTGCTGGACGAATCAGACGAGTCCTCCTTGGGAGAGGAGGCAGGTATAGAATGTCTGCTTGAGGAGGGTGAAGTCAGCGATCAGTCCACGGATCTTGAATATTTCGCGGAGGCCCTCGAGGAAAAATTCCAAGTTCTTTATTCAGAGTCTTCCCTTAGGTTACTCTATATTCTTTATCAATGTATATACTATGTACGAGGACCTTGTGCATAGACCTCGTTCTCTCCCCTCATCGAGTGTCGATGCGGGTCCTTTTGGATTTGTGCTCGTGGCTGCATCAACTTCTGTGTATGGTGGTTTTGGGACAGTCGAGGCAGCTCCCCCAGGGTCTCCAGACATGCCAACCATATATGGGGGGCCACATCTCGGGGTTCCGAAGACATCATCCCAAGAGCGAGACCAAGGATTTGACCTCTATAAGTCTTCTCTACCAAATTCACAACTGTAATCCCCTAACCACGTTAACTGACATTCACGTCCCCTTCTTGTCATGTACAGTCCTTCAATTGGCCTGGTCTACTGTAGTGAAGTTGGTTGGGGCTTCTGGTAGCGCCCTTCCTCGGGGCATTGAAATGGTCTTGGAGGTGGATATCCACCCTGACCGAACTGCAGTACTCCCGATCACTGGTGGAAATTCCAGTGGGACTACAACTGAGATTATTGAGATGGGATCTAATGATGAGGATAAACAAAATAGTCCATGCCATCCCACGCCTGATCCATCACCATATGTGGACTTGAACAAGGAGTTCATGGGGGCATTCCTTGTATACGAGCCTAGAAATCGCACTAACTGGGACGAGACGACCTCTGACGAGGAGGACATCAAAATAGTCTATCGCCAATCATGGAAGCTGATTACGCGCTTCATCAATGACACCCCCAAGAAATATGGTTAGATGAGATGGAAAGACATCGTTCGTGACTACGCGAACTATGTGTTGGGAGAGTGGATGCCCGATGTCCTCATATGCTCGGCAGGGATCTTATAGTGGAAAATATTTGGTAGTATGATCGTGGCCTTGGAGTGGGATGGCAGCGGAGAAAGGAGATAAACATCAATAGGATCTAGAAGGCTGAAGACGAGGTCCAACGACTAAAGAATCGGGAAGACGAGCACTTGACCTCCCAAAATGCGCAATCTGAGCTAATATTACGATTGAAGGCCCAGCTGGAAGAATCCGAAGAGTGACTAAGGCGAGCTTCTGGGGAGATGATCGCCATCCGGGCGAACCTGGACTGGGCCCAAATTGCGAAAAACGAATTGTGCCCTCTCACCACCGAGGAGGAGCAAGATCTAAACAAGCGGCAACAACTCATGGACCCCACTAGCTGGAGGGTGGTGGAGTTGCAATGTTCCTTTGGCGAGGTCAATCTGTGCATGGGGGGTGCTGACCCCCCTAGTACTATAATGATTACAAACCCTTAAATCTACTTTCATGCTTTGATAGGTTGAATTTCATAACACACATGAGTTCTGTTGTTTACATTGGTTTACTACATCCTTGTGATGTTCGTGGAGAATCCAACGATCATTCCCTAAGCTCACGTGGGTCAGGACTGATGTGAGAAACAAGGGATGACCCCCTTATCTCCCCATCCATATGTAGAAGTGCAAACCAAGCTTCAGGCATCGGGGGTTTGAACAGTCGGTTTGGATTCTTGGGAGGAAATGGTAAAGACCAGACTGGAGAATTAAGCTCTCAGAACAACTGAATTACCATTTTCTTAATGTGCTCTTGGGCACGAATGGGGTAACGTCAGGTGCTCTAAACCAATCTGAACAAGTGGGAATTGGAGGTGTGAATCACAATACCTAGAATTCGGAACATTGTGGGTGTGGCGTGACAATAAAGAATAACTATTGACCGCATTCGAAATGCAGCATTTGAATTGCATTAGCCTGGAGTGAGAATAAAAAATGAGGGTCGAGCATTGACCATGTTCGAAGCATGGGACCAAACTCAAGATTTCATCTGTTATTCTTATGGAACGTTGGCCCAGAAAAATAGTCAGGACATTGGCTGGGCATCCATACTATTAGGGGGTTCCTCCAGATGTGAAAAAGGATGAGGGTCCAAATAAGGGGCACACCGTGCAGTGAATGTGGAGTGAGGGTATGTTCGACCAGAATCCAACACTCTTGAAATTACACCACCGTCATGGAAGAACATTTGATGGAAGAACCATTTTGATCATGGATCATTCCTTCTTTTATACAAGGACACTCTAGCATGGGGGGTTGTCACTTCCCAATGCCATCGTGGGGCATCCCGAACATGTTCAGGGAAGAATTGCAATTACACGGTTCCCCATAAGGGGTCAGGCCAAGTGGCCGGAAATGGGGAGGAACAAGACTTTATGATTCATGGGGCTGTACCCTGGGCGAAATACCAGGGTGTCTCTAATTATCCCATAAGGATGGGAATCAAGACATACATAGTTCTAGAGGCACATTTTAACGTCATGCAGGACAGTGTGAAGCCTGGTTGTGCCTATACACATCCCACTAAAACTACTAAGCCCACTTGAGTCATGCTCGATGTAGGAAACAATATGTAATTGGGGACATTATTGACATAGGAAGGAGAATTTTAGGGTGAAGTGGATCTTAGTAAATACCAGCCCAATGATGCTAACTCATCCACATAGCAGACCTATACGCATGAAGAGGTAAAGCCGAGTATGTCAGAATTCCACCTGAAAATGAGGGAGTGTAAATGTGTGAATCCTGATACTCAAAATCTTGATCAAAATTATGGTAGCATGATGATAGAGGATAACTGTTAATCATGGTAGAAATGACGAATCCACATCGCGTTAGCCTGGAATGGTAATAGCCAAATGAGGGTCAACCGTTGACCAAGTTCGAAACATGGGACCTGTCGCAAATGTTGTTTGAGATCCTTAGGGACGCTGGCCTGAAATGGTAGGAGAGCCCTTAGGCCTAGCATCCCTGCCATCAGAGGGTCCTTTTGGATGTGGAAGAGGATGATGATCCAAATAGCGAGCTCAAGAAACATGGAAATGGAACGGGGGGAATATCCCCATGTAAATTAAACACTTCGAGATCTTTGTTAAAATGCATATGAATAAAACAATGAGACGTATTAGATTGAGGGAGTCGAGTCTCTACCCATAAGAAGATCATAGTTTAGGTTCATCTAATTTGGACCATGGATGGTAGGAAACACAGGGGACTCATGGAGAGTATATTGTAAAACCCGACGTGAGTGGGAACCTGGGGTTCCGACCACTACGTGTTCCTTGGAGAGGTTTTTGGTTAAGGGATCGAAAAAAAGAGTTGATCTGGGCCTGAGGCAATGTGCACTGGTGTTCCTACATACCCCATGAGGATAGGGATCATGATCCACGTAGTTCTTGAGGTGGCACAGTAAGGTAACAGTTCCAGGGATAAGAGGGGGTGTGCGGGTGTGGCCATCGCACCAAAAGAAGCGGTATTTGATATATCTTGTTTGTCCTTTAAAGTGAGTGATTTATTTTTGTGAAGAGAAATGCCAAGGGTAGCCGAACCTAGTTTCAACATAAGAAACAAGCCATATTAGGCATTTACTAATGGAATGGCATGTGACCAATACCAAACATGGTGTCCCCTTGAGTGAGTACATCATAATGTAGTGCCATTTTTTCGTTGTGCGGACAGGACGATAATGTCATAGTTTAGGGTCGTGTTCTAGGACTAGGAGACATGGTTTAAAGTCGTATGGCTTGGACTTGAAGGAATGCAGCCAACGTTGTATATCATACCTGACTTGAGTGAGTACTTAATCCTACACTACACTGTACGCAATTCCGAGAAAGGATCCTCATGCCAAGGGGCCTACATAGATTTAAGGTGCGGAGGGGGAGGCGAACATAGCTCCCAACTGAGGTGGACCCGAAAACGAGACATCTGTGTGGTCTTACGTATCCCATAAGAATGGGAAGCATACCATACGTATCTCTTGATGAGATCTTAGTTTATGGTCTTAGAGCTCAAACCATGGATAGAATGAAAATCCTCCAATTAAGTGCATGCCTCAACCCGATCCCTAATCCCACATGACTTAAACTCGGTGTGCGAAACAAGGGAGACATATGTCTATTGCAGTACTTGGAATGCACGCCAATGAGAAATTGGTTTGGAGCCACGAATTACGCCCATATTGTCACTTTGGTTCTCCTAACACACGAATATGCACTGAGGAATAGTACCAAGAGTTTCAAAGTTCTACATAGACATGATGATGCCGAGAAAGATGTGAATCATGTAACTGAAATTTTGGGCTTAATGGGTTGGAGTGGTGATGGAGGATAACTTTTTACTGTGTTTAAAACATAGAATCCATATCATGTTAGCCTGAAGTGGGGGCAACAACTAAGCATCGACCGCTGACCATATTCACAACATGGGATTTGTATCGACTTGTTGTCTGTGACCCTCAAGGACGTTGGCCCATAATGTTACGAGGTCCCGTATGACTAACATCCATGCCATTCGGCGGCCCTTCCAGGTGTTAAAGGTGATGGGAGAACTAATTAAGGGGAACACATAGCCTTAAAAGCAGGTGGTAGCATTTCTGAGCAGAGTCTAACATTCCAGGTACTAAACCAGAGTACCCTTTGGCACATTAATGTCCCGTCGAAAAGAGGCGACGAGGGTGTTTAGGAGGGAAAGGTACATGGCATCTTCATTTCAAGACTGACGTGAACGTGGAAATAATACCATATCATGCCATATAATATCCTCTTCAGGGATGGGTAGGCCAAGCATCCAAGGTGAAATGGAGATTTCTGGGAGATGGGGCTGGACCCGAAGTCTAGAGATTCAAGTGGTCCTACCTATCCCATAAGATTGGGAATCAAGACACACGTAGTTATTGAAGATACTCGGGTGTAGGATACCCTAATGGGGGGGGGGTGTACGGCATGGTTATTTACCCGACATGAATGACGACGTAATCACACATCACATTGTACGCTCCGGGTAAGAACTGGTATGGGGGCCCGAAAAAGGCCGAGGGGCCTAAGGCTGGGCCTCGCTCATGAAGTCCTGACAAACTTTCAGTTTAAAATCATACAGTGAGGACGAGGAGGGGAGTAAGATACCCCAAACAAGGGAGGTTTATGGCACGATCAGTGACCCGACGTGAATGTGTACATAATTCAGCGCCACGTCGTACACTCCCATAAGAGAACCTGGGCCGATGGCCCGAAAGGCCAAGGGGCAGAAGCATGGTCCTCGGATGAGAGGGTTGACAAGTTTGCATTTTAAAATATTCCATTGAGGACGGGGGATGGGGGCCTGGGAAGGCCATGGGTCCTGAGGCTGGCCCTCGGTCCAGAAGGCCTGACCCATTTGCAGTTTAACGTCTTGTAATGTGGATGAGGAAGAGGCATCTCATCCAGGGATGTGTACAGCACAGAGAGTAACCTGGTGTGAATGAGGACATAATTCCACACCACACCATACAATCCCATAAGAGATAATCTGGGACGGGGTCCAAAAAGCACAAGGGGCCCGAGGATGAGCCTCAGTCCGGAAGGCCAGACCATTTTGCAGTTTAACTTCTTGCAGTGAGGATGAGGGCCGGGGACCCGAGAAGGCCAAGGGGCATGAGGCTGGTCCTTGGATGGAATGCCATGAACCCTCTTGTATGGTTACTGTATCATCACAGCTCCAAATACCACGTGAGTGGTGCTCAGTTTGGGAAACAAGGAGCCGGTCTCAGCTATCCCTGTCCAACGGGGCTTGATGGTAGGAATCATCGAAAGGGAGTTCATCGCATGGTGATACAACGAGGAAGAATGAACCACTACACTCAATGTTTGGGACATCTTGGGGTGGCCCTAACGATCCAGGATAATTATTGACCATGTTTGAAACACATTGTCCCTATAGTTACCTAAAATGGGAGCAACAAATAAGTATCGATTGGTGACCATATTTGAAACGCAGGACTTGTATCAGCTTTTTGCTCGACATCCTTGAGTGCGTTGGCCTGTAGTGGTTAGAGATCCCTTAGCCCTAGTATCCAAACCATTATTGGGCCCTTCTATATGGGGAAGGTGATGGAATCCCAGTCAGGGAGTGGGTTAAGCATAACTATAACCATCTCTAAAAGAGGAAAACTTCTCTAGGGAGTGGGATGTACAACCAGATCAAGGTTAGATCAACGTGAATTGGGGAAAAAGTTTTCACCCAAGCTATACGTCTTGTCCAGGGGTGAAGATTCTGGCATTTGGGTTGGGCCAACAAATGAAACATCCAAGTGTTCCTATGTATCCCATGAGGATGGGAATCAATCCATACATAGTTCTTTAAGACCATGCTGTTTAACATCGTGCGGTGAAGACGTGGGAGGATAGAAAAACAGAAGTGGGCATGTGGTGTGGCCATTATAATCATTGTATGAGTGGGGCTAATTAAGCCTTCACCATATCATGTGAGGATCCAATAAGGAAGCTATACCCATGGGGGATAGTCAAAGAGAAGAGTTCAGGCTGGGCTCAAGACAAGGCGCCTGAGAGTTCTTACGTACCCTATACGGATGAGAATCAAGCCATCTGTAGTTCTCAAAATGCAGTCTAACATCATGCAGGACAATGCACAGTTTAATGTAATGCAGGACTGGATAGTTTAAGGTCATGTGAGACTATCATGCAGTTTAAGGTTGTGCAGGACCATCCTGTTTAAGGTCATGTAGGACCATCCATTTTAAGGTCGTGCATGACCTTCTAATTTAAGGTCGTCCAGGACCATCCAGTTTAAGGTCATGAAGTACCATTAGATTCAGGAAATGTATTTCTTGAGGAACATTTAATTGATGGGAGGAGTTATGCTATGACCATCCATGGTCACCAAGGAGTATGCTCCATTGGGGTAAACCCTGTGGACTATGTATGGTCCTTCCCATTTGGGCTCTAGCTTTGGTGGTTTCCTGCCAGGGTTCATTGGCACTCGAAGGGCCAATAACTGGTCTCCTTGCAGAAAAGAGTGGAGGTGAACCTTCATTTTTAAGGCTCTAGCCATCTTATTTTGATGCCTTTACAGATTATGCAGGTAATAGAGCCTATTCTTATCAGGTACATCCAATTCATCTAGATGAATTTCAGCCACCTTATCTTACATTTCCTGATCATAGACCGCAGTGTGTAACAAAGGTAGCTGGACCTCGATGGGTTGGATGGCTTCCGCCCCGTACACCAGGGAATATGGAGTCACCTTTGTGGAATTACGAGTTGTCATCTGATAAGCCCAGAGGGCATTGGGGAGCTAGTCCGGACAACTCTTCTTGTTCTGGAAAACCATTTTCTGCAAAATTATATAGATTGTTTGGTTGAACACCTCGATCTTTCCATTTTCCTACGCGTGATAGTGGGAGATATGGTTAGAACAAATATTGCACTTAGCATACAATTTCATCAGGTCGGCCACTCAGAAGTTGGTGCCATTATCAGTGAGGAAAGTGAGAGGGACTCCAAACCAGTGGATGATAATGGCACTCATGAATTCAATGATAGAATGGGCCTTGACTTCCTTGGGCAATATTGCCTCTTCCCAGTTGGAAATGAAATCTATACTGGTAAGAATAAATAATCATTGGCAAGCCATTGCCAGTGGGTATGGTCCCACGACATTGAGTCCCTGCACTGCAAATGTCCAATAATACATGGTGGAGTGGAGCGGGTCTGGAAGCTTATGAAAAAATTTAGCATGAACATCGCATGACTGATATCTCTCGGAAAACTCAATACAATCATGGATCATAGTGGGCCAAAAGTACCACAATCTCCAGATTTGATGGGACAAATTTTGCCTGGCCTGGTGGGTACCACAAGAAACAACATTAACCTCTTCCATGACCTATGGAATTTCAACTCCTTGGATGCAATAGGGAGAACACCATCGAAACTGTACTTATAGAGGATCTTCTCAAGACTGGGACCACTCTGGAGGGTAAACTGTAGCGCGAGGCATCGAATTCTCTTGCGTTAGGCCTGATCATCCAGTGGGAAACCATTTTGGACATACTCGACAAAAGGGGTTTTCCCACCGGGCGTTGCTTCAACCACTACATCTGAAGAGCTTAGTGGTCATGATGTGGAAGATATGGTAGTAAGATGGCTTAATCGCAGGCCATCGTCATCCTCTGGGGTGACGGGGGCAATAAATCTCTGGTCTACCACATGTATAATCAGATCATTCTACTCGGGCTCCTCAGGTGATGCAGAAAAGCCGACCAAATTGTCCCCTCGACCATTCTGTGACTGAGGGACATGGGTAACCTCCGTTCGAGAAGGGAACTAGGACATTATCTAGATGGTGCATTCCAACAATGGTATGAGCTATGTATTTTTGAAGACATAATCGCCATTGATCTGCTTGATTACTAAGTCTAAATTCCATTTCACATGAAAATGGGCACATAGAACTCGAGGGCCAGCTCAAGGCCAGTGATTAGAGCCTAATACTCTGCCTCATTGTTGGTGTAGCCTTAGGAATGAGTATGGCAGAATGTCTTGAGCTGGGGTAATAAAGATGATACACAGGCCTACTCTGTTGATCCTAGGATCATTGAGCCTCATACCGGTAGGGCTCGGGGAGGCACCATCATAGTGCATTTGCCAACATGGGACGACCTGATCGACTGAGAGGAATGCCTCATTAGTAAATGCCAGGTCCAAGTACTGGCCTGCAGAGGTGGGATGGGAAGCTATAAAGTACTCCATTTCCTTCCCCTTGATCTCCTTTTGGGGCATGAACCTGATGTCAAACTACTGGAGGATTTCCACCCACCCTTCTAGACCGCCTGCCAACATGGGATATTCAGAATGTACTTCAGTGGGTCTACCTGAGAGACCAGTTGTACCTCATGGTGTAGCTGGTAATGTTGCAACTACTACACCGCCAATAAAAGCACAAGGCATATTTTCTCGATGGGGGAGTATCTGGTCTCTATATTGAGAAACATGAGGCTGAGGTAGTAGAGACTGTTCTGTGTCCCCTCATTGTTCTTCTGGGTGAGAAGGGCATCAGGGGACTGTTCCCGGGTGGTGACATAGAAGACCAATAGCTTCTCGGAGATGGGTGGCATCAATAACGGAGGCTATTGAAAATATTTCTTGATTTCCTCAAAGGCGGTCTAGAACTCCTCCTCCCACTCATAAGTGGAGCCTTTCTTCATTAGCTGATAAAAGGGATTACACTTGCCATCCAGATTCAAAATGAATTGGCATATGTTGGCCGTGTGGCCTAGAAAACCTCGAAGCTCTCAGATATTTATCAGAGGAGGCATCTGGACGATTTCCTTGATCTTCTCTTGGTCGATCTCGATGCCTCAGCTCCTGAAAACAAAGCCAAAGAAACTTCTCATAAGTGACCCCAAAGGCACACTTCAACGGGTTCATATTCAAATGGAGGGAACATAAGAAGCCGAACACTTTATCAAGGTCATTGATATGGCCTTGGAACTGACAAGATTTGATCACTAAATCGTCTACATAGCATTCCACCAATGTCCCGAGGATTGGCTTGAATATGTGATTCATGGCCCGCTGATAGGTGGAACCTGCATTCTTCAGGCTGAAGGGCATAAACTGGTAACAGAAAATACCCTGGGGAACCCTGAAAGCTGTGGACTCTTCATCCTCGGGGGCCATCCAGATCAAATTATATCCAGAGTAACCATCCCTGAAGGAGAGGGATTGGAACCCAGCCGTATCATCGATCAACAAGTCTTTCACCGGAAGGGGAAAATTATCCTTCAGACAGTGACAGTTGAGATCTTAGAAGTCGATAAAAACCCTTATTTGTTCGTTCTTCATCCTGACCGGCACAATTTTGGCTAGCCACATGGGGTACGAGACCTCCTTGATGAAGTTGGATCTGATGATATTGTCAACTTTGGCCTCAACCATGGCACTGTGAGAAGGGTGTATCTTCTAGGTGGCTTTTTGAACACGCGATGGATTGTAGGGAGACCAAGACAATAGACAGCTACCTTAGGATCTAGTCCTGGAAACTCGTCATAGCTCTAGGAAAACACATCACAGTCATGTTTAAGTAAGTCCACGTACCACTGCTCCTCCTCGAGGGACATGGAAGCACTGATCAATGTGAGTATTGGATCTGCCTCACTACCAAGGTTCACCTGTACCAGTTCATCGATCGTGGTAGAGACGTCTTCTTCAATGGTGGTGGGAGCACCTTCAAAATACTATCCTTCACTTGTGGAGGTACGATTCCTAGCAGGTGGAGCTTCACCTAGGTCGTAGGAACCTGATGGGAGGATACTACTGGCCTGGACAGCAGTAGACAGTGCATCAGGAGATTCATGCGCTGCTGAGACCATAATGACGAAGGCAGTCGATGCAATCCCATCTGGCCTTCAGCCCAAGGGGCCACACATGATGATATCAAATCAATAGTGGATCGTCGACTTGAGATGGTTAATTCCAGCCCACAATAATTGACATGTATGACATAATGCCGTTACCATGGGGTGGACATCCCAATACCGTGTATGGGTAGGAGGTTCTGACATTACCTTAGCCTAGTTTTTGTAAGAGTACGTGGTAATTTTCCACCGTCTCTTGAACTTGGGAATCTGAATTCCCCTTTTACTTGAGACGACAAAGAATTGACCCATGTTAGGGGTTGTGGCCTCCAATCGATGTATTGGTAAGATGTTAGAGTCATTCAGACTAGACCAGGGGTAACCTGTGACCATGGCAGACTCAACCTCACTTGCCAGAATCTTCTTATCCTTGTTCTTGTAATAGTCAGAATCCAGATAATGGGCTTCACAAGAGGTGAAAGGAGATTCATCACCTTGGAGTATGCATACTTGACCATTAAGGGAGTAAATGTGGCACTGGTGATATGATAAGTGGGCCCTCACATGCAGGTCGAGCCATGGCCTACCCATCAATGCATTGTATGTGGTGTCCGGGGAGATGACCATAATTTTAGAACTGGAAACTAGGCCACAAAACTGGGTCTTCAAATGGATCTTTCCAACCGGTGTCTGCTCTGTCCTGTCATATCCGGGGATCCTTAAATCAAAAGGAGTCTGGTCATCCTCGGATAACCCTAGAATCCGCATAGACTGTGTTACGAGGAGGTTGATCCTAGATCTGGTGTTAACGAGATTGCGGTGAACCTCCATGCCATTGAATTGTCCAGTGATATAAAGCTGGCAGATGTACCAATGTATGGGAGAGCCTTCATCCTCTCCAGAGAACTAAATTATGCCCTGGCATTCAGTAGTCTCAACTGCTTCATCCTGGAAGTCTTATACTATTTCTACCTCCGTCTCTAACTAGAGGGTGCTCCATAAATCCTTAGTGAGGGCATCACGAATATCTAACGACATGTGAAGGGATTGAAGAATGGAAAGCCTCTCTGGGATTACATCACGATTATTGAGAAAATAATACTTCCGCGCCAGGCAGAAACTTCTACTTACAGGAGGCCAATCTGCGATTGGTGGCATGGCGAACCCTACCGACTGTACTGGTGACTGTATGGTGCTTGGAATATTCTGATTCCCACTAGTCGAATCCTAAAGAGTAACTTCCAAATGAGGTTTGGACGACCAAGATTGGCCTGTAATGGGGCGAAGCTGGTCGCGACATGGCTGAAGTGGCTCTTCTTGCTCTAGTAGCACAAACGTTGGTAGAGGTGGTCCTGACGACATCAGATGATGGGGTTGCGATTGCTGAGCTCTGCGCTGGGCCTGCTATCTAGCCTCGGTGGCATGCACAACCTAGCTAGAATTTCCAGCTGGCATGCCTTGACGAACCATATAGTCGTGGATCAGCCGATGTTGGCGTCGTCTGGGGACGTTGGGGGTTCACCTGGCGTTCCCCCTCATCGGGAGTCATATAGGGGTCTACCAACTCGACAGTGTTAACTGAAGCATACCTTTGACTGTAGCATGACGAATCATCCCTCAATGGGAGGATTCTGGGAGGGATCCCCATATTAGTGGGCATGAAGTCACCGAGAGTGTGGGACGACGATGGAAATGGAAGGGCACATTGCTTCTTCTTACACCGCTGATGCTTGCTCTTCTGGGATGAGGCCAGCTGAGATGATGATGCAGAATTGCTGGTCGTAGTTTCTAAAGGCTCCGACTGATTTAGGCATGATCGAATGATTCCATGGGTGCGAGCAACCATTTTACGAGCCATCCGATCGTCGTACTCTTATGATACGCTGTTGGGAACCTGCTGACACTCACCTTCGTTGTCGCTACTACTATATTATCTAACAAAGACACCTACCACTTGTGTCGAGGCAGGGCCCAGCCTGACTATGTTGTCATCGACCTGGTCTTGGAGCCAGTCCTTAAACACATATCACTACTTCAGGGTGTGCCCCAAAATCCGATGATAGGGGGAGTAGTCAGGGCGATCAGTGAGATTCACCTATGTCGACCCTCTACACCCAGGAAAGCATACAATCCCTTTCTCTAGGGCACTACGGATGTAACCAGGGGCCGGATTCTCACTGAATGAGTAAGTTTGGTGTATTCTTTTCAGATAGGGATCCCTTGGAACATGGCCTTGATGAGGAACCAGAGGGGACTGTTGAGGAGGTGGACCCTAATTGTCCCTCTTAGGCGGTGGCGGTGCATTATGTTGGAGCGACAGCCGGTTCTGAGGACACTGTGAAGCCAGACGCTGTGCCTGATGTGGAGGGCCTCTGCGAGGCTGCGGGTCCGGTATTACTGGTACAAATTCTAGCTGTTGGGGGATTCAATTTGGGCAACTAAAGTGGGCTCGACTCCAGAATCCCTCCTTGCTCGGATTATAGGGGCAATGGATGTGCCTGTCTGGCCTATTGCAGGGATTCCACAAGTAGTTGGGCATTGTCGGAGAAGTCTCAGAACCCTCTGGGATAGTTCCAGGTGATCAGGGAAGGAAGCAGTTCCATCTTGACATTCCCTGCGCACATCGTCAGTAATTCCTCCTAAGTCAGTGGCATGTCGAGGGAGTATTTGAGCCCCTTACATCGGGCGATAAAGTCTGAAACTCACTCATCAGGACTTTGTTTTCACTTGAAGAGGTCTGCGATGCTGGACTTTTGGGTGGTAGAGCTGAACAGGTAGAGAAACTGCCTGCGAAGGTCCCCCCAGGTGATCACGGATCCGACGGGGAGCTAGTTGTACTAGACGAACGCTGGCCCCTCCAGCATCTGAACAAAATAGCGGAGCATGGAGACCTCGTGCTGTACTAGGGTCCCCAACATGGGCACACACCTTAAGTTGAAGTGGGCCACATATTTCGGCGGGTCACTTGTCCCATTAAAGGGGGAGAAGGTGGGATTCTCGAATCTCGAATGAGCTGGCATGTCATCCACCCATGCCGAGTATGGCTTACCATCAGGTGGGATTGCCACCTGTCGTGTTTCCAAATCCTCTAAGCAGGCGATGATTGCTGCCATAGGATCATCCAGGAAGGGTTCCCTATCTTGATGGGGAACCCTAACCACAAGTGCACAGCTGGGATCTTCAAAACGGTAGACAGGCTCAGCGGCTCGTGGAGGAACTGGTGGAGTGACCTACGGGGCAGTTGGGGGAACCCGGGCTAGATTCCTCAGATTGTCGCGCCGTTCGGGAGGGTTTGATGATACATATTGTTCCTTCTTTCCATGAGTTCTATCTTCATCCATGTTATTATGAGTGGTATGATCAGGGATTCCAAGAGGCATCTTTCCGGGTGGGGTTGCTACCCCGGCCTCAGATCACCACAATAAAGCCATCACTCTACAACATGATCAAACATGAGTTCTTCGACCAACCTCTTTTTCTCAGCAAGTTGCTGGCGCAACGCAGCCTTCTTGGGGACCTCCTACGTATTCTGCACCGAGCCAGACGGGTCGGAGTGCTTGACAGCTCCAGCATGCTATTTTCCAATACCATCATTCCGGCTGAGTACCAATGCCTCGGTGGGAACTCGGAGACCAAGGAGGTTCCTCTGCTGACGAGTAATCTTCCCGAATGGTTCTAACAGTGGTGGAACACCCTCAGAAAGTAATTCACCATCAAGAAACTCTACCTCATCCTCCTTGTCCATGACGTCGTCAATGTGGACCGTAACCCTTCCCTGGGGAATGTCCTCAATATCGCATAACGAGTCGGGCTGCCATCGAATAGTGCTGAAGAAGAGGGCAGCATACTGCCCCCATCCATATACTTGTACGTGGGGGGTAGCCTCCCTGATAATTTTGTGGAGTACCTTAGTATTATGAATGAATTATTGTTAGAGGGCCTCACAGTAGCCTGGTGACTTAGGGCGCTGAGCCACAAGGAGTGCGGCCAGATCAACTAAACGACACTACTCACAGATGTCTTTGAAATGCATTTCGATCCTTGGATAAACCACACGCTGATAATGGAGACTGAAATGTGTCACCCAGAGGGTGTAGTGGAGACACTCATCTTCTTCCAGGGCGAGAGTTTCTAGTATGAAGAAATCCTACGCTTCCACGGGCCAAAACTCCCCGGGGATGTGGTCTGCTACAAGAATGCTCCAAAAGCTCATCGACTCAAATTTAGGGTCTACCCCTTGATTTCCCCACTCGCCAAATGGGGGTGGTTGAGGAACTAGAAGTGGTACTAAGGCAGACTGCTTGGATGGTAGGTTGGCCAGCAGAGAATATGACGAACATGCTAACTGCCCGCCGATTCTCGGGCTGTCCTCTAAAGAGTGTAGCAACCTGGAAACTACATCGTGATAGTAGGGGATGACGACAACCATTCCTGGATTAGGGGCCATGGCTACTGGTGGGGGGTCACACTGCTTCTTTCCTGCCATCGATCCCCAGAATACCTCTCATTGGTCTCTTGTGGAGGTAGAGTGCGCTTCCAGCAACGATGGTGGTGATTGCACGACTGTAACCTATGGGGTCGCCAGATTTTCATCTTCCTGGATAATCCTATGGAGGGAGGCGGGAATCCTGTAGAACTCACATTCTGGGAGTACCAGGCTGATGCACCTCATCCCTACCTCGGCTCTTGACTCAGATGGGCGAGGGGAGGGTTCATGAGTTGAGTTGCACTCTGCTTCAGAGTCGGAAAAGAGGACTGGTTTGTTCTCCGTCCGGGACTTCCCAGGATTCTTCTCGTGGTGGTGATGACCCACCTTCCTGCCCCTGGGTGGCTCCCCAGGACAGGGTTGATTTCTGGAAGGTGGTCCTTCGGCCGCACTGGTGCCATGGTGGACAATGTCTCCTCCCGAGAAAGCCGAGGTGCGAGGAGCACCGGGAAAAATGTCGAAGGGGGCATGGGGAGGGCCTCCGTGAACAAAACCTGAGTGGTAAAAACCTCCATTGTAACCAGTTGGATCATGGGGAGTACCTCCATGCTTAGTGAAGGTGGAGTAGGGCTAGCCTTCACCCCTCTGGTTTTCGGGGCGAGGAGGACATTATCCATCTATGAGGAGGATGTAGGGAGAATTCCCACATTGGAGAGAGACCAGATGGGTAACTTCTCCATGTTGATGACTGGAGGAAGGAGGAAGGGCTCCATAATATGTGTGATGGTCACATGAGAGGCTTTCATACTGACTATGACCACCGCGGGGCAGAACATCATTCGGATTGGGGGTAGCATGGGGCAGACCTCCAAGATGAGCCTCGAAACGGGGAAGAACCATGCTCTCTATGGTAGTGGTATGGGGAGGGCCTCCGTAGGGGGTGGCATCACTGCGAGTTAGTTCACAGTGACCCCCGAATGTTCCTGCAACTGGGAGAGTCGACCCATCCTGCCCGTGAGGTGGTTGGGGCCACGATCCCAGATGGCCGTATAAGAACCCCTGCTCAGCGGGTGTAAGGACTTGATGATATGCACCGGTGGTGGTTTGGGCCATAGTATCCATCAACATTGACATGACTTGGTGACCTTCCTCATCTTGTGCCCGATGCAGGAGTCGGGTTAGGTGATCTGATGCTGGTGGTGCAGGTGCATAGCTTACCTTCTCCTCCAGTATGGTCGGGCGGGGGCACTGACATGGCCGGGTGGGGGACGTCGCTGGGAGCCCCTGCATTGAGACCCTGATTGGGATGGTCTGGACATCACCCAACTCATCAGCGTAAGGTAGGGAGTCGTCGAAGTGATCCAGGGATTGGTTACCGTAATGATTGAATGTTGGGGTGGTGTGCAGTGGCTCCCTGCATGGTCCTCATAGATGGTGTTGACGGCGGTCCCTTGCCGCCTCCATGTCCAGGCGGGCCATATCCCGGCTGGGGATGATTCCCTCCTCCACGTACATGCTTACAAGTTCATCAATTACCCTTCACTGGATAATTTCTGATGGGAAGATGTGGCATGGGTTCCCCACAGTCATGGACACAGATGTCGTTGTAGATGTGGTGAAGCCATGCGGAGTGGCTGTGCTGGCATTTTCCATGCCCATGCATAGACGGGTGGTCGATGATCACGTTCCTATGGAAGAAACATGATTCCTGGAAGTAGGGAGATGAACTCATTAACACTGCTAAGAAAAAAAATCCTCAACCAGTGCCCCAACACCATTCCTTCTTTCGTGGCCGATAAGCGGGATCCATGCTGACAACATTGTAGAAGGGATGTCCAACATTCTACTGCCCCAAATTCTGGTGAGTTTCATGCCAGGACCGCTATTTGGTTGGCAGGACCTGACACCAAATATCTGGATCCGACGACACGTCAATCTATTGATACCCAAATAGCTACTAATCTCCATATTTAGGAGAATAATTTCATATCGGGTTCACCATTTCTGTTTCTGACGCTTTTGCTGGGGCGCGCACATCTATCTCGTTCGGGGACGAAGGACGTGGCTTTTTGTTATCCCACATTCCCGAATTCTGATAGCAGGCGACATCTGCTCCTTATTCAAGGACGCCTGCTCCTTGATCGAAAAAGGATGATGGGATGTTGGTTCATCCTTCCATGGATTCCTCTTGGGAACTCATCACCTAGTTCAAGTCTCCATAATAGATTTAATACGTTGTTCGTGATACTCTTCCTGGAGCCATATCTTCATGGTCACCATTTAATTACACTGCTTCTGTCAGGACATTCCACGGGGTATGGTAAGGGAAGAAACCCTCAGTTATGGGAGTATTCTCATTGGGGCAACAATGGCATGTATGGACCCTGGGGGATTGGTGTGTCTCTCTTATATCCCATATTATAGAGATTCTCTAGGGCGTGGAAGCCAGAGGCGCCCCACATTGAGCATGGGGAATATTATGCCATGGGAAGGAATCCGAGGTTTTCGTCAGCTTTCTATGTTCAACAAAGGGTATGTCGCATGTTTAACGCCCAACAAAAACGGATCAGACTGATCAGAAGACTGGCTATAGTGGATCAGATGGAGGGACCCCCTTGGAGGGAACACCGATAATGGCGCCGAAATATGGGCGGCTTCTCGAATTATGTGGAGGGGTATGAGGTGGCATGATCTCACCGGGATGTGGCGGCCTGGGTATGAATCGGTATGGATGATGGTTTTGGGCTTGAGCCTTGAAGAGACTTCCTACATATCCCCATGACAGGGAATAAAAGTCCACATAGTTCATCTACCGATGACTTGCCGTCGAATGAGGTTGACAATGTCTTACCGCTGACTGGGGTCACAATGGGATACTACTGGATGGGGTTGAACTAACATGAAGGAGGATGGAATGACCAGGTGGTGGTGGTCTTGAACATCATGGATGCTTTCTACATACCATTCCTTGATGTGGATCAAAGACCATGTAGTTCAAATGGAAAATACAATTTAACATCATGCGGGATGGGGTTGAACCGATGTAAAGGTGGGACCTAACGGCCAATGGGTGGTGGGTGTGAACCTCGTGGAGGCTTCCTACATACCATGCCTTGATATGGATCAATGTCCACATAGTTCTGGACGTTGTGGGGCTACACTCTAGGCTACTCGAGGTGTCTGTGAACCAACATGAAGGGGGTTGGAATGACCAATGAGTGGTGGGTTTGAAACTCGTGGAGGCTTCCTACGTACCATGCCTTGACATGGATCAAAGACCTCATAGTTTGGGAAGGGGCGGGTCGGTGAACCGATGTGAAGATGGACCAGGGGTCCGATGGGTGTTGGTCTTGAACCTCGTGAGGCATCCTACGTACCATGCCATGACATGGATCAAAGACCGTGTAGTTCGGGATATGGCATGTCGGTGAACAGACGGGAAGATTGACTAGGGGTCTGATGGTTGTTGGGCTTGAACCTCGCGAGCCTTCCTACGTACGATGCCTTGACATGGATCAAAGACCTCATAGTTCGGGATGGGGCGTGTCGGTGAACAGATGTGAAGATGTACTGGGGGTACGACGGGCGTTGGTATTGAACCTCGTGAGGCTTCCTACGTACCATGCCTTGACATGGATCAAAAAACATGTAGTTCCGGAAGGGGCGTGTCAGCAAACAGACATTAAGATGGATCAGGGGTCCGATGGGTGTTGGGACTGATCCATGTGAGGTTTCTACGTACCATGCCTTGAAATGGATAAAAGACCACGTAGTTCGGGAATGGGGCTTGACACACAAATGTGGAGACAGCCAGGGCCAATGGTTGTTGGGCTTGAACTTCATCGGAGATTCCTACGTACCATACCTTGACATGAATCAAAGTCCTCAGAGTTCGGGAGGGGGCATGACGACCAACCGATGTAAATATGGAATGGGGGTCCGATGGGTGTTGGGCTTGAACCTCGTGAGGCTTCTTATGTACCATGCCTTGACATGGATCCAAGACCATGTAGTTCGGGAATGGGGTGTTTCGGCACAACGATGTGAAGATGGACCGGGGGTCCGATGGGTGTTGGGCTTGAACATCGTGAGGCTTCCTACATACCATGCCTTGACATGGATCGAAGACCACATATTTAGGGATGGGGCATGTCGGCGAACCGATGTGCAGATGGAGAGGGGGTCTGATGGGTGTTGGGCTCGAACCTCATGAGGCTTCTTACGTACCATGCCTGAATGGATCAAAGACCACGTAGTTATGGATACAGTTTAACATCTTGATGTATGGGGTTATATAGTTTAACGTCATGCGGGACGGGGGCATACAGTTTAAAGACTTGCAGGATGAAGGTCATGTCATGTTCAATGCTTACCCTAAGCCCACGTGAGTCATTCTCAGTGTGATAAACAAGAGGCAACAAAGGCCTGATGACCACGTCACGAAATGGGCGTCTGTGGGAAGTGAATAGGAGTGGGGCTTACGCTATGAGGTGGCATAGAAAGTTCCGGGGCTTACTCTAGGATGGAGGCCTAATGGCGACAAAGCGCAGATGGAGAGGTATTTGGGACCGAAGAAAGGAGGAGTCTCGTTCCCTATCACTCCCTCTGCTGGCCTTGGCACAATGGATGTAAAGTGGAGTAGGGGTGCCGCCTCCTGTACGAAAATCTATGGGCTTACACCAAGGTGGCTTCTCTCGGCCCCCCCGCGAGTAAACGCCACTACCAGAAGGAGGATAGCATCTCTTGTGAAGACCAAGGGCCATGGAGAATGCCCAAGGCAGGGGGACCCTACTTGCGAGGCATGGGGAGAGGTCACAGTTTAACTTCATGTGCTAAAGAAGTCAGTTCTTAGTAGTTTAATGTCCTACAGCTTTGATGAGGTGGGTTTTCTCCGCACCCATAGGACTTACATAACCAGTACCCTCTGCGTCTTGTGGGAGGGATGTCACCAACAACGCCGTAGTGAGGGGGTTTTGTGGAACGAACCATCGAGGGGTCCATGTTTTCATGGATATGAAAATAATCAATATCTATTAGTGTGCCTATGCGAATAATCATTAGGAGAAGCAATGAAACGGGTGATATCATCCAGGGGACATTGGAGTAACATCATGAAAATGTGGATGGTCGCATGGGAAAGGGATTTTCCAAGCAGAGGGGGCCATAGGTAAGGGATTTTTGGAGCTCTGTTGCTCCGCCTAGCGGAGGGAACTTGCAAAGGGTTGTGCTTCATGAAATGGTGTGCCTTATCCTTAGCATGGGGCGGAGGTGAAAATGGAAGGTACTTTGCGATGTGGAAGGGAATTCACAGAGCATAGCCTCGTGGAGAAAAGGTGCCTCGCGAAGCAAGGTGTCAGTAAGCAATGTGCTTCATGAAGTATAATGACCATGCCTTAGCATTTGGATCATGAGTACCTAAAGGGTGTTTCGTAAAGCATAAATGCTCTATGATGACCTGTTTCCCCTTGGGGATCCCCTTCCTTCATGAAAGACCTTAGGTATTGCGAAGGGAATCCCTCTCGGAAGAGGGCATCAAAACGAGAAAATGGGGAGGCACTTAGCGAAGAAAAAGTACTTCTCACAACTCATGGTTCGCAGAGCAGAAGGATGCTTCGCGACTCAGGAGCTAGGAAGCCGAAATATCGTATTGTCTATCCCTGGAGCTCATGGGGAGCCCGATATTTATCGGCAAGATGCACCGTGGAGAAATGTTCATGCAGCGCGAAGAGGGGCATGGTGGCTTCGTGGAGGGGTCACGAACGTGAAATGTGTTCCCAGAGCCTCCTACCTTGTTGCTTCGCGGAGGGCTTGCGAATGTCAAATGTTTTCACAGATCCTCCCGCCTCCTTTCTTCGCGGCGACCGTGGTGCTGGTGGAAATCCGTGAAGGGTCTTCACAAGGCAGTTCTTTGGACCATCTTTGGGCCTCCGCTTTGTCTGAAATTTTGGTGCCAACATTAACTTATAAGAGATGATGAATAGTTAATAAAGCCATATGGTCACTCAAGTGATGAGATCAGAGTACCTTTCTATGAGAAAATACACATTGTTTTCAGAAATATCTATATGAGACATCATTTTATATTTAAATACACCACTTATAGATTCGACACCGTTGAATGAACTTAGATTAGGCCCTAACATTTGATTGCCTCATATTATAGAACTAATATGGCAAGAGATGTATTTCATGGAAAACTGATGTAGATGGTTGATTAGGGGGTGTGATCCCAGATTTACGGAGTATAATTTTTTCACCCATTCTAATATCAAAATGATTTCTAATATATTAAACACATTTGTTTCAATTATTTTTTAAACAAGAACTGTAACTATACTTTTTGAGTGGAATATAAATATTTTAGTATGTTTTCAATTTCTATTCTAGATTTATCTTCTTGATATTTTGATTTATTACTATTTGTTTTTTATCATTAAAACTAGTTCTTGGCTTTGGATGGAAGATAAATTGAATAAAATAATCATTAAGATATTTTGAGTTATTAATTTATTTTCATACAATAATAGATTAAGAACATATAATTATAGAGGATGAAAATTCATGATCTATTGATAGTTTTCTTCTTGATTAAATTTTCAATTTTGTAATCCTTTCTCTAGAAAAAAAGTATTTAATAGTATACATCAGTGTAATTATTTCTTAATAAACATTCATACATTTCTTATGCTTAAAATATTCGTTCTAACATCATAAACACTTTTTAAAACCTGCACTCATTATACAGGTATCATTTTCACACATCAAATTTACATTTCATTATATTTCATTGATTTTTCAGAAGAAATGGTCGTTAATAAGTTCATAGATTTTATAACTCCATGCATTGTATTTGACCGTATTTGACCCTATTCATGAGCATGAATTTGACACTTTCACAACAGTTTTCTAACCTCTTTATTATGTCTATATCAGATTTCATACAACCTATATGAAATAGCATGAATAAATGTGTTCATGAAGGCTCCTCCATCACTATACAGTAAGTACTGGATCATTTTTGTGTTGTCATGAAACATACAAATTATCATAAAAAAGATATCATTATAACTCAATCCATGATCTTTTTATGTTAACGTGTCATGGTATTTGATGGAAATACCATCTCATTTTTAGAACCGTGTAATTAATTTGATTTCCTCCACATTGGGTGTTGGATTAAATTCATTATTTATGGAGAATTGAGGGGAAATCTGGTCACTTTTGGTTATTATGTCGTTTTCATAAATAATTTCTTTGAAACTGTGGGATTATTTTTCAGCACTTCTAGATTCACCACATCTCATGATGGTTAAATTCATAGTATTATTAAAGTGGTGGGTATTGTAAAACAATGTGTATACCTCAACGTCTATCTTGAGTGTTACTCCACCGTAGTGGTCCTAGAAAACAAAAGTGTTGATATTCTTCTTTAATTGAAGGTGACTTCAAGATGTAGAAACTTCATGGATGATCTTTAATCTAAGTCAAATATCCTTACACATAACTATGGTGAAGAAAATCATATGGATGATGGTATAACTAATAAAGGGGTTACTCCTCTTTTGATGAAATGGTGAAATGGTCTTCCCATTGTGTTTTTATATTTTTTGCATCGTGATTAATATAAAGAAACATCATTCAAAATTTTTGGTTTTTCATTTATTCAATAAGGATACTTATCATTTTGGGAAATCGAAAATTCTACCTAAAAATGTAATTCATATAAACATTTTTCATATTGTTCAGATATGGTGTGTGTTTGGTTTCAGAGGATAAAAATATCAAAAATTAAATAAAAAACAATAAATATCCCAATAATTTTATCCTTTTCAACACTAAATTTTCAATTCAACATGTTATCTATAGTGTCTTTGATATTAATATTTAGGATTATTAATTCTATATTTATTATAACAATTATTCGGATTTTGGGACTATATATAATGCTATATTGAAATAGATTTTAGTGTGATTTTTATAAAATTTGATCAATTTAAGGGTTAGAATCAACTTTGATAAAGTCACTGAATTAATTAATGTTATTATGTATAAACAAATTAGTAGTTTTTCTATAATAAACCATGATTAAATTTTCAATTTGAGGTAAATATACACTGTTGGGATTCTTAACTTTAAAATGACACAATTTTGTAACAATTGATGTTAGAAATAAATGATCAACACCACAAATACAATGAAATCAAAGAAATAATAATGCAATGTTTATAACCTATAATATGTGAACATGGTTAAAAAATGAACGAATTTGTTCAAGAAAATATCATGTATATCATAAGAATGATATCATTTGTAAAATAATAAAAATAGTATTATAAATGTGATTAAAGATAAAAATGATAAAATTTTTAAGAAAAGTATACGAATAACTGCAAGATGTCTCAAATGTGAATAAGAAGAATGTAACATTGTTATAATGCCAACTAAAAAATTTAAAATTTATAAACATTTATTAAATGATTTAATGGATTAAGTTAAAACATGAAAATAAGAATTTAATTTATTAAAACTGTTCTGTAATGACACGAAATTTCTGGGGAATTTTTCTTTTAACTACATGGGAATTTTTCGAGTTTGTGAAAATTGACGACGTGTGATTTTGAGGCCCAGTGTGCCCAGAATATATTTCTTGTTTTTTTGTTCAGGTACGTTTAGAAAAGGTATAGGCGAGTTTTTTATAACTTTTGAATCGAGGCTTGGAATAGAAATCTGAGGGCACTATTGAACTCACAACACCGATATTCTCTTAAGAAGGCGTTCACCTCAACAGTAGTTGGTTGAGGGTGGTAGATAGTTTTTTTGGGTTTTCAAGGAAATAATTAAATAAATTGACCCATGTTTTATTTTATTATAGCCACCCAAGTGGAAGTTGGAGGTGGGGTCCACCAAACCTTAACCTCCCATGAGAGGTTATGGTGGTGGGGACCACCCGATCCTAACCTCCCAAGAGAGGTTACGGTGTGGGTACCACCTGAGACTAAACCCCCCAATTAAATGAAGGATACCACTAAACTCCCTCCAAAATGAGGGAGAGTCTCTTGACTCTCAACCTCCTCTACTCAATTAATTGGGTCAACACACCAATTAAATGTGCCAACCCTTCTCTTAATTAATTATGCCACACACCATAATTATTATGGATTTTAAAATTCTCACCCACAAAATTATAGATTGCCTAATCTTTTATTTTAGAACCTCTTTGAATTTTGGTGGAATTTCATAGAAGAGAGAAGAATCGGAGAAAGGACCTAATGAAGAACACTCCCGACGAAGAATGCCGATGAGGGGTGCCTCGACCACAAAGAACCATCTCCTTCAACCATCATAATCAGACTCCTACCAACGTGGGACATCTTCGATGACTGACCTTCCCTCCTCATCGTCGTTAATTAACCGACGCACCAGCTCGATATTAGAAGAGTGCGGCGGACGCGATGAATGACGACAACGCCGTCTTCTTCCCCGTGACTCCGTCAATGATAATGAACATGTAGGGGTTTTATTTGAATATGATATTATTCCTTTAATACTTCCCTTCTAAGACAAATAATTAATAAGAATGATTTTTCCTTATCGGTTGGTAATTGTTTTTGCAGGAAGATGCGGGGTGTTGATAGACTTTTATTCTTCTATTTTATTTTCTTGTTAATTATTTGTAATTCAAGAAAGAATTAGTCTGATTTCTACCACCCTAAAAGCGGAGGGCTTGCATCAGACCCACCTGGCCTGACTCCTCCGCTGTTCTTGTTTGTGACGTTCTTCGGCATGGTGACAAGGTGACGAGAAAGAATATGATGCAGGCAATGACCGCACTTCCCACGGCCTCCGTGACATGCACCACTTTCCGGCAGTGCCATACACTGGCTGAACTGATCCCGACCACCCCATCCGACAGCCGAACTAGCTCTGCCACCCCGGGCCGAACCGCGGTGCCCTCCCGGTCACCAGTGCCTCCCTGACCCGTCGGCCCACATGGCCAAGGCCGAACCGCAATGCCCTCCCGACCGCCCGCGCCTCCCGACCCTGTCGGCCTGCTTCGACATGACAAAACTTCACCTGTCCCACCATCCTGAACCGTGTCGGCCCGCTTCCTCCCTCGCGGTGCCCCGACAAAACTGCACCAGCCCTACCGGCCTGATTCGCACCGACATTCAGCATTTGCGCGCTCCGCGCGCCCCGCGCCACCACTGGATACAGCAGCCTTGGCTGTTCGGGCCGAGCTGTTCGGGCTGTGACCCTTGTGGCACTGGCCAAACGGGCCCCGTCCTCCCAGGTCATGCCACTGTGTTGCTCCCCATCCGGACAAGGCCGAGTCGGCCACCCAACTCCCATCACGATGCCTCCGAGCTGAACCGCCTTTACACCGACCTATGACCGGTATGCGCCCTCACGACCAGTCTGTGACCTCGTGCTACTCACGACCCTCACAGCCTCCTCGGCTGGGCCCAGTAGGACAGGTCAAACCCAAACCGTGTCATCCCAGATTAAGTCGTGATGGGTCGGTCTGACCGGGTCGGACCAGACCCGTGCCTACTACTTAACCATAAATTTATTTTTTCAAAATCTGCAACACCCTGATATTTTATGAGAAAATTTTTTGTGCCTTATGTTATACGCAACACCAAGAGATTAATTCACTACACACAAAACTGTCTTGGCTTGCGTTACACGCAAGAGAAACCGTTCTCGATAGCTTGCGTTGCACGCAATTCTGAGTTTCACCAAATAATGATATATTATTATAATAATATGAACCTGCCGTTATGAATAGTATTAACCGAATTTTTAATTTTATAACATTATAATTCATCTTACTTGTTTTTTGGAATGTGATATGATAAAAATATATTTTTCGGATAAAATAAGTATTTTTCTAAAAATGCAGTTTTACCGCCTTTTGATGGTGCACCCATTTTAAATATAAATTTTGACAATTTTATAAGTTCAATTTTAAAAAATAAACGTATTCTTTTGAATCAACATATATTAATTTACATTCTATAAATTTTTGATACTTTTATGATAACTTTTATATTTTGATGAAAAGTAAAAATATTCTAAATTTTTCTTAGAAACAACTTTTTTCATCAAGATAATTTATATGGTAAAATGTTAAAATTTAATTGTTTTAAATTATAAGTAGAATATATTTTTACCATTTAAAATAATGTATGTCATTACCATTAATTTTACATTTAATTCATAAGTAAAAAAATTTCAATATTTGATAATGTTTTAATTATTAAAACCTGTTTTCTGAACAACAAGATTAATTTTAAATTATTTACTGCAACTTCTGTGTTTTGAATTTTAAAAAATGGATTCCATATTTTGATTCAGTGGGTAAAAATTATTTTAATATGTTACTTGTATTTTTTTTACATTCTGAATAGTAACTACGATAATTTTTCTTTACTACAATTAAAGGTAAATTGGGTAATTAAGGGTAAAAATAAGATTATAAAATTACCCTAACACCTGAACAAAATCTATTGGATAAATAAAATTCGACCCATATCACATAAGGGTCATAATAGATTCGTTTCATGGACTATTGACCATGAAAATGATATAATTTTAATTAAAACCAATGAAAGTGACAGCATGTCCCTCTCTTATATCTTATAATTGTAATAATTTTAATTTAGTGATAAACTTCATAAAACATCAAAAATGAATAGTCTCTCCAAATATAATAAAATTATCTACTTTATGTGAATTTATTTAGTATTTTTAGGGATTAAATAATTATCATTAATTATGACACAATAATGATGTTGATATTATTTTATTGATTGAAATATGAAATAATAGGGTTTTAAAATATTAAAATAAATATTATATGAACTATTTAATGTGATAGACGAATTTTATAGATGAATAAGACTTATTATGAATCTATTAAATTTAATTTTGAATATATCCCTTGTATGGAGTTTATTTAAATTCAATTAAATGAATAGTGTCAAAATTTACACTATTGTTATTTTATAAAAATAACATATTATAAAATTGTTTAAAAATCAAAAAATATTTAAAAATTATAAATTTATATTTATATTGTCTAAAATTTCATAACGTATCAAATTATGGACAAATCACAAAACATAATTAATTATTTATAACAATTAAAAATTTAGAATATTACTACAAAATATAAAATTAAATATATTAAATAAGGATAAATCAATTTGATAAGGATTAAAATAAATTCACAACATGTATAAATTTTATTGGGTGATGAGATTAAAAACGTATCTCATGTCATTATAGAATTGAATAATTTTTTGAGGTTTTTATGTGGGGTTGGAATTTATTATAAATTAATATTTCTTATGTTTCCAAAGGTGCCCCTCTCCTCCCTTATATTAAGGAACATCCTCCCTCTCCTTCTCACTCCATTTTATGCCTTCATGCTCAGCCAAACCCTTCCAATTTATCTTATCCAATATCCTATAAACATACTAGTGGTCTTGGTAATCTTCAAAGTCCATCTTTAGTGCCCTAAGAGGTGGTTTAGAAGAGGCGCGTTGAAGAAGAGGTAATATCCTTTATCGATCCGTTAAAATTTATTTCTTCTTATAATTTCTCTTCATTATTGGTTTAATTATAAAGTAATAGCATCAGTATCACACATATACTGAAATTTTATTATAAATATTTAACAAACATATTTCACCCTCTATTTGTCCTATGGAAAAGGAAATCACCAAGCGTGCGTACGTACGGAATACCGTCTCCACGCCGTGGTGTAATTTGGTTTTACACCACCACATTAATTTGATGGGTATAATGGTATAATGAATAACTATATATGATTATTATAACATGATACTAATTCTGATTTATTCTATCATCCACTCCAAGACCATTCAATAATTATGGGAATGATATCAACGCTCGTGCGTACGTACGACTTACCATCTCCACGATGTGATGTGATTCGTTCTACATGATTTTCATTAAACCATTATTATATAAATGGATTGAATTTATAAATCTGATATATATTATACTAGTACCATTCTTGTAAATGATGTAGCTATATCCTAAAAAGAGGAATAAGAATTTATTCGAAAAAACATGCATAAGAACATAAAGCAATGAGCACCCTAATAACAAGTAGCAATGAAATATTACTAATAAGAAGCTAAGAATATGACCATATATGATATAATAACAATGAATATGAGTACTTAATTTTTCAATGACATTATTTAAATCATTATACAGTAGGTTCAGATACGTACAAAGCATATCAGACCTAAGGTAAGGGAAAATCTCGCAATCTCATTTTTATCCGAAATTGTTTATACATCAAGAATTTATTGTGGTGTATTTATCATCCTCATCCATGTATCAAAAATATGTAATATTAATTCTATCCTCCTAAAATTATTTAAATCCAATTTTAACTACTGGTGAATTTTTATTAAAATTTATGAAATGAATCGTTTTCTATTTTAAGTACTAGATACTTTTTGACTTTTTCAGCAAAAGTACTGGAAGAATGTTTTTTAAATTATAGGACATGAATAGATATTTATGATTTCATTGAAAATTATTTCCATGAAGCTTCCTTTACATTTTTTCAAGTTTATTTCCAATTAACTACTTTTAGTTTAATATTGCATGACATGCTAAGAAAGGAAAAATGTTTTTGATGTATAAAGGTTATTTTCCTTAAGAATAGAGTTCAAGTGTTTTATCAAAATTATTTTCCATCTATGATTATATAGGGTTCTGTTTATATCCCTATTATTACATTGATTTGATTATGTTATGATGGAATTGGTTTTATGAATTCCTTTCATCTTTTTCTAGATTTTGTTATAATGGCATGATTTTTAAGAATCCCATTTTTATTACATGGGTTATGTTATGATGTATGATATATGATTTTGTGGAACACATAAGATTGGTTTCATTATGAGATGGGTGGGACCTATATCTCCGTCCAATTCATTGGGTAAAGATTTATATATCATGAGATAGACATGGCTGGAACGACAAGTTAATCGAGTTCAGTGATACAAGACTGGAATGAGGAGTGAACTCGGTTCAGAAATTGACTTTTTCTGTTATGATAGTCATGGAAATGATTCTTGACCAATATGAAATGATTTTCTATGATTATGTGTGTATGACACAATGTTTCATGCTTTATGTTATGATTATTGGGATTACATTTCACTACTATGATTTATCCCATGTCATGATATTATGATCTCTTTTGCTGGTTATGATTTTCAAAATGTTTTGTTCTTATGAATATGATATGATTTATATTTTCTTTTTTTACCCTTACTGAGAATTTGAGATTACCCTTTAATTTGTTTTCTTTTCCCCAGGTCAGGAAGAAGTGTATTAATTAGCATATTCCAAAAGGGACTCTAGATGTGATGAAATAAGTGGGAGATAAAGTATATGATTTATGAACCAGTTGTTTATGTTTCCCAGTTTCTAAAGACATTACACATATATTGTCCTGTCATGGTTTTGTTATATGTTGTAATAAGTACGCTTCAATTCTAAAGTAATACCAATGTATGTTATGTATTGGTCGTTATAGTTGGTATCATAGGAAAGGTATAGTTAACCTTTGGAAACTAGGATGTGAAATCCTCAGTAAGAACCCAATGGATATGTCTTAGCAGAGAACACAATACTAGTGTTTGAAATTCCCATGAATAACCTAAGATAAGACCTAAAGTGTGAAATTTTATTCTTGAATATGTGGTTTTCCTATTATGATTAGTGTTTCTCACACTATTCTTATTGGTTTTATTCAATGGATGGAACCCGAAGGAACTTTGTTAACGATTAATGTGATGTGCAATTCAATGAATGTCCCACTGAGCAACCAAACGTTGTGGGAGTTGGAATGAAAAATATTTTAGACAGGATCACACAACTATCTCAAGCTATGAATCATGCATGACATTCAAACGAGTAAAGGAAGGAGCAGCATTCTGTTGAATACTTCAGGAGGTAGCATCCACCTTCATTCAGTGGGTCTTATGATCCATTAGTAGCTGAACAATGGATTAGTCCCCTGAACAGATATTTTTCATCCTACAATTTTGTGAACATGATAAATTCATCTTAGAAGTATATCATTTGTAATGTGAAGTTGATCAATGGTGGAATCTTATAAATAATTCAATGAAAAGTGATGAAATTGAGTCCATGGAATGGGAAGAGTTCAAGAACTTATTTTTCAATAAGTACTTCTCTTTTATTCTTCCAACAAAAATGGTGAAGGAGTTTCTTGAACTGATGCAAAACAGTGATGAATCTGTTGCTACCAAAGAATAAAATTTTACAAGGCATGCAAGGTACGATTATGGGATTATTATCCAACCTAAGAGAAAGATAGATCGATTATTTAGTGTCTTAAAACCAAGTATCTAAAGGTCATTAGCCATAAGAGACTTCAATAGATATAGGGAAATTGTTTGATGTGCTCTCAAGGTTGAGATGGAGATTGGAGTAACCCATCAGTCATATGGTTTTGATAAGAAGAGGAAAATGAAATTCAAATGGAAATATAAAGACCACACTGAAAAGAAGATGAGTTTTCCCTTATGCTCAAAGTGTGGAAAGAAACATGGAGTGAATTTTCTTAAAGGGATACGTAAATGTTTCAAATGTGGAAAAGTAGGTCATCGGGCATTTGAATTCGGCAGTGATGGGAAAAAGATGTCTAGTGATGCGACCAAAGAAAATGCTTCATATAATGCACCTCCAACACTTCAATGTTACAAGTTCAAGGAAATGGGGAATTATGCTAATCAATGCCCTAATCTAAGGGTTGATGATGATGATCAATGCCAAAAAACTCTTATGTCCAAAGACAAAGAAAAGCTGCAGGCAATTTCTATCAGTGATGTAGAGTATGATAATGAAGTAGTGAAAGGTACACTTACCATCTACTCTAAATTAGAAATGTTTTATTTGATTTTGGATCCACCCACACTTTTATTTCTTAATAATTTTCTAAGGGTATCACCGTACTACCTCAACAATTAGCTACTGAGTTAGGTTTGACAACTCCTAATGTCACAATGGTTGCATCAAAAGTTTATAATTCTTATCCAATTGATGTTTGTGGGAAAGTGCTTCCTGAAAATCTTTTGATCCTTCCTATAGTGTAATTTTATGTGATTCTTGGCATGTATTGTCTTTCCTTATATGGAGATCATATCAAATTCCAAATAATGGAAGTCACATTTCATATTTCTGATCAATCTACAATCATCTATTGATGAAAGGATGAATATAACATTCCAGTGGAAATTTATTCCATCTTATGGGTCTGGTTTACAATAAATGAAGGTTATTTATCTCAAATGGTTAGGGAGAAACTCATGATTTAGAATATTTCCATTTTACGGGATTTTGATGATGTCTTTCCAGAGGAATTTCTAGGTCTTCCACCAAATTGTGAAGTTGAGTTTTTAATAGAACTCTTATCGGTTTCTATTCCCATTTAAAAGAAACCTTATTGAATAGAACCAATTGAGTTGTATGAACTAAAGAAGAAACTCCAAGATAATATTGATAAGGGATTCATATGCCCCAGTGCATCACCTTGGGGGGAACATGTTCAGTTTGTTAAGAAGAATGATGGATCAATGAGACTCTTGCATTGATTATAGAGAACTTAAAAAGATCACTCTCAAGAACAAATATAATCTCCCACGCATTGATGACTTATTTGACCAACTACGCAGAGCTCAATACTTTTCCAAGATTGATCTTCATTCAGGGTATCATCAATTAAGGGTCAAAAGGGAAGATATACCAGAGACGGTTTTCTATCATATGTATGGATACTATGAAAGTATAGTGAGGCCATTTGGTCCTAATAATTCCACTACTATCTTCATGGATCTAATGAATAGAGTCTTTAGAGACTATCTTGATCAGTTTATGGTAGTCTTTATAGACGATATTCTTGTCAATTCAATGAGCAAGGAAGAACATTAAGATCACTTGAGAATTGTATTAAAGACCCTAATAAAGGAGAATCATTATTCCAAATTTCCCTAGTGTGAATTTTGGCTTCAAAAAGTTTCATTTTTGGGTCACATAATCTCAAAAGATGGGATATATGTGGAACCAGCAAAAACAAACGTTATCAAAAGATGGTTGATACCAACAATAGTAACTAAGACCCAATGTTTTCTTGGTTTGGCTAGATATTATCGATGTTTTGTGATTGATTATTCAGGATTATCTAATCCACTCACCAGTTTGACTTGAAAAAGTGTTATGTTTGTTTGGATAGAGGACTGTGAAGAGAATTTCAAAGAGGTAAAAAGAAGGTTATCCAGTGCACCTGTGCTCACAATGCCTTGTAGTGGAGAAAGGGTTTTGATATACAGTGATGCTTCCAAGAAGGGATTGGGGTGTGTTATCATGAAAAATGATATGGTGATTTCTTATGCCTCATTACAGTATAAAATCAAGGAGCAAAATTACCCAACTCATGATTTAGAGTTAGATGCGGTAATATTTGCATTAATGATATGGAGGCATTATCTTTATGGTGAAAGTTTTGATACTTATACTGATCATAAATGTTTAATGTATATTTTCAATCAATTGGAGCTGAATATGTGCCAAAGGAGATGTTTGGAGCTGATTACGGATTACGACTGCTCAATTCAATATCACCTTGGGAAAGAAAACAAGGTGGCATACACATTAAGTTGACTAGACCATGCTAGATTATCCATGATAAGGATCACAAAAGATACAATATTTATGGATTTACAAAGGATGGATATTGGAATTATAATGGAATGGGATAAATGTTATCTTTCACAAATGAATGTTCATCCATCTATACATGTGAAGATTAAAGAGGCACAAAAATAAGATGTAGAGTTACAAAAGAAGATGAGAAATGTTCCTGAATTACACATTGATTGTGATGAAATAATAAGGTTTAGGAGTCCGGTTTCTGTTCCTCCCATCCCAGAATTAAAGAATGAAATATTAGATGAAGCTCATAGTTCTTCATTCTCTATTCACCCAAGAAGAACAATTATGTATAGCGTCATGACGGAGTACTTCTGGTGTGATTGCATGAATAGAGATGTTGCTGAATATGTCTCTCGATGCATGGTTTTCCAGTAAGTTAAAGCTAAGAGATAGAAGTATAATAGGATGTTACAACCATTACCCATACAAGAATTGAAATGGGAAAATATCACTGTGGACTTTGTCACAGGACTTCCTAAAACATCCAAAGGCAATAATGCTATCTGGGTTATATTTGATCATCTTACGAAGTCGACACACTTCATTTCTATTAGAGAATATTTCTCTCTTGATAAGCTTGCTGGGATATATATGAAGAAAGTGGTAAGATTGCATGGAGTACCACTTCCCATTATATTTGTTCGGGATCCGAGGTTTACCTTGAGGTTTTTGATAATTCTTTATCATAATCTAGATATATAGTTGAGTTTCAGCACTGCTTATCATCCTCAGAAAGACGGTCAGTCTGAGAAGAAAATTCGAACATTGGAAGACATGTTGAGAGCCTACAGTATGGATTTTGAAGGTGGTTGGGATCAACATCTACCATTGGTGGAATGTTCTTATAATAATACCTTTCACTCCAGTATTCAGATGGCTCCTTATGAAGCTCTCTATGGAAAAAACATCTGAACTCCAACTTGCTGGGATGAAGTTGAGGAAAGAAACCTATTAGGAGATGATCTTGTTGATGAGATGGAAGAAATGGTCCTATCTATTCAACAAAACATAAGAGCAGCTCATAGTCGACAAAAAATTAATTCCACTAAGCGAAGAAAAGTCCTAGAGTTTTAAGTGGGAGATAAAGAGTTCTTATGAATATCTCCTTGGAAGAGTGTAATGATATTTGGAAAGAAGGGAAAGCTAAGCCCTAGGTATATCGTTTTTTTCAAAAAACTAGATCGTGTTGGTAATTTAGCTTACCGATTGGATCATCCACCAAATCTCTCCCAAGTTCAACATGTGTTCCATGTATCTCTCCTGAGAAAGTACATACTTGATCCTTCACATGTACTATGCTCAGAAGTTGTACTGCTAGAGCAAGATCTTTCTTATGAAGAATAGCCGATAGAGATTCTGGATCGTAGAGAAAAAGTTCTACAAAATTAGACCACTCGCTTGGTTAATGTTTTATGGAGGAACCAATAATTAGAAGAAGCTACATGAGAACTTATGGATATGATGAGGGAGAGGTATCCTCATCTGTTTGTTATGTAGTGACGAATTTCAGGGGAGAAATTCATTTTAAGGGGGGTAGAATGTAACACCTTGAGATTTTATGAGAAATATTTTTTAATGTCTTATGTTATACATAACACCAGGAGAATTGTTCACTACACACAACACTGGATTGGCTTGTGTTACATGCAAGGGCGACATTCCTCGATAGCTTGCGTTGCACGCAATTCTGAGTTTCACTAAACAATGATATATTATTATAATACTATGAACTGGCCATTATGAATAGTATTAACCAAATTTTAAATTTTATAACACTATAACTCATCTTACACATTTTCTATAGTGAGATATGAAAACAAAATCAATTATTCAGATAAAAGTAGTATTTAAAAAAATGCAGTTTTACCATCTTTTGATGGCGCGCCAATTTTAAATATAATTTTTTTCAAGTTTATAAGTTCAATTTTACAAAATAAACTTCTTCTTTTGAATCAGGATATAAAAATTTACAGTGGATAAATTATTTATACTTTTCTGATAACTTTCATATTTTGATGAATAGTAAATATATGCTAATTTTTTCTTAAAAACAACTATTTTATCAAGATAATTTATATGGTTAAATGATGAAATTTAATGGTTTAAAAGTATAAATATAATATATTTTTACCATTTAATATAATTTATGTCATTACCACTAATTTTACATTTAATGCATCGGTAAAAACATTTCAGTCTTTGACAATGTTTAAACTTTTAAAACCCATTTTCTTAACAACATGATTAATTTTAAATTAACTACTGAAACTTATGTGTTACAAATTTTGAAAAATTGATCCCATATTCGGATTATGTGGGTCCAAATTATGTTAATAGGTTACTTTCATTTTTTTTCCATTATGTATACTAACTACGGTAATTTTTATTTACTACATTTAAAGGTAAATCATGTAACTAAGGGTAAAAATATGATAATAAAATTACCCTAACACCTGCCAAAATTCTATTAGATAAATAAAAGTTGACCCATATCACCTGAGTGTCATAATATATTCATTTAATGGACTATTTTCCATGAAAATGATATAATTATAATTAAAACCAAAGAAAGTGACAACATGTCACTCTCTTATATCATATAAGTGTAATAATTATAATTTAGTGATAAACATCATAATAATAAAACATGGCTAGTAACAATAAAGCTAATATAATTATATACATCATGTGAATTTACTTAGAATTTTTAGGGATTATATTATTATCATTAATGATGATATAATAGTTATGTTGAAATTTTTTTATTGATTGAAATATAAAATAAATGGTTTTAAAAATATTAAAATAAATATTATATGAACAATTTAATGTGATCCACGAATTTTATAGATGAATATTCCTTATTATAAATCTATTAAATATTTTTCTTCGAATATATCCTATGTATGGATTTTATTTAAATTCAAATAAATGAATAGTGTAAAAATTGACACTATTGTTATTTTATAAAAATAACATATTATAAAAATGTTTAAAAATCACAAAAATATTTAAAAATTATAAATTTATATTTATATTGTTAGAAATGTCAAAATGTATCTAATTATGGATAATTCAATACATATATGTAATTATTTATAACAATTTATAATTTAGAATATTATTACCACTAATAAAATTAAATAGATTAAATAAGGAAAAATCAATTTAATAAGGTTTAATATAATTTCACAACATGTCTAAATTTTATTGGTTGATGAGATTAAAACCCTATCTCGTCTCATCTTCGAAGTGAGTCGTTTTTGGATGTTTTTATATGGCATTTCTATTTATTATAAATTAATATTTCTTATGTTTCCAAAGGTGCCCCTCTCCTCCCTTATAAAAGGGAACCTCCTCCCTCTCCTCCTCACACCATTTTGAGCCTTCAAGATCAACCAAACCCTACCAATTTCTCTTCTAAACTTCCTTAGAAACATACTAGAGGCCCTGGTATTCTTCAAATACAAACTTCAGTTCCCAAATAGGAGGTTTAGAAGAGGCGCGTCAAAGAAGAGGTAATATCCTTTACAAATCCTTTCAAATTTATTTCTTCTTAAACTTCCTCTTCATTATTGGTTTCATTATAAATTAATAACATTAATATAACCCATATACTGATATGTTATTATAAATATGATAAAAACCTATTTAACCTTCTATTCATCCTATGGAAAATGAAATAACCACGTGTGAGTACGTACAGAATACTGTCTCCACTCCGTGGTGTAACATGTTTTCCACCCAAACCATAATTGGATGGGTATAATGGTGTTAATAGTAACTATATATGATTATTATAACATTATACTAATTCTTACATATTCTATCATCCACTCCAAGAACATTCTATAATTATGGGAACGATATCATCACTCGTGCGTACGTACGGCTTACCGTCCCCACGATGTGATGTGATTCGTTATACATGATCTTCAATAAACCATGATGATATAAACGAATTGAATGTAATAATCTGATATATATTATACTAAAACCATTCTGTAAATGATGTAGCTATAACCAAAAAAGATGAATAAGAATTTATTCGACAAAACACACATAAGAACATAAAGCAATGAACACCCTAATAAAAAAAGCAATGAAATATTACTAATAAGAAGAAAGGAATATTACCATATATGATATCATAACAATGTGTATGATTCCAGAATAAGTCAATGAAATTTTTTAAATCATTATACCAGTGGTTCAGATATGTACAAAGAATATCAGACCTATGGTAAGGGAAAATCTCGCAATCTAATTTTTATCCAAGATTTTTTATACTTCAAAATTTACTAGGGAATATTTATCATCCACATCCATGTTTACACAATATGTAATATTATTTATATCCTCCGAAAATTGTTGAAATCCAATTTTAACTATTGATTAATTTTTATTAAAAATTTTGAAAGGAAACTTTTATCATTTTCAGTAAGAGATACTTTTTGACTTTTTCAGCCAATGTACGAGAAGAACGTTTTTTTAACTTATACGACATGAATATATTTTTATGATTTAATACAAAATTATTTCAATAAAGCTTCATTTACATTTTTTCAAGATTATTTCCAATTAACGTCTTTTATTTCAAAATTGTATGGCATGTTATGAAAGGAAAAAATGATTTTGAAGTAGAAATGATATTTTCCTCAGGAATGGTGTTCACATGTTTTATCAAAATTATTTTCCATCTAAGATAATATAGGGTTCTGTGTCTATCCCTATTATTACATTGATTTGATTATATTAAAATGGAATTATTTTAATGTAGTCCTTCTATCGTTTATGTATATTTTTTATGATGGCATAATGTTTAAGAATCCCAATTTTATTACATGGATAATTTTATGATGTATGATTTATGATTTTCTAGAATATATAAGAATGGTTTCATTATGAGATTGGTGGGACCTGTATCTCCCTCCAATGCATTGGGTAAGTATTTATATCTCTTGAGATAGACCTGGCTGGAACGATAAATTAATCTGGTTCAGTGATACAGGACTAGAACAAGGAGTGAACTCAGTTAAGAAATAGACTGTCCACTATGACAGTCATGACAATGAGTCTTGACTAATATGAAATTATTTTCTATGATTATGTGTGTATTCCACAATGTTTCCTATTTTTTGTTATGATTATTGGGATTATATTTCACTACTGCGATTTGTCCCATGTCATGATATTATGATCTTTTTTAGGTTAATATTTTCAAAATGGTATGTTCTTATGAATATGATATGATTGATATTTCCTTTGTTTACCCTTATAGAGCATTTGAGCTCCCCATTTTGTATGCATTATTTTCCCTAGGTCAAGAAGAAGTGTATTAAGTAGGATATGCCAAAAGGGACTCTAGATATGATGAAATAAGAGGGAGACAAAGTATATGATTTATGAACCAGTTTTTTATGTTTCCCAATTTCTAAAAACACAATACATATATGTCACTATCATGGTTTTTTTATTTGTTGTAACAAGTATGCTTCAATTCTGAAGTAATAACAATGTATGCTAAGTATGGGTCGTTATAATAACTTTAGCACCGGACGTCCATTTGATGAACTGTCAGTGGAACTGGTATTCCTGGGGCGCAATGGTCCCTTTATGTATACCCCACTAGAGTTTTAGGTATAGTTGAGATATGGTCAGGTTGGATTGAGCACGAATCCAACCGGGTCCCAGGGACTAAAAGGTTAACAACTCACAGACCGAGAATCCGATTGATGTGCCGTCATTTGCGTTGAGACCACAATGACGTGGGGTACCTTTGGGATAGTTATTCATGGGAATTCATGGAATATGATGTTTCGACACTTGGCTTGTGGAGAAAACCCTCCCGGAATCAAGAATGCTTTGTGCAGGAACCCTATGGTTGGCTGCTCTTAGACTACTATTCCATGATCCTACGTGGGTTTGACAACTCTGACTACTATTCCAGGATCCAATGTGGGTTCGAATGCTCTGACTACTATTCCAGGATCCTACATGGGCTCAATAGATCTGACTATTGTTCAAGGATCCTATGTGGGTTCAATAGCTAAGACTACTTTTCTAGGATTCTACGTGGGTTTGACAGCTCTGACAACTGTTCCAGGATCCTACATGGGTTCGACAACTCTGACTATGGTTCTAGGATCCTTCATGGGTTCGACAGCATTGATTACTGTACCAGGATCCTATGTGGGTTCTACATAAAATATGATTCAGTTACTACATCAAATCATATCTATCACTCTACATAAGTTGTATACATGTGTTAGCTGAGTCAGTAACTTTTGTGTTTACCTCATGATTGAGATGGATTACTTGATAACTTAGGTATATGTAGGCATATACCTAAGTGGGGTTATCTGTTGATTTCATAAGTTTTTTTTATCCCTATTTAATTTTGTGAGACCTTGAGGGTCTTAGGGTCCCTACCGAGTATCGTTATACTCACCCCTACACGGGCTATGCCCCCACCTCGTTGTGTTGGTTGTAGATGACGAACAACACTAATTGAGGCAGAGAGTACCAGGACTAAATGGTATCCGGAGGTGGACCTTATGAAGTGTCGGTACACTTAGAAGACTGAATGATGTGGAGTTCTAAGTAGGCTATCTGTACCTACCCTTAAGGTAGGAATCCCTTAGGATGACCCATCAGCTATTTTTCCTTTCTTCAGTTGTACTTGTATTTACAGTTCCTTGTAGTTTATTGTTGGGATTGTATTTCTGGCCCCTTTAATTTTCGAAACTCTTTTGTTATACATATTACCAAGTATTTTGTATCAAGATGTGTGCGTTTCCAGGTCATCAAAGAAATGCCTTCCCTGTTTTAGAGAATTATGCCTTTGGTGCTAGTCGCCACCCCCGGCCCTTTGGAAGGCGGGCTTGGGGTAGTCACGACATGGGCCCCGGTTGATGGGTCGTTACTAATTGGTATCATAGGAAGGTTCTGCTGCAGAACATACGACTCTGATTATTCTTTTCTGTGAAACAATAGTGTTAAGAGTAGTGAGTGTGGTATTTAGTTCAGGGAGTCTGGTGTTGTTGCGAAGGCCGACGTATACATACACCAAGACGATGACATCTGATTTCCGGCTCAGTGAACGAAAAAAGGATTGTGTGTGTGTTTTCAAAAGTTTTCTTTGAGTCAGCTCACCTGGTATAATTTATTGACCATGGAACACTTGTTTCTTTCCAAGATGACCCCACATAAACAACCAGCCAGGGGTCCAAGATTTGTATGAGATGGAAGCCCACTGAGTGACAAGGCCTCAGTGTAGGGCCATCTTCTAGTAGAGGTAGCAATGGTGGCTTCAGTGGTAAAACTCCCCATTGGGCCCCTGATGACACCAACCCCAGTAGTAGACGATTCATGCTGCTTGGGCATGTTGCACGATTTCTAGTGCCTGAGGCCACCTAGGTTCAAGGGAGAGACAGAACCACATACGACTGAGGATTGTTTGGAGGCTATGGTGAGATTTTTCTTAACAGGTAGGGAAACCAGACGACCTCGTGGTGATTCTTATTGCTAGTGTTATACATGAAGAAGTGGGGAGATGGTGGATATTGATGCACTATGTTCACAGAGATATGACACTACTATGGGCAGAATTATTGATCCTGTTCCAGGAGGAGTTTGTAACAATGACTCTTCACGCAGGGTGCATACAGGAGCTATTTCATCTGCAGTAAGGCAGCATAACTGTAGCTTAGTACTTAGTGAGCTTCACAGACCTCTCATGATACTCCACTGATATGGTACGAGACCCATTCTTCATAGCCTGGGCCTTTGATCAGGTACTCATGTGGGAGATCAGAGCATCAGTGATCTCACTCACCATCTCGATGCAGGTAGGGGTGTTAGAAAGAGCCCTCATAGTGGAAAGTTTCCTTGCTGAGCATTCTCCTGCAGCGAGATCCACCACCAGTTGACACATATAGTAGTCTTATACAGTTAGAAGTAGACAGATGTCGTAGAAGTCCAAGAGGACCAGACCAATAGGAGGATGACTGCATGACTCAGGATCAGTTGTGCGGGGCACATGGAGTACAGACATACATGCCTGGAGCGGTTAGTGTTTCACATGCGGCGGGCAGGGTCACAAGGCTCGTGACTGGCTGACCCACCATTCGGATGATAAGCAGACTATCGAAGGACAACCCATACAGAGACAATGATTCAATAGAGGTGGTCTGTATGGAGTAGGTGGATGTGGTAGAGGAGCTGGTCGTGCAACTGGCGGTGGACGACATTACGAGGTGTTACCAACACCACAACCAGGAGGTCCACCCAGACCATAGGGAGCAGGTGGACATGGGAGAGCTCAGCTCCAGGCAGCTGACGCCAACGATCATGGCTCTCCAGAGATTATTTGAGGTATGATCTGAGTCTACTCTACCTTAGCTGTAGTTCTTATAGACACAGGTGCCAGTCACTCTTTCATTGCCACTAACCTCATTCAGAGCTCAGAGATTATGATGGAGCCGTTGGCTCGATCCATACGGCTAGAGACTCCTACAAGAGAGGATTTGATGATTATGCACTAGTGTCTGCAGTGTGAGATTACTCTTGGAGGTGAGAGAATCGGTTGGGATCTCCTAGTATTGTCGTCGAGGCCTTACGACGTCATCTTGGATATGGATTGGTTTTTTACTGTCCATGTTCATATTGACTGTATTAGGCGCAAAGGGTTGTGTGTCCACACGGATGTTACTAGGTTTACCTTAACTGGAATGAAGGGAGCCTTTGCAGCGCAGGATGGAATTTCCCAAAGGAGAGTTCAGCCAATCACACATCATTTTACTTGCATCACCCTCAGATATGTTGATGTAGAGAGTCCGAGTTATCCTGTAGTGGAGGACCAGTACATGGATGTTTTCCCTAATGATGTTCCAGGTCTACCCCTTCATAGAGAGGAATAATTTTACATTTACTTGTACCCTGGGATGACACCGATATCTAAAACATCATATTGGATGGCTCCCACGGATCATCGTGAGCTACGGGTATAGCTAGAGCACTTGTAGGGGAAGGGATTCATCCGGCCCAGTGTTTCTTCCTAGGAGCCCTGATTATGTTCACCAAGAAGGTTGATGGGAGCTTCAATATTTGTGTCGAATAACATCACCAGAACCTGGTGACCATGATGAACAAGTACCAAATCCCGAGGATTGACGATTTATTTCATTAGCTGATGGGAGCATGGTGGTTCTCGAAGATAGACCTTGGATCAGACCAGAACCGATCCTACAACTTACCCTTTACTATGTTTTGGCCATATCTTTGGCACTGAGTGTCCATTTGAAAAACTGTCTGCGACGCTGGTATTACCTGAGTGCGATGGCCCCTTTGAGTATATCCCACTAGAATTTTGGGAATTGTTGAGATACGGTCTGGTTGAATCGAGCACGAATCCAACCGGCCCCCGGGACTTAAAGGGTAATAACTCATAGATCGGGCGTCCGGTTGATGCGCCGTTAGTTGCGTTGATACCCCTATGACGTTGAAAACCTTTGGGATACTTCTTCATGGGACGTTGTGGCAGATGACGTATTGATATTTGGCTTGAGGAGTAGACCCTTCCGGAATCAAGCATGCTTTGTGCGGGAACCATGTGGTCAGCTGCTCTATGACTACTATTCCAAGATCATACATGGGTTCGACAGCTCTGAATACTGGTCCAAGATCCTACGTGGGTTCGACAGCTCTGACTAATCTTCCAGGATCCTACATGGTTTCGACATCTTTGACTACTATTCCAGTATCCTACATGGGTTCAACAGCTCTGACTACTGTTCCAGGATCCTACGTGGGTTTGACACCTCTAAATACTGTTCCAGGATCCTACGTGGGTTCGACAGCTTTGACTGCTGTTCTAGGATCCTACATGGGTTCGAAAGCTCTGATTATTATACCAGGATCCTATGTGGGTTGGACAGAAAAGATGATCCAGTGGCTATATATAATCATATCTATCTCTCTACATAATTTATATACCTGTGTGAGCTGAGTCAGTAACTTTTGTGTTGACCTCATGATTGAGATAGATTACTTCATAACTTTGATATATACATGTGCATATACCTAATTGGGGTTATATATTGATTTCATACATTGATTTTTAGCCTTAATAGATTTTATGAGACCTTTATGTTGTCAGGATCTCTACTGAGTATCGTTATACTCACCCCTGCATGGGCTATGCATGCACCTCGATGTGTTGGTTGCAAACAATGGACAACGCTGACTGAGGTAGAGAGTACCAGGACTGGGGGTACCTGGAGGTGGACCTTAAAACGAGTCGGTACATGTAGGATATTTATAGACGTGGAGTGTTGAGTGTGTTATTTGTACCTACCCTTCCGGTAGGAATTCCGTAGGATTCCCCAACCGTTTTTTTCCTTCAATTCTTCAATTGTACTTGTATTTCTAGTTCCTTGTACTTTACAGTTGGGATTGTATTTCCGGCTAATTATCATTTCAGCACTCTGTTGTTATATAGTTTAACCAGTGTTTTGTATCTAGCTGTGTGCGTTTATAGGTCATAAAGGCAATGCATTCCCAGTTTTTGGGAACTACGCCTTCAGTGCTAGTCGCTAGCCCCTGGCCTATAGAGGCGGGCTTGGGGTAGTCACAACACGGGACCTGGGGGACGGGTTGTTATATATTCAATACATTAAACTAATAATTTTAAAAAAAATTATAGAGTAATCATTTTAAGAATATTATATAGTAATAAAAAAATTTAAATCACTGATTTTTTTTAAAACTAATTTTAATGTTATATTATCTATTTATATACTAATAACCTACATTTTCATGAAATTTACCTTTATGAGAAGTTAAGGAATTGAAATATGAATAATTTCTAATTGATTAACTACCACTTCATTTTCCTCTCACTATAAATTACTCTAGATTACAATTCAATGAAATGGAAATGAATGTTTATCTACCTAAGGAAAGTAATTTTCACTTGGAATATGTTAAATAAAATTTTCTTATAATTATTTTAACTTCCCCCCTTAAAATTAAATAAGAATACTCTAAAAATTTATATTTAGTGGATGATTTCATGAACAATTAAATTAAATTTAGGATTAATAAAATATTATTCAATCTCAGTAGAGATCTTATTTTCCAAAATCTACGATTTTTTATCTGATTAGGAAACCATAGATTGAAAACAAAATCTCATTAAACATTAAATATAATGTGAATATATAAAAATATTCCATATTTTCAAAGCATTCTTCAATAGATTTTTGTGTGTAATTTTACATAGAATCTAAGGGTAATTTAGAAATGGGATGATTTTTTTTGAAAATAAATAAAAAATTATTTTGACACGTACTAAAATCCAATTTTTATATATTATTTCAATGACATAGTAAATTTCACCATTATTTTGAAGATTATAGTGGTTTTTCATGAGTTGGAGAGCTATGAGGGTCATTATATACCATATAAAGTACGTAGTTCACTATTATCATTTCAATATAGCTCTAAATAAATGAAATAAAAACTTATTCCAAAAAATTACACCACATAATTTATCATTTCTTATAGACATTATCAGGACCTATTTACAGTTAATGAGAATAATAGATTCTTTTAAGAGTTTTTTGGAGTATATTATTTTTTATAGAATATAAATTTTCATTAATAAATTGAGTTAGTGTATTTTTTTTAATGTTTCCTTATTTTCTACTATAAGAATTTTGTTTTTATTTTATATAAGATAAATGGTGTTTTAAATAAGGGCTTTCAGAATTTATAAGAGTGGTTTGATTTTATAGGACTATTGAAGCCAATGGAATCAATGTCTCTATCATAAACATATGGGTTGTCAATATGTGATGGTTTATGTAATGAAAACATATCCTTCAAAAAGGTATTCATTGTTATATTATGGTGGTCTGGTTGGTTAAATAAAGCGTAACATTACATTGGAAGAAACCCACGGTTTTTCAAAATTTTGATTGTTTGTATTTTATGTTTTAAGAAAATGTTCATTATGATTTTTTTATGTATCATCTAAATACTATACCCCCTTCTCATTTACATATTTAAAAAAACTAATCCAATATTTTATACTTAGATCTTCATTATCATATTCTCTCATATTTTCTCTTCAAATAAAACTATGATTTTTTATTTATTGGTCAAATGTTTCGTTGACATTAATTATGATGGAATATTAATGTTGCGACTCAACAGATTTTTAAAAGTCTTAATAATGAGTTATATTTTGGTTTCACAAAAAGATAGAATATACCAACTATCTAAGGATTTTATTTTTAATGTTTTTATTTATACTATATAAAATATATATTAAAATTTATCAGGTCGACCCATAAGTTTATTTAAATTTTTTAAATGTGTTGCTATTTTGTATGAAAGTTTTCATTATGAATATTAATTTTTTAGTGGTTTTTTTATTAGTACTTAATACATTATAAATATAGGGAAAATTGTTAATGATAAGATTATTAGGTCTATGTTGATGAAGAATATTTTTAAATAGTTATGAAATATAGTTTTAGGAACCCTATATTTAAATAATAACACTTATATTGTTTTTATAGATAAATAATTTAAAATTTAATTTCATTTTTTTGATAAATTCAAAAAATATATGGAAAAATTCATCTTATTTCTATTATAGGTTTTTTATCTATATTTACATAAATTGTGTCACTATGTGGTTGTTTTCACCCTTTTGAAAATAATTTTATAACCCATTAATTATGTATGAACTATTATCAAAATCATTAGATTCCACTAAAAATTTAAAAGTAGTAACCAAATAGAAAACTTTTTATATGATCAAAACTTTTATTATAACTGAATTTTGATTTAAATATGTTTTTTTAAAATTATCACTACCATTTCACATTATTTTTTCAACTTCTTTTGAAAATAATTGTAAACTAAAATCATTTAAATTTCTATTCAATGTTTATTTTCAAAAGTTGGGAAAATAATTAATTTTATGCACGGAAGAGGTGAAAAAATTATTTTATGCTATCTTCCATTCTAATACACTACAATATATCATCAGAATATTTCAAATTTTTATTTTAGGCATCCATTTTCACCTGTATTGGGTACTAATATATCTCAATATTGAACACACATTTACTGATTCGATATAATTATTTTTTTCAAGGACTTAGTTGGTTACATTTATCTATTTTTCTCTTGAATGAAAACATCACATTTAGAAATCATGGGAGTATGTTTTAAAAAATTATTGAAGTTAAATTTTATGAATGGATGAAATATTATAAGACATACTTATAAATAGGATATCATATAAACTTTTAATCCACATAGACATCATATTATTTAATATAAAAGAATAAAATGTGTTAATTATGATTGAACATATTTTTTAAACTCACCCATCCACTAGTAATGATAAATTTTTCCTTTTCAAATATATATGTTTATTACATTTTGAGAAAAGTAAAAATTGTAAGAAAATTTAAATTAAAACTAAAATATTATTTTATATTTTTAATATTTTAAAAATAATTAACTTTTTTGAAACCTGATACCTTATTATCCCAAAATAGTATCTTTTGAATTGAATGGTCTTTTTTGGAACTTGAGATTATCTAGAGGAGAAAATATATTTTCAATAATAAACCTTATTAGAACATTGTTTTTCCTTATTCATGTTATTAATTTAATATAATTGAATATATATAATTAGTTTCTTGATGATAATAAATATCATAAATGTTGGTGAATTTGAGGTGGCTCTTTTTGGACACATGTTTATGACCCCATTTTTTGGATATTTTAATAGTTTAAATGAAAAAATGGGTATTAATTCTTAATATATTTAATATTGGAAATTATTAAGTAAAACTTTATTTCATTAAATGTTTTCACATCAATGTAGATTTTTTAATCCAAATTGATCAATTATTCATTCATTAATTTGTTTTTGGTTAAAAATATTCATTCATTATTTGTGTGAATTTTCTTCTAATATTTATTTTGGAAAAATTTGAATGGTTTATGTTTCTTGGAATTAATTCATTCAAAACTATTTGTTTTCATATTAAATATATTTTTTTTGGATTAAAAAATTTATTTATGAATTAATTTTTAAAAAAAAATTAGTATAATTAAATATTATGTTTATTTTATATTCCATTATGATAATTTTCACAAATTATTATGTTATTTTGTAAGAAACGGACCTCCGTAAAGGCTATTAGAAGGTTGTGAAAAGGTATTACTACATCTCAATGGATCTTATTAAGGTAACTAAGTATGCAAAATTACCTATATAATTGTTATAGGGATTTTTATAAGGCTATATAATTATAGTTTTTTCATTGTTTTAGTCTAAATAGACTCATGTAAATGTGTCCACATAGACCTAAGCACTGAATATTGATCTCATGGAAAGGTTTTATAAGTGTAATTTCACACACATGAAAGGGATTTATAAGGGTGCCAATACATTTTTTCGAGATTATTTTTAACTACTGATAAGTACAATGTGGAATTCATTTCTCTCAAAATGTATATATTGGTATATCAATGGTCATGCTTGAATCTTGGAATCCCAGACTATGTAGAGATATTAAAATCATCTCATTTTAAGGTACATCCAACGTTGTAGTTCTACATAACTTAAGAGAAAGGATATCTCAAGGTAACACTATGGATTATGAAGATACATAAAGGACAAAGGTATTTATTAGATATGCTTTATTTATTATTTCACTATTATAAAATGAAAATCATATCATGTACCAGATAAGGATGATGATAAAAGTGCATGGGTATCTACTAATTATTGTTGGATAAACATTATAGGAGTGAATGAAGATAATATTCACGTCTAGATTCATCATTCATAGAGTTGAATCCAATTTCACAAGGGCGTGGTATATTTATTAGTGAAATTGGCTTGAATAATAGGTTAATGATGATGAATTGTTAGTGTGGACATGTGGTGACTCATGAGATATGACACGAGAAGCATTATATGATCTATAACATAGGTAGTTGATACATATTATAATTATACATTAATATAATAATGAATCAAACACTAATTAATCAAAGAATATTATCAAACCATAGACTAGGAAGGGATATTCAAATAAAGATGATGTTAAATGTTAGAGGACTGAGCTGTTGTTCATGGAGAAAATAAGTTAGAGATTGATGTTGGAGTGTGATTTAAGATCTATTGGGAATTATTTATTCATATATTTTATTTTCCCATATAATTTTATACAAATTTTTACTTTTTTTCATTTATTTTCTAACATACACTGTATCTAAATATTTTGTCTGGAATTTAATAGTTGTGGTCTATATAAAATTTATATTATTGATATAGAATATTGATATTTCAATTCATTTATTATAATATTTTATATCCTCCAATCCAGTTCTCGATTTAGTTGATGAACTAACATATAAAAATAAACTTCAAAAATATTAGCATAATTTCATCATTTTCAATAAATTGGATGTTTGAGAAGTTTGTATTAACGATAATTGTTGGGAAAAAATAACTCAAGGTATCATTTTAAGGGTTTGGGTTTGAATGTGTTTGTAAATAAATTAGGTTCCCATGGATAGTGATGAAGTTCCATAGTTATTTTTGAAAATTTATGTTAACAATGATCCAAGACAATTTAATGGATGCCTTTTAGGCATTACAGAATGTTGCGTATACATGGTGGCACCATTTCCGTGTGTATTCCAAATGTTTTGGGTCGAAAATTTAAAGGTTAGTTCAATCACCTTGAAAGTTTATTTTATAATAAATCCTCATAAAAATGGAAAATTCATGTGTTTCACAAAGAATAGAGTTTCATGGAAGTAAGCATCTTTATAAAATATTTTGGTGTCATGAAGACTAGGATTCAAAAAGGTGTGATTCATTGCGAATTCCTGATCTAAAATGATATAACATGGATACTATGAGAAGTGGGTCACCACAAATTCTCAAACGGTTGATAGTAATCCCCATTACTATGAGATGCTTTGTTAATGGGAAAATTTACATGAAGATTCACGAAAATTTTGAGAATCATGAATGAGATGGAATGGATTTGTGAAAAGGTGAGGACATGGATTTAATACTCTACAATGGGACTCAATGTCTATAAATATTCTTTTACACCCTAAAAAATGTTGATCAATACTTAATGAAAATTCTTAGGCTCTGAATTTGTGAAGGTGATTCGTTATGGTTGTTATTTGGAAATAATTTGTCAATAGAGGAACTTCACCAAGGCTATAAATGGTGACATAAATTTGCAAGCATCTTGAATGTATTGATGTTTCTGAAGGATATAAAATCCCAAAAAAAATTAGATATTCACTAACAAGATTTGAGATTCACAAAAGTGTTTCATATTTGTTAATGGAGGTTGATTCATGACGGCTAGTTGAGCTTTTCGAAATAGGTTTTCTTCATGAAAGTTGTTGGGATCGTAATGGTAGAATAATATTTTGAAAAACAGGGTTGTTTCACGAATGCATTGTGTGCCTTGTAAAGTAAGTGAACTTTGTGAAAGTGTTAAAAAGTGATTGTCCAGTAGAATTTTGGTAAAGAGATATTCATCAAGTGGGTGAAGGTGTGAATTCAGTAGATTATCTACTTAAACATGATGATTCATTCTTTATCTCTAATAAAGGGACATACATTTCTATAAACTATGTGTGAATCCTTTTATGAAAAATGAGAAAAGTAAGATGATTATGGTGTTCCTTTACTCTAAAAGTGATCAATCAAAGGGGATATTGACGGAGTGACCCTTGGGAAGTAGTGATATTCCCATATACAATGTAAATGTTGTGATCGTGGGCATATAAGTGATTGATCCTAAATATTGAATTGGTAGTGAGATTTAGTAAAGTTTTTACATCATCCCATTACTATCATATGCTCCATAGATGTAGCCTAGTGATAGTGAAATAAGTAAAATAGATGGGTCTCATGCATTATTTAATTTATTTTCATATATTTCAATAAGAATCGGAGAGAAGAGTTTTTTTCTTCATGAAGAAATAAGACCATAAGGGGCTATTGTTTTAATCTGTTATACACTGATTCACCCCTCTCTCAAGTTATTTAACCTACCTGGGCAAACAAGAATTAATATTCAATATCAATCAATAGAATTCATATTGAGTGACTTTTTATTTCTTAATTTTTTTATAAAAATCCACCCATTTAATATGTAACTTCATTTGATTTACTTTTTAATCAACATTATTGAATGCCACATGCCATATACATTGGTTCTAACATTAAAAAAATTCAAACCTAACACTCATATTTCATAATTATTTTTGAAATTTTTCTTTTCTGTTTTATCATGTTTATTTTTTGTTTTCATTATAATAAAATTCAAATAGTTGAATTATAACCAAATTTATTCCCATTGTTTTCAACTTTCATTGTTACTATTCTAGTGTTTCTATGAGGTATAAATTTGTATTTTAAACGAATTTAATTATTTTCTTATTAATAAGTCATTATGGTTGTCTTGTGGCTTGGATGGCTAATAATGAATACACGCTATATTTAATCGATTAATCCCTATTTTTGGTCCAATAATTATTATTAAACATTTAATATTTTAAGAGGAATAATTGGAATTCCGAATTATGATAATATGATTTTCTGATCATAATCGGATCACTGAAACCAAAGTTTAATTTATGGAGACATTAGATTGTTTATTATACCCAATTATATATATATATATTTATATATATATATATATTTAAGTTCTCCTTTTTCTATTATTCAGTATAATATCATTATCTTCAGACCATATATTGTATACTTCTTCCATATGGTAATATTTAATTCCATTGGTAAACCATTAAATTTTTATAGTTATGAGATCGAGTCCCCTTCATAAAAGGATCAATATTCTTATTTTAGGTCATTCCACTTGTTTTTATGTGTCATTATATTTTTAGATGATGAGTTATTTCATATAAATATGGAGAATATTTTTAAATATTGATGAATATTGGTTTTATAGAAAATGTTTTTCAGAATTAGGATGATTACTAAATTACTAATCATCCTTTGGTAGTGGAATTTTTTGATCATTGATTTTTTTAACTAATTTTAAAACATTCTATTTTTTACAGATGTTATTTATTGAGTTTGATCATTAATTGGTTTTATTTTTTTATATTATTTATGTTGTGATTATTTATGAAACTAAAATGAAACCCCAGTGTTGAATGAGCTTATTATTATAGTATATGTGATATTGTGTTCACTCCATTTCAATATTTATTTTTTATATATATTATTATAGAAATTATTTTGGTTAATTTGGTGATATTTTACTAATTATATTTAAAGACATTTTGACAAGTGATGATTTAGTGTATATTATTTTTCAGGGTTTTATAGAGATGTTGGTGTGGATAGGAAAATTTGGATTTATAATATATGAAAATGTTTTGAAATAGATGAATAAACTCTAAATATATAGTGGATGATAAAACATTGATAATGTCATGATTAAACAAAATTCTGATACAGCTTATTAATTTGGGTATTTTTAGTCTCCTTAATATTTAATTTTTGTGAATAAATTGTTTTCATTTTTATATTTTATAAAAATTGGATTATTCATTTAAAGGAATTTACATATTTATAATTTAATTTTTATTATAGATAAATGCGCCCACTTTTGAACTTTTAAATGAAATGATAACATATGGGAATAAGTAAGAAAATGATTGAAATTATTGTATTGTATTAATAATTTCATAAAAGGGGATGAAGTGGAGAATAAATTTGGATGATTATGTGGTGGATTTTTTATTGGTATGATTACAAGTAATAGGGATATGTTTATAGTAGTGACTTCATGGGAATTGAAAAAGTGTTTTAGAGTAGGTTTGATTTTATATGGGATATATCATTATAGTGTGAAATATGTTATATCGTTATTTATTTTTTTAGATATTAACCACAACCAGATGAATTGGAAAGATGTTTTAGTACTGGGTTTGCCCCTAACATCTAGGAGGTGGGTAATACAGATGGATTACTATTCTCTCTCTATCGATCTTTATTTTAGTCATTATGTGTTTATATGGTAATGGATATGGTTGAAATTATGATTTATTTTTTTATTGTGTGTGGTCTTGATATGTTGTTATGGTACCTGAATCTAGAATGTAGATATAGAACGAAATTATAGAGAAATGAAATATTTTTCATTCATGCAAGGGACACTAGATTGTTAAGGTAGATGATGTGGAATAAATATTTTTGTATATTTTTACAATTCACTATATTAAAATATTTTTTAATGATTATTAGTGTGAGTGAGTGGTTTTATGGGTTTAAATTTGACATGAGATGTGGCCAGACTGGGATTTACTATTTATTCATTGGGACATTAGTATACTTACTACAAAATTTCATTATAATTTATTAGAACCAACCTATTGATTATACATAAATAATCACTTATAAATATAAATAACATTTTCATAAATTTTTAGGATAGAGTCATATAATTTTATTGACCTTAATAACTAATGATATAGTTATTGGTTATTAGTAGGGCAGTTTCAACCTTTAAGGATAGTTTGATTGTTATATTTTATTATCATATATTATGTTTTAATGTTTCAAATGAAATTATATGAATTATTATATCATGAATGGGATTTTTTGGTCAATTTTATTATGGAGGTGATGTTAATCAGTAGTTTATTATTCATTAGTGGTATTAAATAGTGTAATTATTTTCATTTTGTATGGTATATACCCTTAGTACTTGTCATTTTCCTTCTTTATTAGTGGTGGTATCTAATAGTCACACATGACCTTAAAACTAAACTAGGAGGGGTTCTATTAGTGATGAGATGTAATATAATTATTCCATTAAAACACTGTTTTTCTTCTCCAATCACATTATGAACAACATTACCCATGACCCATTTGACCATAATTTATTATTACTCATGCTACAAGCCTATGAATTATTATCAAATTTCTAATGAACTTAAAAATTTAATCCATTTCCTATAGGTGTGACACATGACTCTTTACTAGACAAAGAGAACACCTAATTTCTCATGATAATAATGACAAGGTTATAAACACTTGCATTCTTATATATACTCTGTTTATCCCAAATTATCGATTTAAAATTTTTATCTTAATGTTTTATATTTTTTATAAATTATACCCATCCCTTTACTAATTTTTCCCATATTATAAAAATTATTAAATATGCATTAATTTTTGGAGATCATGATCCAAAATATTTAAAAAATGAGTTCATGATATTTATTTGTTTTTATCATTATATTATATTTTTATCAATTTTAATTTATTTATTTATTATTTAACATCATATATTAAAGTAATAAGATAATGATTTATTTATTATGTATTTATTATTAATTATCAGTGGTATAAAATTAAAATTAACTTCTGAGATTGAAAAAAATTATATTTAATTATGATACACATATACATAGCATAAAAAATTCACATAAAAATAACATATTGATATGTTATTTATAAATTTTGGAAAAGTCGTCACTAAAATTATAATTCAAACCCTTAGATGAGAATAATGTTGGAATTTTTGTTAAAAAAAATTCCTATGTTCCCCTAATTTTTTTTCATACATTGTATTTTGATATATTACAATGACAATGTGAGTTATCTTATTTTTGACACATTATATCTATGATTCAGTGTTTTCATTATCTTTTTCTATTGTGAGAGTTTGTGATCCAATTATTCCGCTTATAAATGTTGTGTATGTGTGGTATCTAACATGTACATATATATAGGAGTTACAAAAAATAAATTATTTATAAGATAATTATTTTGAGATTTTTTTATATGAAATGATTACTATATGATCAAAAGTATAATAATAAGGAATTTATTATTGGATTATCATTCTATTATTCTAAAACATGACAAAAAATATCAAAAGTGATATTATTGGGAACAATTTATATTTAATAAGGAACTCTATGTCTCGTTTGTGACTATTAACCTAGATTATTTATATACTATGGTTTAATTTAATATTTCAGTCAATGAATTAAAAAAAACAATAGAATTAAATATGAAAATATTATTCTTAATTGATTCACCATTCCTATATAATCATGTAAGGACTATTTTTTCACACTCTCAACATATACCATTATATAGATCCATTTGTATGGTTTTGTTAAATCTAAAATTAAATAAGAACATTATTGATGGTCTTAGTTGATCCAAAATCATTTTAAATTACATTAACCATTCCCTATTATTCATTTCTATATTTTAAATATCCTTGTTTATTAACTATTAATTTTAGGTTTATAATTAGAAATAATATTCACCTCTATTTTCAATTCCCTTTTATTACACATTTAATGTTTTGAGGTAACCCTAAAATCATAATTAAATTTAATAAAATTTTGTTCCCCATGATGGAATCCGACTTAAATATTATATATGTATAAATTTTTATTAATTATGAAATATAAATTAAATATAAAATTATTGTGAAAAATATTAAGCATACAGGTACAAATCATAATATATTGACTTGTTTTGAGATATTTGGTAATCATATTAATGAATTAGAGGTTATGTTATCCAATTTATAAAAATTTATGAGTAATATGTACATTATACTTATATAATTATGATACTAGTAATTATAATTCATACATACAAATAACCATGATGAATATTGGAAAATATTATTTTATATCTATATATTCTATTATTTCCCCATAAAAAATATTAAATTATTTACATAATCAAATAAAATTTTCAGTGACCATAATGTTGATTGTACACATATTCGTGATAAAAACCACATTAATCTATCTTTATTGATGTTTATTTTTTTTTACATTTCATTTTTTTTATTTTAACATCTTTTATAACTGAAAATAATTTATATATATGTTCTTAATATTCGGTAATTTTAATTTTTTTGAAATTATTTCGGAATGTTATAATAGCTTAACTTCCTTTAAAAATTTCAAGACCATAGATTTTATAAAAATTATTTGATTAATCCTAGTCTCTACTATAATAGTAAGATAATTTTCTTTTAGGGAATCCAACACCTTATTTTCCATTATTAAAATCTCATTTGGATGGTTGATGAGTATGGTTGTATTAGTTTTAAATATACAAGAAGATATGAAAATTAAATGCACTATAAAGTAATCTATGATTAGTCATTAATCATGGAAGGATAATGATGGAATGGTTTTGAGAAATACTCAATAAAACTGGTGATGATGATTGGAACCTTTTATGGATTCCATGGATCTAATTCACTAAAACAATTCTCCATGCTCGATGTCATGATGCCTGGAGAATTTTTATTGACTAATTGGATGTTTCTTTTATGAAAAATCACCTCGATTGGTGGTGATTATTGGATAATTTTCATGGATTCCATGGATCTTATTTTCTATGAAAATTCTCCATGACTGATGTGATGATTCCTAGAGAGTTTTTATGGACTCCTTCATTGTCAACTGGTAAGAAAATTCTCCATGATTGGCGATGATACCTAGAGAATTGTTATGGATTGTTTTAATTAATTTGGATTTCAGGTTTTAAGAATTATCCATGTTTTAAAAGTGATATTTGTTTCTGATCTTAAGGTCAATGACATGTGTCATTTACACTAGGAGTTTTCACATTTCCATCATCATTTAAAATAAAGAAGATGACCATGAAAATAATTTCATGAGGATTTTGAAGATCATGAAAAACATCATCTAGCATGATGATTAAAATAGAGAAAATATCTTTGGAATTCATATGAACAAAGATGATTTTATTTAACACTCAAGGTCCTTAGAATTAATAGTTTCATTCAAAAATAAATTAAATATGGGTTTCAATTAATTGAAAGAAAAAATTAGTTATAATATGATGAATTAAAGGACGTAATGTACAATATATGAATATTTTCAGAAGGATTTATTGAAAATTGACAACATGTAATTACCTAGTGTGTTGGGTGTTCATTAAAAAATATTTGTCCAGCCCATAAGCCATCCTAGTCCATGATCATATAAGGCATTGTGGGACCTATATATCAACCATTCGAAAGGAAGAAACATGGGATATCCCATGGGTGGAGAAAGAGGGAAGGTATTGTGCCAAAAAAGTGTGGGCATGGACCCAAAGTATAAGTTCTACAGAGGGAAATTCTAAAATTTACATAGTTTGGGACATAATTCCACTAGGATGAAGCCTTTTCATTCGATTCATATTATAAGTGTACCAATCCACCACTTCCATGGAATGTTGTGTAAGTGGAGTGACCATGTTAATAAACTTAATCCTTGAACAAATGAGTAACCAATGTTGAAAAAATGTGGCGTGGTCACTATTCCTCTTCCTTAAAAAAGATAGAAATACCTACTTACACAAGATGTGGTTGATTTGATCCATCCATTCATAGAGATCACATGTCTTCTTCCTCTATCATTGCTGGGGTTCTTCTTTCCTAGGTTATATGCTATTTTTGGAGATGTGGTGATCATTCCAATATCCACAAAGTTTAACTGAAGGAACATTTTACATTAAATAATTCGTCACTGATCTCTTGATATCATGGAATTTATGAGATACATGTTGAACTAAATATTCATATATGGACATGTATGGACCTATGGAACATGATCTAGGATCCCACAATTGATGTAGACAAGTTTTCCGAAAAAATAGAAGATAAATAATCACGGGGAACATCTCAAATGAGTAGAAATGAATGAAGTTACAATTTCAAGAATTTATCATGAATTAAAACTATTGTAACTAGAAATAGTCTATCAGACTGGTTTTGTCTGAGAAATAAATTTTCTTATAATAATATTTTTAAATATCAATGTCTTTGGGAATTTGAATATTCCTTATGATGAGGAGCCAAACATATTCAAATAGGGAGGAATCTATATAATGATTGGAGACCTGAATCATCAGGTATTTAAATGATCCATGTAGTTATTGTTATCTGTGTGATGAATCATGTAGAAACAATGATTCCAAGTCTTTTGAAATTTATAACTTAAAGAAACATGGTGTGTTGTACATCAGGCATACCTTGAATACTAAGGAATCAAAAATATTGTGGTTTTTAAAATTAATGAGACCAAATGAAGAAAAATGTAAATCATGGTCCTTTGGTTATTTTAAAAAGATGGAGAGGTTTTTTATTATTCACATGAATAATCCGAGTGCCTGAACATCTATGTGTATTTGAAATGATAATGCATGCATGAATTCATGAAAGGTGGTACGTGGGTGATCACTTTTCCACATGAAGAAATTCCAAAAGTTACGGGGTAATTTTTTTTGGGTGTATGAATATATACATTCTTGTACGATTCATACCAATGTTGAATGTAGAGAAGCTTAATACATGAACCCCTATGGTATTTGGAATGAATTGGATGAACAAAGTAATTCCCACATAATAATCAGTATTTAGATGAGTGATAAAATATAGATATCATTTGATTATTCATATTTGAATAAGGATAATAAATGAGTTATCCCAAACACATTTATATAAAAATTTGATTGTAGAATTTAAATAATTTAATAATTTGGATCCTGGTTCCCATAATTATTGCTTATAAATATGTTCATGCAGGTGATGAGATATACACACCTGTTGCAATTTCTTTTGGAGATCTTGATACAAACATTGTATTAATGATAAAAGGAGTCAACATTGAGTAATTCTTTAATAAGGTGATCAAATGAACCTAAGAATTTAAAAAAGTGTATAAATAATGACATTTATTTTGTTCTTGAGAAATTTTACAATTAAGGTTAAGAAATATTTATTTTGGAAGAATAATATCTCTTGATGAACCAGTGGTGTTTGTATAAATAACGTCATTAATGTACTGGTGATACTATATAAAATCAGGTCAATGATTTGGACAAAGCCCACCCCTTACAAAAAAAAATAAAAAACTAAAAAAGGAGTATCACAAGGGGGTTTACAAAGGAGATAATAGAGCATACCATGTGAATCCAAATAAACAAGATGTGGGTAAAATTATGGGATAAAAAAGGACCATTGTGAGGAAATCTCCATGACTTCCCTATTGGATAGAGCATCAGCATCCTGGTTTTCTTCTCTATAATCCTGACTAACTTCTATTTAAAGATGTTCAAGGAGACATATGCATGCAGTAAACAATGGTAGAATCCTCCAAAGAACATCCCTGGACCTTACCCACAGAATGTGCACCATTGTACTTGAGTCATATTCTACCCATTTGTGCCTCTAACCATAGTAGACAGCATAGTTGACAGATTTAATCATAGCACATAATTCAGAATCTAGTGTACAAACAATTATGATATAATTATAGAAGCATCCCTTAACGAAGCCCTGATGGTTACAAAACACCCCACCACACCTAGAAGGTCCTTGTGCACCAGATGACTCACCCTCAACATTCACTTTCAACAATGATGAAATGGGAGGAATCCATCTAATAGATTTCAACATCAAAGGTTTCTTGACCCTGCCAGACACCCCAAGCATTTTCTGCATTATGAGTTCAAAAATATTATTATTCATTGTACATGTTTGTATCTTGGAAGCAACTTGCACTTCCCTGTAAACAACAGTTAGACTATCCTTCAAAGAGGGCCCACATCTTTAAAAAATGACCTTATTTCACACCCTCTATATCTGAGAAAAAGCTGCCGCAATAGCAGTGAGAAGAAGTGAAAAAACATGCTCACTTTGACCAGATGTAGTGGCTGAGTTCATGAAATCATCAATACTGTTCAATGATAACGGAGTCCCAACGACCTCTTGAAAATTTTCCCAAAATCAGCAAGAGAAATTGCAGGAAAAGAAAAGATGGTGATTTGTTTCTTCAGCCTAGGTGCACAAATAGCAGCAAGAGGCTATGTGCATTCTTGTTCGCTCCATAAGATGTTGCATAGGTATCCTACTTTTTGAAATCCTCCATAGTATCAAGTAATTGGAAGGGAGAATGAAAGGTTTTTTAAAATTCTGCAACCACAAGGGAGAAGTAGCGTTGTTGCCACATAATTGTCTATAATACTACCTTGAAGTGAGCCTGCCACAGGTGCTGGGTGTTTATATCAAAGTGTCAACGTCCATGATGTTATAAAGCTGCATAGCCATCCTATTATGATATGGAAAACAATTAAAAAGACCCGTGTCTTAGTGCATGTCATCAATTGAGATATCCTTCAACTTCATAGGTATCTCCATGCATTCTATGATGGGCATGTCTAGCAACTTGTTGTCCAGAAATTAAGGCTGGATGCATTGGAAACCAGCCAGGAGGAGAAGTACATGATTCCAATATAAGCATGTTTAATGGCAGGCCATATGGATGAGGATACATATGCTGAGTTCCCATTATGCAGCTTTGATATGAATCTCTGTGCTAGAAAATCTAGGGAATCATCATTAGAAGTCAACATGTTCCAAGTGAATTTACTTATAAGAGCATCATTGATTTCTTTCAGGTCCATAACACCCATTCCTCCCATTTCAATGGGTTTTATGCAGTCTTTCTAGGCAACAGTGACGTGTTTATTCTCATGTATGCACCCAGTCCATATGAATTTCCTGATTAAACTTTGAAGTTCCTTGATAAGGGCACGAGGCAACCGATAAACTGAGAATTCATAGAAAACCGTTGAAGTGATAACGAAGTTCATAAGGAAAATTCTTCCTTCTTGAGATATTGATTTCCATTTCCAGGAAGACAGTTGATTAATAATTGTAAATTATATGGATTCGAGATAGCATCTTTTCACCCTTCCCCCAAAAAACAGTACTCCACGGTATATAAAAGGAAGGGCACTTCTCCTATCTCCAAGCTGCTTGGTAATTCTGTTCTGCTTAGAGACAATCATTCCATTCCCAAATACAACAAAGGATTTATTCTAGCTTCCACCTGCCCAGAGACATCCTCATAATGAGAGAATATTTCCTGAATGCAAGATATTATACGTATGTTGTCCTGTCCAAAAAGAAGAATATCATTAGCATACCGGAGGTGCGAGGGGGTGAAGAGAACCCTTCCAACCTTGATTATCTTATAAATACTAGCTTGTACCATATCATTCAATAAAATACTTAAATAATCTTCATCCAGAGTGAAGAGGAGCCCAGAAAAGGGGACCCCCTGTCTGACACCCCTAGAGCATTGGAAAAAACCCCTGGGTGATCCATTGATGATAATAGAAAGTCTCACATTATGGAGTTTTGTCTTGAAAAGTCTAATGAAGAATTCAGAAAAGCCATGTTTTTTGATAACTGTAAAAATAAATCTTAATTTCAAGGAGTTAAAGGCCTTATAAATGTCCATCTTGAGGGTGAATCATCCATTCCTCATATTTTTCCTCATGGCATTGTGACATTCTGAGGCAGTGACCAGGAAATTCTGAATATGTCTTCCATGGAAAAATACAAACTGATTTGAAGTAATCGTTGTGATGATAATGTGTCCATGCCTTAAGGAAATGATCTTGCTGATAACTTTGTGGATGGTGTTTCCAATATCCACATGCATGAAGTCTTTGATGTCCAATGCGTTTTATTTCTTTGGAAGCGGAGCAATGAAGCAATCGTGGGCACCATAGGGCATGGATGCATGCATGTAAAACTCCAGTACAACATTAATGAACTCGTATCACACAATATCCTAGTAATACATGAAGAATTTATTGGTAACCCATCCGGTCCTGCCACACAATTAATACTTAATGAGAAAAGATCCTATTTGATTTCCCTCTCCATTGGGGTTTCCACAAGCATCTTGTTCTGAAGTGTACTGACCGTTGGTTGAGTATTGTCCATAAAGGGGGAATTTCCATCAAATCCCTTCTTTGAGTACAACTATTCAATGTATTTCACCATAGCATTAGAAATTTCAAGCTCTGATGTATAAAGAGGCCCATTTACTTCAATCGTAGAGACCCCTCTCTTGGAGTTTTTTCTCTATGTAGGAAGTGAAAAAACCTTGTGTTCCTATCTCTTTCATGAATCTATTTGACATTGTATTGGATCCAAAATATGCTTTTTGGTAGCAGGAGAAGATCACCAAGATGAAAAAGGGCCTGGATTTCATCCCTTGAGGGGATATACTAATTTTGACATTTATTCTGGAAAAGTAGAAGCCTCTGTTCAGTAGCTTGAATTTCATGCTCTAGATTGGAGAAAGATGCTTTTCACCAGTCTTTGGGAATTTGTTTGTTGCTTTTTAGCTTTCTGGTCATTATTGTTTGAGGGCTTCCAATTACTCTTGTCTCCCAAGCCTTAATGATGACCTCCCTATATCCAGGAACTACAAGCCATGCATTGTTGAACCTGAAAGTTAGAGGAGATGACCGCGTCCTACCAACAAAAATATCCACAAGGATCAGATTATGATCAGAGTGACATTTGGGCAAGGATAGACCAGAAGTGGAGATAACATCATTCATTTTATTGATCTGAACAATGAACCTGTCCAATTTACTTTCTTGGAGTCCATTCAAAGTGTACCTACACCATGTGCGCTCTTCTCCAACAATTTGGACTTCAGACAGATTACATTTGTCAATACACACTGAAAAGATCATTTTTCATCTAGTTTTTTGAAGTGAGACCAGTCATTTCATCAGGTATAAGGATAGTGTTGAAGTCACCTAAGACCTCCCAACTCTTAGCCAACCGGGCAGAAATAGACTCAAGATCCTTCCAGAGTCCCCTTCTTTTAATATAGAAGTTTTAGAGGCATAAACAAACAAGAGAGATATGATAGCACCCTGAAATCCAATATACAAAGACACAACCTGGTGCCTCTTGGTGATCGATTGAATGCAAATTCTGTTGTGTTTAAGAACCCAAAGTGACTCATCCCCACTATCACATGAGTTTTGAGAAAGAAAAGACTACCCAAGGGAGTCCCATCTAAAGGGTTTCCAGTTTCAAACTTCATTTTGGGTTCATCTATTTCAACCATCAATGGTTTATTGGTCATAATACGATGTCTCAGGGCCTTGACTGTGGGAGAGTATGCAATCCACTAACAGTTCCAAAAAAAGATCTCCATTTGATGGATGATTTTCCCCTTGTTTGAGGCCCCTCTTTCTGTACTGGTTCCACTTTTCTCTTTTTACCCTTCCCTTTACATTCTCCTTTCCTAATTTCTCAGCCTCAGAGGGAGTCTCAAGGATTTCACCGTCTTCACTACAATCAGACCATAATCGTCCGCTAATTAGAGTAAACTTATTATGAAATTGATTAATTCCCCTGGGAGAGCCATGGCATGTTCTCCTCCTGGAAGTTTTCCTAGAAGGGACCTACTGTAATTGGACATTAATTCAATGCTGCATAACATCAATAGGATAATCTTGTCTTTGAGCCATAACATACATTATGCCATCAGTCTGGGTGTCTCCATGCACTTGTTCCTCCACCAGTAGAAATGATGGTACCCCTGAGATAAACCCTGAGACATGAACCTACTCCTGTGGAGTTGGAGAGACCTAATTCATGCCACCAAACTGCGAGTCTCTAGTTACCTACTTCTCCACCTGCATAGGCACAGAAAGGCAGGGCCCCTGATCTGGTGGAAAAGATGTAGTGGTCTGATGAGACATAAGCATACTCATATTGTGAGTAGGACTATCTTCATGAAAGTCCCCTTACCCTTTCTCCCCAAGAATATGATTGTTGTGGTGGTTTTTTGGTGAGTCTTGAGTGGAGCACTGAACTGGTTGGTCCCTTCACTACTATTAGTTGATTCCTAATCATTTCACTAGTTAGCTTGCGCAACTGTAGACATAACTAGGTCAGCATCGGCATTACTAGAACACAAATCCGTGTCTGGTAAAGTGGGAGTAGTGACACCACTGGTATACCTTTCTTCAAACTCTCTCTGGAAAAAGGCATCCATGTGCATCAACATCAGTGGTGTATCAACTTGAGGAACGTTGAAATACTTTGCAACCTCATCAATTTCAACCATGCCAACATTTGTTTCCACATCTGGTTCCAGCTCAATAGCTTCATTAACATTAATAGATGGGTTAGTAGCTCCCATGGACTGAGGGTCCTCCCCAGAAGAAGCACCAATAGTCATATTATTTGCTATTTCCCCTTTCCATTAGTATTAGCCCTCTGGCATGCTTGGATGTCATGCCCTTTGATATTGAAAATCGTGAAAACCTTGGATTTATTACATTCAAGGTCCACATGACCAAAGACATTTCACTCCTTACAAAACGTAGTTTTCCATTCATACAGGATTTACAGTTTGAAACTATCATCCTTGGTGGTGAGAAAAACCTATTCCATTAACGTGTTGGCCTTGTCAACTTCCACCATTACATGAGAAAAATACCCAGTCCTAGGATTGTCCATTTGGTTATCAATTCTAATGGGATTACAAATGGTTAAACTGGTGTCCCACATAATTATAGGATGCCAATACAATAAATTAATTCTGAAAATCCGGATCCAAATCTATGTATGAGTGTTCCTCACATTTAGCGGATCAAAATTTCGATCCCACTCTTGTATCCTAAGAACTCCATGTTTTAAGATGATGGCACCAAAGCTCTGAGGACACCTTTTCAACTCATCAGAGCGAAAAATAATATGGATGTATCCTCTTCCCATATCAGTCATTCTCCAGTCCCCAAAGCCCCAGATTGCAGCTATTCTTTCAAAAACCTTGTTAATCCTCCATGACTTCTCACCCTTCAGAGAAACAACTCTCGCAATAATGGATAATTTTCACAGATTATTTATTTCCTCAACTACATCCTAGTTGGCAGAGACATGAGAGATCACACCATTCCTTATAATCCATCCCGGAGAGGGAATACCAATTTCTAGAGAGTTAATCGCTGCCAATTTCACAACAACCACAAAATTTCGCTTCTGTCCTATGCATTCCTGGGGGATCCCACCATTGCGCACCAAACCTTTACCTGAAGCACAGAGATGGAAATGTTCATTGTGCCCAGCAATGTCAAACTAGGCATCATCCTTCCATGCCCTATAATACTTTGGAAAAACATCAGATCCATGATGCGCCTGGACTCTATGATTGCACGAAGCTCCCACTTTCCCCACTATCCTAAACTGGTGATACCGGTACAAATATGTTCTTTCACTCAGGATGATTAATTAGTTAATGCATAAAAAATATGTTCCTATTATTTTATTTGTAATCATTTAAATTTATTGTAATAATAGAATCAATGAAACAACCATATGTTGATAACATCAATGAGTTGGTCTTAGTACTAATACTTTAATTTTTTTGTTTTTCTATTTAGTTTGTTATCTTCATTGCATGTGTGTGTACTTTTTGAGATCACAAAAAAATATCCATACTTTTAACCATGGAATAATTTTTAGAGTATGTTGGTATAATTTAAAAGAATGTAAAGCTTGGAAAAAATTTGGTACACTAATTGATATTAGTTGTAAGTGATATGTTTTTCCACAACATGGAATTTCAATAAGTAGATTTAAAATTGAGAAATTTGAATGAGAAACATGATGTAACATCCAAAGTTACTAAAAAGAAGAATTCTGCAACACAAAACACTTGTAGAGATTCAATATATAAGAAGGGATGGTGTTATTCTGACAATTTATTAGACCCACGCCTCTAATTAGATTCATTTTTATGGAAATAATTCTTCAAAATTAACTATTGATCAACCATCAACACGTTCATTGAAGAATGTAACCCATAACCAAGTTAATTCTATTTCTACCAATGTAGTCTCATATGCTCGTATATGTTTAAAGATAAAATCCTAGAAAATATTGGTGGAAAAAAATTAGAATACATCAACCAAAACACTAAGGGTGTATATTTTAATTATCATGAAAAAATAATTCCCAAAAGTATTCCCAAAAAATGGAAATACAAACCCAAAAAATAAATAAAAAACTTAATATATCCAAAGACATTCAATAAGAAAAAGAATGACCGTAATGAGAATGTATGAAAACAACATTAGAATGAATGAAAATAATATAAGGCATAAACTTATGGTGAGTAGAGGTGAATATATAAGTAAACCTGTAAAATAAAACCAGATAATATATAATAAAATGATTCTATACACTTGAAATAGATTCAAATGACATGAAAAATTATGTGAGTATTGTAAGATGAGTTTTCATATAAAAGAAGAGTGCTGATATTTACTTGATAGGTAAAACTCTTATATTAAAAAACCAAATAAAATATAGAAACAAAGAACAAAATGGAAAATCATACCTTTGAGAATAAACAAAATAAAGTATTCAAAAAATATTGAATGTAAGCTATAACTAAGAATAATAGTAAGTTGGATTCTATGAATGACATGTAAACCACAAAAAATGCTTCTACATTAGAGAGATATAATGCCATGGACCTGTGAAAAGAGGACAGAGAAATGATAAAGATCAAGGTAAAATCTAGAAATTAAACAATTCTATAGAGAAAAATAATATTTTATTGATTGAATACATTCATGAAGATGTATTTGATAAGTTCCTCATGAATGTTAACTCAAAAACATTGAAGAAGACATGTTGATGATTTAAAATAGAATATGTTAAGAAGGGATGCATAATAATTCTTTATGAAAGAAATGAAAACTACTAGAGAAATGAAAAAAATTTGAAGATGAATAACTAGCTATAGAAAGGTATAAGGGAAAAAATATTATTTCCCATAAATAAAAATTCTCATTTCATTAAAGGTTTTCAATAAATGAAAAATCTAATGTCTATTTTTTGGAAGGTGAAACCATACTAGAAATATTGTAATAAATTGCATGAATCTTCCACCTACTCAAAAAGAGAAATAAAATATAGAAAAGAAGCATCAGAGGAAACCTTTTCACTAATAAAAGATGTAATGATAAGTAATATACACAATATGAAGGTGAATAAAATAAATAAGACTATGCTATTTAAGAAAATTTATAACATGCAATATAATAGAAACAAAAGTATTAATAGAACTAGAAACAATCAATCTACAAGGTAAAGATTCTCTGGGTTTATAGGAAATTCTCAACCATTTTGTTCTTATTATTATTTTCATAAGTGTTCCTCTGAATTCCCTTAATCCATTTGTATTATTTATGTGTTTACATTATCGTGAATTGAAGGAAATTTTCATTATCTAGATGATAAACAAGTGGACAATGTGACATAAAATAAATTGGTGTGATTCTTTTAGATCTGATAAAAATGAGAATTGTTAAAAAATTGTGGATAAGTAAAATTAACATATAGAAGACTATTGGATGAAACAATAATCCTGGAATATTGAAAGGAGTTCACCGCTTTAGGGGGAGAATACATAAAAGATGTGCTATCAGGGATAATTCCATGAATATATAAAATATTAGGTTATCACGGAAGATGTTTAAAATTATGGAAACCCAAGTAAACATCATTCCCTTTTCTTCTTTATATCAAATATGGACATTAATGGGGGGGGGGGGGTGTATTAGTAAGCTCAATGAAATGGGTGTAAAATATTTTTGCACTTGAAGTTTATAATGTGTTTTCGAATGTTTCTAAGAAAATATATTTCTTTATAAAATATTTTATACAACCCCTTATTTGAGAAATAAATATCTTATAACCATGATATAACATGAATCTTTGTTAATTAAAAACAAAGAAAACTGTGATTATATCTCCCTTGTTTTTAACATCAATATAGTCCATATCAACTTACTGTTTACCAAATAAAGGATCATTTCTAAGTAAACTATGGGGTACCATTTTACTATCAAAGAAAGGAGAAGTAAAATTTAAATGCCTTGAAGGGTAGAAAAAAATTACTACATTAATCTTTTTAATTTATTGTTAATTATTGTAACAAGGAACATTGGAATTAAGGTAATGGTATTCCAAACATTGCCAAAGGGGGACATTGGAAACCCCATGTGGATGGTTGATGAGTATAGTTATATTTTTTTCCAATATACAATAAGGAATCCAATGTCAAAAAATAGTGATGTCCCCTATGATTAATGCATAATCATGGAAAGAAAAATATGAATGTATTTTGATAAATATTTATAAATAATTGTGATGATTGTTAGGAAAATTTTATGAATTCCTTGGATATTATTACCTAAGACAATTTATCATGATTGATGTTATGACGCGTGGAGAATATTTTTGGACTCATTGGTTGTCACTTGTTGAAAATTATCATTATTAGTGTTTATTATTGGATAATTTTTATAGATTCCATAGATGTAAGTTACATAGAAAATGTTATATGTACAATTTGAAGACACCAGAAGAATTGTTATAGACTTGTTGGTTGTTATTTTGTAAGATGATTCTCAATGATTGGTGATGATACATAGATAATTGATAGAGATTCATTTAATGAAATTGAAATTCATTCCTGAACAATTATCTATGTTTTAATTCTGATAGTTTTCTGTGATGATCTTATATTCAAATATATATTTCATTTTCACTAGGAGATTGAACATTTACTTCACCATCTAAATTAAGGAACAAGAGCATCAATATATTTTCATGAGGATTTTGAGGATCGTGGAAGAAATCATCTTGCATGATGATGAATATTTAGAAGTGATCGTTGGAATGTATTATAAATAAGTGTATCCTATTTATAATTTAAGGGATTTAGAATTTAGAATTTCCTATAAAAACAAAATAAAGTGAATTTTTTTATGAAATCCTTACAAAAATTAATTACATAAATATGAATTAAAAGAGGGATTACAAAATATAATAATAATATATTTTTAATTATTTTAAATAAGGATGGTTTGGAAACTAACACTTAGTAATTGAAAAGTGTGTTGGGTTCTCATTATAAAATATGGGGAAAACCCAAAATCTAGCCTAGGGCACATTTGTCTTTGTATTTGTGGGACCTTGGGGTAAACCATGCCTAAGGGAGAAGCATGTACCAAACCATGGGAGTATGAATATGGAATTAATTCATCCCAAAATGTATAAGAATATTACAATTCTTATTTAGCATAGTGTGATCACCTATACGGTGCATAGGATGATCTTGACGCTCATTGGTTCGAAGCCCATGTGTCTATGCCGTATTATGTCGGTGTCGTTCCACCTCATCTATGGAATTCTATATTATTAGATAGGATAAGCTGATAAACTATTTCCTTGACCAAATAAGAAATATATGTGTGAGAAATGCAGTGAGGGAACTATTCATGCACATTAAAAAATATAGACAAAACCATTATGTCGTGAAACATATGATCTATGTTTTCCCTTAAAGAAGAGTATATGTATTCTTCTTCTCACTTCATCGAGGTTCTAATCAGCCCTTTTATCCACTATTTTTAAAGTGGTGTTGATTATTCCATTATCCATTAGATTTAACAAAATTAATAATTCACATCAAAGATGACTAAATTAATCTCCAGATATCTTTATGTGTCTGAGATAAATGATTTACATAATATTTATACAGATAAATGAATAAAGAGAACGAGCATGAGCTATGATTCTACTACTGATGGAGCTAAGTATTCATATGAAAATATATGATGATTAATCAAAGGGTACATTTTAAATAAGTGTACATGCATACAGTTAAACATTCATGCATATAGAAATATTTTAAAATGGGTGGAATTATCCTGGAATATATGATAAGAGTGTATCCAATAATTCCATTTTCATGAATACATCCTTATAATGAGTTGATCCTTTTGATATTATTTTATGTCATGTGATGAGAATCCATGAATATTCAAATAGAGAAGATTACATATAAATAATTAATACTTGATTATTCAAGTATCTAATATATATATATATATATATATATATGTCAAACAAGTGATAATGAATACTGAAATAAATAGAATGAATCTTTGGGTATTGATGGTGTGAAGAAACATAGTGAGATACATGTCCTACACACCTTTTATAGTGGTGTGTTATGAACAATCAATTATTCAAAATGAATGGTCCTGTGCGAATAGGAGTGGAAATACTAATCCTTTGTGTGTTTTAAACAATATAATTTATTTATCCATTTGGCGAAAAAGAGAACCTTGTATTATATATGTATTTGAAAAGATAATGTTGTACGAATGGAGGGTGGAACATAGGTGATCAATTTGTAATGTGAATAAATACCTAAACTCTTTGGGAATTAGAACTAGGATGAATGATGATTAAAGTGAATGCTAGGTGTTCACCCATTCCACATGAAGAGATTATAATACCTGAACCCCTACGTTATTTGAAATGATTCTCATCAATAAATAAATACCCACAGAATAATAGATATTTAAATGAGTGATAAAATACCAACATCATTCATGTATTTACATTTGAAGAAATTGAATAAATGTGTTATTCCGAAGACATTTATATGAGGATTTAAATAAATAATTTAAATAATTTAATACCTTAGATCCTCATGTAAAAAATTTTTGTAAATAAATATGTTCATGAATGTTATGAAATAGAAACACCAATATCAAAATATTTTGGATATCATGAAAAAATATTTTTGTCAATATTATAAGGAGTAAAAAGTGGGATTGTTTTAAAGAAGGTGATTACATGATCCACAAAATTTGAAGAAGACAATAAACACCATAATTACTGATGATCGGGATAAATTTCATAAGTAAGTAGTTACAAACATTCATATATAACAATAATATCTTCTGAATAACTGGTGGTTATAGTATAATTAATTCCCTTGAAGAACTGGTGGTACTAGAATATATATTTCCATTCACTTAGGAAGATTGATTAGTTCCTGCGTAAACACTATGTGGTAATTATACTCATTTGTAATCATTGTAGTTAAATATTATATGAGAATCTATGAAATAAATAAATGTTGATCATGAAAAAAAGTTGGTCTTATTACTGAACCCTATAAATTTTTTTATGTGATTCCATTTCATTTATTGTCTACATTTTAGGTGTATATAACTGTTGAAATTGTAAAACAAACCCATTATTCATAACTAGGTATTGGTTTTAGGGTAAGATGGGATAAATGAAAGGAAATTACAACTTGGTAAAAATTGGATACACTCATTCACCCTCCTCTGAGTGTCCCTGCACGATAGTCTAGGTTCTACATATTCCAAGAGGTTAATGTATTGTGAATTCAGAGTCATTTATCCACTATAAAAACTTTTTTGGTTTTTTGTTCATATTATTATCTATGAACATATGCCATAAGATATTTTTATTGTTATATATATCAGTGTTCTCATCATATAGATAGATGTAACGTCCCGAAATTTTGAATAAATCTTGTTTCATAATTTTGTGTGTTATTTTATTTTATAATCAACAAAACTGTTTCATTTGATGACATGAGTATAATTCTAATGAGACTGTTGGGTTTTGACTGTTATATTATCATTGTTCAATATGACCGCAGGAAACTAAATGTTTCGATTATTGTCTATAAATACAAGTAATCTTGGTTAATTAATATAGAAAGAAGATTTGATGGCCTCACCCAGTAGTCTTGGACTGATCGAAGCCCATCTAACAGAACTTGGGAAAGAGGTAGCACCACTAGGCTTTTCTCTGGACCAATCCCAAGACAAACTTCATTGTGTGGAGCTAAAATGAAATCGCCTTCACGAGAAGATCAAACTGATAGAAATTACTACTCGCACGATTTTGGCTGAGCTTCTCTCAGATTCTCTCACCTTAGCACACCTTACACTTAGGTCCTATGCTGGGGTAATAAGGGGCTATATTAGGAGACCGTAACTGCTTTGTGTAATCCTTTGAGTAAAATAAAATTTTGTTTTCTTCTTATGGTGAATTTTGTAAATTTTCAAATGCTCGGATAAATGTAGGAGGTATATTATTGATGAATTTTTGAAAAAGGGTATTTTAAAAATATTTATGTAAACCATAAATAATTAAAAATGTGTAATTATTTTCAAAAATTTGTCTTCTATAATAATGTTCAGTACCAAATTTAGAGTCTAATAAGATCAACATAATTTTAGATGAATAGTAAATTATGAATAGTGATATTATGTTTAAGATTAATAATGTGACCAAATAGATTAGTAATCTCACTTAAAGAAAGTATTAGTTTAATCTATGCACCTTGATTAAGTAATGTGATTCAATAAAATGGTTAAATAATGGTTTCACAAATTATTAGTCAAGTATTAGTTTTTTTTGGGTGAATAGTTTTTTTTAATTAACAATTAAATTAAAAATATTTATAAAATTATTTCTTATAAAATGGATTTCATTATTGAACTTAGAGCATCGATATTTTGTTATGGTAATTTTTGGGGATTTTTCTGAAAAAAATGAATTTTCGGTGAATAGTGAATTTATTTAAAAATTAAAGTAAAATTATATAGAAAATTATTTTAATAAAATGGAGTTCATTTTTGAAATCAAAGCATCGATATTTAGTTAAGGTGAAATTTTGGGATTTTTCTGAGAAAGTTGAATTTTTAGTGAATAGTAAAAATACAGTTTTAAAGTTTCGGTATGTTTAATGACAACATAACTGTGTCATGATGATGTCATGAGATATTTTAAGGGTTGGAATACCAAATGTGATGAATATTTGTATGGGGGGCCCCATGTGGCCTAACTCAATGGGAGAGCCCATGGTTTTGAGAAAACCACTTGTGAGATGTCCCTTAGCCATTAATGCCTTGTCCCCTCACTTTCCCTATAAATACCAAGACATCCTCTCATACATTAGAATCTAAACTATCCCCCAACGAAGATATGGTCTCATTACCTTCCAAGGAGTCCTTAAAAGGTTCCACCAAGCCCTCAAAATCCCAACCATTGAGTTTTAAGAGTTATGTTTTAACTTAAGGGATCATACCTCTCTCTTTCTTTTCAAGTAATATCCTTTATGTCATTTCTTTTATCCTCCATGATCTTATATTGGAGGATGTTATTTTATATTCCTATTACTTCCCTTTTCATGTTAATATGATTATATATCCCATATTTCTCTCATCAATTCGTTTTAATAATGTTTATGTGACACCGTTAGGCTACCGAATGTTTAAGGGATTTCTTTCACCTTTCTCATTTTATCAATGTTCTACTTTCATGTCAATTTTTTCAAGTTACTTTTTATTATGTTGGTGTATGATCTCTATATATATCATACTGATCATTTATTTTCATATGATGAGAGACCCTATTTGATCTCTTCAATTCATTTTTGTTGAAGTTTAAGTGACGTCGTTAGGCTGCCGAATTTTTAAGGGATTTGTTCACCTTTCTCATTTGTCAAAGTTCAACTTTCATGTAAAGTCTTTAAAGTTACTTTTTATTATGTTGGGTTATGATCTCTATATCTATAATACTTATATTATATGGTCATATTATGAGACACCCTATTTGATCTCGTCAATTCATTTTTGTTGATGTTTAAGTGGCGCCGTTAGGCTGCCGAATTTTTATGGGATTTGTTCACCATTCTCATTTGTCAAAGTTATAATTTAATGTCAAGTATTTAAAGTTGCTTTTTATTATCTTGGGGTATGATCTATATATCTATCATACTGATCTTTTATGTTCATATTGTGAGATACTCTATTTGATCTCGTCCATTCATCTTTGTTGAAGTTAAAGTGGCGCCGTTAGGCTGCTGAAATTTTAAGGGATTCATTTACCTTTCTCATTTTTCAAAGTTCTACATTCATGTAAAGTATTTCAAGTTGCTTTTTATTATGTTGGGGTATGAAATCTATATCTATGATACTGATCTTTTATTTTAATAATATGAGAGACCCTATTTGATCTCGTCAATTCATTTTTTTGAAGTTTAAGTGACGCCGTTAGGCTGATGAATTTTCATAAGAGAAATATTTTTTTTCTTCCTTTCATGTTATTCATTTCATATGGTATATCTTTAAAATTTCCTTACTATGTTCTTAAATACTCTTTATTATGTCCCCCTACTGAATTATGGATCATTTATGAGTGGGTGACCCATGTCCCCTCTCTTTTCAATGTTTTCTAAAACCTCGTAACATAGTAGTTATGCTGAAGAATTTCCGTCTCAAAATGACTCTCTATTATACTCATATTCATTTATTTTTTTAAGTGAATACTCAAAGCACTTTCTTTTAAATGGGTATTCACATATAAAAAAAATGTTCTATTTTAAATTATGGGATTTACATAAATGAGACCCACTTTCCCTTTCCGTGGGTTTAAAGTGACATAAAGATCATGTGTTTAAAAGCAGTTTTTAAAACGTTGTGATTATGAAATGAAACCCATTTAATTTATTCTATATGTGTTGTTTATGAAATTGTTGACGATTATGTATGTGTCTCACATGATAATAAAGAAAAATTAAGGGTGTGCTCTGATAGAGCTCCAATGCATTGGGTAACGACTTGATCTCTAGAGATGACCATTGTAATGACGCCTTGGTGAATAACCTGGGTAATTTTAGTGACACCTTGGGGATGGACCTTGGTTAAACGGAAATGATTGTCAATATTAAGTGTTGAATCAACATCTTCAAGTTATGAAATGCGTTATTTTTATTATGATATGCCTCATGATTTCTTTCTCATGCCTTAAATTTCTTTTTCAAGACATTGTTGATGTATCTCAAGTTCACAAGTTAAATGTTTCCCCTTGTTTCCCTTACTGGTCCTTCTGCTCACCCTTTATTTTGATGTATGTACCCAGGTTATGAGATGCAGTAATGAACCTAGGATGAATAGAAGGAGAAGCCTTTCAAGTGTTTTATAAGAATTTTTTATGTTTTCATGTTTTAAGTTCCTGGTTTCCAAGACACTAAACCTTAATGATCCACGGTTTTGTAAAATGTAATGACAATTTATGTGATAAAAAGGCGGGATGCTATAATAGAACCACCATTTATTAAATTAAAATGATATAATTTATTTATACTTGGGCATGAATCGAATTGTTTTTTTCATTGATTTTTATTTTATGTGATAAATAACCTATCAAATAATCATATAAAATTATAATTTAACATGAATAATTTATTAAATAACACATAAATTTTATAAAACATTGTTCACATTATGTTAATGTGAGTTTTTGTATTGTGATAAATTTTATCTTATGACCATTGAAACCATTTTTACTATTCATTTTATAGAAATTTTTTTTATCACATTGAAATTACATAGTTTTTTTGCTAGAATATTTTATAAATTACTCCAAAAGTATCTAGAGTAGAAAAAAATATGAGAACACTATAGATATCTTTAAAATTCATTGTCTTGGATCATTTTTTCACAACTTTTTTCAATAACGACCCAAAAAACATTCAATGAAAATTCCCTTCTTATGTTTATTTCAAACTATATAGATAAAAGAAAACCTCTTAGTGAATATAATACCTACATCATAAATGATTAAGGATAATAATAAGAGGTATTTATAGAAGTTAAGTAACATATACTGATGAAATAGATACTTAACCTTAGAAATACTAAAATAAACCTTATGAGTACTAAATCAACAGAAGGAAAAGTAACCTCATCCATGTTTTTATAAAAAAAATTAGGCATATTATAAATGAAATTATGATAAAATTATATAATAATATAGGTAAATGAATATTTTAAAATTTATTAATTATGTGTAGGAATTTTTGTAAGCCATAAATAATTAATTACAATTTAATAATTATTAAAATTATTTAAATAAAAACACATATTTAAAAAATTTATTCAAAAATAAGTATTTTGTTGTATTATAATTTTAGGATAATTCTATGAGACCTTACCTAATTTTTTAAAGTGTTTTAAATTTGTTATATATTTAAAATTTTTAATTTTCAAGTAAATGACGGTTTAAATTAAAAATTAAATTCTTCATATTTATAAATTTATATTCATAAAATGGAGGTTATTTTTTAATTAAAAAAATTTAAAAATAGCTTTTCTGAATTTTTATATTTTTCTAAAATGCAGGAATATTTGGTGAATATTAATATACGATAATTTATAATAAATGATAAATACTTGATTTATTGAGTCATAAGTAATTTTTGGCTGATGTAATCACCCTTACTTAAAAATACCATGAAACTATTACATTAATTAGTAACAAGAATCAACACTATTTCTTATCATGAGATAAATAATAAAGTAATAAATAAAATAATTAAAAATCACCCCACTCCTCTACTATGAAAACCACCGCTCACCACCACTTCTCCTCACACATTCAAAGCATTGATACTTGTCAAATTTCTACCAAATATTCTTTCCTAGCCTCTCCTACACTTTAAGGAGATATTTTTACCATTAAAATTCCAAAACAAATCCCCTTAAAGAGGTTATCAGCGAGTAATCAAGAGGTAACATCCTCTTCATTTTCCTGTTAATTTCTTTTCATGTTCTTTTCTTTTATTATTATCTCTTCACCAACAATATCATAAATATAATTATAAATTCAATATTATCCATATACAATAATTATATCATGTTAATGTATTATCTTTCCTTAAACTCCTTTCTCTCTCTCTCTCTATTATTTTAAAAACAAAATCATCGTCTGTGAGGATCCCATTTACAACTTTCATGGACGATAGTTTTTTATTATATTATTTCTCCTCAAGGATGGTACTGAAATAATTTTTATTGTTAAAGTAGACTATAATATGTGTATACAAAATTATTATTCTCTATAAGTATCATATTTACATAATACTCAATTATAAAAAAAATGAGTTCCTTGTGATCAATAACCACTGTAATAATCAAACGATTATCATTAAAATTCTTGTCCATTGATTTATCCTTATACCATATAAGGAAATGATATATATAACCATTAAAATTATGTGTGTTCATTAATATCATATAAATTTAATTCTTTATAATTATACCCTTTCCTCATTAACTTCCATACCCATATACAGGTATACCAATCATGAAAAACAAAGAAATGATATCTCCAACGCAATATAATTGTATATTATAACTCATAAAAAATGAAATAAATGGAATTAATAAAATTATATTAAATTAAATTCCAGTATAAAATATTCTTAATTATTTAATTAATGTATTTAATAATATTATCCATGACATTATGGTTTAGTTCAGAACACATTTAGACATAAGGTAATGGATTCTACCTAAACATCGACTATTCATTCGAAATTATGATTTCTCTTGATTTACACCAATGAAATTATTTAATTATTATTATATAATCCTAATTAATTCTGTTAAAATGTTATATATATATGTGTGTATTCATCATAATACCTCTTTATATTAATGGATAATTACATGTCATATAAGGATCGTTTTCAAGTCTTCCCAATATGCAAGCTTGATTTAATGGAATAATATGAATTCTTACCAAATTTCAAGTTCAATATATAATCAGTATTCATCAATTATTTCTTAAAATAATAAAATTTAATATGTAAAATCTATATTAGTTAAATTCTGGTCTTATATAAATATTTTTCCAAAATAGCTCTACTTTACAATGTAATAGAGTATTTATCTCAATAATTCCATGCTGATTTTATAAGAGTATTTTCATCTATTTCAACACCCATGTTATATCTAATGTTTAATTAGGATTAATAATTTGTGATATCATCTAAAATATTTTATTTAATGGTTTATGATTAGTTTGAATGTGTATGATCTATCTGGATACCAATCTCCATATTACGTTGAATGGTTAGTGTAACACCCTAACCCCAAAAGCCTAGAGACTGCATTACATATTACATTGGAATGATTAAAAGGAATAAAATCTCAATTGAAATATCAGTTTAGAGTTCTTGTTAAGTCTATATACATACATGTAACTCATATTACACTAATAAAGGTAACAAAAGACAATATATAAAAAAACTAATAAACTACCCCCACGAGAACTCAATAAATGGTCTCCTCTTCATAACCCGTTGAAGAAAAAAATGATATGGGTTATATCAAAAGATTATAAAGGGTTAAAAATAGAAGAATCAGGAATAAAAAATAATTTAATCAACATTAAATTGGCATAGACAATATGGCATGGTGAATAAATGAAAAACACATGCCATTAACAAATAGAGAATGAAAACAAATCCATATATTTTATCATAGTGAAAACCTCATGGATAGTGAAAGTTGATAATGAATAATGATGTGTTCTTATTAATTGGATTTCATTTACCTTGCACATGAAACAACTATACTATTAAAATGGTTTAGGTTGTGGAAATAAAACTGTCTAATTTTTTGAAATAGACGCAAAGGGTTTGCCACCAACTGATTTTCCTCATGATACTTGTTGATTCATTGAGAGGATATAGATAGACCCTCCCATAAATTAAATTACAAATAACTATTTACAAAAATATTTAATACATGTACAATATACCTTCCCAATATCTGTATAGAGTAGAGAATAAATATTCATCAGTATTCCTATACATAAAACAACATTCCAAATAAACACCATATATAGAAGGCTATAAAACTTAATAAAATAATCACATCAATGAAATAGGAATATGTATATATAATATAGTTACAATTTTAAAAGAAATATTTTCTCAAATGGTTAGTGGATACACCGCATAAGAAATATTTGGTGCAAAATACCAAGTAAATAAAAATGAAATGGAAACTGAGAAAAGTCCATTTTCCACATTGAAATCAATCGAGTCGTATTACCAAAAAATAATTACCAAATAATGAATCAATGAATATAAATATAATCATGAAAATATATATCAAATTAATGTACACAATAAAATACATTCAAGAAATAAGTGGTGTACAATGTAAATCACACGGAATTAAAAGTGGGATAAGTAACCCCTTACCTTATGCCCCAATGGATTCTTCTATTGATCGTAATGACATAAATTATACAATTTAGATTCATTAATTTATAATTAAATATACATTAAAATTTTATTTTATTATTCTATCCTTATTAGGTTCATTTATGTCTTTTTATGGGTTTAAATGGTTCAATTTTATTGTTTTGGAAGCACTTTCTTCCTTGGTTTTCATGATCATTTTAACTTGTATTCATGAATAGAAGTTCATTTAAAATTTGAACCAATATACATAATATTTAATATATATTATTAATGAAATTATAGATATATAAATTTTCTTATAATGATTTTGGGTCACATATTGTTGGTGCCAAAATTCGGGACAGAGAAGAACCCAAAAGGAGGCACCGTTGACTACCTTGCAAAGCTATTCCATAGAGTCCCACCAGCACCGTGATCCTGCCGTGAAGCAGGGAGGCGGGGTGCTCCAAAAAATAATTTGATGATCGCATGCCCACCACAAATAATGGAGGCGGGATACTTTTCGAATGAATTTGATGTTCATGAGCCCGCCGCGAAGCAAGGAGGCGGGACACTCCTTGAATGCATTTGATGTTCGTGAGCCCGACGGAATGCAACCAAGTCCCTCTTTGTGCCGCTTATTCTCCACTTCGCAGTTCCTCTTCCCTAAAAATACTAGGCTCCCCCTGATCTCAATGGATGGACAATCCAACCTTTTTATTTCCCATCTCCCGAACCAGGAAGCATCCTTCTACTCTATGAACCATTAGCAGTGCGAGGTACTACTCCTCTACGAAGTGCCTCCCCTTTGTCTTATTTTGATCCCCTCATCCAAGATAGATTACTTTCACGAAGCCTAATGGCCTTCACTAAGGAAGGGGATCCCCAAGGGGACCCCGGTTTTCATGGATCGTTTATGCTTCGTGAAGAATCCTTCATGTACACATGATCCCACATGCTAAGGGAGGGTCACTATACCTCACGAAGCACATTGCTTCACGACACTTTTCTTCGTGAGGCACATTTTCTCCATGATGCAGTGCTCCAAAAATTCCTTTCCACTTCAAGAAGAACCTCCCATATACACCTCTTCCTCATGCTTAGGATAAGGCAACCCACTTCACGAAGCACACCCCTTCACAAGTTCCCTCCGCCACGCGGAGCAACTGAGATTCACAAGGCCCCATACTATGAACCCCTCGGCCTGGCAATTCATTTTTTTGTGTGACCCTCCAGGTCTGAACGATCTGATTTCAATGTCCCTTGGAAAATACTTCATGTTTCGTTGCTTCGCCTCATGCTTCTTCACATAGGCACACTAATGGATATTTCTTTTTCGCATAGCCATGCTAATGTGGTCCCCTCGATTGTTCACTCCATGACACCCTCCAACATGGATTTTCCTATCCCCTCTCTACACCAAGGAGCTGAGTGTACTAGTTATGTAAGTCCTAGGGGTGCGGAGAAAACCCACCTCTTCCAAGCTACAGGATGTTAAACTTCCAAGAACCTTCGTCCTCGGCACATGACATTAAACTATGACCTCACCCCGTGCCTCACATGCGGGGTTCTCCTACCTTTGACATTATCCATTCCCCCTAGTCTCCACAAGGGATGATATAATCCTTATGGGAGTGGAATTTGTCTGCAAGAAAGGGATAACATCTCAGTGTGAGCCCCTAGCCTTCTTGTATGGGGCATAATCCCTGCTTCTCCTTTCATCTTTAGTCCCTAGGTCCAGTGTAGGGCGTAATGGGGGAAAATGCTTCTCCTTTATTCGGTACCAAGTCCCTCTCCCACTATGATTTGTCTCCTTCATTCCTCTATCTATGAGTAAGTCCCAATCTTTCTCTCCCTGGGCCGCCTAGAGAGTAAACCCCACTCCACTTCCCATAGATGAACCTTTCACGACGTGATTGTCAGGTCTATGTTATCTCTTGTTTCTCACACCGAGCATGACTCATGTGGGATTATGGTGAACACCGACCATGACATCTACCCTGGGTAGCCTAGATTGTAAGAACCAAATCGTAGCCTAATCTCTATGGACTGCGATCTTTGCCAGGGTAGTGTAAGTAGGAAGCCTCCTTGGGGTTCAAGACCAACTTCCATTGGACCCCAGGTCCTTATTAACATCGATTCGCCGACTCCTGCCTCACCTGGGGCAGGCAAGAGTGTAATTCCCACAACCACTGGTCTCGACTACCCCATGTCTGTGCACCGAGCACCGTCCCTTCCTAAACTATGAGGTCTTTGATCCATGTTAAGGCATGGTATGTAAGAAGCCTCCCCGAGGTTCAATCCCACCACCTGGTCGTTCCGACCTCCTTCACGTCGGTTCACCCACCCCATGGGCCGCCTTAGAGCGTACTCCCAAAATTGCCCATTCATAACTATGAGGAACCGAATCCATGCCAAGGAAAGGTACGTAGGAAGCCTCCATGAGGTTCAAGCCCACCACCACCTAACTAGAACTACACGGTATTTGATCCTTCCTAAGGCAAGGTACGTTAGAAGCCTCCATGAAGTTCAAGCCCACCACTACCCACCCCGAACTATGTGGTCTTTGATCCATATCAAGGCATGTTAATTACAAAGCCTCCCTAAGGTTCATTTCCACCACCCAGTCATTTTGACCTCTTTCACGTCGGTTCACCAACACCTTGGGCCACTTCAGAGCATAATCCCTAAATTCCCCATTCCGAACTACGAGGACATTGATCCTTTCCAAGATAGGGTACATAGGAAGACTCCATGAGGTTCATCCCCGCAACCACCCAACCCAAACTACGAGGTCTTTGACCCATGTCAAGGCATGGTACGAAGGAAGCCTCCCTGAGGTTCAAGCCCACCACCCGGTCATTCTGACCTCCTTCACATTGGATAACCAACACCTTGGGCCGCCTTCGAGCGTAAGCCCCAAATTACCCATTCCGATCTACGACGAATTTGATCGTTGCCAAGTAAGAGTACGTAGGAAGCCTCCACAAGGTTCAAGCCCACCACCACCCATTCTAAACTATGTTGTTTTTGATCCATTCTAAGGGAAGTTACGTAGGAAGCCTCCATGAGGTTCAATCCCACCACCACCCATCCTGAACTATGTGGTCTTTGATCCTTGCTAAGACAAGGTATGTAGGTAGCCTCCATGAGGTTCAAGCCCACCACCATCTATTGGACCCCAGGTCCTCCTCCATGTCGGTTCACCGCCACCCTGGGCCGCCTTAGAGCATAAGTCCCAAATGACACCAACTGAACCACGAGGTATTTGATCTATTCCAAGGTAGGGTAGGTAGGAAGCCTCCACGAGGTTCAAGACCAACAACCAGAATTTCCATCCTCCTTCACGTCGGTTCACCCTCGTCCCGCATGACGTTAAACAGTGGCCCCCATCCAGTGACAATCCATTGCGACCACATCCAGCGGTAAGTCGTTGCGACCCCATCAAGCAGTACACCGTTGCGACCCCATCCATCAGTATGTCATTGTGGCCCCATCCATTGGTATACCGTTGCAACCCCATCCAATGGTAAGCCATTGTGACCCTATCCAGCGGTAAGCCGTTGAATCCCAAAATCGGCGGCAAGCCGTCGTTAGATGAACTACTTGGACATTGATTCCCTACCACGAGGATACGTATGATGTATCATCAAGGCTGAAGCCCAAAACCATCATAACCCCATCGAGGTTCCATCCCATTCACCACCCAATTAACAGAACCTTCCATCATCCATCCTGATTATTTCCTGGACCACCACATCCCGATGGGATTATGCCACCCCATTTCCCGCTCCAAATAGTAGCATTCGGGAAGCCACCCACGTGTTGGCCCCAATATAGGCATTCCATCCATGGGGTTCCTACATCTTACCCACTCAAGTCAGTGTTCTGATCTACCCAATCCATCCCCGCTGGACGTTTAACTAGAGGCATACCCCGTGTTAATCATGGGAAGCTGAGGAAAACATCAGATGCATGCCCATGGAATATGATTCCCCGCAATCTATGTAGGATGCATCGGGCTTCCGTGCCCTAGAGTATCCATATAATAAGGGATAGAAGACAAAAATTCCAATCTCCCAGCGTCCAGACACGCCAGTGATGCCCCACATGACTAATCCCCTAACCGAAGGTTACTGCACTAACCAAACCTCTTGGAATGTCCTGACAGAAGAAACGAAATTAACTAGTCTCCATGAAGATATGGTGCCAGGAAGAGTTTCATGAACAACGTATTAAATCTATGTGGGAGTCCCAGACTAGGTGACGAGTTTCGAGGAGGAATCCAATAAAGGAAGAACCGACATCACATCATCATGTTTTGTTCAAGGAGTAGACGTCCCTGAATAATGAGCGGATGTCACCTGCCTTTGGAAAGTGGGAATGCGGGGAAATAAAAACCGCATCCCTCGTCCCCAAATGAGGTAGATCTGTTCTCCCCTAAGAAATCATCAGAAACACATACCATGAGTATGACCTATTTAATGAGAGATAATGATAAATGCTTGGATTAACTAGGCGGTATTGTGCATAGTGAACTTGTATTGTATTAATATTGAATATTATGAGTTTGTTAGGATTCCATAACATTTAATAAGATAAAATACCTTTATAAGGACATGTTTAAACCATTAAAAAAGTTCCATGACTAGTCTTGAAGATAGAAATAGAAATTGAAAACTCGTGGTCGATGAATGTGATAAATTAACACATCTCAAATGATAATTTCATTTTCAATACAAAAGGAAGGGAAAATACATATTAGGAAGAAATATTCCAATATAATACAAAATTCAAATTAATTTAATCTATTTTAATTATCATAGAATTTTGATAATGGGAGGTTAGGAAATAAAAGTAAAATAATGGAACTCAAAATAATATTTTTTGAGAAATCTCTCAGGAAAATTCGGCAGCCTAACTGCATCCCTAAAAAATTCATAAAATATTTTTATGAGAAAAAATGTGTCTCTCATAATTAATAAATAATATGGTAATAATGATTGATATGTAATTATGTATCCCAACATGATCCAATTTAAAATAAAACAGAATAACATAAAATGAATTCTTTAAGAAGACAAGGGTGGTAAGTTCCCTTACATTGTTGTGTAACTCCAAAAACATGATGGTTGGGACCTTAGAGGCTAGGGGAAACCATGAGAGGACTCTTGGGGAGGTAAAACTACCAGATCTATATGGATAATGATTCTGGAATGAAGGAAAACATTGGAATTAGTGGGTATTTATTCTAAATGAGAGGGATTGTTTTTATTACTTTCAAATGACCCCTCGTTAGTGGTTTTCAAAAAAACCATTAGCCTGACTGTGGTATTTCCCATGGTATTACCCACATTGGACATCTCATGTCATTTTTTATTATAAAAAAGTCTAATTGAATTTTATATTAATTTTTATATAATTATGATGTCATGAAACGTACCAAAAATTCAATAGTGTATTTTTACTATTCATGGAAAATTCAAGTATTTTTAAAAAATCCAAAAAGTTCACCATATCAATTTTTTGGTGTGTAAAATTCAAATTTGAACTGATTTTTTTGAAAATAATTTTATAAATAATATTAATTTAATTTTAAAATAAAAAAATTATTTATTCACATATAACAGTTTTAAAAATGTAACTCATTTATAAATACCATGAAAAATTAATCAACATCTCATTACATTATAACCTCATGAAAATAAAATAATAATACAATTTACTTTTCATAATGGTTATATTACTATTCATATTACAATTTATAAGGGTATGATTCTATTTATTAAAAAACTAGGTGGTTCTATAAGACTACAAGTATTTTACTAATCACAACCGTAGATGACCATTTTTTAAAACTCAAAACACAGAAGAGGAAAATTTATGATTAACAGCTATGTTATGACTTTCTACATTAAATAACCATGTATTGTTTCAAATAGACTTAGTACTTATTGTTATATATGCTATCTAAGGAATATAATGTATTTTAGAGAAACATAACTTAAAATGTTTTGGGTGATAAATTCTTCCCTACTTCAGAAATTATTTCCTTGAATTTATATATATATATCTCTCCCTAAAAAGATGTGGGTGTTTCAACTTCATAACATCCTCATGGTCCCACATTCCTTCAACTATTTTATGGTTTCTCCAAAGAACCTTAACTAGTCAAATTTTCTGATTTCTAAATACCTACTCCTTTATGTCTGGAATATTGATGGGATCTTTATAGTATGAAAAACTAGGTTCCAGCTCTATTTATTCATCGGTGAGTACATGCATTGGGTCTGGTATGTATTTCACTAAAAATGACATGTGGAACACATTATAAACTTCAGAGAGACTTGGTGGCATTCCAAAATGGTAAGCTATAACTCCAATTCATTCTATAATTTCTGATGGTCTGATGTTTCTGGGGCCCAGTTTCATTTTTTTACTAAACCTTAAGACACTCTTCAAAAAAAGATTCTTTTATAAAGTCAATATTTCCTACATAAAATTCCAAATCTTTTCACTAGTTGTCAGCATAATTCTTTTTCGTACTTTTAGCTACATTAATATGGTCCTGAACAGTCTTTACCTTTGCAATTGTCTCTTCGATATGTTCTGGGCCTATAGGTTTCCTCTAACCAACTTTATCCCAAACAGTTGGAGTTTGACAACTCTTACCATATAGTGCTTCATATGGAAGAATTTGAATGATAGAATGGAAACTATCATTGTAGGTAAATTCCACAAAAGGAAAGTATTGATCCCACATACCGTGAATGTCAAAAGGGCATGATATAAACATGTCTTACCATGTTTGAATAGTAATTTCATATTGTCCATCGGTTTTGGGGTGACAAATAGTACTCAAATGAAGCATTGTATCCAAAGTCTTCTGGATACTTTCCCAAAATTTTATGTAAATTGGTGATCTCAATTAGACATAATCGATAGAGTATCACAATTTAGTCTTACAAATTCATTAATATAAATTCATTCCTAGTGATCAAGTGCTGAATCCTCTCTTTTAGAATGGAAATGCGCTGATTTTGTAAGATGATCAATAATTACCCATATTGCATCATTCTTTCTAGGTTCTCTCAGTAGTCTAGTGAAAAAATCCATCGTAATGTCATCCCACATCCATATAGGAATAGTTAGCGGTTTCATGACCTATCTAGGATGTTTTCCCTCGGCCTTCACTTTTTAAAAAACTTGACACCTTGACAGATAGTCAGCAATTTTTCACTTCATCTTATCCTACCAAAAATGTTCCTTTATATCTATATATATTGTATTTCAACTATGGTGTATAAAGAAATTTATGATATGAGCATTATCCAAAATTTTCCTTTTTAGATCAGGTAATTATGGAACATATAACCTCTTCCTAAATTTCATAACTCCATCCACTTACAGAAAGTATTCCAATATTCCATCCTTAAAAAAATTAATTTTTTTATATATTATCATCATCATATTGATAGATTTTTAAATTTTCTAGTAAATATGGTTTACAAATCATTTTAAAAAGGAAATATGTTTCCCCTTCCATAACTATTCCAATATACATATTTCGTAGATCCATGAATATATGATCCCCTGAAATCCATAATTGGTTCAGAAGTTCATGATATTTACTACTTAATTCATCTTCTATGCTATTTTCCATTCCTGGGTGGTAGTGTATTGAAAAATCATAATGTTTGAGTAACTCGAGCCATCTCCTTTGCCTCATATTGAGTTCTCTCTGTAAAACTTTATTTCAAAGTAGTGTGATTTGTATATATCTCACTTATTTTACTATGAAGATAATGTGTCCATATTTTCAGAAAAAGTATTGTTGATGATAACTCAAGATCATGGGTTGGGTAAATTTTCTCATGAGTCTTCAACTTACATGATGCATAAGTAATAACTTTGTCATTCTGCGTAAGGACTCAACCTAGTCCATTGTTCGATGCATCACTATATAACAAAAATCGATAATTTTGAGATAGAAGATTCCAAATTGGGGAATTGACCAAAATTATTCTCAATTCTTCAAACCATTATGTACATTATTTCTTAAATAAAAATATAACCCCTTTACTTATGATCTTGGTTAGTGGGTAATGTATTCTGACAAAATTCTTAACAAAACATCGATAATAACCTATTAACCCCATAAATCTATGAACCTCTATTATGTTCATTGGCGTGGGCCATTCATGGATTACCATTGTCTTCGTAGGATCAACGTAGATTCCATACTTAGAGATAATATGGCTAGGAAAATAAATGTATTGAAGACAAAATTCACACTTGATAAACATCCCATATAATTCATTTCTTCTAAGAGTTTTCATTATAATTCACATGATTTTATCATGTTCCTCATAGATTTTGGTGTATACTGGAATAACATCGATAAATACAACATCAATGTCATTATTATATACCTTGTATACTATATTCATTAGATCCGTGAAAATAGTCGGTGAATTTGTTAGTCGACAAGGCATTACTGTAAACTCGTAATGCCGATACCTCATTTGAAATGCTATCTTTCGAATATATTCCTTCCTCACACAAAGATGGTGATATCCAAATCAATGTAAAATATTTGAAAAATATTGGGATCCATAAAGTTGATCAAATAAATAATCAATTCAAGTTAGAGGATACTTGTTCTTTATTGTAATAACATTGATTTCCCTATAAAAAATACATAGACTAATGGATATATTAATATTCATAACAAAAAGGAAAAGGGATCCCTACAGAGAAACACTAGGCTGAATAAATACTTTTTCACATAATTATTATAGTAGATTCTTTAGCTCCACTAATTCCACAGTGGACATTTTATAGGGAGTATTTGATATAGGTCTTTCACTATGAATTAAATCAATAGTGAACTAAACTTCTGGCTCTGGAGAATGTCTTGTTAAATATTCTAGAAATACATCAATGTATTATTACAAAATTGGTACATATTAAATTTTAATTTTTCTTTCCTCACACACAAATATTTTTTTCTCTTACTCTTTATTAATTTCCATCTGTAGATCTATTGGGGGTGGATCTAGATAAGAATAAAATGGTGAGGTTTCTTTTCAAATTATAAGATATTCTACACCATTCTCAAAAATTGTAACTTCCTTCTTCTTTCAATAGATCTTTGCATCATAATTTGACTTCAAATTCATACTATGAATTATATTAAATTTATTCATTGGTATAATGGTAACGTTAGATACTAGATCATGTTTATGTGTCACGAGGGGGACTAATCGACTCAGATTTGTTGCAATGATACGTCCCCTAAGAGTGTTAACTGAGAACTACGTTATTAAATCATATAGGACATTCCTAGTATTATTGGAAAACTGGGAAGATATAAATGAATGAAATGATCTATAATTAAATAAATCATTGGATAATTTTGAGGGAAAAATTAAAGTACATGCCACCACATCGTTTGGAACGTCAACCTCAGCAATTTTAATCACATATGACTTCCCTTTCTCTCATGTCATTTTTATGGAAGGTTTCATTATTTATTAGGAAAATTAAATTCATAGTTCCACATATACATAAAATTATATAATTTAACATCATTAACTTGTATCCTCCACTTTCATTCACTATATTGATGACCATTTTATTAACACTTACAGAAAACTCACATTCCATTCGATCATTTTCTAGGTTGATTCATTCCATAGTTATCACATAATGGAAATTGCATCATTCCCTTATCCTTCATTGGAACTTTATCATTTCCATGGTTATTATAATTCCTCTTCTTATCTTGACTACCCTTGAAAAAATTTGATCATGAATATTATGTCTCTGTTTTTAGTGAAGATAATACAATTTAATCATATGATGAGAATGTTTGAGAAGCATTGTCCTTTGAATACATGGGTTAAGACCTTCATTTAAAAGATCAATATTGTCTTCTGAATCACTTATGTAATCTATTGCATACCTAGATAATCTTATAAAGGTAGACTCATAATCAGCTACACTATCTTCTTCCCGTTGATTTTGGCTAAAGAATTTCATCTTAATTTCAGTTTGTTGTTTATAAGGGAAATATTTGTCAAATAATATTTCCTTAAAATTTATCCATTCCATATAGTCTATTTCTTCATCCTATATGTTATTTTGGATCAAGTACCACTATTGATCAGAATCACCCTTGAAGCAATATACTACCATTACTAACTTTTCATTTTCATTACATCTTAATGCCAAAAATATCTTCTCCAGTGACATGATCGACAGGTCAGTTACCACCGGATTAGTACTCCCACTAAAATATGGGGGCTCTTGTCGCATGAAATGATCTAGTAATAGTGTATCATGGTTATTCGACACATCATAATTATGTTGTCGAAATATAATCCTAATAAGATCAACTCGAACATTGACTATGTTGACCTTCTTAGTGGTATGATTCCTATATTTTCTATTGGTATTGATTTCCATTCTTCTATTAGGCACCATCACAAAAACAATGGAATAAAATAAATTAGGTGATTGTTCCTAATTTCTAACAAGAAAGCACTTAACATATTCTGAAAATTTATGCACAACTAATCTTATAATAATAAACATTGGTTATATTCTATTTTAAATCATTCATAATGGTTTGTAATAAACCTTTGAATTATCCTATTCATATCCCCCGAGAGTGTAAAACATGGTGTGAAGTGAGGCCCATTATTGGGTACCAGGATACCTCATGTCAAGTCCAAAACTCATTGTCGGAGTTTTTACTCCAGGGTACATCTGTTCCAAAACCACATCCACTTGTAGTATCCTAGAAGAGATGTTGTTGGGAAAAAATCTCTCAAGGTAACAATGCATCATTTTTTGGTTGATTGTGTTTGTTGACAAAGAAGGTTTCCATGGATAATTTTCGAGTTCCTGAGAAGTTGTTGACATTCCATGTTGACAAAGAACGATGACAAAGGAACGGATGATATGGAGATGGTACAAAAGTGCAGTATAAGGTGGCACCATTTTCCAGTGAATGCCAAATTTTTGAGGTCCAAAATTTTGAAGTTGGTGAGCATCGTGAAAAGTTGATATCCTTGAAGATATCATCAAAATATGGAATGATATGAGTTTTTCAAAGATAGGCTTCATGGATAGAATTTTGCGAAGACAAGAAGAATGTTTATGGTGTTCTTCATGATTAGGTCAAGCTTCACAAATGACAGAGGTTGAGGTGCATCGTAGCGGTGAAGGGCTTTGCAATGGAGCTTTGCGGTGAAGGTGTGAAGGAATTAACGGTTATGCTCCGTGATTACGTCAAGCTCCTCGATTTGAAAACTGTTGTGGTGCTTCACGAGATTGGGAGAATTTTAGCAGAATCTTCAGAGCTTCACGATTTGCGATGAAGTGGTGTTGACTTCGCGTGGAAGGATCGAGGGTCGGTGGAATCACATAAAAATAGAGGTTAACCCCCTCGAGAAAAGTAGAGAGAGTTTTCGAAGAAAATATTTTTTCTATCGGTCCGCGAAGGTAGTTCCCAAAGGTAGTGTTCTTCGCGAAAGAACGGTGCTTCACCACGGCTAATCTAGCTCCACGAAAGGAAGTGCGCTTCGCAAGGCCGCGTGCTCTAAGGACTGTGTTTCGTGAAGAGGCAGAAGCTCTACGATGGCCTTAGCATTGTGAAGGCTTAAGCTTCATGAGAGTGCTTTGTGGAAGTGTTTCACGAAAAGTCAAGGGTGTCACGAAGGGTTGTTTTAGCTTTGTGAAATTGGGAGCCTCGCGAAGTAGGGTTCATTGCAAAGATGTTTCCAAAGGTAGTTGCCTAGTGTTTTGAGAAAAAAGGGTATTCGTCAATGGATGAACATTGTACTTCAGCAGAGCATCTATCAATAATTGAGGATGCATGTATTCATGGAAATGAAGAGACCTATAGGTTTATAAACAGTGAGAGGATCTTTTGAAGAAGTAGTGAGTGCACTTCAATTGAGAGAGTAGTGTGTTCTCAAAATTGTGAGTGGTTGTAAACTAGGAGGGAGAGTGAGTCCACTTTGAACTTGTAAATAGCAGTGCACTTATAGTAAAATTGGTACATTGGCACACTACCGATGTATGCTCCTTGGACATTTCCCAGTGATGGTGACCCAAGTAAAAAACGCTGTGTCTTGTGCATGCTTTGAGTTTTATTCATACTCTGCATCGGGAAGGAGAGAGAGGAGTGTTTTTTCTAACAGCAAAACAAGATCAAAAGGAGCAGTTGTTTTAATCTGTCATACCCTGATTCACCCCCCTCTCAGGTTATCTAGCCTAGTGGACCTAACAATTGGTATCAAAGGGAAATGTTAATATCTGCGATTCACTCTCAAATAATGTTTACCAATCATAAAGGGATTGTAATATTTCACAAGAACAATTTTTATATGTGGAAGAATTAGATGCAGTACTACTTCCAATCATTGGGAATGGATTTGTTTTCAGCAGTAATGCATGGTATAATAGCAGATATTAATAGTGTTTCTTTATCAGAATCCAAGTGAAGATATTTAGATGCTGATTCCAAGGGAATTAATTCTTTAGGAGGAGCCCTATAAAATCAAATCTAAAAAAGACAATGTCTTGTAAAACATCAAAAACTATGTGGGAAAATATGTTAAATATATATATGAAGGAGATACAAAGGTTAAAGAAGAAAAGCTACAAGTGTTTTGCAAAAAGTATGAAGATCTGGAAATGAACACAAATGATTCTGTTGATAGATTCTTTGATAGGGTAAATGTTGTACTGGAAGACATGCGAGGTCTTGGAGAAGTTATTGAAGACATAAAGATTGTGAAGCGCATATTGAGGAAACTTGCACCTTGATTTAATCTGAATGTTTCTGTTTTGGAAGATAATGACCTGAAAGAGTTGACAATGGATAACCTACCCAACACCCTTGTTGCATATGAAATCAGAAATGATGATAATGATGTTGTGGAAACAGGTAAATCTAAAGAGGTGGCATTCAAGGCCATGAAGAAGCTCACCATTTAACACTATCAGGATGAATAAGATACAGAGGAGGTGATGTCATTCCTCTCCTCAAAACTTCAAAGTGGAAAAGGAATGTTTAAAGGGAAGATTCCACTAGCTTGTTTTCAATGTGGAAAGGTTGGACATCTTGTAGCAAGGTGCCCCAAAAAAGTTCCAAGTGCATGATGATGATGATGAAATCAAAATTCCCAAGAAGAAGTCTTCAGCCTATGGGAAAGGTAAGAAATAGTTCAAGAGAAATTTCTGTAATAAGAAGAACCTTTTTTCAAAAGAATGTGAATGTTCAGACGAGTCTAAGGTTGAGGAGGTAGAAGAGATAGAGAACTGTAGAGATCATGGAGAAAATTATATGGTGGTTGTTGTCGGTAGTTCTAAGAATAATAATGAAACCGCAGCTGTTGAATAAGAAGAATAATTTGAGGGAAGATTTGATATGAAATCTGAGTTAGATGCTGCTCTTGAGGAGATAGATGTTTGGGGATCCAAAACAAAGAAATCCAACAATGTTGTTCATGATGCCAAACTTTGTATGCGGCAGCAGGAAGAAGACAAGTCTGATTTGATTGAATAAATTGAGAAAATTAATTCATAATATTCTGATATCCCAAGGTAAAAATCATAGTGTACAAGTCATTCAAAATAATTCACAGCATATCAGGTTTTATTGTTGTGGATATATGGGACATTCATAGTATGTGTGTTCCATAGCCAAGAGATATCGAAGGGCACAAGAACAAAGGTGGTATCCAAACAGAGAACGATTCTCCAGAATATATTTCGAAGGACATAGTTTCTGGTGTGGAGGATTCAATCACATGGATAGGTACTGCACTTCGACCATACAAAGGAATATTCCAAAGAAGAACCAAAATTTAAAAAAAATTATAAATGAACCACCTGGTGAGTTGAACACGCAAAATAGATTTTCACCTTTGCATGATGAAGCAGGTCCATCATACTAGGAGAAAGAACAAAATACTCAATCCATGCTGAGTGTGAAGTCAAAAATATGGACCCTGAAGAAAAATGATGAGAAGGTCGTGGTGGAAGAAATTGCCCTTAATGAATCAGATCGCTCTACTGTGTGGATCCATGATAGTGGTTGCACTTCTCACATGACAGGTAATAAGGATCTTGTTACAGCCGTAAAATATGACAAAGAAGGAGTTTTCAAGTTTGGAAATTATGATGGCCTGAATACTATTGTCTTAGTAAAGGCCATGTTTCAGGGAAAAAGGATGAGACATGCTGATGTCTTAGTAGTAGGAGGCCTCAGTCACAATTTGCTCAGCGTCAGTCAACTATGTGACTCCAGACATTCTATATGGTTTACTTAGAAGATGTGTGTCGTGAAAGGAATAGATGGGGTAACAGTTCTACAGGGAAAAATAAAAAAGGGAAATATCTACCTGGTAAGTGGAGAAGAGGATATGTATTTTCTGTCCAGAGAGGAAGAAAAAAACTGTGGCATAAAAGACTTGGTCATCTTTTCCAACCATCCAGGGAAGATCTTGTAAAGTGTGTTGCAACAAGAGACCTCCCTACACTATCACTTTATCATACTCATACGTGTGATGCATGAAAACAAGGTATGCATATCAGAAAGACATATAATTCAAAGGACAAGAAGTCAATAAGAGTGCTCAAATTGGTGCATGCTGATGTTTGTGGTCCTTTCACACCAAGAGCACTTGAAAGAAAAAGGTACTATGTTCTATCAATTGATGTCTATAAAAGAATGGCATGGGTATTTTTTATTTCCCATCAGTGGGATGTGTTCAACTACTTAAAATAGTATGTAAGGGAGTGTGAAAGGATTCTTAGATAGAAAATATTGAAGTTTCATACTGACAATGGTACCTAATTCATAAATAGTCAGCTGGAAGGATATCTCGAGAAACATGGGATAAGGCATAAAGTTTCCTCAGTAAGAACTCCCAAAAAGTAGAGAGTGGTTGAAAGGAGGAATCAGATCATCAACAACATGGCCAGAATGATACTCATTGTGAAATATATACCAGATAAATTTTGGAAGGATGCAGTTTTGATGTCAGCCTATATTTCTAACAGGGATCTGTTGTGTCCGAAGGAAGGAAATACTCCAAACGATATGTGGTATGGAAAGAAGCCGACATTGAAATACTTTTGAATATTTGATGCCAGTGAATTATCCTAAAAAAGGATAAACAAATGAAATATGAGTCATTCAGAGATGAGGGGATATTCTTAGGCTACTTAGGAAAAAGAAAAGAATAAAAATTCTTTAACAAAAGGATTGGAAAATTAGTTAAGAGCAATGATGTCATTATAGTGGAGAGTGAGGAGATTATTCCACAGCACAGTGAACAATTTCCTGATGAGAGTGATGAGTAGGAAAGAAACACAGGGGGAGAAGAAGTGGATGATGTTGATTCAGAAGAAGATACTTATGATGAGAATGAGTAAGTAAAATCCGTATCTCCAAAAAAGCCAAAGAGTCGTGCTGAAATTGATAGGAAGAATATAATTGGTGATCAGTCAACTACTGTTAAAACAAGAAGAATGAAATCGCCCCAGTAGAAATCTTTTCTATCTCAGGTTGTGCCTAAATGCATTTCTGATTCAGCTGAAGATGAAAACTAGGTTTAGGCCATGAATGAATAGCTAGATCAAATTGAGAAGAATCAGATGTGGGAAATTGTTTCAAGTCCAGGTGATATGAATTTCATCAGGACTAAATGGGTTTATTGCAATAATATGAATGAAGATAGAATTTTGATTCAGAACAAATCATGACTAGTGTGAAAGGGATACTCCTAGATAGAGGTAATATATGTTGATAATACATTTTCACCTATTGCGAGAATAGAGACAATCAAGATTTTTCCTAGCCATCGTAGTGCTACAGAAGATCAAAGTGTTCTAGATGGATGAAAAATATGCATTTTTGAATGGGGTTCTAGAGGAAGAGGTGTATATTGAGCAAGCAGATGGTTTTCTCATTCATGAGTATGAAAACAAGGTTTGAATAATGATAAAGGTGTTGTATGAGATGAAATAAGCACCAAGAGCATGGTACTCAAGCCTTGATTAGTACTTGAAGAAGCTTGGGTTCTAGCATGGGGGAGTTGATTACAATATCTATTTCAACAAAAATAGTAATCAAAGTATGATGGTCTTGGTTTATGTCCATGACATAATATTTGGCAGATCAGATGAAGCTTAGTGTAGACTGTTTTCCGAATTCATGAAAGGTGAGTTCTAAATTTCTATGATTGGAGAGATACCATTTTTTCTTAGTCTACAGTTGACACATGGAAGGAATATAACATTGATTTCACAATCCAAATATTCCATGGATGTTTTGAAAATATTTGGAATGGAAATTTACAAGGAGATGAAGACTCTGGTAGCTACCTGGATGAAATTGTTCAATGATGAGGATGGGAAGGTAGTTAATATAACAGAATACAGGAAAATTATTGGAAGTTTCCTATACATGACTACAAAACGTCCTGACATTGTATTTGCGACATGACAAGCAGCGAGATATCAATGTAATCTCAAGTAAAGACACATGATTGCAGTGAAAATAATACATCGATATATCAAAGGCACAGTGGACTTCGGTTTTATGTGTAATGGAAAATCTCAGTTAGAATTATTGGGATATATTGATGCAGATTGGGCTGGTTCAGTGGATGAAAGTAAGTCAACATTAGGAGGTGCTTTCTTTCTTGGAGTATTGTGTGTTTCTTGGATAAGCAAGAATCAATACTGAATTTCATTGAGCACCACAGAAGCTGAGTACATTGCTACCACTCAATCTTGCACACTGTTATTTTTGATGAAACAACAACGTGATGATATGGTCGTCGAAGTGAAGTCTCTGATCGGAATCTAGTGTGATAAGTCAAGTGCTATACATCTAAGAAAAAATATCGTCCATCACTCAAGGAAAATGCACATTGAGATAAATTATAATTTTATCAAGGAGATGGTTGAGTAGGGAACCTTGATGTTGGAGTATCAACCTATAGAGCTACAGGTTGTAGACATTCTGAAAAATGATTTACCCAAGGAAGCTTTTGAGAGGCATCGACTGGGTATGGGAGTTCAGTCGACTCCCCACACATAATAGAGTGTGGATGTGGAAACCCCCCTATCCCTGATGTATGGTGTGTTTTTATCAGCTTTTCTAATGTGTTTTCCTACCAATGAATCATATCACCAAGGAGTGCCCTTTGGGTTCGTTGACAAAGGGGGAAAAATAGTGACTCCTCAAGGGGGAGAAATTTTGGCTAATATATGGAGAAAATGTCTTTTTCAAATACACGGGGAAAAGCTGACAGGTGGAGCATCGAGATATGGGGAGAGAAATGAGATATGGGGAGTGTTTTCCAAATATGACAATGCTAGAAGTGATCGACCAAGAATTGAATCACGATAGCTGAGGATCGTGATAGAAGCAGAACAGTGATGTTGGAATGGTGAGAGAAGGTTTCCAGCTATCACCAATTGGTATCAGTGTGGTTCAATAATTGGTATCAATTTATCAATTGGTATCAGTTTTTAATCAACAATTGGTGTCTGACATGAAGTGATTCATGGTTGGACTTTTCATACTACTCATATTTCTCACGTCAAGCACTTCTCATGTTGTATTAGAGTACGTGTTATGTGAATCCTTGAACTCTATTAGAATCTCCAAAGGCGAATAGTGGTAGCGCCTGGAAGGAGGCTCTGTGAGGTATCAACTTGCCAAAAATCATTTTGAGAAAAGTTTTCAACAAACCCAAAGGGAGAGATTGTTGGGAAAAAATCCCTCAAGGTAACATTGAAACATTTTTGTGTTGATTGTGTTTGTTGACAAAGAATATTTCCATGGAGAATTTTGGAGTTCCAGAAAAGATGTTGACATTCCATGTTGACAATGAACGATGAGAAAAGAACAGATGATCTGGAGGCGATACAAAACAACATTATAAGTGGCGTTGTTTTCCAGTGATTGCCAAATTTTTGGTGTCCAAAATTTGTAGGTTGGTGAGCATCATGAAATTTTTGATATCCTTGAAGATCTCATCAAAATATATCAAAGGCATGAGTTTCGTGAAGATAGGCTTCATGGAATGAATTTCGCGAAGACAAGAATAATTTGGACGATGTTCTTCATGATTACGTCAAGCTTCGCAAATGGAAGAGGATGAAATGCATCATGGCAGTGAAGGGCTTTGCAAGGGATCTTCGTGGCGAAGGCCTGAAGGAATTGAAAGTGATTCTCTGTGATTTTTTCAAGGTCTGCGATTGGAAAATTGACATGGTGCTTCACAAGATTGAGTGAATTTCAGTAGAAAATTCAGAGCTTTGAAATTTGTGATGAAGTGTCATTGACTTCGCACAGAAGGATCGAGGGTCAGTGACATCGCCTATAAATAGAGGTCAACCCACTCGAGAGAAGTAGAGAGAGTTTTCGAAGAAAATATTTTTGCTCTTGGTTCGCGAAGGTAGTTCGCGAAGGTATTGTTCTTCGTGAAAGAAAGGTTCTTCGCGGTGGCTAATCTAGCTCATCGAAAGGAAGTGTGCTTCACGAGGCCATGTGATCTAAGGATTGTGCTTCGCGAAGAGGCAGGAGCTACACGACGTCTTGAGCATTGTAAAGGCTTTAGATTCATGAGAGTGCTTCGCGAGGGTGCTTCACAGAAAGGCAAGGGCTTCGCGAAGGCTTGTTTTAGATTTTCCAAATTGGGAGCCTCGCGTAGTAGGGGTCTTTACGAGGGTGTTTCCAAAGGTAGTTTCCTAGTGTTCAGAGGAAAAGGCAGGATTTTTGTGAAGATATGCATCATGGATTGAATTTTTCGAAGACAAGAAGAATGTGGGCAGTGTTCTTTGCAATTACGTTAAGTTTCGTGAACAACTAAGGTTGAAGTGCATCGCGGTGGTGAAGGGATTTGTGAGGGAGCATCGCGGAGAAGGCGTGAAGGAATTTATGGTGATTCTCCGTGATTACATCATGCTCCGCGATTGGAAAATTACCATGGTTCTTTGCGAGATTGAGAGAATTTTGGTAGAAACTTCGGAGCTTCACGATTTCTGATGACATGGATTTGACTTCACATGGAAGGATCGAGGGTCAGTGGAATCGCCTCTAAATAGAGGTGGACCCCCTTGATAGATATAGAGAGAGTTTTCGAAGAAAATGTTTTTTCTCTCGGTTCGCGAAGGTAGTTCGCGAAGGTAGTGTTCTTCGCGAAAGAGTGGTGCTTCACGACGATTAATCTATCTCTGCGAAAGGAAGTGAGATTCGCGAGGCCGAGTGCTCTAAGGAGTGTGCTTCACGATGAGGCAGGAGCTCGCAACGACCTAAGCATTGCGAAGGCTTATGCTTCGTGAGAGTGCTTCACGAGAGTGCTTCGCGAGAGTGCTTTGCAAAAAGGCATGGGATTCACGAAGGCTTGTTTTAGCTTTGCGAAATTGGGAGCCTAATGAAGTAGGGTGATTTGCGAAGATGTTTCCAAAGGTAGATGCCTAGTGTTCAGAGGCAAAGGGGTATTCAATAGTGGATGAACATTGGACTCCAACAGAGCATCTATAAACAGTTGAGGATGCATGTATTCATGAAAATAATGAGATTTACAGGTCTATAAACTATTAGAGGATCTTCTGAAGAAGAAGTGAGCTCACTTCAGTTGAGAGAGCTGTGAGTTCTCAAAATTGTGAGTGGATGTAAATCATAAGGGATAGTGAGTCCACTTCGAACTTGTAAACATCAGTGCACTTATAGTGGAATTGGTACATCTGCACACTATTAGTGTATTCTCCTTGGACGTAGACCAGTGAGGGTGAACCAAGTAAAAATCAATGTGTCATGTGAATGATTTGAGTTTTATTCATACTATGCATCAGCAAGGAGAGATAATAGAGGTTTTTTCTAACAAAAAAACAATATCAAAAGGGGAAGTTGTTTTAATCTTTCATAACCAGATTCACCCCCTCTAAAGGTTACTAGCCTAGTAGACAAAAAAATTGATGTCAGAGGGAAATGTTAATATATGTGATTCTCTCTCAGATAGAGCTTACCAATAATGAAGGGATTCTGATCTTTGATGGGAAGAATTTTCATCTATTGAAGAATTAGATGCAACACTATTTCTGATCTGTGGGAATGGATGTGTTTACAGTAGCAATGTCGGGTATAATAGCCGATATTAACAGTGGTGCTTTATCAGAAGCTGAGTGAAGAGAATTGGATGCTGACGCCAAGGGAATTAATGCTTTAGGAGGATCCCTATCCAATCCTTTCTATACAAAGGTGTTGTCATGTAAAACATAAAAATCTATGTGGGAAAATCTATTAAATATATATGAAGGAGATACAAATGTTAGAGAAGCAAAGCTGCACGTGTTTTGGAACAATTATGAAGATATCAGAATGAACCCGAATGAGTTTGTTGATACATTCTTTGATAGGGTAAATTTTGTAGTGGAAGAAGTGCGGGGTCTTGGAGAAGTTATTGAAGACATAAAGATTTTGATGTGCAACTTGGGGAATCTTCCACCTCGATTTAATCCGAAAGTTTCTATTTTGGAAGATAAAGACTCGAAAGAGTTGACATTAGATAACCTGCACAACACCCTTGTTGCATATAAAATGAGAAATGATGAAAAAGATGCTGTGTAAAATGGGAAATCCAAAGAGGTAGAATTCACAACCATAAAGAAGCTCACCATTGAAGACTATCAGAAAGAAGAAGTGCAGGTGAGGTGATGTCATTCCTCTCCTTAAACCTTCAAAGAGAAAAACGAAATTTTAAAGGGAAGCTTCCACTTGCTTGTTTTCAATGTGGAAAGGATGGACATCTTGCAGCAAGGTGACCCAAAAGGTTCCAAGAGGATGATGATGTAGATAAAATAGAAGTTACCAAGAAGAAGTCTTCAGCCTATAGGAAAGGAAAGAAATAGTTCAAGAGAAATTTCTTTAAGAGGAATAACCTTCTTTCAAAAGAATATGACAGTTCAGATGAGTCTGAGGTTGAGGAGGTTGAAGAGATAGAAAACTGCAGCGATCGTGGAGAAAATGCTATGGTGGTAGTTATTGGTAGTTCTAAGAATAATAATGAAATATAAGTTGAAGAAGATGAAGAATAAGTTTAGGGAAGACTTGATATGCAATATGAGTTAGAGGCTGCTCTTGAGGACATAGATGTTTGGAGAGCCAAAACCAAGAAAGACAAAAAAGTTGTTCATGACGCCAAACTCTATATGCAGCAGCAGAAAGAACAAAAGGTTAAGTTGATTGATGAAATTGATAAACTTAAGTCATCTCCACCAGAGGACTCAGAATTAGTTAGTGAGTATAAAATAAAATTTGAAGAACAGAAAATGGAGATTGATAGCATGAATAACACAAGGAAAGAACAAATCAAATGTATTGATGAACATTAAGGTGAAGTAGTCTGTTTACAGACAAAGGTTAAAGATCATGAAAAACTCTTTACACTTGCTGGGTCATCAGGAAAGAAGGTCACTAAGAAAATTGAAAAGATGAAGGTGAAGAATAGTGGTTCAGCAGAAAAGAAGCATAAAATATGTTCTGATGCAAAGACTGATGGGGGGATTTACCGAAAAAAAAAGCAGTGAAATTTGAGGTCGGACCACAAGCACCCACTCCGAGATTTAAGGTTGATTTGGGCACAAGGAAGAATCATAATCATCAGAGATCCCAAGGGTAAAATCGTAGTGAAGATGTCAGGAAAAGGAATGCACCGCATATCAGGTGTTATTATTGTGGAAAGATAGGACATTCACGGAATGTGTGTTCCACAGCAAAGAGATATCGAAGGTCACAAGGAAAAAGGTGGCATCCAAACAGAGAACGATGATCCAGAACATATTTCGAAGGAAACTATTTCTGGTGTAGAGGATTTGGGCACATGGCTAGGTACTCCAATTTAACCATACAACGGAATGTGCCAATGCAGAACCAAAATGTTCACAAATAGTAGATCAATGAACCAACATGTGAGTTGAAAACACAAAACAGAATTTCACTTTGCAAGATGAAGCTGGTCCATCATACTCTGAAAAAAGAATAGAAGTCTCAATCCATGCCAAGTGTGAAGGCAAAAATATGGACCATGAAGAAGAAGGATGAGAAGGTCATGGTGGCAGAAATTTCCCGTAAAGCATCAGATCTATCTGATCTCCGGATCCTTGATAGAGGTTTCACATCTCACATGACAGGTAATAAGGATCTTGTAACAGGCGTAAAATATGACAATGCAGGAGTTGTCAAGTTTGTAAATGATGAAGGCCTTAAGATTATTGGCTTAGTAAATTCCATGTTTAGGGCTAAAGAGATGAGACATGATGATGTCATAGTAGTAGAATGCCTCAATCACAATTTGCTTAGCGTCAGTCAACTATGTGTCTCAGAACATTATATAAGGTTTACTAAAAATATGTGTGTCGTCAAAGGAAGAGACGGGGAGATAGTTCTACAAGGAAGAAGAACAAAGGTAAATCTTTACCTGGTAAGTGGAGAAGAATATATGTGTTTTTTTCAGGAGAGGAAGAAAAAAAAACTCTGGCATAAACGACATGGTCATCTTTTCCAACCATCCATGGATGATCTTGTAAAGTGTGATGCAGAAATAGAACTCCCTATGCTATCATGTGATCATACTCACACATGCGATGCATGCCAATAAGGGTAGCTCATCAGAAATACGTATAAGTCAATGGAAAATAAGTCAATAAGAGTGCTCGAATTGTTGCATGCTGATTTTGTTGTCCTATCAAAGAAAGGGAAATTAATGGAAAAAGGAACTATGTTCTTTTCATTGATGAATATAGGATAATGGCATGGGTATTTGTATTGTCCCATAATTCAGATGTGTTCAGCTGCATAAAACAATAACGAAGGTAGTGTGAAAGGATGCTTGGACAGAAAATAATGATGTTTCGTACTGACAATGTTACGGAATTCACAAATCGTTGGGTGGAAGGCTATCTCGAGAAACATGGGATAAAGAATCAAGTTTCCTCGGTAAGAAATCCCCATCATAATGGAGTGGTTGAAAGGATGAATCTGATCATCATCAATATGGATAGAATGGTGTTCATTGAAAATGATCTACCAGAGAAATTTTGGAAGGAAGCAGTTTTGACATCAGTTTATAATTCTAACATGGATCTGTTGTGTCTGATGGAAAGACTCTGTATGAGATGTGTTATGGAAAGATTCCAACATTGAAATACTTTTTTATATTTGGAATCAAGTTCTTTATCCTCAACATAGAAAAACATAGGAAATAGAAGTTGTATAGAGATGAGGGGATATTCCTAGGCTACTCAGGAAAAAGAAAATCATTCAAATGCTTTAACAAAAGGCTTGGAAAAATAGTTGAGAACAATTATGTATCTATAGTGGAGAATTAAAAGATTATTCAATAGCGCAGCGAACAATTTCCTTATGAGATTGATGATAAGGAAAGTAACATAGGGGGAGCATAAGTGGATGATGTTGATACATAGGATGATACTGATGATGAGAATGAGAAAGTAAAATCCGTATCTGCACAAAAGCCAAAGAGTCGTGCTTAAACTGACAGGAAGAATATCATTGGTGATCAGTTAGCTATAGTTCAAACAAGAAGAATGAAATCACTCCAGCAGACATCTTTTCTATCTCAGGTTGAGCTTAAATGATTTGCTGCTGCAGAAGAAGATGAAAACTGGGTTCAGGCCATGAATGAAGAGCTAGATCAAATTGAGAAGAATCAGATGTGGGAGATTGTTTTGAGGCCAATAGATAAGAATGTCATCAGGACTAAATGGATCTATCGCAACAAGATGAATGAAGATTACACAGTGATTTGGAAAAAATCACGATTAGTGTGCAAGGGATTCTCTTAGATATAGGGAATAGATGTTGATGAGACATTTGCACCGGTTGCGAGATTAGAGACAATCAGATTATTCTTAGCCATCGCAGTGCAACAGAAGTTCAAAGTGTTTCAGATGTTTGTCACATATGAATTTTTGAATGGGGTTCTAGAGGAAGAGGTGTATATTGAGTAGTCATATTGTTTTCTCATTCACGAGGATGAGAATATGGTTTGTATAATGAAGAAGGAATTGTATGGGATGAAATAAGAACCAAGAGCATGGTAATTAAGGCTTGATCAGTAATTGAAGAAGCTTGGTATCCAGCATGGGGGAGTTGATTACAATCTCTAATTCAACAACAATAGTAATCAAAGTATAATGTTCTTAGTTTATGTTGATGAAAAAATATTTGGTGGATCAGATGAAACTTAGTGCAGACAGTTTTCTGAATTCATGAAAAGTGAGTTAGAAATGTCTATAATGGGAGAGCTAAGATTTTTCCTTAGTCTATAGGTGACACAAGGAATGTATATAACATTCATTTCATAATCCAAATATACCATTGAGGTTTTGAAAATATTTGGAATGGAAATTTACAAGGAGATGAAGTCTCTGGTAACTACCCGGATGAAATTGTCCAAAGATGAGGATGGCAATGGAGTTAATATTACAGAATACAGGCAAATCATTGGAAGTTTGCTATAATTGACTGCAACAAGGCCTGCCATTGTATTCCCGAAATTCCATGCAACGAGATATGAGAGTAATCCCAAAGAAAACCACATTCTTTTAGTGATATGAATACATCGGTATATCAAAGTCACAGTGGACTTCAGCTTGATGTATAATAGAAAATCTCAGTTAGAATTATTGGGATATTCTGATGCAGATTGGGCTGGTTCAGCAGATGATAGGAAGTCAACGTTAGGAGGGGCATTCTATCTTGGAGGATTGTGTGTATCTTGGCTAAGCAAGAATCAAGACTGCATTTCATTGAGCACTGCAGAAGCTGAGTACATTTCTTCCACTCAAGCTTGCACACAATTATTATGGATGAAACAAAAACTTGATGATATGGGCGTTGAAGTGAAGTATCTGATCGAAATATAGTGCGATGACTCAAGTGCTATACATCTCAGTAAAAATATCGTCCATCACTCAAGGTAAAAAGAACATTGAGAAAAATTATCATTTTATCAAGGAGAAGGTTGAGCAGGGAAATGTAAAGTTGGAGTATCTACCTACAGAGCTACAGATTGTAGAAATTATGACAAAGTCTTTACCCAAGGAATATTTTGAGAGGCATCAACTAGGTATGGGAGTTCAGTAAACTCCCCACACTTAAAAGAGTGTGGACGTGGAAACCCCCCCTTCTCCCTGACGTATGGTGTGTTCTTATATATTGTACTAATGTGTTTTCCTACCAATGTCTCAGACCGTAGAGGAGTGCCCTTTGGGTTCGTTAACAAAGGGGGAGAAATAGTGACTCCTCAAGGGGGAGAAACTATTGCTAATATAGGGAGAAAATGTCATTGTCAAAGACATGGGGATAAGCTAACAGGTGGAGCAGTGAGATATGGGGAGAGCAATGAGATAAGTGTAGTGTTATTCAAATATGATGATGCTAGAAGTGATCGATCAAAGCATAGATATCACGATAGCTGAGGATCGTGATAAAAGAAGAACAATGATGTCAGAATTGTGAGAGAAGGTTTCCAGCTATCACCAATTGGTAACAGTGTGGTTCAACAATTGGTATCAATTTATCAATTGGTATCAGTTTGTAATTGACAATTTCTTTCTTACAAGAAGTGATTCATTGATGAACTTCTCATACTATGCGTATTTATCACACTGATCACTGCTCATGTGGGAATAGAGTACGTGTTAAGTGAATCCTTGAATGCTATCAAAATTGCAAGAGGCGAATGGTGGTAGATCATGGAAGGAGGCTCAGTGAGGTATCAACATGCCAAAAATCATTCTGAGAAGAGTTTTCAACAAACCCAAAGAGGGATATTGTTGGGAAACAATCCCTAAAGGTAACATTGTTTCATGTTTGGGTTGATTGTGTTTGTTAACAAAGCATGTTTCCATGGAGAAATGTGGAGTTCCAGAGAGGTTTTTGACATTCCATGTTGACAAAGAACGATGAAAAAAGAATTAATGATCTGGTGGAGGTTCAAAAGAACAGTACAAGGTGGGGCCATTTTCCAGTGATTGACAAATTTTTGGTGTCTAAAATTTGGAGGTTGGTGAGCATCACGAAATGTGGATATCCTTGAAGATCTCATAAAAATATGGAAAAGGCATGAGATTCGCAAATATAGGCTTCATGGAATGAATTTCGTGAAGGAAAGAAATATGTGGACGGTGTTCTTCACGGTTACTTCAAGCTTTGCGAATGGAATAGGATGAAGCGCATCGTGGCAGTGAAGGGATTTGCGAGGGAGATTCACGGTGAAGGCATGAAGGAACTGACGGTGATGCTCCGTGATTATGCCAAGATCCACGATTTGAAAATGGACATTGTTTTTCACAAGATTTTGAGAAATTAGGCAGAAAGTTTGGAGCATTGCGATTTGTAATGAAGTGGCATTGACTTTATACATAAGGATCGAGGGTCGGTGGAATCGCCAATAAATAGAGGTTGACCCACTCAAGAGAAGTAGAGAGAGTTTTTGAAGAAAATATTTTTGATATCGGTTCGTGAAGGTAGTTCACAAAGGTATTATTATTCGCAAAACAAGGTGCTTCGCAGCGAATAATCTAATTCCTCGAAAGGAAGTGCGCTTCGTGAGGCTGTGTGCTCTAAGGAGTGTGCGTCGTGAAGAGGCAGTAGCTACCCGACAGACTAAGAATTGCGAAGGCTTGAGCTTCACGTGAGTGCTTCACGAAAAGGTAGGGGCTTCATGAAGTCTTGTTTTAGCTTTGCCAAATTGGGATCTTCACGTAGTAGGGAGATTTGCGAGGGTGTTTCCAAAGGTAGTTGCCATGTGTTCAGAGGCAAAGGGGTATTCATTAGTGGATGAACATTGGACTTCAACAGGGCATCTATCAATAGATGAGGATGCATGTATTCATGAAAATGAAGATATCTACAGGTCTATAAACTGTGAGTGAAAATTATGAAGAAGCGGTGTGCTCACATCAGTTGAGAGAGAAGTGAATTCATAAAATTTTGGGTGGGTGTAAACCAGGAGGGACAGTGTGTCCAATTTGAACATGTAAACAACAGCGTGCTTATAGTGGAATTGGTACATCGGCACCCTACCAGTGTATGCCTCCTGGACGTATCCTAGTGAGGTTGAACCAAGTCAAAATTGATGTGTCATGTGCATACATGGAGTTTTATTCATAATATGCATCAGGAAGGAGATAGAAGAGGGCTTTGTCTAACTGCAAAAAAAAATTTCAAAAGGGGTAGTTGTTTTAACCTATCATACCATGATTCACCCCCCTCTCAGGGTATCTATCCTAGTGTACCTAACAAATGTATTTTTCGAATGATCCAAATATTATATTACCTACCAAAATACTATTATTTTCTTTTTTGATTATCCACAATTAATATATTAGTGGTTTTTTCCATATTATATGTTTTCTAAATCTAGTTTCCAAGTTTGGTACTAAACTTTCTATGTTACCATATATAACAACCCAACCCCAGAATCCCATAGTTGATGCATTACTTATTACATTATCATGATTGAAAAGAATGAAATCCTGAAGGAACGACCAATTTAATAGTTTTTAAGAAACTATATATATGCATTTAACACATATTACATTGAGAAAGGTAACAAAATACTAAACATTACTAAAACTAATAAACATCATCCACGAGAACTCAATAAATTTTATTCTCTTCATAACCTGTTGAAGGAAAAAAATGAAAATGGTGATCTAAAATGATATCCAAGGGTTAAAAATATAATAATCCGGAATCAACAATAATTGAATCATCATCAAATTGGCATAATCAATATGGAATGGTGAATAAATGAAAAAAACATGACATTAATAAACTGAGAATGGAATTGCAACCATAAATTTAGTCCCAGTGAAAACCTCGTGTATAATAATAACTAAAAATGAATAATTAAATATGATTATTAGTTGGATGTCTTGAATCTATCACATGATACCACTATATCATTGAAATGGATTAGGTCTGTGGGTAGAAAACTGTTTGATATTTCGAATCAAACTCGATGGTTTTGCCACCAAATTATTTGTCTCGCGAGACCTGTCAATGCATCAAGAGTCTATCACAATCCCCACCCATCATTTCAAGTACAAATAATTATTTATACATATATTTAATACATGTACAATATGCCCTCTTAATATCTGTATAGAGTAGAGGATACAGATTCATCATTATTTCTATAGTTAAAACAACATTCCAAATAAACACCATATGTAAAGGGGTATACAAATTAAGAAAATAATCATATCAATGAAACCAGATTATTGATATATAATATATTTAGAATTTAAAATGAAAAATGATCTCAATTGGGAATTGGATACACCACAGAAGAATTATTATGTGCACAATAGCAAGTAAATGACAATGAAATGGAACTGAGACAAAGTCCCTTACTACGTTGTAATAAATCGAGTCGTCTGACCAAATATTAATAACCACCAAATTGATCCATGAATATAAAGATAACAATGATAATATATATGAAATTTTAGTTCAAAATACCCCATATGCACAGAATAAAAGGCGGACAATCGAAATATCATGGAATTAAAAGTGAGATAAAAAACCCCTTACCTTATGCCTGAATGTGTTCTTCTATAGATCCTGATGACCAAGATAACAAAATTTAGATTCATTAATTAATAATTAAATAAACTCCTCAAAATTTATATGATATATTTTAACCTTATTAGATTCATTCATATTCATTTTTATGGGTTTAAGAGGTTCAATTTTATTGTTTTGGAAGCATATTTTCCTTGGTTTTCTTGATTAGTTTACTTATTTTCATGAGTGTAACTATTTTGAAATGTGGTCAAACAACCAGAATAGTTAATATATATATTTTTTACATTAAATTTATATAAATTAACTTACAATTATTTTGGGTTATATATCATGAGGATGACTTTTTTGATAAAAGATAATGATAAATGTTTGGATTAACTTGGTAGTTTTGTGCACAATGAACTTTTTTTGTATTATTATTTTATATTATTAGTGTGCAAGGATTCAAAAGAATTGTATAGTATATTATGATCTCGTTAAACCATCAAAAATATTTCATGATAATAATTTAAGATAGTAATATAAATTGAAAACTTTCCATCCTTGAATGAGATAAATTAACATATCTAAGACTATAATTTCATTTTTAGTATAAGGAGAGGGGAAAAGAAGGAAGATGATGAAATATTAAATTAGAATAATAAAATTCCAGATCATTTAATGTTATTTTATTTTCATATCATGTGGATAAAGGGATATGATAAAATATAATGAAAATAATGGAACAAGAAATAAAAGAAATTTTGAGAAATCCCTCAAGAAAATTCAGCAGCCTAATGATGTCACATAAAAGTTCATAAAATATTTGGATGAGAGAAAAGGGTTCTATCATCATTATTTATTAATATGGATTGAATGTGGGATATTTAATGACATATTCTGATATAATAGAATTGAAAATATAATAGAATAACCTAAAATGAATGATTTAAAAAGAGAAGGGTGGTAGATTCCCTTACCTTGTTGAGTAACTCCAAAAACATGATGGTTGGGATATTGGGGGCCCGAGAAAACCTTTGGAGGACTACTAGGGAGGAATAACTACCATATATTCTAGTTTAATGAGTTTTTAATAAATTAATGAGTGGGTAATTATAATAATTGAGAAAGTGTTTTTTTTTATTTCTAAGGACACCTCATTAGTGGTTTTTCTAAAACCAGGGGCTTTCCCATGGTATTTTCACAAGTTATTTTCTACTTGTGACACCCCATGTTATATATTACTGTAATAAATGTCGAAAATTAGTTCATATTAATTAATACATTATTATGGTGACATTAAATGAACTAATAACCCAAAACTATATTTTTACTATTCCCAAAAAATTCAAGTATATTATAAAAATCCCAAAAATCACCCAAAACATTTTTAAACACGTAGAACTCAAAAATGAACTCTATTTTTTTGAATATAATTTCCAAAATATTATTAATTTAATATTTAAATAAAAATATAAATTATTCAAATATAACAATTTTAAATATATAACTCATTTTTTAATACCCTGAAAAATTAATCAACATCTTATTACCTTGTAACCCTAAGAAAATAAAATAATAATATGATTTATTATTTATAAGGGCCATATTACTATTCATATTACTATTCATATGTGTATGGTACTATTCATAAAAAATAAGTTGTTCTATTAGACTCCAAATAACTTACTAACCACAACCGTAGATGACCGCTTTTTTGAAATTCAAAACACAGAGGTGGGAAATTTATGTTAAATGGATACTTTAGGTCTTTCTACTTTATATAACCATGTTTTGTTTCAAAGAGACATAGTTATCCATTTAATATAGTAAATCAAATGAATAGGAAGTATTTAAGAGTAACATCCCTTAAAATGTTTGGGGTGTTATAGTTAGTGAATATGTTTATTTATTGAAGTAGTTATTTACATTACATATTATAGTTTTATTCTTAATGTATATGTTGATTATGTTTCATCCATTTCATATACGGAATTCAATGGACTTAGGATGTGTCAGGTGGGGCCTGTTGTATCCCCTCGATGCATCGGCATGTCTCATCAGACAATCATGTTTTTGTTTTTTACTCGTCTATGTATGGTCTTGTCATGAGGCCTTGATGGAAAGCTTATAATGTCCCATATTATGTTTCACTCATTATAAATCTAGTAATTGATTTTCCATGTGATTATTCAACTATTATAATATCCATGGTTTCGTTTTATTATGGAATTATTTAATCAGATTTTAATTTCTTCCATTTTATGGTCATGATTTTCGTTTAATGGTATGTGTAATATTAGTTATTTATAATGATTTATATTTATAATTACATTGTTATACATACCCTTACTGAGAATATGAGCTCACCCCATTATTATGATTATTTTTTTCAAGGATGTGAAGATGTATATTATTAATTTCTATAAATGTTAATCTATATGTTAATGAGTGTTTCCAATTAAGTTACATTCTTGTACTTCATTTCAAGTTGTTATGTGGAACTTATGTATATATATTATTTATCAAAGATAATAAACTATTCATTCCATCAATATAATACTTCCTTGTAAAAATACCAATATAATGATGTAAGACAACATATAGAGGCTACTGGGTTCAGTGTCTTTATAGTTTGTATTATATGAGGTTTAATAGAAACATTGGAAACTAGATTTAGAATATATAGAATATGGAACATAACAAAAAGATTGATTTTGTGGATATGAATAAAATAACATACTTGAATTTTGGTAAGGTGCATATTTTTAGGAACTTCATAGAAATACATTATAATCTAGATACTAAAAGTGGATGTGGTTATGGAACATATGTACCTAGAGGTAACAACTCCGGTAAGGTGTCTCATTCCTAAATCAGGGTAACCTGATACATAAAAAAGAGCCCTATTATGCACTTAGTTTGACACTCCAAGGGGATATGCCTATGAGAAGTAAATTTTCATTACAAACCCTTATGAATGATTTAAAATAAAATATTTCATAAAAGTAACCTTTTTTATTATTATGAGAATAACTATGTATATACTTTAAATCTATGTTATGTATTTTGATATTTTATGATTATATATTAGGATTCATAACAGAATTTGTGTATTTCATTAATTAAAAAAAGAGCCCAGTTGACAGAATGTAAACTATAACAACAAATGTATACCATGTAGTGATTTCCCACCTATGAATAATTATTTTGTAGGTATTAGAGATGCAACTAGTGGTGAGCAACAAATAACAATACTCGTACAACTGAATCTCGTTATGAATTATAACCATAACCATATGGATTATCTTAATCTACAATATGGAAGGGAAATTATAGAATTATTAATGTGAAAAAAACCTCCATTATTCAATGTGACTACAAACCCATTGGTAGTGGAGTAGTGGATAAGTTCCATATAGAAGATATTTCTCGCTTTGGGATGTAATTAAATGGAGAAATATTTCATGAAAATTTTCATCTATTGGGTGAGTTTGATTAAAGGAAGTCACTAATTCAAAACAAAAACAAGGAGGAATAAATTTCAAATAATTAATGGAGGGGTTTTAAGGAAATTGTCCAAGAAAAAAGATTCCTCGCGAATAATGAGTAGATATAGAGAGGAAATTCTTGAGTAGAAGATAGAAAGGGGGTGGAAATGATGCAAAGTAAGAATCCACCATACAATGTTAGAAAGGAATTCCACGAACTATATACATAATATAGGAAGGATGACTGATTGATTATTTCCTAGCTTAAAACCACTCCTCTAAATGGAACTAGTTTCCCAAAATATTTCATCATATGAAGATATAGTCTCATGTGCTATTATGATAGGAAAAGAATTATCTATATCAAATTACATAATATTAAATGATTAGAAGACCAATGATGATGAAAAATCTAGAAAATCAAATAATGAAATGGGTAAGAAAGGATGAGTTGAATTTCCACCCTACTTTAATTATGAGTGGTACTTGTCTGAAGGGAATGAAAGTCTATTAAAAGTTTAGAGAAAATTACCACTATGCTCAGGATTTTAATGGAACGAAATAATCATCCAATGTTTAATTATATAATTTTAAAGACATAGGAAATTATTCACATGAATATCCTAGAAGTCATGGAAATATTCTCCAAATAAGGACATGGGTGCATGGAAAATATTTTGCAGTCAGAAATCATGAGGATGAAGTTATTAATGATGTTGGGGCAGATAATTTAATTATTTCCTCAAACATATTAAATGATTTAATTTTTATTTGGTCGTCAAATTATTTTATATCATCCTATTTTTAGATTAAAAATAAACATTTCCAATTTGACTTAATAAAGAATTTGTTAGTCATAACTCCTAAGGAAAGTATCATTAAAATAGAGATGTGTCAATAAGTCCCCTATATGACACATTAATATGCTTTATTTGCTAACCTTATTATCATTTTAATGGTTTAATTTGATATAATTATTTTTTTGTATTGTATTTAATATTATGATGCAGAAATCTATTTCAAGAATAAGGATGTAATTTTTTTAGAATAATGTAGTGTCCAATATCATTAAAGTGGAAACTGCACCATCTGATTTCATTCTTGATCCACCCTAGTAGGTTTTCAAAAAGTAATTATAGGGGAGGAATAGAAAAAAGTATCTAGGGGAGAGTATAAAAATATTAAAATTTAATATGTGCCTATTGTGAAAGAATTCACTAATGCATTTCTAAGGGATTTTCCGGGACATCCACATGAGTGGGATATTGATATTTCTATTGATTTAATTCATTGTTCAAGGCCTATATAAAATACTTTTTTTATAATAGAAATATTGTAATTAGTGTATCAAAAGAAGAAACTAGAGGAATTGAATTGTAAAGGATTTATTTTCCCTAGTGTTTGTCCTTGGGGAGCCTAATTCTCTTTGTCAAGAAGAATGATGGATCCATGCGGCTGGGTATTGAATATATGAAAATCAATGGTATTAAAATATAGAAAAAGTATCCATTTCCACACATTGATGATTTATTTGATTAAATTCATGGGTCCCAATATTTTTAAAAATTTGATCTTTGATATGGATATCATCAATTACGTATGATGAAGGAATAAATTCCAAAGGCAATAATTTTAACTAGGTCTGGGCATTTTGAGTTTACTGTAATTCCTTTTGGACTGACTAATTCACCCTATATTTTCATTGATATAATGAATAGAGTTTTCAAGGAATATCATGATAAATATTTTGTTATATTTATAGATAATATCTTGTTATACTTTAAAATCGACAAGGGTCCTGAGAATTAATTACACATTGTTCAGACGAATCTGAGATGAGTTGATTTATATGGAAAGTCTATCAAGTGTAAATTGTTTCACTTAACAGTTTATTTTCCTAGATATTTTGTCTCTATGGATGCAATGTTAGTTGATCTTGTGAAAAAAAAGCATTTCAGCAATGTCCTGCACCAACGAACATAACTATGGTACATTGTTTTATTCGTTTAGCAGGATATTATCAGATTTTCATTTAGAACACCACCAGATTAGCTAACCTGTTAGCCAAGATCACTCGTAAAGGGGTTACGTTTATATAAAAAAAATGTGATGAATGGTTTGAAGAATTAAATACATTATTAGTGAATACTCTGATCCTGAATCTACCATTGAGAAATAATGGGTTGTGATTTATAGTGATGCATCAAATAATGTACTTGGATGTGACCTTATATAGAATCAATGATTTATCACATAGGTATCAAGGTAGTTAAAACAAATGAACAAAATTTTCAAACTCCTGATCTTGAGTTTTCAGTTGTAATATTTTCTATGAAGATATGGATACACTATCTGTATGGGAAAATACATGGGATATATTCGTATCACAAGAGTTTAATACTATATCTTCTCAAAAAAATGAACATGACATGAGGAAAATAGAATGGCTCGAACTACTCAAGGATTATGATTCTTCAATACTATACCTCACAACAAATAATAATAAGGTAACATATTCTCTAAGAAGGAAAGGTTTTGGAGTTCTAAACTAAATGAGTATTGAAATAGAAATTGTGTACATGGTTCTAGTAATGATGGGTATGGAAATTATCACGGAAAATGTAATATCATTACCTTTTTATCTATTTTACAAAAAAATATTTATTGGAAATAATTAACTATTCTTAGTGTAATGATGAAAATATTTAAAAGAAAATTAATGTTGTGAATGATAAGATGTTTCTACACTTTTTGTGTGAAGTTGGAATTATGAAATTTGGGAGGAGGCTATGTTTTTCCCCTACACTTGAGATACAAATGGGGTAATTGGATGATTCACGTAGCTCAAATTTCTCTATATACAATAGAAGCACTAATATTTATAAATAATCGAAATAAAATTTTTTGTGGGATAACATGAAGTGGGAAATTGTAGATTATGTACAAAGATGTTTAGTTTTCCAATAGGTGAAGGTTGTAAGACAAAATCCTAGAGGAGTCATGAAACATATACCTATTCCTACATTATATGAGATGAAATCACCATGGATTTTGTCACTGGATTACCAAAACACCCTGAAATAATGTTACAGAATAGGTGAGTGTTGATCGATTTATCTAATCTACACATTTCTTCACTATAAGAGAGGTTTTCCCACTAAGGCGCCTTGCACATCACTATATTAATGATGTTGTAAGACATCATGGAACACCTCTATCAATTGTGTCTAATCATGATCCACAGTTTATATAAATATATTTGGAAAATACACTAGAAATATTTAGATACTAAGATTTTTTTGAGTACGGATTATCACCTAAAAAACTTATGGGAAATCAGAAAGAATAATCCAACCATTATAATACATTTTGAGATCATGATCACATGACTTTAAAGGTGTGTGGGACCATTATTTCCCTTAAGTAGAGTTTTCTTAAACAATAGTTTCCATTCTAGAATTTAAATGGTACCATATGAAGCCTTGTATGGAAAGATATGTCACACACCAACTTGTTGGGATGAAGTTGGTGAATGAAAGCATGTTGTCCTAGAGCTTATAGAGGAAAAAACAGAAAAGTTAAAGGCCATTGAAAAACATATCCAAAAGAATCAATGTCGGTAAAAGATCAATGATGATAATCAAAAGAAGGATTTGGAATTTCAAGTGGGAAATCACTTTTTCATGAAACTGTCTCAAGGGAATGGTGTTATTAGATTTGGGAAGAATGGGAAACTAAGCCTTAGGTATATTGGTACTTTTGATATTCTAGAGATAATTAGAGGTATGTATTATCATTTGGAAATGAATCCTTGCCATTATAAGGTACACAATTTGATCCAAATATTCTTATTAAGGAATTACATTCCAGACCCAACACATGTATTCACTTGCAAAGGAATAGATTTGGAACTTGACTTATCATACCATGAAGAGACCATCTGGGTTCTGGACAATAAAAAATAATTTGTGAGGAATCTGATGTCTCGACTAGTAATGGTACTTAATAAAAATCATAGAACTGAATAATCTATGTGGATTCCTAAGGAGAATATGACAAATAACTACCCAAGTCTTCTTATAGGGTGACAATCATGAAATTTTGAGGATTAAATTTATATTAGAGGGAAGAATGTACTGGTCCATAACTCTATCAATGAAATAAACCTTATTATGTTTATTTCATATAGTAATGATCATATAAAATCACTTAGAAAACATAATACTAGCATCATAAATAAATATTGATCTGAATAAGAGGTATTTACAGAAGTTAAGGAACCCATATCGATGAAATAGTAACTTGACCATAGGAAACGTAATATAACCCTTATGAATAGTAAATCAGCTGAACAAATAGTTACCTCATACGTGTTTGTATACATAAAATGTATGCATCTTAGAAATGAATGTATGATGTAATTATTTCATAGTATAAGAAAATTATTATTTTAAACATTATTAATTCAATGTTGGTATTTTTGCGATTCATAATTATTTAATTACTATTTTATTAATAATTAAATTACTTAGTTGAAAATTAATTTTCATAAAAGTTATTCATTAATAAATATTTTTGCCTTATGATTTTAGGATAATTTTATGGGACTATAGATAATTTTTTATTGTGTAATAAAATCCGTTATAGATTTAAATTTCGTTTTTTCGAGTAGATGATGGTTCTAATTAAAACTTTTATTTCTAATAATTAGAAAATTATATTCAAAAAATAGCGTTACTTTTTGAATTATACATGTCTAAAAATGGTTAGGGTTAATTTTTTGTATTTTTCTAAAATACTTGAATTTTTGGTGAATAGTAAAATATGATAATTTACAAAAAAATGATAAATAAATGATTTAATGAGTCATAGGTAATTTCTTCCTAATTTATGAAACCCTGGATTGAAATTCCACAAATATCTTTCAGTAATTAGTCACAATAATCATAAGTATTTCTTGTCTTGTTCCAAATAATTAAACAATGAATTAAATAATGAGAAATCACCCCTCTCATCCACTTTAAATACCACTCATCACCACCCCTTATCCACACACCTCCAATCATTGAGCCTTGTTAATTTTATACCCAATATAATCCCCAAGGATCTCCCCCAAATATAGGAGAACTATTTCTCATAAAAAGGACAAAACCAGACCCCTTAAAGAGGTTCTCAAGGAGGGTTATTCAAGAAGGAAAATCCAGTACCTTTTAATTTTAATTTCTTTTCATGTTCTTATATATTATTATTCTCTCATCACCTACTCTATCTAAATCATCATGATAAATCCATTATCATACATATAAAATAATTATATCATGTTAATGGAATATCCTTCATCAAAATTATTTCTCTCTTTATCTCTCTCTTTAATTAAAAAAATTAAAACATTACCCATGAGGTGTTGATTTACAACCTTCATGGATTACAAATTTTCATGATTTAATTTATCCTTAAAGATGATAATGAATAATTATTATGCTTGAATGAACTATAATAGATGTTTTAAAACATTTTTTAAGTTATGTATGTATCATATTTAAATAATACTAAATGATAAAATAAAATGTGTTCGTTATGATCAATAACCTCCGTAACAATGTAAATGGTTATCACTAAATGTCTTATCTAATGATTCATACTTATACCATATAAAACAATGATATAGATAACCATTTAATGTTTTATATGGCCATTAATATATTATAAATTCACTTATGGATAATTATACCCTTCTCACATGAACATCCATACTAATATAAAAGATTACTGATCTTGAAAACCAAGGAAACGAGCGTTCCTGAGAAATAAAATTGTATCTTATTACTCATTAAAGGTACATAAAATAATTTAATAAAATAATAATAAATCAAATAAATGTATAAAATGTTATTAATTAATTAATTAATTGATTTAAATTTATTATCCAGGACATTAATATCATGGGATGAACACATTCATATATAAGGTAAGGGTTTCTCCCCAAACCCAAATTTTCATTCAGGGTTATGATATCTCTTTATTTACCAGCATAGAATTGATAATTATTTTTACACAATACCTTAAATTATGTGTTAATGTTCTATATACATGTACAAATCATAATCCTTGTTTTCTTTTATGGGGAGTTAATCATTTTATAAGGATATTTTTCAATTATTCCTGATACACACTCTCGATTTAAGGGAACAATTCAAATTCTTACATATTTATTAAGTGCACTACATAATATATTTTAAGACAACAATATTTTTTTCAAAAATATTTTATTTTATTATGAAAATTCTATATTTTTTCAGTTTTGTTTTTATACAAAGTTATTTCCAAAAGAAATCATCCTATCAAAGTAAAAGTGTATTTCTACCAAGAATTCCTCAATGATTTTACTAGTGTATTATCATCAATTTAGACACCCATGTTGCTTATTATGATTAATCATTATTAATATTTTATGATATCAACTATCATATTTTATTGAATTTTTTATGACTAGTTTGACTGTGGATGTGCTACATTGATTAAATTCACCATATTACATCAAATGGTTAGTGATTATTTTTATTGATTGGGTAAGTTATTAACATTTCATATACAAGTTTCAATATGAATGTACATGTTGATTATGTTTAACCCATTTCATATGAGGAATTAATTTTAAATATTATTTTTTGGGTGGGGACCTCTATAGTCCCTCGTTTCATAGTCCGGTCTTATGAGACAAACTAGTTTGGGGTTTTTATCCATTTATTTATAGTCCTGGAATGAGGCTTGATGATATGTTTATGATGTCCCACACTATGAATTCCTTCATTATGAAACTAGTAATTTAATTTACATGTAATTATTTAACTATTAGAATATCAATTGTTATGTTTTATTATATAATTATTTAATCATGTTTTAATTCCTGCCATTTTATACTAAATATTTAGTTTTCATGGAATGTGTACATTTAGTTATTCACTATGTTTTATATTTATTATTCGGTTGTATTAATTACCATTATTGAGCATCTAAAATCACCCCTTTGTTATTTTTATTTTACCCTATGATGTGATGATTTATATTATTATTGTATTTCATTGATAATTTAGTTTTTTATGGGAGTTTCCAATATAGTAACTATTTTTTACTTCAAATCAAGTTGTACTGTTGAAATTACGTATGTATGTTATTTACCAAACCCACTAAACTATTCTTACCATCAGGTTTCTAGTTCATTATAATAATAAAAATGTAATTATTTAACGTACTGACTCTAGGCTTCTAGGTTCGAGGAATTTTCATTTTCCTTAATGGATCTACGGAAATGACATTTATAATGATTTCATGCCCTTATTGTCACACAAAAACCCAACAATAATTTATAATTTTTTTTATTTTTCACTCTATAACGATTTTATATCTTATTGAGTGGTTTTTTCTTGACTATTATAGTTTCCAGTATGTATAGAGAATGTTATTTAGTTTAGGTACATTATCTGGAATACTGAGTGGTGATTGAGTGAAAAGTAGTATAGTTTTAGATAAATTAATCACAATAATTGTGACATTTTTCTCCAAGTGTATAGACTTACTTTAACACCCCACGTTTTTGTGAAATAATTTAATATGAATAAATTTAATTTTTTAGAAACCTTGCACTACATACAACACTGTGTTTTACCATACAACAAAATTTTATTTATTTTATTTTTTAAACATGAACATCAAAAAAAAACCCTAGTAAAAATGGTGGTATAAATAATAATAAAAATATTTTTCAAAAAAATTTATAAATGTTTTGGATTAACAAAATATGTTTATAATAATTTTTAATGTTTAAGGAAAATCTTTAAATGATTCTAAATTTTTTTTTCTCAAAAATGTTTTCATTTATTTTTCGTAAAAATAATAATAATCTATTCTCACGTTTATAATTGTTTTGGAAAAAATAAATTCATTTTTCATAACAAAAAGTCAAAAATATTTTATGGTTAATTTTTTTTAAGTTTTGAAAAGTTTAATGATTCATTAAATAATGAAAATACTGATTTTTACTAGAAATAACATTTTCACATAAAGAATCTACAAATTTCCATCTTGATTATAACTGTTTTAAAAGAAAAATTAGATTAATTATTTTATGAATAAAACAATTTATGTCATTATGATCCAATTCATAATTAATTTCAAAATTTAAACATTCTATACGTATGAAAATATTTATCTTTGGAAAACCATTTTTTCATCTCACTTATGTGTCTAATTTTAAATTAAATTTTCCTAATTATTTGTATGGAATTTGTAAAAATGTGTAAAATATTTTTAATTAGCATAAATAATATTATAGAATATTATCAACATAAGTTTTTTAAAATTAATAGTAAACAAGTTAAAAATAAATTACCATGGTTAGTATTAAAATATGTTTATAGAGGTGTCAACATGAAAAGGTAAGGGGTAAAATGAAATAATAAATCATCCAAATCTAAATCGATGGTAAATATTTTGACCTTATAACATCTAAGGTTCACTAATGAACCATTATTGTTTCTTGTTGCATGTCTAAAACAAGGGAACTATTTTTTTTGTTTTCATAAATTCCAAGCGTGTCCTCTCTTGCGCTTATAAAATGGACGCCCTCTCCTCTACGCTTCACATTTAAAACACCTTTTTGGTTTAGCCAAAGAATTAAAAATTATACTACATTAATCTCTCTGCATGCCTTAGGGGACTTATATTGATCAAGATAACCTCATATGAATTATTTTTTTATGCTAACATATGAAGGTTGTCCAAAGAAGAGGTAAATTTATAAACACGAGTTTTTGTTTTATTTTTTTATCTACATCTATCAAATATTATCTTAATTTGATGTGATATGGATTATATTATCTCCAATATACTGATATGTAATTATATTTATGTAGTTACCTATAAAAACCTCCCATACCATCAATTAGTAAATTAAATTATCGATCGTGTGTATGACGGACTACAACCTCAGAGAATAATGTAATTCATTTTCTATAGAAACCTATCACATATGTTTATAATTAAGTATTTATAAAATGTATATTATATTTATGACATAATTATACTTATGATATTATTATTTCACAAATATCATCTTACTTTCCATTCCATGGGTATATGATAATATCCTTCTTGTGTTTGGAGAACTACCTCCTAGTGATGCAATGCAATTTATTTTTCATGTACAATTTAAATGAATTGATAATAATGAAAAATTAAATAGAAACATGTTATATTTAATGAATATCAAGGATTTTAGAAATGTGATATATTATTTATCTTCCTTATGTTCCTTCTTTTGAGAAAATTGAATAAATGATCATTCGTGTATACGACCAACAATTTCCATGAATGGTTTAATTCAATATATATATCTAACTTTGATGGATTAATATAAAATAAAAAGCTATAAATATATATGATATTTATATCACGATTAATATTATAGATATTATGGAACCATGGTCAATATAAAAGGACCAAAAATACCATATCAAAATATACATGGAAAAAATTTCAATTATTACATGAAACATGATTTCAACATTGAATTTTTAATAAATGGGTGTTAAATTTATATAAGTAAATAATATATGGTATATTCAAATTTCCCTCTTAATTCTATGATAAATATTCCATATTTACAAATTGTTTATTTTGTGTGGTATATATAATACCCGTTTAACATTATATTGTATAAATATAATTATTTTATCGATATTTGTAGTATCATTTGAATTTTTTTAATGTGGAGTATGATTCAAAATTTTCCAAATAGGTAAGGGGATTTTCATCTCACATTGTTTCTGGAGAGACATATAATATTCACCAATTAATTATTTTATGTAGTGCATCTTCTGTTGATAAATTTATTTTATAATGATTATAATGAACATTATGGGAATATTTATAAATATATGGGGTTCATTATTTCATGTGACTAATAATTCAATAATCACCAATGTTGTAATGGTTTTATGTTAAAATCTCATTCTTTATCTCAATGTTTTCTGATTATTATTATAAAAACAAAATATTATGATCTACCTCTCATGAATATCACATATTTTCTCATTCTAAAGTTATTTTCCTGAAAATACATGTTTTCCATTCAGTTGTCTCTCAATAATAACTCAATATTCTAGAATAATGTTTTAATTGAAAATACATTGTTTCTTCTCTATTTTGTCGAAGAACTATTATTCCCTGTGGATTTTCCTAAAAATAGTTTTAAAGAATTTCTTACAATTTTCTCATGATCGTTTAATGAAATTTTTACATGTGATTAAATTTATACATAATGTTTTAAAATTAATATTCTAGTCATTTTACAAGCAAGGTACTTTTAAATTATGACTAAAAATGTGTTATGAATCAATATTTAACATGTACGACATGAATGATGTTATCCACCATTATGAGTACTAAATTAATTATAGCTTCCATTACATTTATCCAAGATTATTTTCAAATCAAATGTTTTACTTAATATTTAGGTTGATTTCATATTTCAAATAGTTGATTTCAAGGTGAAATGGTTATTTTCCTCATTAAATGTTTCGAGTGATCCTTGAAATTCATTTCCCATTTAAGATGACATATGTTCATGTTTTTTAAATTTTACTATATACATGATGAGTGATTCTTTTATTATTATTTTCACCAGATGTTTTTTTTATTATGTGACTATTTTTATGAAACTAATTTATTTTTTATGGGTAATGATATGATGAATTTTTTTTTGAAACACCTTAATTTTTCATGTGTTTAGATATAATGAAATGGTGATATGTTTATGAGCTATTTATTTTTCTTAGGTTCAGCTTTGATTAATGGGGTTTTAAAACCAATTATTTCCATGGGTTCTGATATAATGCATGTTTAATGATCTTGTCACATATGTATATATGAGATAAATTTTTTGATTGTTGGGAAATTTATCTCACTCCAATTCACTAGAAAAATATTGATATATCATGAGATAAACAGGACTATAGTGGGGATCAAACCAAATTTAATAATGTAATTTTTCCACTAGGATTTTCAAGGGAGTTAACCTTAACTACTATAATGGTTTTGGGAGTGAACTAATTATACAATGAATGTTTTGGAAATGATCCTTGACTAGTAATAAAAATATTTTCTATACATGTGTGTTCTCCAAAAATCATGGTATTATGTTAATGTTATGTTCTCATGGACTATGTTCATTGATTATTTTATGTTTAATGTCTAATAAAATTCAATGATTAATTCCATGACTCATGATTATGATCTATGATATGTAGGGTAATGTTTTAAATGTTATTATCATGTTCTTATACTTTTGTGCTCATGTTTTGTTGATATCTCCCTTGTTTACCCTTTTTGAGCAACCAAACTCACCCTTTATTATTTTTACTTCCAATAGGTCATGAAGAAAGATATTATGTTTGATATGTCTAATAAGAGTTATATTTATGAATAACTTAGTAGGAGATGATAATGTGTACATATGAAAAAGTTTTTTATGTATATAGGATTACAAAGTAAGTAGACGTAAAAGATTTTTTTATGGATTGTTATGTTATGTAATTTGTATTTATCAATATTGATGTGATATCTATGAATGGATATTTTTGTTCATCACAATTGGTCTCAGATAAAGGTGTATTCATCCTTTTAAATATAGTAGGGGAAAATATTATCGAAAACCTATCGGATAATCCAAAGTATAAATGAATTCCTAAGATATAGTAAAAAGGAGTTAGGTCATCTTAAAAAACATCCTAATATGGCTAAAATAAGTGGATGCTTCTCTATAATAATTTTAATTTGTATTAATATCTATGAAAAGGGAATTCTGATATTGACACAATCATCACCTCATACACAATAATGGGCCTTGTTGTTGTCTTGGTTTGAAAATACCAGGGGATATTTTTTATAAATATACAATATCATCACAAAAAAACATGAAGAATTTCAATAATGACCGTGAATGAACTAGGATAATCCTATGGTGTCATATATTGAAAATTAGGATTAATGATTTAGAAATACTATGAAATATTTTTCAGGATCAATCAATCTGATTAACGATGCTTGACTCTTATGATAAGCACCGTTGTTTTATTAATTTATTATTGATAGTATGATGAGGTTGAGGTGGTAATTGTTAAACCCAAATATTGAATTAAACTATTTGAGGTTAGTTATATGAATTCTATTATATGATGAAAATTATATAGTAATGTTAATTCCTATTCCCAATGATTATATGTTTAATTAGAAGTGAAAACCCCAAATGGCATGATGATCACATCTCAGGTCTATTATTCTTCTCGAGTAGAATTTTATCGGAATTTTCATCCTAATAATATTTTTATTCTCTGTCTAATTTAATTTTAGTTTATCTTATTAATTGATTGTATTTCACTATATTATTACCATATCAATTTCCATGGAAATGAATTTATTCTTGATATTCCGAAATAACCTATGATATTTTATCAATATGATGATAAATATGAAATTCCAATAGAACCCACATCAATAATATTGTTCTTGATTTCTATTAAAATGTTTTTTTATCTATAATGGTTTGGATAAATTCACAATAATTAATATTATATGAGAGGTTTTTTATTTCATCCCATAGGATTTACTGAGTCTTATATTGAAACATGAAGCGGCAATCTGAATCGAATTCATACTTTTTGTTACATATATTTCAAAGAATACCTATAGAATGTACCTAGTGGAGTTGCATTAATTGAAGAATAAAATCTAGAAGAGTCATGAAAAGGGTTTCATTACAGCATGTCTGTGAACCTGGTGTGTAATTGTTTTTGAAAATAATGATTGAAAAATGAGAGTTCGTATTGATTTTCAAGAACTGAACATTCTTTTTGTTATATTTACCTTCATTCTGAAACAATGAGAGTTCATATATATTCACAAAGAAGGAAATGTATATACACCAATGTAGGACATGTATATGCCCCAAATAATTGCTTGATCAATTTCATAGAGATCATATACACTAACCCATATTTTTAAGTGTGATATGTATATATATGCCAAATAAATACATGTATATGCACCAAAGAAGGCAATGTGTGGTATGTTTTGCATTAAATTTATTGCAGAATTATATTTATAGAGAAAAGTGTGAAATATATACATATCCCCAAATTTTCAGTTATATATTCACATATAAGGACATGTATATGTGCCAAAGAAGATGTATGGAGCTGATTAATTATTACAAATGGTCAAAACCCTGCAACCTTGATAATGAGAACATGGTGGAGGATGCTTTGTGTTGAATGGATCACACTAGATTATCTATGGTGAGGATCACTAAATACCTACTATTTATGGATTTAAAAATTATGGATCATGAAATATTAAAAGATAGTGAACAATTATATCATTCATAAATAAGTGTTAAACCATATATCCATGTGGGGATAAAATAGGTTCATAAGGATGAGATAGAGCTACAAAAGAAGATGAAAAATGTTCCTGATTTTGACCATAATCAAGATGGAATAATAAGTTCCAAGAAACTTGTATGTGTTATTTCCATATAGTATTTTAAGGAAGATTTATTAGAGGAAACCCATAGTACTTAATTACATATTAATCATAGAAGTACAATGATATATAGTTACATTAAAGAGTATTTATGGTGGGATGACCTGAATAGGGACATATAAGATTTATTATCTCAGTTCATGTTATGTTGCAATGTTAAGGTTGATAGGAAAAATTTTAATGGTATTTTGTTATTATTAACAATAAAATATTATAAATTGGAAAAAATCACCATGGATTATTTCATTGGACTCCCAAAACATCTAAAGGGAATGATTGTATATGGGTTCTAGTAGACCATTGTAATAAGTTAAGAAGATTAATTTCTATCAAAGAATATTTATCATTAGATTAGATTGTAAGAATATAAAACAATAATTTGGTATGTATACATGGTATACTAAATTAAATTGTTTCTAATTTGGATCATATGTTTATGTTGATGTTTGGGAAAAGTCTTTAGCATGACCTTGATATAGAATTCATTTTTAAAAATGTGTACCATATTATGATTGATGGTCAATATGAGAGAATAATTAAAACCTTATAAGATATATTTAGATATTTTTCTATAAATTTCTAAGGACTTTAGGACCAAACCCTTCCTCTAGTCATGTTGTCTATGAACACTAGCTTTCACTCAAGCATTTAGATGGACCGTTATGAAGCCATCAATAGAAAGATGTGTAAAACTCTAATGTATTGTGATAATGTTAAATAATAAAAGATATTGGGACCTAATTTGGATAATAACATATAAGAAAATGTTAAATACATTTTGCAACATATAAATACCACATAAAAGTTTTTATAAACGTTTTTCTAAAAATCACGAACATAGTTTGAATTTTGATGTTGGTGAGAAGGTGCTTCTAAGAATTTATCTATGTGAGAAGTTAGTGATATTAAGAGAGAATAAAAAAACAAATAATAATGAATATCTGTCCTTTCAAAATTATATATCTTATTAGGATGGTATATTTCTGATTGGTTCTGCAACTGATCCTCTCTAACATCCATGATGTGTTACATATATCTATCGTATAAAAGAACATACTTGACTGTTCACATTTATTGAACACATAGGTCATACCATATGTATAATATTTTTCTTTTGAGGATAACCTGTTTTAGATTTCAAATCAAAGATAAAAAGTGAAATGAAACAAGAATATTCACCTGGTCATTGTTCTATTGGGAAACCCCCAATTTGATGATGTTATATTGGATCTTGAGGATATGATGAGGAAAGAGTATCCATTTTTTTATATCACAATGAGAAATATATATGGATAAATTAATTTTATGGGTGGGGGAAGAGTAGAATTTCACACCATATGTTTTTATGAAATAATATTTTTGAATAAATTTAATTTCCTAAATACCTTATGTCATACACAACACTGACTTTTAACAAAGCACACTATATTATATAAATATTTATTTAAAATTTACAGTTATATCATAAACATTAAAAATTGTGTTATTAATAGTAACAACCATATAATTATTTATTAATTATAAAGGTTTTAGATAAAAATTATTTTTAAATAAATAATTACTAATTTTGGTAAAGTATTTATATTCTTCAAAAAAATTATGAAAAATTTGTTTTCAATTATTTTTCTAAACAAATAATCAAGATGTGTTTTTAAAATTTTATAAAACTTATTTTTAAAAATTAATCTCATTTTTTGAATCAACATGTCAATATTGTCTTAGGAGGAAATTTTTATAATTTTTTAAAATGAATTTTTTTTCAATGAATATTGAAAATTATAATTTTAATGAAAAATTGGTTTTTCATTTAATGAATTTATAATGAAACATATTGATTAGAATTATTTTTAAAAGTAAATTTAATTATTTAGGGTATTATTAAACCAATTTTCATAATTTGATTCAAATTCATATCGTATTTCGATATGGAGACATTATATACATATGAAAATTTTCTCTTCGGAAAACTATTTTTTTCTTGTAAGTAAGATTATTGTTAACTAAAAAATTTTAAATTATTTTAATTTTATTTGGAAAAATATATTAAATATTTTGAATCACAAAAATTAATATTATATAATAACTTTAAATTATTTTTTTATCAAAATGAATAGTAACTATATAAATTTTTTTGTTACTGTTGTTATGGTTGAAACGGGCTTACTGAGTGGTTAAACTAAAAGATAAGGTGTAAAATGGACTTAAAAATTGTCAAAATACTATTTTATGGACCTATATAGGCCTTAAAACAACTATTATTAGATTATGACCGATTTTGAGCCTTGTGACCGGTTTAAAATGTGTGTGCACTATTTTATTTTTGAAAATACAAAGTGTGTTGTATCCCCCACTTATAAAAGGGAATAAAATATCATCTCCTCTTAATAATTAAAAAACCATTTGGTTCAAACGAGGCCTTCCAAAATATCTTCCCTAATCCTCTAATCAGATTATATGTGCTTTAGTTTTATTATTAAACACTCATATAAATTCTTGTATTGCAAACCTAATGAGGTTGTCCAATGAATAGGTAAATTTATAAACATGATTTTTTGTTTTATTTATTATTTTACCTCATTAATATATTTTAAAATAAATATAATATAATAAAAATATTATATCACATATAATGAGATGCTACTATATTAATTTAATAACCTATATCTAAATACTATTCTATCAAATGGGAAGTGAAAATGTCGATTGTGTGTGTGGTACACTAACGTCATGCAAAGTATTGTAATTATTTTTTTAATCACAACATCTCATTGATGGTTATAATGATAGATTTAATAAATATTTATTATATACAAATAATAATTACACTTTTATAAGTATGATATAAAACATAATATCTTACTTTCTATTCCATAGGAATACAATAATGTTGCTTATGTGTACTATATAGTACCACCTCATGAAGCAATGCGATTAGTTTTTCACATATTCATTACACAATGGGTAATAAATATAAATTTAGTTAAAATATGTGATATATACAGTATAAAAATTACTCTATAAATTTATATATATATTTTACCATCCTTTCATTCATTTCATTATGAAACAAGAGACAACATTAATGCGTACGTACGGAATACAATCTATATAAAAGGTGTAATTAATTTTCTATAACATTCATGGGTTACTGTAAATACGTATTAAATCTTTATATTTGATATTTATATAATTTCTAATATTATAATGTTTATATAACCATGATCAATGTAAAATGGTTGAAAATACCATATCAAAACGTACATCGATAATCCTGTTTTTACCCTAAACGTGATTTTGACAAGTAATTGTTAATAATTGGGAGATAAAAGGTTATAGGTAAATAATATGTGTAAGAAAAATTATTATTACGGTTTAAAAAATTATTTATAATAAAACACTATTTATTATACATGAGTTTCAAATATGTGAAAATAATTCCAAGTGTTGAGGTTAGGGATTTCTAGTTTCACTCTTATTTCATGGAGACATATAGCATATTCAAAACATATATCTTTTTATATGGTGTATAAACTACCGATTTAAAATTTTATATCATGAATATATTTAATATAATTATATTTAATGTTTCATTTTATTTTACAATTTAACGTGTCTTATGATTCAATATTCTACCAGGTGGTAAGGGTATATTCATATCACTTTTATTTCTGGTGGACACATGCAAAATTCACCATTTGTTTGTTTTTTTCATTTATATTATTTTGATGAATTTATATTCATATTATTATTATAAAAATTATTTGTTTTTTAATATCCATATCATGATATTTCTTCTATGTGGATTATGATTCAAGATTTATCAAAGTGGTATAGTTTTTAATTTTCAACGTCATTGATTTTCTGGATCATTTATGACTCTAATTTTGATGTCGAAATATAATGATATTCCTATAGATAATATCATTTATATTATTCTCTAATTATTATAACTAAATAATTTTCATTTCTATATGAACTTAACAGATCAAAATAATATTTTTTAGAGATTTAGATTTATTTATCTCTTTAGCAAAAATGTATTTTTATTATATGTCCATGTTTCGTAAAAATGTTTTAAATAAAGTTGTTAATATTTAAAAATGATTTTATAAAAAAATATTTACCCATGATTGACTTTATTTTTTAAAAATAAACTTCTTTTCATTTTCAAAACCCAGACCTTTTGATTTCTTATGATAAATGATAGTGGAAAATTGGTTTAATGTGTTAAGAATGAATGATATTTTCCACTGTCATGAAAACTCAATGATTAAAATATTACATTAAAATTTTTAATAGTTATTTTCGAATATTTTTTTTCAATAATTTTTTTGGAATTTCATAGTTTTAAAATTAATTATTTCATTATAAAATATATATTTTCATCTTGAAATGTTTTTAGGGATATATAAAAACCATTTTTCACATGAGATGATATCCATTGATGTCACTTCAGTTTTCCTAAGGATATTATCCAACGATACCTTTCATATATTTTATATGGATGTTTTTTTTATGAAATGATGTTTATAAAACCCATAACATTTCCCTGGGTTATGCTATGTTGAAATGATGAAATTTGAATAAAATCAATTCATTTTATATTTGATATGATATAATGAAATTATGAAATTTTTATGAACACCTTTTCTTTTCTAGGGTTTATGTTGTGCTAAAATGTTTCTAAATACCATTTATTTTAATGTGTTATAACAAGTTTAATGTTTTATGATCTTGTAGCCGATGAATGTATGATTTTCTTAGGTGATGGGTGAGACCTATATCTCCCACCAAAGCATTGGGTAAATTCTTATATTTCATGAGATAAATGGGATTGAAAGGGGGAGTGAACCAAATTAAGTAAGGGACTTTTTACAGAAAGATAGTATTTGGATTGAACCTTTAATACAATGATGGCTTGGTGAGTGAACCATCCTCATAGTGATTTCATTGGTAGTAAGCCTTTAATACACGTTAAATGATTTTATAGGCTTTTGTGTATGCCAAAAATATATATCTTATGATAATTTTAATCTCTCATTGTTCATATTACTTGATTCATTTAAAATTCATGTCTTATTAACTACAATGATTTATTCAATAAATAATGTTTATGATCTATGATATCCAGGGTATAATTTTAAATTGTGATTATCATGTTCTAATAATATTATTCTCATGTCATGTTGAAATATTTATTGTTTACCCTTAATAATAATATAAGATCACCCTTTAATATGTGGTATTTCGCATGTTAGGAATAAATTTATTATGTATGATATGCCTAATAATGGTTTTTGTTATAGAGAATTAACTATGAGAAGATACAGTCACTTATGAACCAATTATTTTTGTAACTATGTTTCCAAAGGCACTAGACCAAAATAATTATTTTAGGGATCATTATTTTATGTAATGAATATTCATGTATTAAGATTTAATATTTATTTATTGATATCTATGTATGAAAAATATGGGTCATTATACTTCCCATGTGTATTACTTGAAGATCATTGTGGGGAGTGCATGGTTGACATGCAACTTAGATAAGTGTATAGACAAACCATGCATAGTGTATAAATTCACTAAAATTATAAATTAACCATTATTACCCTAATAAAATTAATCCCTTTAGGGTTACTAATTCACACCCATTCAATATTATATTATGTTTTTGCATCCCATATTTTCTCCCCCTATATTTTTCTCTTATAGTTGTGATTCTGCATGTATTAATCTAGTTTTGAGGCCAAATATCTTAGTTAATTTCATTCTATCCGCTTTATCTCCTTCATTATTTATTTTAAAATATATTTCTAACCATAATATGTTATTATTAAACTATGGTTAATTTTACCACAATTTTAATATTGTGTTTTTACCTTTTTTGGGATTATTTGGGTACTTATTACATTTATGGAACTTCTTGAGTTCGTCTTGAGACACAATTTTTAAATGATATATGCATTCAGTTAGAATAATATATGTACATTTGAATAAATTTAGAACCATGATTTATTTGTAATATTGATATGTGTTTTTATTATATTATAATGTGAATGTATTACAGAAAAATTTTGATGAAGGAATTGACATCTTTCATGTTCTCCATATATTTTAATTATTTATAAATGATGTATTCATTAGTAAACTCCCATTTGAAATCTATTTTGGGAGTTCAATAACACTAGGGGCTTGATTAATCATCCAATTGGTTTTTATTATGTTATTTCGGAATAATTGACGATATTTTGGTTTCCTGAATTGGTTTTTAATTACGATCTAGTGGTATGTATGGATCACTGATGAGATTACTTTTGGATGTTATTTTTTATTATATATGAGTATGAATTATTTACAAAAAAACACATACACTAACACACACTCAATTACATATAAATATATACATTTCCACAAAGGTTTTTCTGAATATGTATATTGGGGTAGGAGGATAATATAAATATGAATATTTAGGAGAAATTTTTTGTAAGTGTAAATCTAGGTTTATGAACATTGGATCTTTTGATTAAAAGATGGTTTTCAAAAGATTAATTATAATATCAAAATATTAAGAAATAATGGTTCACTAAAATCATTTATTGGATATATAAAAACCCTTATCCATGAATTCCTCTAATTTCGTGAATAATTGATTATCAATAAATGAAGAATATCAGGATTACACCCAATTCAGATTTTATATTTTTTATACTTGGATATATAGAATAAGGGGTTGTTCTTGAAGAGATTCAATGGTGATAAAATGAGCTAATTTTTTTGGTACGAAATATATGATATGTATGTATATAATGTTTTGATATTATCACCTCTAATTTTATTTCATGTCAATCATTGGGTGGAGAGAAGGAATTTTTTGGATCACATTCCAATATTGATTAGTATTACACTTTAGCCAGCGAACATGGCATGACTAGGTTTAGAATATTTAATATTTCCCTAGGTGAGGTATGGTAAAGAAAACAAAAATTGACATGAAATATTATTTTTGGTATTCAGTTCCTATATTTTAAAATTACGGTAGCTTTGCCTTAGAATATTCCAAATAGATACTAGGTTATTATGATATTTGGTTTATATGTATAATATTTCCTTACTGTTTTGTGACAATATTTTAGAATGGTTTATTATTTTTTATTTTCCAATAGAGATAATTTCACTATCCTTTTAATAGGGAATGGTTTCTATTGGAATCCCTACCGACCATCCCGATGATCACACGAAATTAATTCATTTTTGTTTTTTAATTGATTTTGTATTGGGGAAGATCATGTCGAGAACATATTCTGAGGATGGTTACAACCCATTAGTTACATGAATATACATTTTTTTGTTTTATTTTAATTTATTTAAGTTGATTATTTTATTTATTCAGTTCCTATATATTTGTCATCACTTTTTTATGAAAAAAAATGTTTCCAAATTGAGTTATGTATTAATAAAAAACAAGTCTACAGATCATAGAGATCCTAATGGGATCTTAGGATATGTCATATGAATACATGGGTGTTAAGGGGAATGACAATTTCGGTTTGGTTGTGACTAAATAGTATTGTTTCTAGCCATAAATAATAGTGATATATGGTAGATTAGATATTGGGTTTTAATAACTCAAGGTAAAATCATGGGTGGGAACCTAATTACCACCCCATGTGATGTGATTTGAGTTACATGGGTTGTCTGAGGTGAGTACATTATATAATTAGATAATTTATTCTCATATATTTTCAAACACTGGGACTTTAATTGAGCCTTTTGAATTCCTCTTATAAGGTATTATTTTTTATTTTTGAGAAACACTATGGTTGGATTGGGGTGGGGTGTACACGATAGGGAACATGATTAATGTGAATGGTCTAGAAAAGAGGTTTTTCAACCATGTAGTTATGTCTAGAGAATTACAAGTTGACTCAAACTATTATGCACAATCTTACAAGTAACATGACCCAACCCTTAATGTTGATAATTTTCACGATTTTTGAATTTTTGAGTTATATTTGAATTTTAATTTTCCTTGCACATTCCATGATTGACTTTTTATTATTTTCAATGATTTATATGATATTTTTTTTTGTTTTATTAATTATAATTTTTGAAATTCTAAAAAGTCATTAATTTTTAGGAATAAAATGATATATTTTTAAATAGATGGATGTTCCATGTTGTTTGGATTCATCGAATTAAAAATTGTGTTTGTAAAAAAAAATTTAATGTGAACTGCTAATTTTGATTGAATTTGTGAGATTGGGAAATATGATTATTTTGAAAGGATTGGGCCAGTATCCTTTCTGATATGGGATTCTACAAATATTTTAATATACTACATTGTTTAATTAAAAATGGTTCCATATGTTTGAATAATAAACATGATAATAAATCATTTCATAATTGACTTATTATATCAAATCATTTTAATTGGACAATTTCATTGTTTTAATATATTGGAGATATATTTTTTGTATCTATTTTAGAAGTATTTTTAGATGGATTTATCTATTAAAATTTTATATTTTTCGAATTTTGATTCATAATGTGTTTTAATTATGTTCAATGTTACTTGATTTTATTGGATGATCCAATATTGTTCCATGAAGTCTTGAAGATATTTGTGGCTAAACCCCCTCCACATACTATTTTGAAGATCAACTATCTTCCTTGTCAATCTGTTTACATTCTTTGTATATATATCCTAGTGGTCCTCATCCTATGGATATAAGGATTTTGTGATGAAGTTTTGGGAATTTAACACCCTTAAATTCTTCAAACAACATACACATTGAAAAGACAAGGAATGATTATAATTTTTTAGGATATCATCATTCCCATTTTGATTCATAATCCTCACTAGATCATGATATACCCCATTATTCAATAGATCTTTATTTGGAAGAAGTGAAAGTACATTATTCAGAACAAACCACATAGTGACCCTCATGAAAAGGATCCCAGGTGTTTTTATCAAAAAATACATCTCATAACCCATGAGTATTCCAATGGGCATGGAATTATATATTATTTAGGAAGATGATTCAATGGTGTCGCTGTATTATAAGTGTTTAATAAATTTTTTATATTATACTCTAGATCTCTCTAGAGATAAATCCTATAAGGCCTCATACTTTGGAAAAGGTCGATGACATGATCTTCCTTGATTAATGTCTTTTCTCAAACTCAAATATTATGAGGAAATTTTGTGGTCGGAGTTTTTGGGTGATACTTTCTTAGGTGGAAATATAGAGGTAGATGATGTGTCACATATCCCTCATATTGTTTGTAGTAGTTACCATAAAGGGAAAGGGGAGTGAGCTAGGTCTCTCTTGTAATTATGTTGTATGAAAATTCCTCATTCTTTCGTCATTCTAGATTCATTTGAGAGTAAATATTTTTTTCCTTATTTTTTGAAATTTAATGAATAATATATATTCATTCCAAGAATAACTAAAGTTTTTTTATACATGTGTAGATCCAATTTTCTTGTAAATATTATAGAGGGATGTTTCTTGAAAGATTTTTGGTCCAATAACCACCACCTCAAAGAGTATTTTATTTCAATTAGGGGAACATGGGTTGTATTTGAATTCTGTTTCATGATTCTCTTATTAAACTTTTTTTCCTATTTTTGAACATGAATGACACGGTTTCCATTTTTGTGATATAGTTTTTTGATTTTAAATATTTCATTTCCCTTACATTCTTTTCATTTCACAACCCTTATCGTGATTATTATAGCCATGGTAGTCTTAGAGATTTAATTTAAGAGTGATATAATACTTGTGGGGAGAAAACAATTGATTTTAATTCTTATCAAAAAAGTGTGGTATATTATGTATCATGTAGAGATAATACAATTTTTAGTGAACTCACACATTTATGGATGTTAGAGTTTATTAATGGTTGATTCCTAACCCAACCTCTATCATGAGATGAATCATAAAAATTTTACCATTTGGAGCTTTTGTTTGGGGATTCATACTACAATACGGTTATCTCTCATAGGTAAGAATCATTGGTTTGGGGTGTTCCTCAGTTTTGGGATAAATTTGTTAATGTTTCTCTAATTTCATTTCTTCCCATGAATATATTTACTATGGATAGTTCCAACTTTCAAATGTTCATTTTAATAGAATATATGGTTGTATATTTATGAATGGATTTAGATGATATTTACATAATAATTATTCTAATTTAATCCTCAGTTACAATTTTTACATATTTGTTTTAGTCACAAGCATGGTTATTGTGTTTTTTTAGTTATGTTCTTTGTTCATCCTATCTCATTGGACTTATTTTTGGATGAAAATGTCACAATGGAGTGAATTATCAAACATCGACCTGACAAAACTCGATGTTTTTAGGTATATGGGTTTTCATTATTCACATCTGGGGTTTTCAGTAGTTTTATATATATAGGAGGTGTATATAATTTTATAATATTTAAGTAATTGACCTGGAAAAAATTTTAGTGGCCTTCCAACAGAAACTGTAGTTTTATCAACACTAAATCACAAGACTGGAACATGGTTTCTCTAACCATGTGGCCTTCCCATGCATAATGCATTAAAATCATAGTAGAGGGAATATGTCGAGAACACTATTTGGATAACTATGTGAGTGAACTTTGAAAAATGCACATATTAATTGAAAATAAAAAGTTACCCTTATAACCCTACTCGAATTAATAAATTTTGGGGTCCTCCTTTATCCCCAATTGATACCAATTCTCGTTCATTCATTTCTTTTCTCCAAAAACCAATTTTATCTCATCTATTGGTTATCCATAATATTTTAATCTATATTTGATGTGTAATATATTATGTAATATCATTCTATTAAATTCCACTACTTCTTTCTTTCTCATTCGCTTTATATCCATCCCCCACCATATTCTAGGTGACCTCGAGATCATGTTAATTTAAAATTAATTTTGGTTTTTTTCTTTTATAAGGATTATTTTTTTATTTTATACATCATTATGCCATCGTGTTGTGTATCAGAGTTACCATTTTTAATGTTGGATTGATTTGAGGTATGTTAAAATATTTATGAGGCATTAAATGGAGGCATTTTCTTGCTTGATATTTTTAATTCATGTTTCCATTATATTTTTAAGTAAATTTATTATATAAAATGTTCACAATGAATAGAATTGAACTCATTCATATTATATTTATATTTTCCTTACTTTCATGACATCTTATCTATAAATACCCATTTATGAATCAATAGTTCAATACCACCATGAAACCATGAGAACAAACATGAGCCACGGTCAAAATTCCAACTAGACCATTATATTCCATGTACCTTAATTAGAAACAATGTGTATTTTGAGGTTTATAAGACATGTGAGACAGAAACACATAGGTAGGTGTGGGGTTGGATGGACACACCATGTACTCCATAGTACATGTTGTACACCTCCATTGAGGGTGTTTCAAGCCCTTTGTATCGTTTTTTGAACAATATCTGTTAATTTTGTTCTCTTGGTTCATCCTCTTGAAGGTATATTTTAGAATTACATATAAAGTGTTGTATTGTAATCCCCTATTGAGGATGAGTATGAGATTGACATTGTGGTTTCCTAACATGAGGTTGAGGGGTGATCTTGTTTCATTCCTTCTTATACAATCATTTGGATTCAAGGAATCACCATGATCTCATTGCATAGGGTGTTTATTCCCTATCTAAGAGTGTATTTCAATAGGGTTCACGATATCATCAGAAAATGATCACCTCTATAATTGGTTGATCAAGATGTGGTTTGTGGTGTCCCTAATCAATACAAGGTGTTATCCCAAATTAATGTATCGAGGCATATCAGAGGCTAGTGAGTTTTATTTGGTTTAACCCAATGATCAATACCACTTTGTTGTGTGTCGCAGTTGATCTCATGACTTGTGTAGTGGGTTCTTTTAGAATGAGCTTTTCCTATATGCTTCGAGCAGAATATTTTGGCCGGTAGTTTGGTTGAGGAAACCTATAGGTGAGGTTTACTTCTAGAGTATATTTTGTTTTTTGTTCTTACTTTCTTTTTAGAATTACTTTTATGAGATGATTATTCTTTATGCTTTATGGTTAGTGATTCTGAGGTGTCATATTGGGTATTATTATACTCACCCATACATCGTCTCTCCCAAAATTTATCATTTCTTATAAAGATGACAATCTTTTTTATAGAGCCCTAGAGGGTATATGACCAGGTGAAGCATAGTTATCTAGATATACTATGTTGTGTACTAGTTGTTTAATTTTATTGTAATCCCATCCTACATAGTAGGTTGGGATGTTTTTTAATTATTTTAGTGATATTTTATATGGAAGATTCTATCATGTAATTTTTTGTCATTCATTGATTGTGTGATTATATATGTATTCATGCAAGGTTATTATTTTTCATGCAATTTAGAATTGTTTTAGCATGAATATTTGTGAATGTGTACATGTACATTTGGGTAAAGCCACCGATGTATGTGATATGCCAACCCGACACTGGTCCCCTTCCTATGACTAATTAGAGGTAGGATAGGGATAGTCACGGATTGGGCCCCACTGTTCTATGTTAGGAAATATCGGGATCAAGTGTGTTAGATATACATTATGATTAGAGTCTATAAGATTGGTTTTGGTATTAAGATATATTTTTTAAAATTTTACAAAATTTCTAATTTCAAGAAAGGGACACCAGTTCTGGCGTGGCGGATGACATTTCAATTCACTCAAACTCTAGAAACTAGCTTATTGACTTAGTACATGATGAGACTAATTTTAGGGGAATCATTGGTACAATCATCATATATGAATGAGTTTTGGATACCATTTATGCCTTGAGGCATCTCCCCAAAAGTAATTTTTCACTATCGTACATATTTTTTATTTCAGGATTCCTCCACCAGTCATCTAGATAGAATTTAAATTTTTGATCATGACGATGATCCATCAGGTGATGAATCATCAATACTAAGGCCATTACTAGATAGTACTTTCGGGTGTTTTGACACTTGTACCGCCACATTATGAGAAGCAGTTAGTTTTTACAGTACCATCTAGGCATTTCCACAAGTTGAGTGAACAACATGTGTTATAGTGGCAGTGACCTCCTAGGTTTTATGGTTTTATGTACCCCCAAGAGGATTATGACTAGCTAGAGTCAGCTACTAGTGTTTTCTAACCTGTGATGTTGCCTGCAGATTATATAGTTGTATATAATTAGAGTCTTATTAAAGGATAAATTTAGTGATCGTTGAGTCTGGTGACTCATTCACATGAGGAGATATCTCTCTCCTGGTAAAATTTTGAACATCTCTTAAGGGAGTATTTTTTCAGGACATGTTTCAATCAATGTGCATCAAGGGGATTCTCTATCCACTATAGTCCTGTGTGATTGTGGTAGAGTAATAAGTGAGGTTTACTTAACTTTTTTGATACTCTCTTTTTATAGTTTGAGATATATTCTTCATGGAATAGACCATTTTGATAAGATATAAATTAGATATTAAGTTTTTAGTGATATCTATCTATATTTCCACATATACTACTACGACTGAGTAGGCCTTAGTAGTGGATAGATTTTTGGAGAGAAGATTCCAATAGTGGGTTCTGGTTGTGGAAACCCAAGAGATGATACATATGTATCTAGTATCCAGTAAAAGATACATGTATTTTTCTATGTTTGAAACATAATGATATTTTATTTGAATCATGTAATTTTGGTGTAGGGATCTCAGAAAGTATTGAGATAGTTGAGGGTGAGGTGATGTTTCTCCTCTGATGGAAAGGGATGTTTTCCCATGATTTTCAAAATCATCATAAAGGTAATAGAGAGTAAATTGAGGGACTAAACATTTAGAAATAGAGATAGTAGTATGGATATCCCTATGGTGGTGGAATATAAGGTTAGAAGTTAGAGAAGCATTATGTGGTAAAATGATTGAAATATTGCCACCACCACCATAGATTGTTCCCACATGGTTCATGGAGATGGTGTGTAAGGATGAGGACAACTACATGCTATGGAGTGCTTTGACCCTGATGATCTATGGATGATGTGTTGAACATTAGGTGTCCTTTATACCTTATGTGTTGTACAAATAGACATATTTTAGATTCAATTGTTCATTTACGCTTCTTTGGCTCACAACTTAGATATTTCAGGTGATCCCCTGGCTTGAAAATTATTCTTTGAGACTCTCACAGGTTGGGAATTAGTGATCTCACACTTCATCTAAAAGTGATAACAAATACTTGGATACAAGAGAGACATATATGTTCACTTTGTACAATTTATGTGGCATTATGACATGATCATATGTTTATACTATCTATCCATTGATTATTCCTAGATATAATATTTTGGAAAAGGATGTGGTGTTTCAGTGGTGATGAGATGAGGCATTCCATTATGGGTGATAAGGAAACCTAGATAACAAAGAATGAGGTCATACATAATATATTTCAAAATATTACTCACTAGTTAGCTAAAATGAATATTGAAGAAGTGTATATAATAGGATATTAGTTTCTTGCAGATGTGGAAGAGTAAATGGAATTCATTCGTGAGATTATTCCAATCTTAAATTCTAGATTAGGGTTAGACATACCCATGTACTTTTACCTTGGGATGGATGCAACATCTATAAAAGATTAAATGATAGATCCGATATATATTTTTGAGATAAGGTTGTATTTGGGGGACTTGCAGAGGAATGGCTTCTGGTGACCTAGTGTTTCAACCTGGGCAACCAATGTATTCTTCTATAATAAGGTGGATGAGGGTTCAAGATTATATATAAATTATAGGTGCTTTTACTATGTGAAATTCAATAATAAGTATACACTATCATGGATGGACAATATATTCAATCAGTAGAGAGGGGATGATGGTTCTAGAAGGCCTACCATAGATCATTCTATCACCCATTGTGAGTACAAGATGAGGATATACTGAAGACAACATTAAAATGTACCTACGGTCACTATGAGTACATGGTTATTCCATTAGGCGTGATTAATTCTCCATAATTGTTCCTGGGACTCATGAATAGGATAATTCATCCAAATACGAGTTTTTTTGTGGGATTCATTGATAATATCCTAGTGTACTGGGCATCCAAGGAGGATCGTGTGAGACCCTTTAGGATAGTACAAGACACACTATGAGAGAATAAACGTTATATGAAGCTCTCAAAGTGTTAACTATGGATCTGATAGGTCCACATTCTAGTAACATTATCTATAAAAAAGGATTTTTAGTTATATAGATATGGGTGAGTTTGTGCTAGCATTAGAGCCACCCAAAAGCTGTATAGAGGTGCCGAGTTTCCTTTGGATGGTAGGTTAATATCAAAGGGTTATACCCTATTTCGCCAAATTTTTAGATCCATTGAATTCTTGGACCCAAAATGGATATCCATTCATGTAGATAGAACATTGATATTAGTTTTATCATTAGTTGAGTAATATATTCACGAGCTCCCCCATCTTGATATTTTCAGAGAAGGGTGTTGAGTACGTTGAGTTATATGATGCCTCAATGGAAAGGCTTTGTTATGTTTGGATGTAGAGGAAGGAATTGATTTCCTATGGGTCCAGGTAGTTGAGACTAAATGATAATAACTACATGATCCATGGTCATGAGATAGAGTCAGTGGTCTACACCATGAAGATGTCGTTACAAAACCATATGTGTGAGTGGATTATCATATACTCAAAATACAAGAGTCACAAGTATATATTCATTTAGAAGGATATTTAATCGAGATATATGTAATGGATATAGTTCTTCCTGTTTTATGACATTTTTATTCCATATAATCATAGTGAGGGTAATGGTTTAGAATGTGATCTTAGTAGGATATCATGTTCTCAGTTGGTTAATGAGAAATTAGAAAAGTTATCCTCATTATAGTTTTTCTTTTTGGACAATGATGAAACATCATATCATAATTTTAAGTGATTTAACCCAATGATTTTATAGGGTGTTAGGGAATATCGGTATTGAGATACCAACTTTGAGACCTTATGTACTATGATATACACTAGTCTTGTGTCTGATGGATTTTCAAAAGGCAGGGATCATGTTATCCTTTTCAGAGGACGTGTGATGGTACTAGTGATGTTGATGGAGGAGTTTTTATATATTTTCATAAATTCCATTAGAAATTACATCTATGTGTGAAAAATATGTTCAAGGACCTACAACATATGTTTAGGTGGCCTGTAATGAAGAGAAATGTTTTAGAGTTTGTATCTCGATGTCTTACTTGTTAGAAAGTGAAGGATGAGATCAAGGTTCTGGTGGGTTTGGATTAACCCCTTGATGTGATAGATTGAAAGCCAGAAGGAATATATATAGAATTAATGATAGGACTAAAATTTTCATCTAGAGTAAAGGATACCATCTGGGTGATTATAGAATAACTCACCAGGTTGGACTATTTCATAGCTATTCGAGATCAGAGTTCAATAAGAGCATGAGATGCTTGTATGTGCATGAGATAGTCCGAATATATGGAGTTACATCATTTATCATTCAAGACCATGAATCTCAATCCAAATAACAATTATGGATAGAATTTCATGATTCCATTGGGACCTAGTTTCATTTGAGCATTGTGTTTCACCCCCTTACTAATGCCCAGATTGAGCAGACTATTTAGGTCATGGAGGAAATGCTACCAACATACATGTTAGACTTTGGGCATACTTTAGAGGATCATTTGACCATGGTGTATTTTGTGTACAATAAGGGTAAACATTCCACAATCGATATGGGACAATTTTAGGCCTTTATAGGAAACACTTTATATGAACACATTATTGAAATGATCTAGGTGAGTCATAAATCATAGGCCCAGATTTGTTGTGAGTTATGATAGATAAGGTGAATATCATCCCTGAGTATACTAGGAATGCACAGAACAATCTTATTTCCAATACTGACTGATAAAAGAGGCCATTAGAGTTCATGTAGGGAGAAAATGTGTTCTTAAAGTTCACACCTAGATGTGAATTATAGATATTTATAAATGGTGGAATGTTATTTCCATGAATAATTATCCCATTCCATATTCTATGTATGGTTGGTGATGGGGTTCTCTACATAGATATACCATTACAGATAAACCGGGTACAAGATACCTTTCATGTTTCACACCTAATGTGGTATGGGCATGACTGTTCATAAATTATCAACTCATCCTAGATGGAAATTGTAGTTGGAGATTCCTTTTTAGAGTATCTAGTGGAGAACATGGATTGGAAGGGAATGATCGTTGTGGGAGGGTTATTCCCATTGTGTGTATCTGGTGGTAGCATTAGAATATTCAGGAGATCACCTTGGAGTGGATGACCCAAATGAGTGCTCAGAAAACTTATCTATTCGAATATGTTTTGTTTTGATTAAAATTCATAATGTGGGAAGAATTTTATATCTCTTATTTTACATTTTATCGATCAAAAAATTATATGGATTATTTTTGGAGCCATGTATAGTGATAACCTGAGAGTATGAGGCCTGGTGATCCTGGAATTTGAGTTTGAAATTTTTCTAATATATTATTATCATGTGCATATATTTATCATAAAAATGTTTAATAACTCTTAAATGGAATTTTAGATCAGAAATATGAGGTTTATTTTTTGTTCAAAGTATACGTTTTACCTTAGGGGTGATATAATAGTTGTTCTGATAGGGTATTGGTCTTGATTGACATCACATGTGAATAATTAATGAAATTTAATTATATTTATATAATTATTTTATTAAGATCCAAAATAGAACCATCTCATATAAATATGATTGAATGAAAATTTTTCATGGTTAGATATAAAACATTAAAAATTGAGTGAGAGAGTTGGAGGATATTTTGGTGGAGAACACCATATTGAGATCGAGACCAAGGATCATTGTGACAATAGATTTTAGGATCCCACCCACTAGAATGAAATAGATTTTGTTCTTCATCAGTGATCAATCCAAAATCCAAGTAGGATGTTTGATTTATGTGATATTATATAATTCATTTATCCTCTATGAATATTGATCAATTCCAAAAAATAACTGATTCATGCATGAATGGATGACTAGTTTGTTCATTGATGTTTATTACTCTTTTTTCATGTTTCATATGACTTCGGATTGAGGCTGAAAATGAATAAAGGACATGTTTATTTCCTAACATTTGGGTTTTAAGGATTTCTCCCCATACTCTTCATAAATTCACCATTATTATTTTCATTATCCAAAAAATTGATGAATGGTGAGTATATGATCATTGCATGACAATTCATTGGTGAAATTGATCAATACCATAGGTGTGGTTTGTGATTGAGGGTGAAATCCAGGTACATCAATTGAGGATGATCCTTGGTGGAATAAATCATACTAGGGATCCTTATTCTTCTTAATTGTTTCATGGTGGCAGATATGTGTGGTTATATATGGCTCAATGTGTTTTTTCATAGAGGATTAGAAGCCCTGAATCAGATTTATGATGATTCAAAGGTTGTTCGAATTTAGATCCATTATTTTATGTAGGTTTTATAGAGGTGGTGTAAGGAATTATTTTAAATGAAGAGAAAAATAGTGTTCTATAAAATCTAATGTTATATGGTGTGTAATCCAATACAAAAACCCATTTTGGGGTCCTGGATGTGGTGTTAGTTTTTATGTGGAGAACGAAATATCACCTTTCATGTGACACTTGTCACATACCCTGTGACCCATGCTGGAAGATACAGATTTATCAAGAAGGACATATGGGACTGAGTATTATGAGGTGCATGGACACAATATGATTAAATGGGTAGATCCATGTTCCTGGACATGGTCTGGTACACACAGGTACGTCTATGTGTACAGAGGTTGGTACATTGGCACAACCAGAAGTACACAACCTTATGTATGTGGCACAGGCAGAGCGAAATATTTACCTCATCATGATGTGTACCTAGATAGTACACAATGGGTATTTTTATGGTTACATTACATGTGAATAATGAACACACATGCAGAACAGGGGTTGGTTGGACATGTTGTGTACTCCATAGTACACACCATGCACCTCCATTAAAGGTGTTTTGAGCCCTTCATTTATTTGGTTTGGATAATTATAAGTTGATTATGTTCCCTCGGTACATCCCCTCAAGGTTATAGTGTTTAATTATTTACAAATATTTATATTGTGGTCCAATACTGAGCATGAGTCTTAAATATAGTGTTTGGTGTCCCTCTAAGAGACCATGTAACACCCCGAGATTTTATGAAAAATATTCTTTTAATTTCATTAATTTCTTGTGTTGTACGCTACACCAAAAAGAGCTTGAACAACACATATCCTTAACTTTCCTTGCATTACACGCAATCGTGACCTTACTCGATAGCTTGCGTCGTACGCAATACCGAGTTTCACTAAACAACAATACGCTATTAAAATATTATTAAAACTAGCCTTTATGAATAGTAATAACCACTTTTTGAAATTTTAAAAATTTTATCTTTCAAAACAGACTTCATTTTTGGATTCGGAATATCGAAATTCGCTTTGGGTGAAATTTTGGTACTTTTCGGATAACTTTCGTATTCTAATGAAAAGTGAAAATAACTAAATTTTAATTAAAAACAACTTTTTTAATCGAAATAATTAATAGTCATAAATTATTAATTTAAGTGGTTTTAAAGTATATTTATAAATATATTTTTACAATTTAATACAATGTTTGTCATTGGATGTAATTTCACATTTAAACCAGTTATAAACAAGTGTCAATCTTTTGACAGTTATTATCTCTTAAAAACACGCTAATTATTTTGACGACGAGAATTAATTTTAAAAATAGTTAATGTAACTGATATGTTTTGAATTTGAAAAACTAGACATCATTTTTGAATTCATAATATCAAATATAGGTTAGGCTTAATTTTTGGTATTTTTCTAGAAACTTGTATTTTTTATGTATAGTGAAACCACTAAGTGGTAGTTAAAAAAACTGAATTTTTCATAAAAATTAATTTTACCGCTTCTGTGAGTGGAATTCCGAAAATCCGAGAGACATGGTTAATATAAAGGACTAAAATATGGTTCAATGAGATGAAAATAATTTTTGGTGAATAGTAACTTTTTACTTTTTTACCAAGGTTAAAAGTAAATAGGGTAATTACGGGTAAAAGTGTTATTATTATTACCCTAACACATGTCCTAATTCTATTAGATAAGTGTAATTCGACCAAAAACAACCTTAGGAATAAAATATGACCATTTAGGCCCACTTGGATTAGATTAGGACATTTATTATCAATTTATTTAAAGAAGGGTTAAAATAGTTAAAATCAAAGTTTAATAACTAAATCATTTTTAATAAAGGGTTATACATAAGATAAATTCGACTGTAAATATTCATTAGAAATCTAAAAATATTTCCAACATAATGGTATTTTATTTTTAATTTTTAGACTTAAAATATTATAATTTATTTATTATACAATGATGATGCAGTAATTATCCTATTAATGAAATATTGACATAATTGATGTTGTAAATAACCAAATAAATGTAATTTGAGACATTTTATTAATTACAAAAATATTCTATGTTAATATGACATGATAGTATTGATTTAATTAATTTTTTTCGAACTAATGTTTCTGTTATGATTTTCACAAAAATCAATTACCAAATAGTGTCAAAATTGACATAAAATAGTTTTTAAAACAAATATTAGATTATTAATTGTTATTATATTCCTAAATATCAAAGGATCGGCCAAGATACTTATATCATGATAGGTGTATCATTAATGGACCACTTGGGGGTCTCTTGGATGTATATGGTAAGTTTATTATCTATATAATATAAAAATACAAAGTGACATGGTAAATGACAATCTTATTAACTAAGAGTTAAAACTAAAAGAAAAGGTTAATATAATGACATAAAATTGTCTAAATTCAATTTTATGAGAGTATTTCGACCCATCCCCACCTTAGATTCGAAATATATCAATTTAGAGCTATTAATAACCGAATTATACTTTATAATAAAATAAGATGTTTAGTTATTCCAAAGGTGCCCCTCTCCTCCGTTATAAAAGGGCACCTCCTCCCTCTCTTCCTCACACCACGTTGAGCCTTCAAGATCATCCATCCTCTTCCAAATGATCTTTTCTACATCCCTAGAAACATCCTAGAGGTCTTGGTCTTCTTAAAATACCAATTTTAGTGCTCTAAGAGGAGGACTCAAAGAGGCGCCTCAAAGAAGAGGTATTGCCCATTACCGATTCTTTCAACTTTATTTATTCTTCCACTTCTTCTTCTTAGGTTGTTTCATTATTAAGTAATAACATCAGTATCACAAATATACTTATATGTTATTATAAGTTTGAAACAACCCTATTTTACCATCTATCCATCCTACGGAAAATGAAATCACCACGCGTGCGTACGTACAGAATACCGTCTCCACGCCGTGGTGTAATCTATTTTCCACCACCACCTTACTTGGATGGGTATAATGGTGTACATAATAACTATATATGATTATTGTAAAGTGATATTGATTCTGAAATAGTATACATACACTCCAATACAATTCCATGATCATTAGAATGATATCATCGCTTGTGCGTACGTACGGACTACCGTCTCCACGAGGCGATGAGATTCATTATCCACGTTAACCATTCATGAATGATAATAAAGTATATATAATAAGTAATGATGAAATTTATGACATAATAATGATACTGTATTTATGTGTATACATAAGTATTTCATCTACTAAATTCCATTCAACTCAATAAGGAAACGAAAACAGCGTTCATGCGTACGTACGACCTACCGTCTCCATGAAAGGTGTATTTCTTTCCATTTACTGATTTATTATATATATGTATATTATGAATATATATTATATATAAATTATGTTTTATATTCTATAATTAAGTAATCATGATCTAAGTAATCATATGAATATTTACAAGTCAAAACACGGACAACAAATGAAACGATTTTACCCAAAACGCTCTTTAACATGGAATTTACAAATGAACGGGTAATATAAAGTCATAAGTGAACAATATATGATATCATAACAATGAGTATGATTCTGGAATAAGTAAATGACATTATTTAAATCATTATACAGGAGGTTCGGACACTTACGAAGAAAATCGAACCTATGGTAAGGGAAAATATCACAATCTCATTTTTATCCGAGATTGTTTATACTTTGGTATTTACTAGGGTTATTGTTATCATCCATGTCCATGTTTTATAAAAGTGTTTTTATGTATGATTAATGTCCTTTTTACCCATTTTGACTATTACTACATGGTATGTAAGGAATCTTTCTTTTGTTTACATCACAAGTTACTTTTTGACTTTTCTGGTAAAAGTACGAGAAGAATGTTTTTTTAACTTATATGGCATGAATGGATTTTTAAAACATTATTTCCAAGAAGCATCCTTTACAAGATTTCATGTTTATTTTTAATCAACTTCTTTTAGTTTAGAATTGTATGACATGTTAAGAAAGGAAAAGTGTTTTTGAAGTAAAAAAGATATTTTCCTCATGAATGGAGTTCTAGTGTTTTATCAAATTTATTTTCCATCTAAGATAATATAGGGTTCTCTTTATATCTCTATTATTAAATTGATATTACTGTGTTGTGATGGAAATATTTTTATGAATTCCTTTATCTTATATGAATTGATTTATGATGTCATGATGTTTAAGATTCCAATTTTTATTAAATTGGTTATGCTATGATGTATGGTTTATGATTTTGTTGCACATATAAGAATGGTATCATTATGAGATGGGTGGGACCTATATCTCCCTCCAATGAATTGGGTAAAGATTTTATATCTCATTAGATAGACATGGCTGGAATGGCAGGTCAAACCTATTCAGTGAAACATGACTGAAACGAGGAGTGAACTCGGTTCAGAAATGGACTTTGTCTACTAAGATAGTCTGGAAATGAGTCTTGACTAATACGAAATGGATCTATATGATTATGTGTGTATTCCACAAAATTTCGTGTTCTAGGTTATGATTATTTGGATTACATTTCACTACTATGATTTATCCCATGTTATGATATTATGATCTCTTTTGCAGGTTAAGATTTCCAAAATGTTATGTTCTTATGAATATGATGTGATTGATATTTCTTTGGTTTACCCTTATTGAGAATTTGAGCTCACCCTTTTCTGTTTTCTTTTCCCAAGGATATAAAGAAAGGTTTTAGGTAAAAAAAGGTAGATCTTTTTGGGAGATGTTGAAGATCTTTCACCACGATTAAAAGATTATATTCCGAGTTTCCAAAGACACTAAACTATTACGGTCCTTGTGTGTGTTTTTGTTATATACTACATATTCCGCAAAAGTAATGTAATGTCCATGTACGTCAAGATTCAGGTCTCTACAGTTGGTATTAGAGGAAAGGTTTAGTCAACCTTTGGAAACTAGGATGCGAAAATGTTAGTGAGATCCCTAGAGAAATTTCTATGGTATGTCTAGGGATGTCCCTAAGGATAAGTATACATATAGGATATAATCCTAGAAATACGGTAATGATATTAGAATTTATTCTAAGCTGTTAGCTACTGAGGGTGCTCCCCCTTTACTATGTTGTTTTCCCTAGCATGATTTTTGTCTCTCACACTATTCTTTTTGGGTTTTAGAAAATGGCTGGAAACAGGAAGATTCATGATAATGGAGGATATGACGGACAATGGAATGACATTCTTCATGAGAAACCAAATGAAATGGGATTTGGAAGTCCAAACATCGTTATTATGCCTAATTAGCAATCTCATAATATGATCAATAATCTCGACTTTGGTAAGTTTCCCGACTCAGATAATAAGAGAAAGATGGAGTTTCATGATGATCATAGGGGAAAGAAAGTTCAATTTCCCCCATGTAAATCATGTGGGAAGAGGCATCGGGGAGATTGTTTCAAGGTAACTGGAAGATGATTTGGGTGTGGAAAAGAAGGACACAAAGCCAGTAAGTGCAAAGGAAAAGGTCTAGTTAACACCGTGGATGAGGATAATGGTATTGCTATGACATCAACAATGGTTAAATTTTTTAAATGTGGAATGTACATGCATTATGCAAACCAATGCCCTAATGGAAAGTCTCATGAAGAGAATCAGTACGGTCATATGGGTAGTATTTATGTTGATGATGATAAAGAGACTACAAATGATATGTGAGATGAAAGAATTGTTGAAGCGTAGTCAATGGTTTAAGAAGGTAGTGGAATGATTACTTGTTTATCAAGTGTAATGTTTTATAAGTAATCTCATGGTACTATGGAATAAAGAGACATCAAAGGATTGTTACACTGTTGCCTTTCCTTGAGTTTTGAAAGTGTATGATTAATGGTACCAGTATCCATGAATGGTTATTCAGTTATTTTTGGAATGTAGATGATATGTGCATAATGAAGGGATACAGAGAAAATTAAATGTTTGATAGTATTCATGAGCTCATGACTGATATAAGGAGAAGGTTATATCGTGGTTTGAGTATATAGAATTTTTGGATTTTGGTATGTGGAAGGAGTTAACTTTTGACAACATTCATGTTTTCACTAAGGTTTAATGGGTATTCATTTTTCAAGAGAATACATGATTAAGGTATTCACATGAATGGAATGTGACCAACAAGATATATGGGGGATAAATTATGGTATTCACATGCTTGGATGATGACATTTCAAGTAATCGTTTTCTTTATACTATGAGCTTGGACCGAAGTATTTTAGACAAGCCTAAAGATTGGAATGGATTATGTTGGACATAAGTTATTATTGTTTAAGGATATAACTTTTTTTGATATTATTTATGGGATGTTATAGTAATTTAGTTTTAGAAAAAGGACAACCTGCAGGATGAGAGACATCCCATCACATCGGACAAGGCTGTGGGAATCGAACCCACAACTGAAGTGCGACTGTCCTTTATCGCCTACCACTGGCCTACAGGAAGTCCATGTTTAGTAGATAATAGTTTTATTATATTAACCAGTATTATATAAGAAGTATATGTCCATTTTAGGAACCATATATGATTAATCTCATTATATATGGGCTTATGTATTTTTTGATAACTTTTCTAACATATTGTTTCAGACAGATGGAATGACCCATCATTCTATCACATGATCTGCTAACACATCATGAATGGAAAATTCAACTTCATTTATTTAAGATATGATGTGGAAATTGTTCAAGGAACGAACAACAGTGAGATTGTACAAAAATAAAGTAAGTATTTCTTTTGATTCGAAAATTCTTCAACACTAGAAAAATGACCCTAAAAACCAAAAATGATTTCCTAGTGCTCTTATATCCGATGAATCAGATGGTACCTTAGATCATCACAAATATATGGCTTTGTGATTGGTGGATTTTTCATAGCCATTTTCTCGACCACTCTCCATCAGAACTTGATGGTTATATTTTTCTTCCATATCCATATTTTCACATGTGTTCTCCTACGTGGAATCCCAGTGATGAGTTAATTTGGGTAACCTTTACATTTCATAATTTAGTTTTTTAAGCCAAGTTTTGGAATTCCTTTTTACTATGTGGGTTTCTATTAAACAAACTTTCTAGTATTAAACCCTTTATAACCCCGACGAATTTTGAGGGCGAAATTCATTTTAAGGGGGGTAGAATGTAACACCCCGAGATTTTATGAAAAATATTATTTTAATTTCATTAATGTCTTGTGTTGTATGCTACACCAAAAGGATCTTGCACAACACACATCCATTAGTTTCCTTGCATTAAATGCAATAACGACCTTCCTCGATAGCTTGCGTCGTACACAACACCGAGTTTCACTAAACAACAATATGGTATTAAAATATTATTAAAACTAGCCGTTATGAATAGTAATAACCACTTTTTAAAATTTTATAAATTTTATCTTTCAAAATGGACATCATTATTGGATTCGGAATATCGAAATTAGCTTAGGGTGAAATTTTGGAACTTTTTGGATAACTTTCATATTCTGATGAATAGTGAAAATTACTAAATTTTAATTAAAAACAACTTTTTTAATCGAAATAATTAATAGTGATAAATTATTAATTTGAGTGGTTTTAAAGTATATTCAGAATATATTTTTACAATTTAATACAATGTTGGTCATTGGATGTAATTTCACATTTAAACCAGTTATAAACAAGTGTCAATATTTTGATAGTTATTATCTCTTAAAAACACGCTATTTGTTTTGACGACGGGAATTGATTTTTAAATTAGTTAATGTAACTGATAATTTTTGAATTTGATAAAATAGAAATAATTTTCTAATTCATAATATCAAATATAGATTAGGCCTAATTTTTGGTATTTTTCTGGAAATTATCATTTTTTATGAATAGTGAAACCACTAAGTGGTAGTTAAAAAAACTGAATTTTTCATAAAACATATTTTTACCGCTTCTGTAAGCGAAATTTCGAAAATTCGAGACACACGGTTAATATCAAGGACTAAAATTTGGTTCAATGAGATGAAAATAATTTTTGGAGAATAGTAACTTTTTTACTTTTTTTACCAAGGTTAAAAGTAAATAGGGTAATTAAGGGTAAAAGTGTTTTTATTATTACCCTAACACATGTCCTAATTCTATTGGATATATTTAATTCGACCAAATAAACCTTAAGAATAAAATATGGCCATTTAGGCCCACTTGGATTAGATTAGGACATTTATTATCAATTAATTTAAAGAAGGGTTAAAATAGTTAAAATCAATGTTTAATAACTAAATCATTTTTAATATAGGGATATACATAACATAAATTAGACTATAAATATTACTTAGAAAGCTAAATAGATTTCCAACATAATGGTATTTTATTTTTAATTTTTAGACGTAAAATAATTTAATTTATTTATGATACAATGATGATGCAGTAATTATCCTATTAATGAAATATTGACATAATTGATGTTATAAATACCCAAATAATTATAATTTGAGACTTTTAATGAATTCCAATAATTTTATATGTTAATATGAAATGTTAGTATTGATTTAATTACTTTTTTGAGAACTAATAATTCTGTTATAATTTTCACAAAAATCAATTACCAAATAGTGTCAAAATTGACATAAAATAGTTTTTTTAAAAACTATTATATTATTAATTGTTATTATATTCATAAAAATCTAAGGATCGGCCAAGATACTTATTTCATGATAGGTGTATCATTAATGGACCACTTGGGAGTCGTTTGGATGTATATGGTATGTTTATTAACTATATAATATAAAAATACAAAGTGACATGGTAAATGTCAATCTAATTAACTAAAAGTTAAAACTAAAAAATAAGGTTAATATAATGACCTAAAATTTTCTAAATTCAATTGGATTAGAGTATTTAGACCCATCCCCACATTATCTTATAAATATATCAATTTTGAGCTATTAAAAACCGAATTTGACTTTATAATAAAATAATATTTCTTGTCATTCCAAAGGTGCCCCTCTCCTCCCTTATAAAAGGGCATCTCCTCCCTCTTTTCATCACACCACTTTGAGCATTGAAGCTCGGCAAACCTCTGAAAAATTCTCTTCTCCACTTCCCTAGAAACATCCTAGAGGTCCTGGTCTTCTTCAAAGATCAATTTTAGTGCCATAAGTGGAGGATTCAAAGAGGTGCTTCAAAGAAGAGGTAATGTCCGTTACCGAATCTTTCAACTTTATTTCTTCTTCCACTTCTTATTCTTAGGTTGTTTCATTATGAAGTAATAACATCAGTATCACTCATATACTGATGTTTTATTATAAGTATGAAACAACCCTATTTCACCATCTATCCATCCTACGTAAAATTAAATCACCACGCGTGCGTACGTACGAAATACCGTCTCCACGTCGTGGTGTAATCTATTTTCCACCACCACCTTACTTGGATGGGTATAATGGTGTACATAATAACTATATATGATTATTGTAAAGTGATATTGATTCTGAAATAGTATAAATACACTCCAAAAAAATTCCACGATCATGAGAATGATATCATCGCTCGTGCGTACGTATGGACTACCGTCTCCACGACGCAATGAGATTCATTCTCCATGTTAACCATTCATGAATGATTATACAGTATATTTAATAAGTAATAATGTAGTATATGACATAATAATGATACCGTATTTATGTGTATATATATGTATGTCATCTACTTAATTCTATTCAACACAATAAGGAAACTAAAAGAGCGTTCATGCGTACGTACGACCTACCGTCTCAATGAACGGTATATTTCTTTACATTAACTGATTTATTATATATATTTATATTCTGAATATATATTATATATAAATCATGTTATACATTCTGGAATTAATTAATCATGATCTAAGTAATAATATGTACAATTACAAGTCAAAACACGGATGAAAATTGAAACGATTTTACCCAAAACGCTCTTTAACATGGAATTTACAAAAGAACGGGTAATATAAAGTCATAAGTGAACCATATATGATATCATAACAATGAGTATGATTATGGAATAAGAAAATGACAATATTTAAATAATTATACAGATGTTTCAGACACTTACGAAGCAAATCAGACCTATGGTAAGGGGAAATATCACAATCTTATTTTTATCCGAGATTGTTTATACTTTGGTATTTACTTGGGTTATTGTTGTCATCCATGTCCATGTTTTCTAAAAGTGTTTTTATGTATGTTTAATGTCCTTTTTACCCATTTTGACTTTTACTACATGGTATATAAGGAATCATTATTTTGTTTACGTCACGAGGTACTTTTTCACTTTTTCGATAAAAGTACGAGAATATTGTTTTTTAACTTGTACGACACGAATGGACTTTTAAAACATTATTTCCAGGAAGCATCATTTAAAAGATTTCAAGTTTATTTTTAACCAACTTCTTTTAGTTTATAATTGTATGACATTTTAAGAAAGGAAAAGTGTTTTTGAAGTAGAAAGGATATTTTCCTCAAGAATGGAGTTCAAGTGTTTTATCAAAATTATTTTCCATCTACGATAATATAGGGTTCTGTTTATATCCCCATTATTACATTGATATTATTATTTTGTGATGGAAATATTTTTATAAATTCCTTTATCTTATATGAATTGATTTATGATGTCATGATGTTTAAGATTCCCATTTTTATTAGATGGGTTATACTATGGTGTATGGTTTATGATTTTGTGGCACACATAAGAATGGTATAATTATGAGATGGGTGGGACCTACATCTCCCTCCAATGAATTGGGTAAAGATTTTATATCTCATGAAATAAACATGGATAGAATGACAGGTTAAACCGGTTCAGTGAAAGAGTGCTGAAACGAGGAGTGAACTCGGTTCAGAAATGGTCTTTGTCCATTAAGATATCCTTGGAAATGATTATTGACTAATAAGAAATGATTCTCTATGATTATGTGTGTATGACACAATGTTTCATGATTTAAGTTATGATTATTGGGTTTACATTTCAATACTATGATTTATCCAATGTTATGATATTATGATCTCTTTTGCAGGCTATGATTTCCAAAATGTTATGTTATTATGAATATGATGTGATTGATATTTCTTTTGTTTACCCTTACTGAGAATTTGAGCTCACCCTTTTATGTTTTCTTTTCCCCAGGATATAAAGAAAGGTTTTAGGTAAAAAAAGTAAGATCATTATGAGAGATGTTGAAGATCTTTCCCCACGATTAGAAGATTATATTCCGAGTTTCCAAAGACACTAAACTATTACGATCCTTGTGTGTGTGTTTTTGTTATGTACTACGTATTCCGCAAATGTAATGTAATGTCCATGTACGTCATGCTTCGGGTCTCTATAAACCAAGGTGCGATCCTCTATGATTCCATGTTATACCATAGTTGGAGATTATAAAATCATCATGACCTCCTTGTTCTGGTATTGATCCCCCTTCATGAATCCTATTTCAGTATGTTTTTTTGTATCATCTTTAAATTATACTCTACATAGCGGGTTGACAATGAATTTGTTTCTTGGGTCCCCCATCGGTCCTGGGTGTATTCCCATATCTGTGTATCGAGATCTACAGATTTCAATGAGTTTTATTTGGTATGTCTTGAATATAATGACATATTTCTTTACTGTATTTGGTGATAAAATGGATTGTGGAATGGGTTATCCCAGAATGAGAATTTCCTTGAAGCCTCGAGATATTTTTTGGGATTGGTAGTTTAGTTCAGATCGATTCAAGGTGCATTGTCCTTACTCAGTATAAATAGGATTTGTTCTCAATTTATATTCATTATTACTATTAGGATGTTATTTATCTTATGGATTTATGTTTATTACTTTTTGGGGGTCCTACTAGGTATTGTTATACTAAAACCATATTGGGAACTTCCAACAAACACAATATCTTATTAAAATATAAATCCTTTTGATGGAGCACTCAAGTGTTTAGGACTAGTTGGTGAATAGTGACCTAGATAGAATGAATTGTGTACCAATACATTCATTTTTATTTATTACCCTCCTACATAGTAGGTTAGGCTTTTTTATTTTCTTTTGGTGGTCTTTTATTTGGACATTTCTTTCTAGTACATTGTTATCATACTCAAATTTTGGGAATTATAGTTGTATGTAGGGAATGTTATTAATTTATTTATATTTCATTATTTTATGGGATTTTATATTTATGCTTGTATAAAAGATAATTATTCTAATTCCTCACATGTGTATGATATTTCTACTCAACTCTTGTCGTTAGTCCTTGGTCTATCAGAGGTGGGCTAGTTGTAGTTTCGGCTCGGTGACCATCTAGCTAGTTGGTGATGAACAAAAAGATACTAGAATATAATCAAAATATGTATTATCATGAAATAATAATAAGATAATAATATAATGTCTTTATCTAGTGATGTATAATAAAATATCAACATAGAAATCATAAACACAAACAATCCTGATAAATGATGAGATTGTAACATAGAACCCTTACCAATTATGTAACATTCAATAATAATCCCCATGAGGGATTAAAATTAAATGAAACATAAAATTTCTTAATAATAAATAAAATAATTATATTACATGGAAAATGGTCTATATATGCAACTCATCAAAGAATATAGGTCCATAACATAGTGTATGTTCCAAAGAAGACAAATTAAGAAAAAGGTTCCTTTCCTTAACTCTCTACCTCCTTTATATATGTTATAAACTATTTTATAATAAAAATATGTTTAATATAAATACAATAATGAACCATAATTATAGTACTTATAACTTTATGTTACTCTTTTAACAATAATTCCTCGTTAAAATCGTGATTCGTGTAATAAAAACTTTGTTGTCATGTATTCTTTTATTTGGTATAATTGATCCTTTTAATTTAAACATGGTCAAATCATATACATGATTTAATAAATGATATAAATATAAAATATATTAATTATATATATATTCTAATAAAACCATTAGTCTTAGATATAGAAAATAATATACACCGTTCATTGAGATAGTAAGTTGTACATACACATGATTGGCATTTCCATTTTCATAATGGATGAAAAGAAAGGATAGTAAATGATATATTATCATTATAAATACAATTTTATTTCAAATATATAACACCTATTTAATAAATTTATCTATATTATAATACATTTAAAGAGATAGTGAAAAATGAATCACATCGCTTCTTGAGGCAGTAGTTCTCCATACACACGTTAGACATTATCATATCCACATAGATTGGAACGTATTAAGTAATATGTGATATAATTATTCCAAAAGAATATATTATCATAAATATATTATAAATAAATTAAATAAATTATTATATACATTCCATAGAGATGGTGATGACAAATAAATAACATTAGTTCGTGATGCGGTAATCCACACTACACACTATCAACGATTTCATTTTCCATTTGAAGGGTGAGGAGAAATATTCTGGTCATTACATTAAGATAATAAAAACATAGTATATTTAAGATTTCAATATAATTTTGTTATAATTTTTTAATAATTTTTATGGAGGTTTATAATGAAAAAAACAAAAATAAATGTTTAATAATTTTAACTCTTCTTTAGAGAGCCTCATTAAGTTTATACCTAGTGCCTTATTAAATGGTTTTCTTAATAAAAAAAAGGTCTAATGTATAATTTGAGGAATTTAATAAATATTACTGGGTTGGTATTGTTTGCGGAAAATGTTTTTAGATGTTTTAATAGAATAAAAGTTACATTTTCCATTAATAATTGGGGGAGAGGAAACACATGGTATTTTGGAATGAAATATTGTGTACCAACGTTTTTCACATTCCAAATGGATTAAAAATTGGTAATTTTAGTTACATAAATGTTATAAGGTTTAAATATGTCCCTATAAATGGTTATGTAATGTTAATATATTATTTTACACATTTAAATTTTATTTTAACCCCATGGTTAACCCATTTTAACCCTAACCATGGTAATTAATTTATGTTGTTTTTACAATTCATTATTGTAAAAACTTTAATTTCAATATATTAGATAATATTTATTATATTGAGCCTAAATATGGAATTTATTTTCCCCAAATAAAATTCAATAAGTGATATAATTTATTTTAATATTGAACCCATAGGCTTAATGATGAAAAACATGATTTCCAAAGAGAAAATTTCAAAAGTATACAGAGTGTTCATATAAAAATTCATTATGAAAATAATTATAATGATTGATATTGATTTTATTATAATATAATAGAACTAATTTTACATTTATAAAAAATTTAAAACAAAATTTATCTTTATTAATTATTTAATGAAAATGGGAGTTTTCAATAAAAACTAGTATTTTTCAGTATCAATTGAAAAATTAATATTTTCAAAATTAAATGCATAAATTTCACCGCAATATAGTTTTTAAATTTTGATTCCAAAAATGAATTTAATTTTAAAAAATAATATATCTAAAATTTCCAAAAAATACAGTTATTAATTATTCTCAAAAAGCAAAAAAATCATTTTTTGAAAAAAATAGAATTTTCAAAACATATAAAGACTTTTTAAAAAATTATGTAATTTTAAATCAAGATGTTTTTTTATATTAAACCGTTATGAATAATATATTAAATTTTATTCCTATTAATAAGCCCATGATTAATATCTGGGTCATAATATAAATAATTAATATTAATATAAATAATATATTTTGATTTCATTTGACTCAATATTTCATGTAGCTTTACCTATCAAAGAAATTAAATTTGTCCATAAAAATAATAGTACAAAAAGTAATAGGGTTTTAAATTGGTTAACCTCTAGTGTACCCTCTGTTATCATATAACTTTAACCTATACCCAATTAATTAAAGGGATATATAAGTCACATCATTTACATAGTCCATTTATTTATGTATCATAAGATCATAAAACATTAATCATATTAAAACCCTTGAAAAAATGTTTTCTGTAAAATTTTCTTATATCATAAGTTATAGAAAAGAAATATATTGAATAACCATTTCATCATAACATAACCTTGGGACAAGGAATGGGTTTCATGATATACATGTTCAAAAGATGATTAATTTTACATTTTTAGAAAAATACGAAAGGAGATTATTTGGAGAATAAAATGAAAATTCAATTTAAACAATTTTTTAAAAAGTAATATATATGTAAATTTTTTTTTAAAAATAAATTGGAGACTATTAAAAATATTAATTATTTTTTTAGAAAATAAATGTATATTTTAGAAATCTATTTTTTGAATGAAGGAGGAAACATATTTGGTTTTCCATAAAAACATTACTTCAGACCCTTCAGTACGTAAAGAGGGGATAATTAAATTAAAAATACTAATTTCAAGAAATAAACACATAGTAAGAATATTCAAGAGTTTATATAAATAGAGATCATAATATATAATCATTGAATTCATAATAATAAACAACCTCAATAAATAATGATATTGTAACATAAAACATTTAAAACATTGGTATCTTTGAAATAATAATCCCAATTAAGGGAAGAAACATATATAGATATGTATAACCTATAATTTCTTTAGAATTATTATTAAAGGTATTCATGAGTAGTATATTCACCAAAATAATATTCAAATTGTGTATATGGTATCTTTCCCATATAAATAAAATAGAGAAAACATATTTCTTACCTTATGTCGTGACTTCAATTGTACATGTTAAAACCTTGTCTTCTTCCCAGAAATCCCTAATGATTACACAGAATACCTTCACATGTTTGTTTGATTGGGAAAATAAGGACCATAAGATGTGTGGAGAGAAGTAATTAACATATTTTTTCATGGATTAACTGAACCAATGGGTTTTGTAAGTGTGGAGAGAATAGGGGGGCCTTCTATATGTGGGCGAGAGGACACACATGGAATTAATGAAAAAAAAGGTGTAACCTCATTTTAAACATGAAAAAATTAAAAAAATTGATCATCGTCAAAAATTAAATGAGTTAAGGTCTAAATACGACCATCTAATTTGAGTTGGATCTGTTTTAGTACATTTTTTCACATATCATTTTAGGTAATACCCCATATAAACTAGTTTTAACTATAACCAGTGTAATTAACTTTTACTCTATTTGTTATTAATTTTGACCAAAACATTAGTTAGCCATTTTTTATTCTATTAATTATGCTAATTCAAAATCTGGAATCCATTTTTCAAATTCCATCAACATAATTAGAGTATATTTTTTAATTAAACTAGAATACTTTACGAAAAAGAGAACTTCTAAAGTCAAAATATTTTTATATATAAAAATAACTAATATCTAAATTCAATAAAAAAATGATTAAAATTTCATAAATTGGATTAATAAATATATATTTTGAAAAATATTAATTTTAAATATATCTTAATATAAATTGGATCCTAAAAATGCTTTAAAATAATATAATGTTTTTAATAAAGAACCCATATTATTTTACTCATAATAAAAAAAGTAATATTTGCTGAAAATTATAAAACATTTCACTCGAAGATAAATTAAAATTTATAATTCAAAAAATTATTTTATTTTATAAAATACAGTTTCTTTATTTAAAAAAAATATAATTCTATAATTGTCACAAAAATCAATTAAAATATTTTTTTGAGAAAATATAATTATTGAAACAGATAAACACTTGACTAAAAATTAATTTCATTTAAATCAATATGATATATTTATATAAAACTATTTAAATTATTATTTAGTTTTCTTATTCTTATTAATTTCTCTATTTCTAACAGCAAGGAAATAATATACATGTTTCAATAATAATATTAATAGTAAAGTATAGTCCATTAAAACTCGATGTCCCATGTAACATAATCTATCGATGAAATATAATTTATTTAAGAAATATTTCCTTAAAACCCTCGATGTTACATACTACCCCAAAAAAAATTATTTTTTTCTTAAAAATTGGACACTCTGATATTAAGAAATGAGGATATGTCTAACTCTTTTTATCCTTTGGTTCCCTCATCATTTCTTCATATCTGTGTTTTCTAAAAACAATTTGACCACCTGAGTAATATTTTTTGGATTCACTATCTCTATTTGATCTAGAATATCCATCAATTTTTATTTATAGGAATGTTTATGTAATTGTAGTATTACCAGTGAGTTTATTATATATATAGGATTAGGTATTTACTTCCACATAAGAGATTCATGGAAAATGTCATGGAATAAAGATATGGTTTGCAAAAATTGTAAAAAAAAAGTTATTATCCCTATAAAACATGAATTTCATAAGAAATTGTATTTTTAGGGCTTAGTTTTACCTTTTTTCCAAAACCCATTACCTTATTTAATTTTTAAATCCATGGGAAAACCATCTCAGAAACATTAATTCCAAGTCATTCCAACGATTCTAATCATTTATTTTTTTCCACTCTAAGTGGACTTAATGTGATGCAAAATAGATCTATCATTATTTTCCATTTCTTTAACTGGATCAGTCCCCAAAATCTCACTTTATGATACATCATCCTAGATTTTTGGAGAAGTACACTTATTTAAATAGAGGTCTTATTAAGTATCCAATTTAATGCTCATGTGAAAGAAATAATTTTACAAAAACTCAACAAGAAGAAGTTGTTGATTCCTAAAAATATTTTTATGCCACACGTTGTCACCAAAGATCCATGTTATCCTTCTTTTATAAATATATTATTATAGTTATTATAATTTTTTCAAATTTAAATAACTCATAATTAACTCAAAATTAATTTTAATAAAAACCATAAAGGATACAAGTAAATTTAATCTTATATTTATAAAATGTAATGTCATTCATCCTAAAATAACATTTTCATTAAAACCCATAGAAAACTAATTTTTTTACTACCATAAATAACACCAAAAAATCCTTAATCATGATAAATTTATATCACATAAAATTTAAAAAGGTGTGTATAAGAATTTTAATTTATGATCAACCTTAAACTCATAATCCCACGTTGATATCTGTAACTATTTAGAAAATATGACATAGATGCATATATTTTTTTAAATAAATAATTCACCAATAATTCAATAAATAATCTCATATAATAGACCAACAACATTTCCATTGGATGTATAGGTTCATTATTTCACTGATAGATGATCATATTCTGATTCAGAATATCAATCGTGCTTTTATTATTCGAGAGTATCTATAGATAGAGATAATCAATGCATAGGATTAGATCATGTTCCACAAACGGATGAAAAATTATATTCCTAGGTCAGATTAATACATTTTGGATAGAGTGACTATATCATGTGGGGGTGAATTTATTACTCAATAAAACAATATATCAAAAAATGGATTATTTTGAAATCATGAAAATGTTTAAATACAACCCAATTTATCAAAATAAATAATATGATATGGATCTTATTCTTTCGAAATTTTTTCCTAAAGACATAATAGGTATTGGATTAATATTACGTAATATTATTTAATCCTTTGAAATAATTTCACTTGACCAAAATACTATATGAACACAAACTATGAAAAACTACCAAAGTATATATTTAGTTTATAGTCAAAACAATTTTTAGTTTCAAAGTTGAAGTAAATTTAAACAAAATTAATGAAAAAATAGAAATAATATGTACAATAGGTTAAATATCATGCAGGAACTTATTCCTATCCATTCGGTGATCACCAAAAAACAAGAAATTTATATAAATAAACAAGATGATCCCTAACCTGGATGAGGGTTACAACCATTTATAATTGTCCAGGTCATAAACAAGATCTTCCACTATTATTCATGTGAGAAAAACTAAATAGAACATACAAGTACTTGTATAACTATTATTCATGAGTAAAAACATGTAATGTTCTTTAGAATATATTGTGTATCTTTTAGTTCATTAGAGGAAATAGTGCACATGTGAAAAAACATTGTATGCACTAATATATCTCAAAATTTAATAATTACAAACAAAAAAAGAAATCAATAATGATATTTTAGAAATGATATGTCCTATGAAATGCATCTTGTGAATATTGATTTTATTTAATAGTGGGGCATAAGTTTATTTATATTAAATAAATTCCAGAAAAAATAGTGTCAAAGTCTCTTCCTCCATGATCAAAAAAGGTCACCAGATGTGATGGTGTAGTTCAGTTTTCCAGTCAAATGTTTTCAGCATGTTCAGCTCATCATATATTCTAGCAATCCAATCTCTCAGATTGGAATAAGATCACTACATTCATTTCTTTATCTATTTCTCAAGCATTTTTTATTAATGAATATGCTTCTATTTTTTCATATGAAATATGAAGAATATGCAAATTAGCTAGTTCCTTATACTAAATGTCATGAAACTATTTTCATTGCTATATATCGATCATCTAAGAGGAAATCCTTAAAATATTAAATGTCATTAACTTCAATAAAATATTTTCATTTGAATAATAAAATTAAAAATAGAAAATTGAAGAAGAATAGTATTGGTGGCTAGGTCTGGTGGAGTCACACATGAGGTATGACCGTGGTGGTATGATACTGATGGTATCTTAGAGATTGCCTAAATTAAACAATACAGGTGGTATCTCAACTAGAGATATCTAGTATAGTGGTGTGAGTATTAACATTGTATTAGATTTAGCAGAAATGAAATTTTGGCAGTATGACTTTAGAGGTGCCTCATCAAGGGAAATATTATAATCATCCAAATTCACACATTGGGAGCATGACATCTAGACAATGTGTTAACTAACAATGTCATAGAATTCTTCAATTATCTAGTCTAATGAAATGATATTTTTCTGGTATCTATTACATTGCACGGTTTGTTTCTAGTGGTCATTAATGGAAAATGGATTATCTAGAAGGAAGTGCCAACCTAATTGGTGTCTCGTCCTTAGATAATTATGTCACCTGGCTTAGAATATAGATAAATTATAGAGAAACATGAAACTAATTAATAACATCAGAGTCATGATTTTTATGATAACTAAAACTAGGAGGTTAACGATCTCCCCATTTTTTATTATCACAAATCATGGAATCAAAGAATATTATAAATGGTGAAATAGGTTATCAAATGTATTATACGAGTTTAAGTAATATATCCAAGTAAAGAAAAAAATATAAAACAAGATAAATCATTCATAGTTTGGGTAGAGGATGACAAATAAAATAAATAAGAGAGTATTTATTGAAGGTAAAAAGTGAATGATTAAATAAAATATAGTATCAATCATAATATAAAAACATAATAATAATAAATAAGTTCCACAATGTTTTTCAATATTCTATAAAATTATCCCCCTTTTGGGATTATAAAAAAGGTAAATAAAATCATTATAGAAATAAGGATAACAGAATAAGACATAATGATGGAATTGAGAATTAGTACCGAAAATTTATTACAACCCATTTCCCATAAGATAAAAATTGTCTAAGGAAACAAAACATGGTTCAAGTTATAGTATAAGGGTACATTGGATTGTTTCCTTTATCCTAGGCTTTGTATTCCTCATTATCCAAGGAGGTATAATCATAATGAGGTAAAATAGATGGAACAATAATGGAGAGCCCATACATAGTTTGAGGATGGACTTCCAACATAAGAATAGGCTCAAGTTATCTTAAGCAATGAACACGAGACATTGTAAATGGATGGAATTAAGTACATAAAAGTGATAAAGGATCTCAAGATGTTCCGGGTATAAGAGAAAGATGAGGTGTAATTGCCACAACATTCACGGAAACCACTACTTGGACATGAACATAAAGAAAATGATTCATGAGATTTATTAAATCCATTCTAATTTGGCCAACCCATTCCATCACCCTAAAGAAATATGAATTTTTTGTTCATAAAACGGTTCAACACTGGGGTCATATCTTTGAGAATTCTAAGATGTTCTTTGAAATCCTATGTTAGAGGTGGAATTCTAAATTTTTAGCCAATAACATAAAATTGACATCCATTTAATGTACTGTTTAAATTCAAGAGAGATATAACTAGATGTACTTAGTTATAGTTTCTCTATTAGCATTCATAAATTTGACATACTTCAGAGTCATCATATTATCATAATAAGCTTCTTTATCTAACTTCATCATAATTTCTAAAGGAATCATAGCTTTTCTACTGGAGGGGAAACTGGAGACATCTACAAGTTATTCTCTGAGAACTATTACAAATAGATCAACCACCACTACTAGAGTAGGAGAAGCAGTAACAGATGTATTTGAAGTTGCATCCTTAATAATTTTAAGGCTACCATTCATGGAATATTTAAACAAAGATCTCATTTCATATATCATAGACTTGAGAGATTCCAATTCATTACTTATCTACTTATTCTCAATAATTATGTCATAAATTTGACGAGACATATTTTTAAGGATATCATGAATAATTAACCCAAATATGTATCTTATATTCTTTTCATAGATGAAATTCTTTTGATGTGGTCTATTTTTAAACTTCAAAGAAAAATCAAACAGAAAAATTTTAAAAAAATTATCCATGTCACCTTTAGTGACTACATAAGCTGGAATAAGAATGAGATAAGGAGAAGGTTCTTGTAATAGCATTATAATATAAGAGAATTTTTCAACAGCCAATGAAAATACACATGAGCTATCAAGGATCCATTAGGATCTAATTCTATATCAACCTCATATCTATCATGCTTTTTTGGGATATTACAAAATTTTACAAATTATTTAAACATGGGATTAACCCATCTTCCAAAAACCTCAATAAATATTATTGAAGTGGTAGGAGTGATCCCAATAATAGTTAAAACCATCAGTGTCACAAAAATTGAGATTTGAATAGTGGTAGATTTTACAAAAACAGTAAGGATTTATTTTATCATTTGAGCATCCGAGCATTGTGTAGTATCACTAGAAGACTAAACGTCTAACTATGTACCAATTTTAGGAGCATCAAGAATCTGAACATCCACATTTTCATCCACATAAGACATACCAAAATTTAAAACATTCAACTATTAATTCCCAAATTCCTCCTCAACATTTTCCCTTTTTTCTATTCCAAAATCACATTGTTCTACTATAGCTATTACACCTAACTATCCACATAATGAATAATCTAAAACAGTTTGACCAACAAAATCTACCTTCAAATTTATCAATAGGTAGAGCTTCATGAAATATTTCAACATATGGGGATCCCCCCCTCAACACGTGCATCCTAAAAGCTCCATAGGAATCTCCAATTCTGTTAGTAGGATTCTATAAATATCACCATTTTTTCAGAGTCTTCATTATCACCATATTCACTTCAACTATCACCTTCTTCATCCTTTTCATCATCCTCATTATCATTATCAGAATCTACACTGTATTATAAAATTTTATCCTAATCGTCTCCCAACACATCAGTCGCTTCTTCATCACTTTTATCTAATTTCTCTCGTTTTGACAACCTCTTACGTGGACTGGGAGATACAAATGTATTGGTATAAGAATTTTGTAACAAATTAGGGTCACTCCCTACATCCTTAGATGGTTAATTTTCTATTTTTTCAACAAAACATCATCCTTATACTCATTAGAGTATTCAACTACTTCATCATGATTTAATTTTGAATTATGCTCATCCATTGGTCTAGTTGGACGATCAACCAGATTATATTTAGTATACAACTTCTCTGAATCACCAACCCACTGATTCTTCCACGACTTATATCCAATTTTCGTTCTTGAACATGTATCACTTGTAAGAATGATACCACAATATTCAGTTATAGACTCTTCATCATAACATACTTGGCCCCTAGCCAACAACATGGTAGAAATAATCTTGGCATATATCAATGAATTTGATATTGAGGATGACATGAACATATAAAATATATGCACCATGAGATATCTATAATGATTTATCTTTTGAAAATATTTCAATATTGATAGAATATACACATTGTGATGTCACCCATACTCATGTAAAGAAGGTCATACACAATCTTGAAAAGTATCCTCCATTCTCTGTCCATATCAGATGAAACAAGCCTTACAGTTGTACAATCTACTACCACCATAGTAAAAGAATCCTCATACATAAAAAATATCTGAATTCTAGAGAACTACCTTGGTGGTCATCATAGATTCTATCATGAGGAACACCTAATCATTTAGGCCTTTTTTTGGTTGAAAAACCAAACACATTTCCTTTTACACGACTTCTAATCCAATCAAAACCTTCATTTTCAAACACAAAGTATACATTCTGAAAAAAATCCTAGACTAGATTAGTGTATAAAGGACTGTTATTTGAAGAAAACCACTATAATAATCCCAAATTATGATTTACATTGAGTACAAATGACTTACTGGATAAAATCCACTTTGATTCAACTTCTATTTTGGTAAAAAAAAAATACTGTTATCATGCATAGGATTTACTAGTGCTATTGGAGTAAGTGAATTCAACTCTTTATTATGAATATTATATGATTTAGGCATAGAATAAGAAATCTCAAAATCACACATAATTCCTGGCATTCATATCATCTTTGAAATCTCTGAAGAGGGTATGAGAATATTTGAAAAATGATTGGGAAAATGGTTTCACATGGATTGGGAGAGATACGAGATTATTATATAAGGTTCTTGGTAATTTGGGAATATACATAATTATTTTTAATATCATTTTGGATATTTGGTATTCTAAAATCAAAATAATATTTTAAATTTAATTTGATATATGAAGAAAAAATTGCATTGGGGTCACAAAAAATAACATCAATCAAGAAATAAACCTCTCTTCAAAAATCTTTAGAAACAAAAAAAGTCAAAATGAAAGAGTAGAAACAATGGAAAAAACAGATGGTATGATAGGAAAATAGCATGATAGTCCAAAAATATGATAGTAAAATGGTGTGATAGGATGATGGTATGATATGCCAATGACATAACAAACCAGTGGCATGACAAGCCAATGGAATTACAATCCAACATCATGACAAACCAATAGTGTATTACCACAATGACGTGTCATTACATCATAATGTCATTCACAATGTGATGTCCAAGATAATTACACATAACCAAAAGTAATCATTCCCCATTTAGGATTAATATATTTAATTCTCTCAAAATTCAATATATTTTTTAATATATCAGTTGACTGATGTTCTGTGCCAATAAATTTAGGTGTGATATCCCTTTTTTGAAAAGAAACTCTCAAAAAGTGATGTCTTATAACAATGTTATTTTTACTAAAATGGGAAACTATATTCTTAGAAATTTTAATTTCACTTGTTTTTTCATTAATTATGGGGAAATATCCGAATATATATCTATAGTCTAGTAGAGTATGTTTCATCCACAATATTTTTGTACAACAACTACTTGAATCTATGTACTCAACATCAGAGATTGATAATATATAATTTTTGGATTTTTACTAAACCATGAAACTAGATACTTTTCAAATAGGTGACATGTTCTAGAGGTTATTTTTCTATCTAACATGTATCCATCAAATTCAACATCAAAATAATTGACTAAATCAAATGTGTCTCCTCTTTGGTAAAACAATTTGGAATTGGTTGAATACATGAGATAGTTGAAAATTATTTTAACAAAAACAAAGTGCGACTCCATTGGATTTTCATTAAAATGAGAACACATGCACACAATAAACATAATTTCTAGTAAAATATAAGTCTAGTAGGGAAGTATTCAAGTCACACCCCAATAAATTGTTTAATCCACTTGCTTATCAGATTCATGAAGACCCAATTTACTTGTGGTACTGCTGGAGTATCACTAGTTTTAGAACTATAAATGTTAAATAATTTTATGAAGCCCTTTTTTTTTAATGTTGATTTAAAATAATTCTTTCGTTGTATTTAAAAATATTAAATCCATGAAAGAATTTGAGTTTACCCTTTAAACTCACTTCAAATTCATTTGGTATCATTTTAGAAAAATGAAGACAAAGAGAATTTTTTATTGATCCAAAAACAATATCATAAACATATATTGGTACGAATAATACATGTTTTGAAATCATTTTTATGAAAAGAGTAGGATCAAAAATTCCATTTAAAAGTCCATTCAAAATTAAGAAAACTGTCGAGCCTATAATACATAGATCTGTGATATTCTTTTAAACCATATAAATATTTAGTTAAATGAATAGTATGATTTGGAAAACGAGTGTTTTGAAAAATAAAGGTTGTCAAAAAAACATGAATTATTAAACCATTTTATAATGAACTCCTGAAATCAAATTGACAAATCTTGAAATCTAATTTTTTTTCATAAAAAAGAATTATTCTTATAGATTTAAGTATGGATATAATTTCAAAGGTCTCATAATATTCAATTCTTTATTATTAAATATTTCATTGTGTAATAGGTCTTTACTTGGGCCATACTATAATGCATGGATCATCAACCTCATTTTTAAATACCCTTTTAGTTCCAATAATCATTGTGTCCTTTGTTCTATCTACATGTTCCTAATATTTTTTTCTTTCAAACACATTCAATTATTCATGAATATTTATTTCCCGTAATTCATCATTAATATCTTTATTGATAATCTTAGGTTCAAGGTGAGGTAAAAAAATTTGATGTTCAAACTAATTTATAACATAAGATATAGTTTTTGTTCCTCAATTTAGATCTCCTATAACAGAATCTAAAGGATGTTACATAGTGGTTCTAAAACTCTAAAGAATGAGGGACTAGTCAATTATTTATTATCATGTTCCAGATTTGGATATTCAGGAAATTCACTAAAACTGGATGATTTTTCTGCTAGTATGACAAAAAATTCTTCATGTTTTGAATTTACGTTCAGAGAAGATAAATCATTCTCAATATTTTTTATGTATTTATTATGATCTTCTGGCTCAGTTTCATAAAAAGTTTAAATGGACTAATTATTCAACAATTTGTTTTTTATTTAACGGTATGTTTCTTTTTCTAAAGATTAAATAACTAATGAAAATTCCTTCATTGCTCTTGGAAGAAGATTTTTAAATATTATCCTTATCATAGAGAATAAAGACTTTTCAAGAAAAATATATGAATTAATTGACCTTAGGTTTCCTATTATTCCACATATCATAAGGGTTCTTCTAATGTATAGGTCTAATTAAAAATCTATTGATTCTATAGCAGGCTGTATTGATAGCTTCTTCCCATAAAATATAGGCATGACATACTAATTAAGCATAAACCCGACTATCTATTGTAAGGATATATTTATTATTTCAAAAAACCCTTTTATCCTTGGGTGTCCTATGTGTAGAGAAGTTATGATTATATCCATTTTGTGAGAAAAAAGAATCCAAATCTTGGTTTTCAGACTCACAACCATTTTCACTATTGTGGTTTTAATCCTAAAGTGCACTATGATTTTCTATATTCAAACATACTTGGTAAAGTATGAATAGGATTCAATTTTTTGAGTTACAAAATATACCCAAGTTTACATAGATAAATCATTTACAAGAACATAAATAGAGTGCTTCCCATTTAGATGATAAATCCTAGATGGTCCAAACAAATCCATGTGGAACAACTCAAGAGGTTGAGAAGTTGACACGTCTTTCTTTAACCTAAAGGAAGCATTGTGCTGTTTCCATTTTTGATAGGGGATCACAACATTATTATTTAGGATATCATGCATAGGTAGATCCGTAAAAAACCCTTTCCATGTTATCTTCCATATTGAGTGAATGTTTCAATGGCCTCGTCTCCTATTCCAAATCAACGAATCTTGGTGTAAGGAACCTAAGCCTGAATCATTTTGATAAATCAAATAATTTAAATCTACAAAATAAACCTTGTTATTTAATAAATTCAAAAAAATAAATCAATTTTGGAATAAAAAACATTAAAACCATCATTAACAAATTTAACATAAAATCCTTCATCCCATAGCTGATATATGATGAGTAGATAAATCTTTAAACCATTTTTAAATAACACATTAGAAATTAAAATGAACTTTTGTTACCAATTTGGTATAGGCTAATGATCATTCATTTTTCATTATCACCAAATGTGAAACTTCCACCATCAATATTAATGAGACTCTTGAAGCATGACTAATATCCAGTCAAATGTTCTAAAAAACCACTGTACAAGTACCATAGACTTTTACTGGAGTTAATCAATCATTTTTATATAAAAAACATTTAAAACAAGAAATGATTTTGGTACCCAAATCCTTTATGGTCTAAAAATATTATAAATTAAGGATTTGTGAACCTAAAATTTCTGAACAGGCATCCAATAAATAGACTGAATACTTTTAGATATAAAAACATTGTTGGTTCTTTTTGAAAAATGATTAATAGTAGAGCTTTCGGGATTGGATTTAGTAACAAAATAGTTTTTAGATATTATTCTCTATCCAGGATCATATCATATTCTAGTAACATATTTTGGACCCACCAATTTTCTTACTATCTATTTATGGGTTTCTTTAACATTTGGAACTTTTCAAGATCATTTTTAAATTTATCATTAGATAGTTTAGGATTAGTGTTTTCTTTGAGAAGATGGCGATTTTTCTCTTATTCTATTGGAAATTTAGATATTATATTTATAGTCAGAGAATTCTACCCTTTATCAATTTTACACTTATACATTAATACATTAATGTTATCCTATATCATGTTGAAATATTATAATATCTCTCAAATGGTAATATTATCATCATGTTGTTCATTTTCAATTATTACCATACACATGCATTGGAAAAATACCATGAGTAGTAGGTAAATCAATTACATAATTGACTTTAGGCATGAAACACATGTTTACTCTATATGTCTTTTATTTAGATTAAGCATCAAAGTCACTAGAGCTGTCCTTAGAAGCACGCTATGTTTCTTTAATGGAAATTTTGTATCTATTGTCCATTTATTCATATTTTTCTGTACTTCATTTGTGGATAATCAGATTTTATGTTAACCTACTTTTTTCTGAAATAGCGGAAAACTTCGTTAGGTTCATCATCCTTTTAAAATATTTATTCAACTGTACATTATTTTCATACTTTTTTTTTATAATTTTATATATAAAGAATATTTCTTTTGTTAAAATTTCATGAATTTTATGGCTAGGTGATCCATCTCCACATCACTATCAGATAGTGATTCACTATTACAGGAACTGGAAGCTTATTCTTTCACTTTACCTTGGTACTTCTTATTGTCTAGGTGTAGTAGTCTTGAAAGCTACAAAGTTTATTTTAGGCCCTTAGTACTCTTCAGGGTTTACATTTAACTATTCTTTCATACATCATAAGCCTTCCAATAAACTCTTTCATAGTTTTTTTACTTATATCACACGATTATCTGATTGAAACTAATATGCCAATCAATATTGATGGTATTCATCTGAGTATTCACATGATCTATTCCATATCAGATACTGGTTTTCCATTTGATCTCATTGAGTTGATAATCACATTAAACATGAGATACATGTTAGAGATGGGTTCATCAGGCTTCATTTTAAAATTATCATATTTAACAGTGTAATTATTTAGCCTCATCTCTTTAACATGTGGTGTTCCCACATGGGAAACGAATAGTGTCCAAAATCACAAAAATAGTCCTTCATGAAGATATTATATTAAATTACCCATCTCCTAAATCCATGTAGATATAATTTGTAGATTTTGGGTTATTATTGTAATATAACATTGTATTACCATCCCATGTAATTCTAGTTGTACCTAGTATAACATATTCAATCTCTCTATTAGAAAAAATATCAAAACCCATGCTCTTTATATGAGTTTTTATTTTAATATATCATTGGGAATAATTTGTAACATTAAAGATAGGTGGTATGTTAGTTGAATAACCACATTGACTATTATCCATCTAAAGAGATAAATTTAGAAATGACATAAATTTGAGATCATTAAATTAAAACTAAGTTCATAGTCAAAATGATTTGAAAAACATTAACTCTAAATAAAGAAATCCACTGATACCAAATGTATGGTAGAGTGAGTATCTCAAAAGGGGTGAATTGAGCACCCAATAAAACATTTTATCTAAAATGGTTTCTTTTGAAATCCCCGAGATTTTTAAATACAACCCAATTTATCAAAATAAATATTATGATATATGTATTAATCATTCTAATGATTTGTCTAAAGATTGATTAGGTCATGGATGAATAATATACAATATGATTGAATCATTTGAAATAATTTTACTTGATCAAAATAATATATGAACATACATTAAAATAAACAACCAAATTAAATATTTTTTTACAGTTAAAATGATATTCAGTATTAAAGAGGATTTGATTTATAAAAAAATTGAAGAACACATCATAAATATTGAATACAAGTGGTGTATTCTGATTTAAATACATAGTCTTATCCACTTGGTGGTCTCCCACCAATATGAAATTTAAATAAATAAACATGATAATCCCTATATAGTATTGTGTCTTACTATGATTTTCAACATTCTATTTCACACACAGATTCTTCCAGAGATATTAATGGGAAAAAACTAAATAGGACACACAAACTTTACTAACTCTCTTATTCCTGGGAAAAAACATGGAAATATATTGAGATGATATCGAGTATCTTCTAGATAATCACACGATACAATGAGAATGTGAAAAAATAGTGTATGGAAACACACATCTCAAAATGTAATAAATAAAAAAATCATAGGGAAATATATAATGGAGAGTTTAGAAATTCTTCGTATGATTCAATTTATCATGTGACTCTTGATTTGATTTCAATTTTGGGGAATAAGTCGAGTTTCCTTGAATATATCCAAGGAAAAAAAGTTTCACGTACTCTTGTTTCTTGACTGGGGAAAAGAACTAGATGTGATGGTGAAATTCAACTTTCCAATAGATTGTTTTCACCAGGTTCATCTATAGGTATGTTTCGGAATTCCAAGCTCTCATCTATGCATAAATTCATACAATTCACTGCTATATCTCTTTCTCTTGCATTTATTCCTGAGTGAGTATACTTCACTTTTTATTAGTTTCAATAAGAAGTATATCTAAATAAATCTCTTATTCATACAACAGATTCTAATTGTCTATTTAATTAACAATGTCAATAATTTAAGAGATAGTAATTAAAATAGGAAATGTCATTAGAGATAATAAAAAATAATATTTAGAATGATGCCATTAAAATAGATAAGTGAAGAAGAATAATATCACTGAATTAGTATAGCCACATCACCATATAGGTATGAAACTAGTGATATGATACTAATGGTACCTCAAACATAGACAAAATTACACTATGCTGGAGGAATATCAACTAGCATTGTCTGAGGTTGCAGTCTGAGGTCTAACGATTCCTTAGAATAAAGAATAATTAGGTGTTGGTGGTATGAAATTGGTGGTTCCTTATCTGGAGGTATATTATAAATAGACAAATCCATGTTATGGTGGAATATAATCTTCATAGCGTGTTGAATGATGGTGTCTCAGACTTTTTAAATTATCCCATTCAATGACATTATATTATGTAGGTATCTTATATTTTTAGAGATTTTGTGCTAGCGATAAGTCAGAAAGAACGATGTCTCGAGTTCGAAGTGCCAACCTCCACGATGTCTCATCCTTATATAACTATATCACATAGCTTAGAATATATATAACATATAAGGAAACATGAAACTCATTAATAACATTATAATCAAGATTTTTGGGTCACTAAAACTATGATGTCTAGAAAAAAATCAATCATAAAATTACCAACTATGGAGTGGAGGAAAAGTGTTCCCTAATTAATGGGCTTCAAATTAACCTTTTTAATTTCATATTATTTACCTTTATAGATTTTCTTCAGAGTTTATTGTGGCTTATTGTCATCTTTATCCCATGTGTTAGGGAATTGATTCTCATAGTGCTCGTACTCATTGCATTTGATACAATAGAGTGTGTGTGGATCATTTTGTGGAGAATTCTCCCTATTTGAATAATTTTATAGCATATTCCCATAACTTCAACATTCAACCAATCAATGGACTTCCATAACACACATAAAATATTTTTTATCAATTTAAGAAAATATCCTCAATTTTTTCTTCCACAATTTGAGCCCAAAGTAAATCCCATATTCTTTCCACCATGTTGTTTAGATTTTCCTTGGAATTAAATCCATCTTTTCTTATGAAAACCGTGATATTTATGGTTAAATATAATATCCAATTACACCTTGAGATAACAACAAATGATTTATTTATAAATACTAAGGAAAATTTTGTATTAAACCCCTTAGAGACGTTGTTTTAATCCATTGAAGAATCAATCAACCATACTTTTTGGTTTAATGATATTGGAAGATGCATACCTAGAATGCCTTGTATATGTTTCATCATAGGATTTAAATGATTCAACATCTTTATGAGTTATCTCACAAAATTATTTCTCCATTTTCTACCTTGCTTCATCAACACAAGAACCAAGGTAATGGTTTGTCCTCATTGGATCATCTCTCGTTGTTCCTTAATCACTATTAGGAACACTGTGATGTTTTATCTACCGTTGATATAGAGTCACCCCTGTCAATTATGTGTGTAGGATAAAGAATGTATCTCTTCATCTATGACATAAGGAAGGCATCATGTATCTTATCTCCCATGAGAAACCTCTAAAATCACTATATTTGGGAGACTCTAAAGAAAACATGGTCTCCTTGCTCGAAATCCACAATCCAATGAGGCCAATCTCAATAATATTGCTGAAAGATCTAGTATTTATTCATCCACTCATAGATAAGCTAAACTATCACCATCATCACCTACACCATATATAGCCCGAAACGATATGTGTCACCAATCTTAGTCCAGCATAAGGGTGACCTCCTGGGTCTTCCATACATGGCCTCAACTCTTTACATGCCAATTGTAATTTGATAGCTGTTATTATATGAAAAATATACCAACAAAATTAAATCCTTTAATATTTTTTTCCAATGTTCAAAATAAAAGACCTAAATATTTCCTCCAATAATGGGATTTTGTGATTGGTATATCTATCCTTATGGGGGTGGAATGTGGTATTAATCATCAAATGGGTCTTAAATTCTTTATTTAGTCCTCTCAAAAACATCGACATGAACCACATAACACATTCAAATACAATAATAGAGGGCACCACAATGTGTCAAAAGATCTCCCACACATAAAACTATCCCATCCTCCTGCAAAGATCTCCTCCATAATGGAATGGTAGTGTTCCAACATTGTGATTCAGTCAAAAATCAGCTAGCTAGAGTCAGAGCCTATTACTATCTATGGAATCCTTGTATCAAATCCCATGGTTATGTTGTCCCATTTCTACTCTCAGATCTTAAGAGGATGATTAAAATATATCAGAACATGATGCTCAGACTTTAACCATTGATATATGAGACACAAATAGATAAAATCAGTGATACTATGCTTCATGATAGTAAAAAAATGAATGATAAAGGTCCTTATACATATTTATTAAATCAGGTTATACAACCTATTTAGAAGTGTGAAAGTCTATCATCACCTCCTCCTGAATCGTGAATAAAACCACAATTCATCGCTAGAAAATGTTTACATACTCCCATTCTTCAAAAAATCAAAATGGTGAAACTCTTGAGGATATATTATTAGGATGAACATCATTTTCAATGTATCCCAACTAAGCATCCATCACACAATAGATTAGTAGATGAGTTAAAAACATCGACTGAAGATATGATTCACACCTCACATATAATAGGGGTAACTTTAATGAAACAAACTTACTATACTCCTCATCCACCAAGAGAGAATGTGACTTCCTATTAAAGGAATCATCCACTGTGGTTCCATTTCTATGAGTACAGAACATCTTGATGTCATATTTTAAATTCAACTCTATCTACCACCTCTATCTCAGGTTCAGGTCACTCTTGGTGAAGATATGGTTGAGACTCTGATTGTCTATGTGAACAATAAAGTGCTCTCCCAAAATATTGTGCCTCCTAATAATCAGAGAAAATACTATCAATTGTAACTCAAGGTCATGAGTAATGTTGTTATGCTTGTGGGGTCTCATATTCCTTAACCCATATTAAATCAATAACATCTTCAACATCAATACACAGTTGAGAACGTGTATAGAGGCATCAAAATACACTACATACACCATGTCCGCCTAATCTAGTCTCAAAAAAAGATCACATGTCAAAACCAATGTCAACAAGAATAACTATGTTTATCATGGAATATGTAGTGTATTTAGAGGCCTTTGGATCAGGTCTCATGTTCTTGTTAATGTAGAGGAAGTTATTGACTTTATATGGGTTAAAGAATTTGATATCCCACAAGAATTATAGTGATACCCATGATTTAGCCTAAAAAACTCAAATAATCATTGAAACTAAATGATAGAGGTAAATGGATTCACTTTCAATTTTATGTTGGTCGAATGAGATGATATCTTGTAGAAGTCCTCCATGAATCTTCTATAGTACCCTTTTATACAATGAAAACTCTGAACCTATGACGCACGATTGGGTGGATCCCAAGAAATCACGAAATCATTCTTCATGGGGTCCATAGATAAACCACGACCATAAATGACATTCCCCAGATAGTGAAACTAACAGATTAAAAAAAATGGAAATTTCAGATATTTCCATAGAGATGGTTTTCCTCGAGTATGTCTGGGATTGTCATCATGTTCTCTATATGCTCATCCACTGTAATAGAGAATTTTCAAATGTAATCAATAAAGAGAACCAAAAATTGGTCCTACTATGTATAAAATTTTCATGTCATGAAAGACATGAAAACACTTGGGTAATTCATCACAATGAAAGGCATCACTGAGAAATGATAATCATTGTAGAGATATTATATTTCCACCTTTAGGATATTGGCCTCATATACCCTCAACAGGTGGATTCCGGATATGAGATTAATCATTAAGAACCAAATAAAACCTCATAACTAATCAAATAGGCCATCAATACTTATTATGGTGAAATTGTTAATGATTATTCCCTAGTTAAGGTGATGATAATCAACACAATGCCAAAATAGTAGGTCTTCTATTTTCATGATCAAAACATGAGCTGAATAAGGGGATATAGTGGGTCTGAAAAAACCATTATCTCAAAGGACCACAAACTCAAACCTAAAATCATGGATTCAAAAAGAGTCAATTATACGTACCAAAATAGATATCAACATATTATTGGGTGAAATTAATTACATAATTCTATCTCCAACCTCATAGGTAGTCCCAAAATGTCCTTTAGAAATACATCCACAATGTTCCCCAGTAATTAAGTTATATAGATGGATTATGAGCACACTATGACAATGGATAAACATGATAAATAATGGGTAATGTGTTGTATCCTCCTAATCACAATTACCAATCACTCAACCAAGAGATCTCTCTCACAAAGAAATAATAATCTCTTCCAATCCATCTGAAAACATCTAATTTGTTTGTGATGATATTCGATATGAGATTGAACCAGGAAAAAATAGTCCATAAAAAAGAAGAAATAAAATGATTTTATCATGATTATAATGTGAAACTCCCTCTAAAACATGATAGATCTTAAAAATAGTAGTCGAGATATATCCAAAAAATTAAACCCATTTAGATCCTCTATAAAATTTATTTATGCCATGTTCTAAAATGGGAGATTTAGGTCAAGCACAAGGGATATGAAAATGATAGAGTGACTTGAAAATATTTATAAAATTACTTGTAAAAGATTATAATAAACATAAATCATATTCCATTTTATCTCTTGAGTTTTCAATTCATATGCCTTTCTATCCTACACCTACCAATAACTTCAAACCCTAATTCACAAAGCTTGGATTTTTCCACCTAGCGGTTGTCATGGAAGTAGATCATAGTGTCACCATCCACCAATGGCTACTCCTCATAGAACCACACCTACTCCTATTATAGCACTAGCATCTTATAGGATACCCTGGTCTAACGTAGGAGATCACTGATCCTGATGCTACTACTTTCATGGCGGCCCATATTCTGTCTTCCTATCCTTTATGAAAATATGGGGGTGAAATCACGTTCCATGTGAACATCCCTATCACTGCATAGAATCTACCCTATCTGGGATGACCAGGTCCTATGAGTAAACCCTATTCTTCATACCTACATGACTGAGACAGAATATGGTAACATCTCATATGCCAACACCCTAATGACTAAAACCTACAAGCTGCTGCAGATGACTCAACCCAATAAAATTCACTACCAGCACCATCTTACAAGCATCATTAATATAGAAATATCTCCATCAATAATGACCTCTTTAATACTCTATCATAGGTGGGAATGCATATGTGCAACAAACTATAATGAATTTCTCTATGGATAACATGGTCAGAATTCCACACCTAGAAGTAACATTGTTTCAACATATAGTGGGATTACCATGTCATGTCATAAAACCTCATGGAATACTCAAAAAAAAAACATTCTACCCTCTTGTAGATCCTAAATATCCTAAAATCGAACTAAAAACAAGCATGATTAGTCTCAATCCTCAGAAAAATATGCTAGAAGTTGGACTATGAGAGTGAAAACTCATCATGTGTCTACATCACTAGAGTTCACTAGCTCCCTACTACACCATGTAAAAGACTGGATGTCTGTACAACCATCTGAGTAGTTAGGGTATTCCTAATCTTATGGACTCGGATCACCAAGTAAATATAATACTATTCTATATATGGAATAGGATCACAAAAGAAACTACATCATCCTTTTTCACTGGGACTCAACTTGTGTGATAAGCCTATACACATCCTCAAACTTCCATACTGGTACAATCCACTTCTTTACAGGTGGAGGTTCCACTACCTATATTCCCATAGAGAATATCTCATGAGAAGTTCCATTAAAAGAGGCATCATAACTCCTCATATTTACATCATGATCATGAATGGTTATCCATGTTGGATATATTCTTGAGTGAATCCTGAATGTGATCATGAAATTCCATGGTAAGATGTGTATATATACATGTGGATATGACTCAAGAAGGATAGTAAAAGAACTCAATACTATATTATTCATGTACTATTCTTGTATGCAACCATTGTATCAGTATTCCAAGTAAAAAAGAAGATAGTTAGAGTCCCAGTGTATGGACATTTCGGCGGCTGCAACAACATTGGGTTTGCTATCCTAAAAGATACACTTGAGACACCCAGAAATTATTTCCATATGATCCCAAATATTCCTCACAATGGGGTTGTCTCTATAGTGTCCCAAGGATGAACAAACTTTTATGAACTCAATAACAAACCAAAACATTGGGGCCCACCTTACTGATGGATTATCATGTTTCCACAATCTGAAGACTTCATCCAATAGACATGGTTCTAGTGACAGGCCTCGAGAAAGAAGAATATAAATGAGATGATGTTTCCTAGTGTACCCACATGAACAAACCCTACCATATCAATGAAATAGTGTAGAGGAATAATATAGAGGGATGTAACATCTAGAGTAATCTAATTAACGTAATATCCTCTAGGTAATACATCAGAGTATGATAGAATAAAACCAAAGAGAAAAGTGAAACATTAGATATCCAAGTAGAAATGAAGTCCCAAACTGAAAAAAACTTGAATAATGTAAATATGAGAGAGCCCGACTACTGGTATCCTATCCTAGCCAATTTATGTGGTTTATTCACTAGAGTAACCATATAATAAATAATAATCACGTCTAATACTCCCATACTCTAGATATTATACAATTTTTTTTGGAAAATACCATACATGGGTTAGTATATGCCAGCCCCGTAGGATGCCCCAAAAACCGAAGTGTGAGAAAGAGAAGATACAAAAAATGGTCTTCTTGGCCAAAAAAATAGAGAATCTAAAACCCAACAACGCATATATATGATCATTAAATAACCTTGTATGATAGAGAAGTATAATCTTCATCTCACATCCCATGCCATGTCAATGAAACTTACAAAAACAACAATGGTTCCATCTATGATGCCAAAAATATTATGTTTCCGTCATGGGAAACATGTGTGGAACCCAAATATCACCACAATGGAACAAAATCTAGGGGTCCTAATCATCAAAAAAGGTCCCACACCCTAGTGCGTCTGGGTGGTGACACTATGAAAGTAGAATCCCCATTCCCTAGTATGATGGGGTGTTCCACTCAGTAGGTAGAGGACTCATGGCCTAGTTTGTTAGGGTTTACTTTTATTAGGTCGATGACCCAAACCCTAGTACATCAAAGAGGTTCCACTCATTTGATAGAGGACTGAAAACCATGTTCATTAGGGGGTTACACTTAGTTTGTAGTAGACCCACACTATAGTACATCAAAGGGAATCCCAATAGGTAGAGGGCCAATTCCCTAGTACTTTAGGGGTGACACATTGTAGGTTTTGGACACATGCCTTGATTCCACTTGGAAGTGACTATAAATGTAGGGAATGGAGTATGGGGGACCTAATCCCAAATGAAATATGGGGTTTTAATGAAAAACCACTTTCTACTAATCCTTCTTGATCACTACCTTTATCAACAATCATCTAAGAAAGAGTATATCTAAAAACATTAAAAAACATACCATGTATTACACTATCAAGGCTACCATCATGTTATATGTGGAAATATTATTAGTATTGGATAATATTGTTTCAAAATACATGTCCATATAGAGGAGATACGCAAGGTAAAAGTATACCATAGGGGTACATGGTGTGTATTGTGTTCATAGGACATGTAGTTCTCTACACTAAATGTCAATATATTCCTATAGACATTGATCAAGGGACATGTAGTTGTACATAGTGTGTATGGGGGCCAAAATTGTGTGTCATATCCACTCAAGGCCTTCCAGTTTTCTCATGGTCATCACGTTCATACTAAACCTTGCTCGTGTACATGGCCATATACCTGTCCACTTTTGGTAATGGACTTGGCCCGTGAAGTCCAAAAATAAAAACTGGGTCATCCTGCAAGGGGTACATATGGTACATTGATTAGTCACCCAGGGAGGGTCAAAACTTTTATGGTCCCAGGAACATGGTGTGCGATCCTTATATTTCATGAAACCCTAGCACTGCATTTACAGGAATACTACACATTGTGTGTTCATCAAAATACATGCTTTGTAGTTGATATTTTCATAGAAAACATAATTCTTCACCTAGTTCTCTAGATTCATGAAAGAAACTATGAATATCACCTTTTGAACTCACAAAACTAGTTGTATTTTATTCAACCTTATATTCTATCCCTTCAGTGTCCAAAAAATAGAACCAATATTTCATTAAAAGCCCTCACACTATATGATGTGCCTCCCATCATCTTCTATCTGATCTCATCACTGATCCAAAACATGGACACAAATATAATTACCTGAAAAATATGATCCATATAAATACATCTCTGAATTTCCAATCTGTTCATCAAACATACAATTAACACAAATGTAGGGTTTTGATAATTCACCAAACTTCCCCAATAATGTCTAACCACAACACCTTGGGACAATTATGATGAGCATGAAGAACATAGTATGATGAAGCACATAAAAGAACTGAATATACCATTAGATAAGAGTTCTTGGACAATGATAATAAATTATGGATTACACTGGGTGATAACATGTTCAATAAGGGAAGAATTTTACTATTTCAGTAATATAAATAATTATGAGGCACAACTAAATAAAATTTATCACATATCAAAAGAAGAGAAAATTCATGCTTGATATTTTAATCAGAGGGTGTAGAAGCCACAATTTAAAATCATTATCTCAATTAACATAATGATCATCAGTAAGAATCGTGATTTCTATTATTGAGGATGATTAATGGTGTTTTCTCCCTATTGATCCACCTTCATCCAATAATTTTTTGTCATCTGATCCACCTTTTCCCATGAGGAATTCTCTAACCTTCTAATGAAATATTCGAACGGTAAGCTGGCTATCCATGAATATTTTTTACAAGGGTTTATTTATAGAGGATTTATATTAGTTATTTTAAAATTAAAAAATAAATTTATTTATTTATATTAAATAAATACAATGCCAATGGTCTCCGCAATTATACATCCAAAACCTATAATACATAGTTCGTGCCAGGGGAAAATTCCACAGTTTGGAGGCAACTGTAGACTCATATTTACAATAAAAGTATCTACTTAGGAGATATATCATTTTTTATTATATGGTACACATGCATGATAATCAAATATTTGATATTTTTATAATATCAATTCTTTATTCACCTGGCCTATGAATCTCAAGCCATCACAACTCTTAGAATACAAAATATTCCATAATATAATTAAAAGTACTAAAAGGTAAATATTGGGTCACTACAAGTATAGATTACCACGAACATACAAATGGATAATCAATGTGAGCTATTAGGGTGTTGTAAGACTTTTTGAGGGTGTGTGTCCATGATTTTTGTGTTTCCAGGGAGAACCATCTAAAATTTTGTGAATTTTTATGTCATATTATTTATCAGGAATTAACTTATATGTTACCTTATGAGTCTTAATATAGAATGAAATAACATTCACCCATATGATGGCTAGTGGCAGCTGAGGTGAAAATTGTTGCGACAAGTCTCATTTAAAAGATTTTAGAGTATTTCCAGTTGATTTAGAAGATTTTGGATATCGTGTAGAGTATGCATATATTATATGCGGATAATCTTCATTGATCCCTTGGTTTTTAGATAGCTGAAATGATATTTTTTTGTTTTTTTCCAAGGCTGGGAAACCATTATAAACAGAACCCTGGGAATCTTATTCCTAAGTAACTAGGGATTTTTGATATTGTGGAAGATTAGGCCTACTAGAACAAAAAATCTCTCTTAAATAAAGATTTAGTGTCTTTTATGATGTATTGAATGTATTTATTCATCGTTAGTACTCCCTCTATGTGTATGATGTGATCCATCTAGAGAATATGGATTTTGAGGAAGATTCATCCATTTATGAGAATAAAATTCATATTATGAATCCTAGTGAGTTGTTTCTCCATGGAAAATATATTCTTCCAGTATAGGTATTATTTAGAAATAGGTTTGTCGGGTAGGAAATGTTATAGTGGGAAACCAAAAAATGAACTGTCCTGAACTGAACCACCCGGGCCCCATGTCTGATGATAATCCAAGTGTTAAAATTCCAATCCCACATCCAATAGTAAGGGGCTGGATACCCTTACTGAGTAGTCATATCTCTAATAGGGGAGACATTACTCTATGTTCTTTTACACATAAATACATATCCATTCCCATAAAAACGTGAATGTTGAAACAATTCCACTGATACCAATCTATACATACATCTAAATCCCACCACCATAGTATCACATTGTATTTTAATAAAAAAGGTCTAAATTCAAGCCCACAAAAAATGAAGAATAGTCCCACATACTTCAAAGGATGGGAAAACATTTAAATGAAATAGACGTTTTAACCTCTGTTGGTCTAGCCCAAAAATATTCTCTATTTGATCCTAGTCCTCCCAATACACATTCTAAATATATGTCATCTACAAAAGACATGATATGGTTGTGAAAAGACCCTGAAGGGGTGATCATAACCACACCCAATTAGACACTATGAAATCATTATACATAAAGAATCATGAATAGTCAGATTATCAATATACTATATATCAATAATGGTATGAGACATAACAATAATCAAAATAAAACAAAGATATACTAATAAAAGAATCAAACTATTAAGAAAGTTTCAAACACATCCAAGCATATGATTTATCTTGAGGCACACATCTAACTCACTTCCAGGTGAATCCACTCAAAAAAATGATGTAACTGGTGGAGTTTTTTCAAGAGGTCATGCTCTCCAAGTCTCGAGAAAGAAGTACTCAAAAGAAGTTCGATGATATCAATACATACACAGGGGATCACAATTAGAACTGTTAGGGGACCCCAAAAAACATACTATATCAACTAAACAGGTAAGGGAATGATGCCCTGTGTATGATGTTCATGATCATACCATGAACCCCACATTACAATGATTTGACAGAGTCATACCACACACAATACCATGATTGTATACCGCAATCTCTATATGAAATAAAACTCGAAGAGGTGATAAAACTCCAATATTGTGGATTTATTTCCACACAATACCCTCATAGGGTTGGACCATAGAATCTCACTCATATGAACCAGCTGTTTACTAAAGAGTCGGTGGGTGACACACTACTCTAAAAAAAGTACATTGCGGGTACAGTCTATACATGAGAAGCCTCATCTACCTAGGGTATTCCTGTATAACCTATCCAAATCCAATGAAATTTTGTATTTTATTGTGTACTATGGTTGTTCTCTTTTCAATAGACATTTTTTAGTACTCTAGCTGAGTTTTAGTACACTATCATATTGGTTTAATCTATATGTGGATCTATTTTTGGCCTCACCCATTTCTGTGTACCTTCTAGGGTACATAACGAGATAGTAGTATAGGGACCCATAACATATGGTAGGAACCAGATTATGTGTAATTTCTTTCTTGACCAGGAAAATTTAGTATGGAAGAAGATCGAATATATGACATGTGATCTTCTAAATAAAAGATGCTCAAAAGGTAATTTATCAAAAATTCTAAACATCTCATGTGTTTACTCCCACACTGCCACCACCAGTAGATCCATCATAAATTACCCTCATAGGACTCATATCTATTTATTGCTATATCTAGGAAAATTATAATGCCCTTATTCATTACTACCTTTGACTTAATAAAAATTCACCTCCACACTTTCTTCCTGAAAATCCATGATTTACGTGACGAGTATCACAAATTTGAACCCAAACAATCCTCCAACGACGTAAAACACAACTGGTTAATAAAATTCCATCCCAAACCTATGGAAATGATTCATCGTTCCATAGTTTGATTGTGCAATAATCATTCATCATGTATATGTTGATTCAAAAAAAAATTCCAACATCGATCATTCGATGGACATGGAGAGAAAAAAATACAGTAAATGATCAATAAGACATATTGTGTTTTAGGTGGTCCTTAACTCATCTATACTATAATGATAAATAGAGATTAAAAATAATATTCCAATAAAAAATATCCACCAATCGAAGGTAAATAAACACACACCTTCCAAAAGATCATGTGCAAACAAATCTATTTGGAAATTGATTTTCATTCATTATGGGATAAAAAATGGGGGAAAATACAAGAAAAACACCCTAACATTGTTTAGGATTTATCAATGGAAAAGTAATAATATCTATTATCTTCATTTTTGAGATCATCACATTTCTTTTTTCGTTAGCGATCATTGTGGCATACCAATCATAAATGTATGTTCCCCAAATCTAACAATACTTCTCCATGTTATATAATCAATTATCATGATTTTTAGGGTAACACTGTGAATTGGAAATAAAAAATATATATATATATATAGAAGATACAATGGTTAGGATTTTTAATTAAAATAATAAAAAAATTAATTTATTAAATTTGTTCACCCATGATGGTTCCAAAGCCCAACATTTAATGCCGACCCAATCTTTTTTCATACCTAGTGTAAAAATCACATTCTAGACTCAACATTATTCTTATATTTCCCAAAAAATACCTATTTCTGTAATAATTCAACTATTTGACAAAAACAGCTTCATGTATGATATTAATTTATTTTGTAATTTTTTTATATCATTCACTAACCCACCGGGCCTCATAATCTCACATCATTTGAGATATTGGATCCAAAATTATCAAATTATATATTGGAAATATTCTCATGGAAAAAATATGGACTATCCATTCCATCAAATTAGGGGTTTTTCATGATAATTGAAAAAAAAACTAAAAAATGCATGGGAACTGAGCTCCCATCAGGGTCTCCCACTCGCAGGTGCTCTCCTGATGATGCTCATGCTACCACTGACCATATACCACAGTGATTTCTCACATAAGGAGGATCTTTTCTTAATAATCTTTGAACTCCAATGGTTACTAAATAGATGTATCTCCATCCATGATTCCCAAAATTTCTTACTAGATAACATGTGATGATTATTTCACTTACCTCCTTATCCCAGACACATTGAAACTTTTAGGAACCTGATCTGAAAAGGGAGTTAGGGCTAATTGGTATACCAATTCCCCCACCCTGCATAGTATCATCATAGGACTAGTGAATATCAAATACATATTTCTAACCTATCAAAATAAATGCAATATAAATTGAGGCTAGGCCATTTGAAATATATAGTCTCACTATTTGAACTCCAAATGACTCCATTATCGGTACATATAAGTCTTATGATAGCTTTATACATTCATCATATTCATTAGGTAGATTTGAACATTCTTTATTTTATATCACACAAAATATGGGCCCCTAACTGCTGATGATAAGGAATAGTCCAAAATTGTGGTGACCAACAAGGCCACTCAAACTAAGCTTCAAATGGTTCCAGACTAATGATGTAGTGCTATATGTATTTGAATGAAATATCCAGATAGGGTAATAAGTTCGATGATATAAGTACATACATAGGGGGTCACAATTAGATCTACTAGGGGACACCAAAAAACATACTATATCAACTAGACGAATAAGGGATTGATGCCCTGTGTATATTGTTCATGCCCATACCGTGAACCCCACATAATAATGATTTGATAGAGTCTTACCACACACAGCACCATGATTGGATACCACAATCTCTATATGAAATAAAACTCGAAGAGGTGATAAAAATAAAATATTGTGGATTTTTGTCCACACGAAACAGTCATAGGTTTGGAACATAGAATCTCAATTATATGAACCTGCTGTATACTAAAGAGACGGTGGGCCACACACTAATCTGAAAAAAGTACATGGCAGGTACAGTATTTACATGAGATGCCTCATCTACCTAGGTTTTTCCTGTATAACCTATCCCAATCCAATATAATTTTGTATATTCTTGTGTACTATAGTTGTTCTCTCTTCCATAGACATGTTTTAGTACTCTAGCTGAGTTTTAGTACACTATCATATTGGTTTAATCTAACTGTGGATCTATTTATGGTTGTACCCATTTCTGTGTACCTTCTAGGGTACATAACGAGATACTAGTATAGGGACCCATAGCATTTGGTAGGAACCTGATTATGTTTAATTTCTTCCTCTAACAATAAAATATGTAATGGAATAAGATGGAATATATGACATGTGATCTTCAAAATAAAATTTGTTTAGAAAGTAATTTATCAGAAATTCCAAACATCTCATTTGTTTACTCCCACAATGCCACCACCAGTAGATCCATCATAAATTACCCTTGTACGTATCATATCTATTTTTGTCATTATCTAGGAAAATTATAATTCCCTTATTCATTACTACCTTTGACTTTATAAAATTTCACCACCACACTTTCTTCCTGAAAATCCATGATTTACGTGTCGTGTATCACAAATTTGAACCCGAACAATCCTTCAATGATGCAAAACAAAATTGGGAAATACAATTCCATCCAAAACCTTTGGAAATGATTCAACATTCTAGAGTTTGATATTGCAATGATCATTAATCAAGTATATGGTTATTCACTAAAAAAATAAAATACCAACATCGATCATTCAATAGACATGGAGAGAAAAAAATACATTAAATGATCAATAAGACATATTCTGTTTTTAGGTGGTCCTTAACTCATCTATACTAGAATGATGAATAATGATTTAAAATAATAATCCAATAAAAAATTTCCAAAAATCGAAGGTAAATAAACACACACATTCCAAAAGATCGTGTGCAAACAAATCTATTTGTAAATTGATTCTCATTCATCATGGGCTAAAAAATTAGGAAAAATCCTAGAAAAAACACCATAACTCAGTTTAGGATTGATCAATGAAAAAGAAATAATATTTATTATCTTCATTTTTGAGATCATAACATTTCTTTTTGGTTAGCGATCATTATGGCATACCAATCATAAATACATGTTCCTAGAATCTGACAATTCTTCTCCATGTTATACAATCAATTATCATGATTTTTAGTGTAACACTATGAATTGGAAATAATATATATATATATATAGAAGATACCATGGTTGGTTTTTTTAATTAAAATAATAAAAAAAATTAACTTATTAAATTTTTTCGCCCATGATGGTGCCTAAGGACAACACTCACTGCCAACCCAATATTTTTTCATACCTAGTGTAAAAATCACATGCTAGACTCAACATTATTCATATATTTCCCAACAAATTCCTATTTCAAGAATAACTCAAATATTTTACAAAAAAAGGTTTGTATGATATTAATTTATTTTATAATTTTTGTATATCATTCGCCAACTCACTAGGCCTCATAATCTCACATCATTTTAGATATTGGATCCAAAAATATCATAATATATCTTCCAAATATTCTCATGGAAAAAATATAGACTATCCATTCCATCAAATTTGGGGTTTTTTCATGATAATTGAAAAACACAACTAAAAAATGCATGGGAACTAAGATCCCATCAGGGTCTCCCACTCTCAGGTGCTCTTCTATTGATTCTCGTGCTACCACTGACCAGATACAATGATAATTTCTCACATAAGGAGGATATTCTTTTAATAATCCATGAACTCCACTGGTTACTAAATAGATGTATCTCCATCCTTGATTCCCAACATTCCCTACTAGATGACATGTGATGATTCATTCATGTAACTCCTTATCCATGACACATGGAAAATGTTATGAACCTGGTCTGAAATGGGCGGTAAGGCTAATTGGTATACCAATTCCCCAACCCGACTTAGTATGTTGATAGTAACAGTTAATATCAAATACATATTTCCACCCTATCCAAATAAATGCTATATAAATTGAGGCTAGACCATTTGAATGATATGGTCTCCCTATTTCAAATCCAAATGCCTCCATTATCGATACATATTAGACTTATGATAGCTTTATACATTCATCATATTCATTAGGATGATTTGAACATTCTTTATTTTATCTCACACAAAATCTAGGCCCCTAACTGCTGAATCATAAGGAATAGTTCAAAATTGTGGTGACCTACAATTCCTCTGATACTATGCTTTAAATGGCTCCCGACTAATGATGTATTGATATTTGTATTTGAATGAAATATCCACATAGGGTATGTGGTACACCCAAATACATACAATGTATAACATGCATGAACACATCATATCTTCTAGATGGTAAATAGTTCACTCATTTTGGTGGTGAAACACATTTCTCAAACACAACTGAGTCCCAATGGTTTCCAACAATCCACTCCATAATCAACAAAATAAGTGAACATCATGGTAAAAAATATTTTTCTGGTGAACTCCATGGATACCTAAAATATAATACACATGAAGGTGACCTAATATCTCAACTGAACACTACTCTCAGAGTTTTAGTAGATGGGTTAAATTTTTGAGTTAGTCTATGGTCACCAAGATGGAATCAAGTACTATATACATTAATGGTAACCCAATGATGAAGTCTATAGATATACCATCCCACTATCACTAGGGCAAGTCAAAGGGTTGAGAAATACCCATGAGAACCTGGTTCATAGCCTTCACCTTATAGAAAAATGATGAATTGAGAGAAAAACTATACTACTCACTTATTTAACTATATCCACCAAAAAAGAGTCAAAGGTCGTGGTAAATAATCACCACAAATCGATGTATTTACTAGGGAGATTTATGAAATTATCTTATTACCACCTCACACAACATCACTAGAACCATCTTTCATCCTCTAAAAATTATTACATTCTATCCATCATCAGAAAATCCATAAAGAGCAATTTTAGGTGATATCTGAGCATATACGGTCTCACAATTGGTATCTTCATTCCAAGCCTCAATGAAACACTATAGAAGTGTTTGGTAACCACCATTGACTATATATATACCACACCATAATCATATATAATGTAAAAATTTAATGAGGACAACTTATATAATGACTCAATAAAAAATATTAGGAAATATCACCTTCTGACTGTATATTCCAATACATTACCCTTAGATTATAGACTATATTGACGTTATAATCCTAGTGGAACTATAGCCATCGCCTCGATCTCAAGTTAAGATACTTTTGATTGAAGATATACTGGATACACATGTGGTCAAAATAGATGATAAAACACTTACACAAAAGGTAGTGTCACCACATAATCTTGGATAAGATTACTACTTCCAACTGTAGACCATGGTCTACATAGTTCTCCTCATATAATCTCAACTACCAAAACACATAGGCAATCACTTATTACCCATGAATCAGAACAAAATGATGTCTAGTCCCTAAGGCATTGTTGTACAATACATACTTGACACCGTAATCTAGAAATAATTGTACGGAAGATCTTATAATCCTATAACTAATCCCCTAAAAATTCAACTAGGACCTCTCTATCCAAAAAATTGATTCACATTAATGGTCAATGTAGTCAAATGTAATGATAACCTAAATAATTAATGCAAACTTCTAATGCAGTAGACTGAAATCTAATGGAATATATACACCTCCATCATGCTCTTTAGTGGATCCCATGATATCACTAACTAAACCATTCTATGTCTAATGCTATTATTTATGTAGAGATAACATTCCCCATAATATGGAAATAAATAAATAATAACTAAAACATTGAGAAATTATAAAAAAGATGATTCATTAGATCCAATCTAGGACCATCACCACAAATCATGTGTGACTCACCTTAGACCCTGAGTACACTAGAATTTCATCAATGATGAATTCCAAAAATCGGTCTATTAAAGTCTAAAAGATCTTGTTCCTTAGCCCCATGAAAAATGATGGGGAATTTTCATACTGAATGGAATCCTAAATTACTTATAATGACTATAAAGATATATGAATTCCATCTTTTGTATATCCTTATCCCATACATGAAGTTGTTGATAGTCATATCTGAGGTCAATATTCTCGAACCATCCACCATTAATCCATTTTTTTTCATTTTATAAAGCTGGATTTTGGATTTCCGGTACCCATACAGATGAAACCCAGGAACCACTTCACAATTCAAACTGAAAATTCAAAAACCGCTTCATCAATTCAAATTTCAAAACAGCTGATCCACGTGTCCACCTTGAGCCGCACACCTCGAGTCAGCGCGAAAACCAACGACGCCTCCCATCAGAACACCGGAGAAAAAACGGGAGCACCAGGTGCCACCATTCACCGGGATGATGGCAGCGACGTCACTGGAGATGCAGGAGGAACACATCTGTCAACTTCCCTTCACATCAACGTCACTGGAAAACAACATATCACTGCCATCTTCGAACCATTCATCGGAAATGAAGAGCATCATCGACGCAAAACAAAACCATCACCGTAGACGCAAGACCATCCACACACTCAAAACATCATCCTCGAACCATGGAAGAACAGATTCAACCTTAAACAAATCAGTGCAGTTCAAAACCCCACAAATGAACAAAGACAGAAGATAAACACCATCATCATCCCTTCACCTGTATTCCCTCTAACTTTGCATTTAGCTCTTGAAGCTTCTTATAGGATCCATATTATTTAATAGTATAGATATGCTGATTTTCTAGGTTTCATTTTAATATATAATTGAATCTCATAGTGGATAGGTATTCTTGAGATATCCCATAAAATTATAACTCAAATACCTCAACCACTATAGGAAACTAAAATCCCATTACATCCACTCCTACATGATAAATAATTACCAACTAGTGAGTAATTGGTTTTATCATTCTCTGTATGAGCCCATCATACTATTTAAGGGGTTCCTTATCACCAATAAAGAATAACACTAATTCATCACTATAATCACACCGTATCCTCTTCCACAAAAAATATACTAGGTATTTAATTTTTGATATAGAGTCCATACATAAGATGACATCATAAGGTCGTATCACTGAAGAAAAAATATCCCACAAAAATTCTCTCCTATAAGAACTAGGTCACATTCTCAATAGAAGTATGTACTCACCATTTCATATCGGATAGTAGTCTCCAAGAACATGGGTGGATCTAAATTCTCTACCAAAATCATCTTATCAATAAAAATAGAGGTGTTTAGAAAAAATCAACCCATGTAAATATATATTATTATTAAAAATAATGTATATAATAGACAAATCATACTTAGAGTAATCCTATATGCCTCTAGGTCGTAGGTCTCTTCTACCAATAGTTATCATTATCCCTGACTAGTATCTTCCTGATCCAGGTGTGAATCACATGGGGGTGGTGGTGTTAATATGCCATACCACATACCCCCACCTACTACTCTACCAATTCCTCTACCACATATTCTTACCAATTATTTCTTGTCTAACACATATCAAGAGAAATGTGGTAGAAATGAAATTATAATAGTGATCATATAAAAAACTAGGGGAGGAAACTTCCAAATAAAAAAATAAAGAGTTTTATTTAACAATAGTTTAGGTTTTCCATGATGTTTTTCCATTAAAATTCTGGATAAAGCGTAAAAAATGATCCAATACCAATTTACCCAAATCCAAGTTAAATACACCAATACCCGCAACATGATGGACCCTAAAATCAATATTTTGGTTGATTTATTTTCATTAATTGGGGGATAATCCAAAGGATAAATAAATTAATTAATTAAAATTCCTTGATTCGATTAGGATAAATTTATGATGAAGAATGAATCGATGTTTCCATCATTGGAGAGATCCTAAAATATCACTATCATTAGTGATTATTGTAGTATACAGATCAGCGATGGATGATCTAATCATATAACAATATTCCTCTTTGATTTGAAATCAATTCTAAGGGTCAAATAGATAAACATATTATTTTCCCATAATAGTTTATCTATAGAAGATATCTAGGTTATTGTTTTTAAATAGCATTATTTAATATATATTTTAAATTATTTAACAATTTCACCCATGATGGCACCGAAGGAAAAAATCCCGATGATGATCAAGATTATGTCGTATCATCTTTGAGACCCATAATTCAGACTAAAAAATCGTCTCATATTTTCCATATGTTTCCCCATTCAAGAGCTTCCACCATAGTATGAAAACAACACATACATGATATTAATATATTAAATTTTTTTATTTTGTCAGTTTTGGCCTCACCAGGCCTAAAATCATATCATTTTCAAATCACCTACATCAATCATAATTGTTAGTGATATTACAAATATATACATGGGAAAAATAGAGATGTTACATTGTCCTAGTGGAAAATGTTATTCAGTTAGGAGATTGGTGATGTGTGACGATAAAGAACTAGGAAGAGAAATATTGAGTGTGGGAAGCTGTAATACACAGAACTTATTTTAAAGGGGTAGTTAGTTCAACCCTCAACCCTTCCACCATCATTCCTGAACTAATTTTCATTATATTTACTTATGTTGAAACACCTTTTTTGATATCCCATATTATTATCCATTAAGATTGGAGTATCCCTTTTATTTAATCTTATATTTTATTTTTATTTATAGTATTGAAAATCACATGGTAAATCTATAAATAAATTTAACAATTTTTTTATTTCAATACAATTCATTATGTGTTCCCGTAGCATAAATCTAATTCCACTTATAGTCATGTTTTTTTCTAGTTCTTTTATTTCCTTAATGTTTCTCAAAACAAAGGAACACACATGATATGTAGAATACTAGTAACCTGAGGTAGGTGTTCTAAATGTTTTTTTCTAAATGACTTGACATTGAATTGTATAAGGAATTGTTTAGTTATGCCAACCCAGCTGGAACTTGAATAAAAAACTAAATAATATTATTTTCAACAGTATTTTTTTTTATAAACCACATTGGTTTTAGAAAATTATGTAGACATTATGGTAGAACTTTTTTAAATAACTTAATGTAGTGAGAGAAACATGTACCATGGTTTTAATATAATTAATAAGGTATTTTAGTGTCGTGTGTTATTATATAATGATTTAATATGGACTGTTTGTTTTCAAGGAAGACCACCAGAACATGGTAGTGTTTCTGATCATAGAAATTTATGCGAAAAATTTCAGTTGAATCAACGTGGATATTTTTTTTCAGTTATTATTATATATATATAAGTATAATTTGGATAAATTAAATTCATGAAATTTTTGTGTGTGTTGAAATTCCTAGAGAAAATCCTTGGATTCCTTGTGAATTGAAATAATGTGGAATGCCATTACCATTCCATGTATTCAAATAGAGAAATAATTTGAATGTTAGTGTATTAAGACAAATTTGGATTCTATAAGTTCTAAAAATATGTAAATCCTTGAGAAACCTAGTCATTTCTCCATAGATTCATGGCCACAAATTCCATGGGGAAGTTTACCCTTTGACTCAGGTAATTTATTTTGTGTTTTAATGAAATAAATTTAAGTTGTGGATTCTTTAGTGTTTCCCCTATTGAATGTTTTGGTATATTATCTTCGGATTAGTCCTTATTATATTGGTGGGGGATTTCATGGCCATGAGATTTTAATTTTACTCAAGTCATGCTTTTGAACATCATGGATGAATCAATGAGTTTAGACGTAAAAAGTTATTTTTCTAGGTAATATTTAGATGGTAATATATTTTTAAACCAAATGTATTACCTATGGTTATGTTATTATCAAATACTATATAATTAATCCCATAACAAATTGTGACATTCTACACAGACCATGATCATTGTCTGACATTAGAAGAAGTTGGTCGGGTTGGCCTGAGTTTTCCACTTGAGACCCTATACCAATCATGGATCTATTTTTTATATAGATTATTTTTATAAATACTATATCAATTATTTATATAACACCCATATAGAATGCATTTGTTGAATATAATTTAATTATAATTCATTGGTGGTTCCATACTGAGTTGTACTTAAACACTATTCAGAAAATTGGTAGGTACCAAATAATATTTTATGGATATATATATATGTGTATGGAAAGATCCCTACAACTGATATTATATTATATGGGGTGGATAGAGATTGGGATTTGGGTGTTAGAAAGGGGTTTAATAACTATAGTGTTTATTGTATTTTGGATATTTTCACTTTTATTACATTTTTTTCTTGTATTAAATGACATGAAATATATGTTTTATTGACCTTTTTTATATATAGAAATATTGTGATATTTCATTGAATATGAATTAGTGTTTTTAGTAACAATATATGATATTTTGGATGTGTTTTTATTATATGTTTTGTGTATTTTAGTTTTTTATATCTCATTTTTAGAAATAATATTTCCATCATACCATTAGTAGACCCTCTTAGTATATTTATAGCCTTAAATGTATATCTATTTTTTATTATGGAAATATTGCACAGTAGCCCACGGAACAGGTTTTTTGGCATCTGGGATGGAGAATCACACATATAATTATATTTTCCCAAAAATATAATACACTTGTGTGAAATAAAAATATATTATTAGGGAATATTTTTTATATTAAATGAAGAATATCTAATGTGGGTCCATATAAAATAATTTAATTATTATAAATATATAAACATAGGACTGACTCCTTAATACTTTATTTATTATGTGATAAGAAAAATACTTGATATTTTCAAATCCATGTCATTGGATTAGTTTGATTATACGTTATTCATGTATGATTCATTCCATACATGTTGAAATATAATTATTATTTATTTATTTATTAATATAATTAAAATAGTAAACTTATAAAATTTCAGGTTTCTGAATTTAATCTGTGTATAAATACCTGAAAAGTATATTCTTATGTGAATAAATATTCACAAAATGACTCTTATAGAAATAACACTTACAAAAATGAATATTACATAAATTAATCTTATAGAACTAACTCTTATGAAAATATTGATTGACTATTATGATTATAAAGGATTGGATCATTCCATTTTAGGTATATTGGATAGTTATATATGTATATGAATATTAGGAATTCACAATATTGACTCTTTTAAATTTCCTGGGATGTGATTAAATTAATAATGGGAAACGCGTAAAATATTTCACACGAAATCTTTCAAAATTATGGGTTGCCCCTAGTTTCTTACACTCTTTATGATTATTTATGATATTTATTATTTATATTCCATGGTTGAAATTTAAATATTTTTTGGAATATCAAGGATATTTTATGTGTATTTGATGATTGTATTTTATTTATATATTTTTAATGTATTTCTATTAATATTTATGTTTAATTTATTATTATTTAACTATTTTTTCATCTAGAAAATTTTGAGTTAGAAAATATTTTTGAAGTAAATTTGAAAGAAAAAAATCACATTTATATATGATTGTTAATTAAGTTACTATATTATATATTTTTTGTGTGAAGTGATAAAAAACATTGCCAATACCCTATGATAACCCCTATATATCTTGACACCATAAGGTCATCAATCACATGACTAAAATACCGGAACAAAGGAAACATATGAAAATTATGACTTCTTATGAGACTGTCTAGATTTGATGCTGACACGTGCACCTGTGTTAAGAGTGGAATCTTTGGTGTGGCCCAATACACTATAGATGTTCCCTAGAACTATGTGTAAATGCTAATAATCTTATGACCATAAATTATATTGTGATTGATATGTAATAGGTATCCCTATGTAGAAATAAATGTAGGATAGCACTAATGTGGTTTCTATTCACATTAAACAATGTGACATCATTTTAGTATGATGAATATGTACTGTTCCTTGTATAAGATATTTTTCACACCATTGGCACATCATTGTATTCCTTACACTATAATATCTCCCTATAAACCTATATAAAATGATTAAGGTAACTAAGGGATAGATGAAATTGACATAGAATATAATTGTTGTTAGGGAATATAGGCTATGAGGCCTTGTGAATTTGGAGATATCTATTCATACACTTGTTTTGGCCCACACATTCTTCTATGAGGTCATAAGAATAGGATAAAAATGACATGTATACATGAAAAAAGGTAGAGATTTGTTTTTTCATTACAATCTATACTCATGATCCATAGATGGTACAGTACATATGAAGAGATCTCATTTCTTGGAAATGCGAACTATACTATAACAACTTCAAGAGAAGGAAATTTGGGAGAAGTTATTATATAATGAGATTCCATGAATCATTAGCTAACAATACAAAGGTAGTTTTCCTAATTTGTATGGATTCTCTCAAGCAATGTAATGGAATTTATTGGAAACATGAATGATAAATGTCCACTCTATAAGTGTACATAAAAGTTTAATTTGGGTACTTTAGTGGAGTAACTGTTTTAGGACGGTTTTATATGGTAAAACTAGATGTCCCATATAAAACAATTAGAGAGTTTTCTCTGTAGAAGACTCACTTGTGCCAGTATTACGGAAAAAGGAATTGATGACTCCCATATACATATAGAGCTATGATATGAGATTTTTATAAAACATAATGCACCTTGATATGGTAGGTGAAGGTTTTTTTTTGAATGATAAGATAATCTGTATGATTCATTAGGCTATGTCTAATGGGTTTTATTACACTATTTATGTAGATAGTATTCGATGGGTGAAAATGGGTATGATGTAGAAGGTGTGTTAGACTATAGTGGAAGATGTTTTGATGGAGTATTCATATGACGTAGTTATGGTTTTCACCATAATTGAGTTTAGTAGAGTTTAGTTATGCCATGAGGGTCTGTATCTTTACAATTATAGATGCTTCATATTTTTGATCTAGGGACATGTTCATAAATTTAATTCAATAATGATAAGAAAAGTATTCTATATAGAATTATTAGCATATCTATTGAGCATAGATATATAACAAATGGGAGAGAGAATATTACTGATACAAGAGAATAAATTTTACAGATATATAGTGGTCGAAACCACTCCCCAAATGGAATATCATAAATATATATTATTTGGGAAATGTGGGGTATTTAATGAGATTCATGAGGATTTTAAGGATTTTAAAGGTAACTAATATCAGAATAGTATATAGGATAAATAAACTGAGATATAAACTAGATATAAAATATAAATAGAATTGGATATGCATAAATATTTTCTAATAAATAAAGTCTTCATTAAACTATTAAGGGGATCTACAATTGTGTGGAGATCGAATTCTAACCCTAAAGGTGAGTGAGGAAGGTGGAGGTATTCATTTTTAAGATTGGTGTGTCTTTCTGAAAAATGAAAACTCAAATTTATTCTAAAATAAAAGGGTTAAATATTTATAGATGGGGTGTATTTTTATGCAAATTGTCTGAAAAAAGTAAAATAGATCAGATTGTAATTCATCAATCTACGTGAACTCATTTTTGATTGTTTTTTTGGAAATACAATCTTACACCACGTTATATTCCCTATAAGAAATATATGTCTTTATTAATCTCCAAAGTATCTATGAAATTCATTATTTTTCATTGTATTTTATTTATATTTGTGTAATAGTGGATGCATTCTTAGTTGTCACTAAAAATTCATGTAATAATTCCATTATTTTTCAACATAATTATTTTTTTCAAATCAATATATCCCATTAACTATGATTTATTGTCTATCAATGATTGGTAACTAAATTTTCATGATTTTCTAAGTGTTATAAATTAGGGTCGAATTCATTAAATGGATATGTATATAATGATTTTTAATTTTCAATATTTTTCAATTCCTCATATTAATTATTATTTCATGGATATTATTTAAAATAATGTTCAATAGTTTTCTAAATAATGCTTTGGAAACTAAGGGAAGTACCCCAATATGATAGAGTGGATTAGGGGGGTGGGAGAGGGGGTGATGTGAGATCTAACATCAATCCACCTTTCAAATAGATAATGATTTTAATACATATATGGTTATTGTAGGTTAACATGACCAAAAAGATCATATGTCTTGGTTAATTTTAGATTATGATAAATGGATGATCTAGAAACCCCTAGGATTCCCAAAATTGATAATTTGATTTATTTCATAATTAGAGTTTATTTTCCCTAAATAATGTAATAAATTCAATGGAATCTTTTTAGAATTTAGAAACATGAAACCAAAAACCACCAAAATTAATATTAAGTAGTATATGATATGAAAGTACAATGGTAAACCCCATGAAGAAAAATAAATCCTTACATCCAAATATAAAGGAATATACCATTAAATATAAAGCTGTTAAGTTTAGAAAATTGAATTTAATGAATAAATTTAAAAACAGTTGATAGAATAAATAGAGGGAAATACAATCCTATGATGGGTAGTCATTATTTATAGAAAATCATGTCCACGTTTAAAATATGTTAAATTATTAATTTTTATACTCTTGGGGTATCCATATCTACCACACATAAACACAAAAACTATTTAGACCCTCCATTCTATCTAGTTGTATAAGTACGTTACAATTTGTGATTCATTAATATAAACCTATAAGAAAAAGTTATATTTATTTCAACTGTCTCTTCCAAATTCAATCTATAAAATTGGGTTTTGTACCCTAATATCCATAAATCTCTCTAGAATAGGGAATATGATTTTATATAATCCAAATGAAATACAAATCATCATGAAGAATACACAAACATTGAAGAATGGAAATCATTATACACATCTCGTTTTCATTAATTCCACCAATTTATACAACAATTATACAATAATGATTAATTTTATATCCACCTTTAATAGAAGATGAATCAAATATAAGTTAGTTTATTAGTTATACTAAAATAATTGTATTGAATGAAAATGAGAGACTTTATTTTCTTCTGACATCCAATGTGTACATAAATAATTATTCAAAAAAAGAAAAAAAAAGAAATGACAATCATAATCAACACATCTCCCTGTGTGGTTTATGTAGACCTTGTCCATCTAATATTACATACAGTGTTGGAACTCTACATCATATATATTTATTTGTCTACTTCAGATTTGACAACTACCATTATTTATTTTAGACTCCCCTAATAGATATCCCTACCTATATAAGATTTATCTCTTGTATTAATATTTACATCATTATCATATATATTTTTATCTATTGAATATTTTTCAAAGACCATAATATATTCATTAAATATAGATAAAATAACTCATACATCACCCTTAAGATACATCAGATTATCCATTAGGGATATAGGTTTGGCCAAATATATATATATATATATTTATTATCTTCTATTATATCATTATCCGTATGTCTATATTATTTATGAATCTAAATGTCATAGATATTGGTAATATCCTATGTTGAATCATCTTATATTTTAACTGAAACAAACTTGTTCACACATACATCAATTTAAAATATCAATCGTCTTTATATGTAATTATAGAAACCCTTATGACATGGATTGTTGCTCAAGACACGACATGAATATAATCTACTCTACTATAGAGAAAATATAATCTATAGAATATCAATACTCCATAAAAACATCACCAAATATAGTGGAACACATCTTATAAACCGCATTAATTTTCATCCTCCAAACCCTTTCTCTATTAATGGTCTCAACAATATCATTAGTCCGTAGACTCCTATACAATGGAAATAATATAATCCCTAAAAAACACTCCCTTATATATTGAGTACCTCTATAAAATAGAATATTTCTACACCCTTGTTCCATAACATCATGAAATCCATCAATTCTTTTCTATCCACCTATTGATTAATGATATCTACTATGAAAAAATGACCATATTCATGCATATTTGTAACATCCTATTTTCAATTGGATATGTATGACTTTTAACATTATTTCAGGGATTTCTATTCTTTGAATGGGTAGGATTAATAATTAATTGTAAGGATACCTATAATGGTGAAGTTAGTGATTTTTAAGACTCTAACCTTTAATCGGCCTTTTCTAGAGGCAGCCGGAGGTTTACACACTATGTTACTAGGTTACAAGATGTGAAATGGTTGTGAGATGCATACCTTGAAAAGGTACATATCATGGGAGGACTCACACTATAAAAGGCTACATGATACGATGAACCCCTTGATTTTCTAATTCATTTAATGAATATTATTCTTTTTAATGAAACATGGTTTTTTGAGGTTTTGAAACATAACTATTTCATGATTTCTACTGGGATTACACACTGTGTAATACCCAAATTGACATTTTTAAATAGGTAGCACGACTTAGATCCTCTTTTACCATACACTGAAATTTCTTTTCCCTCCATCATAATCCTTTCCTAGGAAATTCTAGAGCCCCCCAACCATCTAGGTTCCTTTGTTCGGCATTTGATCGTCATTGTGATTGTGGTTTGGATCCCCAAGTGAGCGTCCAATTCATTAATCATATTTCTATCATTTTCTTCCATTATGATTTCAATTTATTATTTTGAAACTGATATATCTATGCTCCATACTGTTGGATCTCATTCCTTGGATGTGTTTCGTGGTATTCTACACCAACACTCTAGTTAACTGTTTCTGTTGTGTGTGTTGGTTTTCAGGAAAAAGTGTTGTGATTTTATCCCTTTTAGGAAAAATGAATAACCTTGAGTTTAATGATTTATTTTTATTTTTAATTTAAATTCAATTTCTCAATATTTATTTCAATTGATTGGATAAAACCCAATTCTATTGAATTGGGATATTCGAAAGGGTTTTGGCATGAAAATTGGGAAAATCAAAAATTTTATTAAATTAGTTGTTGTTAATGGAAAATGTTTATTTAAGTTGTTGAATTTATAATTTTAATTTATTGGAAGTTATTTTAATTAAATTTTAGAATTTAATTATAGGAATGGATTTTGTAATTGATGCAATCAGTTTTTAATGGATTTAAAACTTGTTAAAATTTCATAAAATGTTCTGATAAAAACCATGTAATTCTATAATGATAAAGAAGTGTGTTTCTGATTAAAAACCCATTTGGTCTTTTAAATTTAATTTTTTTTTGAGAAAAGGGGATGTGATTTAATTGTATTTTAAATAGTCTCAAAATTAGTTTCCCTTCATTGATTGTGTAAGATAACATTCTAGACTTTGGTTGTTTTGAGTTATGTGGAAATACTCTACACTTACACAACATTCTAAATCATAAATTAAACTGGTCACATCCCTGATGGGATGTATATCAGTGGAATTTGGATAGTGTCAAAGGGACATGCATATAAACATATTACCTTGATAACTTAGAGAGTGTAGAGTCCTACAGTGTGGAACGTTTTTATCTGTTGGTAAGATGAACATGTTGATCACTTGATTATATTAGATATATAAATGTATTCCAATGTTTTAAAATACATTACATGACTTATGAATTTATATAAATTTTTTTATATACAATTTATTATCCACACCATTGTTTTATAAATATTGATTCACTTGAAAAGCCATTGACTTATGTATTTTACCATCATTTGAATTTTATATTATGATTTGTTTAAATATGATTTTAAATTCCATTCCTATTTATTTTAAAATTAAAATAATTCATTTTGTTAATATTTTCATGGAATCTATTATGGAATAATTGGTGAGACCCTACATTGATATTTAACTCACACCATAATTTCTCTATAGTGTGTTTGTAGATTATCTCCTTCTAGGTTCGAGAAGGTGGAATTGATCATTTGGAGGTGGATCCAGCAGTTGATCATTGGACTTGGGGATTTCATTCCTTAGGTACTTGGGGTTTTTTCCTATTTTGGACCATGGGTTATAGTACTTTGGGATTTAATGACTTATTTAATTATGGAACATTACTCTCAGTGTAGTTTCTTTTGTATACACATTGACTTTCTTGTCTTTCTTCCAATAAGTTTTGTGGAAACATTCATTCCACTTTCCTATTGTATGATGTTTGGTAATAGTCTCCAACCGTTGAGGGTTGGGAATTCTTATTGGGATATGTTAAGACTAGCTCATTTATAGGGATACTAGGGAACCATGGTTGGATTGTGACAAAGTCGTATCAAATTAGGTTGTTCATAATTTTCCTTGAAATTAGAATACATTTTAAAATTTTATTTGGACTCATGAGGTAGTTGATGCTAATAGTCTGGAATGATCTCACTATAATGGACATGAAATCTCTAGGTGTGGTTTGGGAAAGACATATTGTGGATTAGTTCGTGTCTTTTACCTATTGTGATTTGGAGTGAGTAAAATCCAAATTAGGTTGGTTCAACATGTTGAGATTAATTTCCCTTGTTAATTAGTTTGATTAAAAATTTGATATGTTCTTCGTTGTTTACTCATGCTATGTAGAATCCTGATTCTAGGAAGGTGTAAAAATCGGATCCAGGATGAAGATGATGTTGAACCACACTGAGTGAATCCTCAAGTGTACCCAAATATAGATGTGGTGATAGTTTTCACTGCCCAGGATCTAGGACGTGATCAACCTCTAGTCTCTATTTTAGATATAGTTGTGAATCCATATAGGGTGTTCTTGGAAATAATTTTCAAGAGTTCCTTTTACATAAGAATACATTTTTCAAATCCTCCACTAACCCTCAACATGCTGAATAATTGTTGGTCAAGATCGAATAGATGTTTGAGTTCTTGGAGACACCAGTAAAAATCAAGTTAAAGTGTTCCACCTTTATACTAGAGGGTTCGAGAAGGATATTGTAGGACATGATGTTGATAGAAAAGAAACATGTGGGTTGATCATAGAAAGACTTAAAAAATCATTTCACCTACTAGTTATATCTAGAGTCAATAGTGTTATATAATGCTATAAAGTTTTCAAGCATGAATATGCTTGTTGAAGTATGACTGAGCATTCAAATATTTTATCTGATCTTTTGTAGTATTCAATTGAGATTGTATATAATGAGAGGATGGAGGACTAACATTTGAGATGGGACATCAATTATATATTTGTGTTCAGTTGTTCTTGATGAATCATTCCAATTACGATGATGTGTTTCATAAGGTGAAGATTTTTGAGATGGACTTGTCTAGAAAGTTAGGATTGAAGTGAGTTCTTGTTTTCTCCTAGTGGAAGTGTTAGTTCCTTTAAATAAAAGAAGAACCAAAATGATTCTCATTGTAGTTCTTGATGAAAGGATTATTCCAAACCACTTAAATTTCAAGGAGGATGTCCCTTGAATTTCTATAAATGTTATATGAGAGGACATTCTATGATGGTTTTCGCTAAGGCACCCATGAACTGTAGATCCAATTGATGTTTAAGAAACATATGGAGATTATTCCATATCATTTCTAATACTTATAGTGGAATAAGATCTTCATATCCATCTAAATATGTAGGGATATCAGATACATTATGTATGAAAGGGTTCCAACCACATGAAATCATAAAAAATATACTTAAATATATAGAAGAGTCTATTGAGGAGGAAGATACATGTACAGAAACTATGAGAGATACCATCAATAGTGGTTCTTCATTATTGAATTATTTATTTCATATATATGCATCTCATTCATTTATTTCAACAAGTATTTTTATTCTTCTTAAATTATCCTATGGAGATTTTATCTTGTAAATTAGATATTAATACACCTGTTGGAATGAAGAGAGAGAGGGGTATCCATAGTCATTCTTATGTATTCTCTTTGTCAGATGTTGAGCTGGATTGGAGTTTTTTAGTCCCTGACATGAATCCTATGGATGTAATTTTTGGTGTAGATTGGTTGATTTAAAAAAAATACCATATCTATAATTATATTATATGGGTCTACCTTACTACACCAAGTGGTGTGTCTCTTTCCTTCCAAGGAGAATGGGTCCTAGGGTCGAACATAGTCATAAATTATTATATAACTCAAGGTAAAGTAATATCATTATTTTCTTCTAATATGTAATGAAAATCATTGAGCAGTAATATCCATCTTGTTAATGTCGAGTTTCTCGATGTGTTTCCTTATGATTTCTCTAGTTTTATACAACTAATGGTTCTCAAAATTTTCTATTGACTAAATGTGAGATATTAAACTAGTTTATTTTTTTTACCATATAAATCTATATAAAATGAATGATCTGAAGTCCCAGCAGGACGATCATCTTGTGAAAGGCTTTATATACCCTAGTCTATCCCTATATGTAGCACCAGTTACTTTTTCTAAGAAATATGATTCTTCGATTAACTTATGTGTTGACTACTGATAGATCAATTGAGTTACGTTACAGAAAATGTATCCATTTCTATGGATTGTTGTTCTATTTGATCAGTTGAAAGGGTGATGTTGTTTTTAATGATCAAGATTCGATCATGTTACCATAATTTGAGGTTAAAAGAATATGACATTCATTAAACAACCATTCAATATAGTATTTGTGGATGGAATCCTCATTTTCTTCATGCCCCTGGGGGATCATATGCGTCATCTGAGAATAGTTCTATGTCTCTTGATAAAGCACTAAATTTTTTCTATCATTTTGAGGTGTGATTTCTGGACATGGTAAGTGAAATTATTGATACACATGGAGTCTAAAAAAGGAATATTAGTTTATCATAAGAAGGTGAAGGCTGTTATGAATTGGTAGAACCCAAGTAATTTCATAGATATTTCGAGCTTCATGGGATTAGCTGGATATTATCGCTGTTTTGTAAAGGAATTATCGATGTTTTATTCTATGAAGACTTCTCTAACTCAGAAGTTGTTGATGTTTTCATCAAATGATAATTTTTAGAGTTATTGAGTGACATTGAAACATATTTTGATAGCTATCTTAATGTTGACTCTTTAGAGGCTGGTAGGGATACATGTTATTATGTGATTCATTGGGTTTTGGTTATGGATGTTTAATTATGTGTAGCTATCTTGTAGTAACTTATGGATCTTGTTATCTTAGGCCTCATGATAAGAATTATCCTACCCATGACCTTGAACATGTTTCTGTAATGTACACACATAAATGTTTATGGGAAAAAATTTGAAGATATAGGTTTAATATGCATTTATACAACAAAATCTTGGTTTATATCTTCTCTCAAAAATATTTGAACATCCTCCAGAGGCGTTGGGTGGAGTACCTGAAATCTTTCGACATTGACATCACCTACACTCTGTGGAAATTTAATGTAATTATTGATGCATTGAATAGGAAAATTCAATCCTTAATAGTGAATTAATCTTTTAAAGTGAAGAATTTGATGAATCTCATTGCACAGTTGCATGTTGGAGTACATGAGAAAGGGGATGATGATAATTTATCTAGCATTTATCTGACATCCAGTCTTCTAGAAATTATTCTTAGAGATCAAGAGTTTTATGAAGATATATGTAAAATTTTAGACTCTCTTTATAGTGTGTAGATAGTTACCCAATGGTCGTTCTACCAAGAAGATGTTTTATGATATCAGAATCGCTTCATTGTGACGTTATCGTCATGAATGGTTGTGAAGGGGTATTTTCATAATTTATAGTGGATGGTACACCCAACAACCACTAAGATGTTTTTGGACATGTGTTGCCAGTTCTGGTGTCCAGGTATGAGACATGGCATTGCTGATTTTATTTCTCGCTATTATACATTCCATGATGTTAAGGATGAGCTTTATAAAACATTAGGTTTACATCATCCACTTACATTCCCTAAAAAGAAGGGGGATTAATTATCAATGGAAATCGTGGTTGGGTTCCCTCATACCTAAAGAAAAAAATAATGAAATATGGTTTGTGATTAACATGATGACCAAGATGACTTACACTATACCCTTTCGTGATGCAACCAATGCTGTGGATTTGGGAAATCTCAACATGAAGATGATTTTCGCTTTACATTTAGTTCTATATGTTATAGTTTCTGATAGGGATCCGCAGTTTTCATCATTCATTTGGAGTAGAATTTAGAAAGATGAGTCAATAAGGTTTTCCTTATGAATTTTTCATTCCTTCTTGTTTTGAAAATCACAAACACCTTATACTTAAGGAAATATAAATTTTACCTTCATAAGGAAAATTTACTTATTCAAGGAAATTTACCCTAACCTATATTTCTATATACATAGCCATATTTTCTTATGTACGAAAACCGGATTCATACTCAAAATCCTGGAGCCATATAATGTAAAGATTTAGAGCATTCTGTTTTACAATCTGAATTCTGGACTCCGAACTCTTCTAATGTTCGACTCTGAACTCTTAAGAAGTTCTACTCCAAACTCTATGATTTTTGACTCCGAAATCTTATGATGTTTGACTCCAAACTCTTACACAGTTCGACTCCGAACTCTTAAGCAGTTCGACTCCGAACTCTTAAACAGTTTGACTCCAAACTCTTATGAAGTTCGACTCCAAACTCTTAAGTAGTTCGATTATGAACTCTTATGAAGTTATAATCCGAACTCTTATGAAGTTCTACTCCGAAATCAAAAACAGTTCGACTCAGAACTCTTAAGTTGTTTGACTCCGAACTCATAAAAAGTTCAACTCTGAACTCTTATGAATTTCGACTCCGAACTCTTAAGTAGTCCGACTCCGAACTATGCAAGTTCAGATTCGGATCACTGGTGAAACCAGACTCCGAATTCCTATAAAACAGAATCAGATAATTTCTTAACATAGACTCTGAATTTGATTTTGGTTAGACTTCGAACTTTTGACTTGCTTACACTCCGAAATTTTGACAAGCTTTTACTTACATATGCTTCATTTCAAAATGATGCCGTGCATTCAGTTATACATGGTTTGTTATAAAACGATGTCGTCTATTCTGTTTCTAATTAACTGTTGGTTAAGTTACACGTGTACAGGTCCCTCCAAATTCCATGGAAAATATGACCGTTGGAAGAGGGAGCCGACCATTAGAAATTTGCCTATAAATAGGAGCTCATTTGAAAGAGCTCAAAAAGAAGAAGTCGATCGATCTAGAGAACACACGCTATTAAGGTTATTTCTAGAGAGAGAATCGTTTCATGCCTTATGCGTACTGAACCGCTTGTTCAGATTGCTTTGTTCGACTCCGAATGTTGGTGATTACATTTGAGGACTTTCGGGGATAGGACGACAGAGGTGCCGACTACCTTGATGTTCGAGGTCTTCCTAACTGAAGAAGACAGAGGTTCTAACTACCTTGAGGTTATGGGCTTGCGGGGATAGAAAGACAACGATTCTGATCTTCGTATCGGGGGCTTATCATGGTGTGGGTAAGACAGACTTTCTTGAAAGTATAAATCAATGGACCATTATCCGAGGTTGTAGGATACCATTCTCTTTGGGTTAAAAGATTCATATATTGATACTTGTAGTTTTGCTACTTGTTTTTTCGCTGCATATTGTATTGTAAGGAAAGTATAACCTTCTTATATTTCCTTACACATGTACTCTAATTAGTTTAGATTCTATACGCTTTAAGGTAGAATCTTATATTGTAAATCTTGGTTCCAATTCTCCAGTTGGGGATTAGAGGTGTTGTGAAATTTTCTTAGTTTAACTTTGTTAAACTTAGAATTTTCCTTATCTAAGGAAAACATAGTTATCCTTAACAAACATTAAAGGTTACAAAGTAATTTTTAAAGTATATAATTCACCCCCCTCTTGTATATTGAGAATCAACATCGTCATTTCGATCCTACAATTGGTATTAGAGGAGGTCTCAGAAATACTTATACTCACGTATAGGTTTTTCTTGATCATCTTTTTCATTGTTCTTCATCCTTGCTTATAATGTTTACATTGTCATTCCGAACTTTGTCATTCCGAACTTTTTCATTCCGATCTTTGTCATTCCGAACATTGTCATTCCGAACTTTATCATTCCGAATTTTTATTCCAAACATTGTGGTTATGAACTTTTTCTACTAACTAGTTTGGTTTCCAATGTTTGTTTTAAGAATGGCAGGAATCAATGTTGGTTCTATTGACAATATAAACCTTACAAGACCACCAATATTTGATGGTAATGACTATGATTACTAGAGAGATCGAATGAAGACTTTTGTTATCAATACTGGAGTGGATAATTTCGTTATTCTTACTGGTTATTATAAAATACCTGATAAGGAAGTTAGAACTTTCACTATCTAGGAAAAGAAAGAGTATCAACTCAATTATAAGGTATGCAATACTCTACTGTGTTCAATGACTACAATTATATATACCCAAAAATATTCTTGTGAAGCAGCTAATTATATCTGAAGAAGTTACAGGTTACACACTTTGTTACTTCTAAAGTGATTGAAATTAGGAGAGCTATGCTTAGAGCTGAATACCATGGTTTCAATTTTCCTTATGGAGAACCAATCTGTAATGTTAAATAGAGGTTTATGACTATATTCAACAGCTTACATTCTATGGGAGAAAAAGGGTTAGATGATGAAGCCCTTGTGGATATGATAATTGATATTATTCCCAATGAGTGGGAATCAAAGAGAATAGCTATAGATGAAAAAAAGGAAGGTCACTCAAATTTCTCTTGATGAGCTATTTGGAACTCTTCTCCAACATGAAACAAGAAAGTAAAGAGAAGATGACAACATCAAAAAGAAGAATGGGAATGGAACTGTCTCTTTTACAACAACATCAAATCATATGAAAGCTAAGACTCTTGAAAAAGTAACAAGATCCAAATCTATGAAGGTGGTTATTAAATTAGATTATAGTGAAAGTGAAATCTCAGAAAATGAGTTAGAAAATCTTGCTCGAAGAATGAACACGATAGCTGACCAGAGAAATTTCCAATCCAAATATAAGAAAAAGGAATTGAAAGACATGAAAGATGGAGAAGTCACTTGTTATGAATGCAAGAGAGCTGGACATATTAGACCAGATTGACCTTTTCTCAAAATTAAACAAAGGAATGAAAGGTATTCTGAGAGAAATAGAAAGAAGTATTACAAGACAAAAGCTAAGAAAGTTATGAAAGAAAATGACACATGGAGTGCCAGTGGTGGTGACTCTTCAGACGAATCTTCTGATTATGATTCTTCAGGATATAATAATCTTGGTCTTATAGCCAGATTACCCATTGACAATCATTTTTTTATGGATACAGTTTTAAATGCTGAATCATTGACCAATGTTTCTTTTAAATTCTAATGATTGTAATTATTATAACTCTTTAGATGAAGAATCCTCTTCTGATGAAGAAAATACTTCACCTACCTATGATGAAGTTTCTAGGTTTACTGATATTATAGATATTGAGAATTCTAAACTCAATAAATGACTAGATAAAGAAAAATCTAGGAAATCTATTCTTACAAAAGAAATATCAGATCTTTCTAAAGATCTTGATAGGAAAAATTCGGACTTTTTAAATATTTCAATGAATTATGAGGAAGTATGTTCTGAAAAAAAAACTTTCTAAAAATCTATAAATAGTAATTTCAAAGAAATGTATCTTCGAGCCTAGCTCTAATTCTAAATCTAATGATTTTGAAGATAAAAAGTAGGTTATAAAACTCAAGTTTGAAATTTTTCCTTAAATAAGTGTTTATCAAAATTTACCTATGGTAAAGAAAATCATGATAAAATGTATTCTCAAATACAACCTTTGAGAAACAAATCCGGATTTGGTTATATCCATGCAAAACCAACTTTTAGTAACAACTACTTTGTTCCAAAAAGTTCCCCATTTTGTACCATGTGTCAGTCTGGTGGTCACTGGGCGAAGAATTGTTCTTTAAATAAAACCCAATCCTTATGTTTTCATAAAGCCTATTTTTCTAGGAATGTGTGGGTTACGAAATTTTTTTTGTCTAGAAATCTTGGATCCATGCATGTTTGGATTCCGAAAGTCTAATTATTTTTTTTTTTTCTAGAAAATAAAGGATGTACCAACAACAATACATGGTACATGGATAGTGGATGTTCCCGGCACATGACTGGTAACAAAAGATATTTTGAAAAGATTATCAAAACAAAAGGAGGAAAGGTAACATTCAGCGATATTGCTCAAGGAGAAATTGTTGGTATTGGTAATATTGTTCTTCTAGGTAAAACGTTGATTTCAAATGTTTTATTTGTTAATGGTCTTAATCACAACCTCAATAGCATAATTCAATTATGTGATGAAGGATACCTTGAGAATTATAGGAATGATAAGTGCATAGTACACAATTCCAAGGAAGAATTTATTCTCTCAGACAATAGGCAAGATAATGTTTACACTTTGAACTTAGAAGACCATAGGAGTCAAGACCTACCTTTCCTAATTTCAATGGAATATCATTCCTGGTTATGTCATATAATATTAGGTCACTGTAACCGTAGAAATTTATGAAAACTCTCTAAGAAGAAACTAGTTAAGGATCTACCAGAGCTTAGATTTTATTCTTCTAAAGTTTGTGATCCTTGTCAATATGGAATGCAACATAAATCTAGTTTTGAATAAATCGGTGAAGTCTCAATGACAGACGCATTACAGTTAGTGCACATGGATCTTTTCGGTCCAACACAAACTAGAAGTATAAGAGGCAAATACTATTTGTTTGTTCTAGTTGATGATTACACCCGATTTACATGGGTCTATTTTCTAGCAAAGAAGTCTGAAGATTTTTCATATTTCAAAAGTTTTACAGAACAAGTTAAAAATGAGAAAAATCTTCCACTGAAAACCATTGATAGTGATCATGGAGGAGAATTTCAAAATTCTGATGTAGAATCGTTTTTATAGTAGAAAAGGTATTACTCACAATTTTTCAGCACCTAGAACTCCTCAACAAAATGGTGTAGTAAGAATTCTTCAAGAGATAACTAGAACCATGTTGAGTTAATATTCTATAGCTAGAAATTTCTGTGCTAAAGCTGTAAGAACTTCTTATTATACTATAAATCGAGTTTTGATTAGACCTTTTTTTAATAAAACTCTTTATGATTTATGAAATCGTAGAAAACCAAGACTTTCTTTATTCATGGTTTTTGGTTGCAAATAATTCATTCTGAATACTAAATATAATTTACATAAATTCGCACCAAAATCTGATGAAGGAATTTTCATAGGCTACTCCACAACTTCTAAGGCATATAGAGTTTTCAATAAAAATACCTGTACTGTTGAAAAAACAATGCTTGTAAAATTTGATGAGTCAGATCCTTTTGTTTTCAAACCACCCAATACTACATCCTCGGATGTTTTCAAAAACTGATTGTCAACCAATGATAGACGATCATTCTGATAAGGAAAATGTTCAAGAAGATACTTCGGAAATATTTACCCCCAAAGACTTTCTACCCTATATTTATGAGCTGGTTTAACAAAACCCAAATCAGGTGTTTCTTAAGAATCATCCCAGTGATAGCATCATTGGTGATGTAAATCAACCTGTAAGGACTAGAAGTTCCTTACAAAATAAAGTATAAAAGCTAGAATTTCTTTCCAAATTAGATCCAAAAAGCACTAATGATGCTTTAGGTGATGATGATTGGATCAAATCCATACAAGATGAACTAAATGAATTTGAGAGGAATAATGTTTGGACCTTGGTTGGAAGACCTAAGGAAACTTCAGTTATTGGAGTAAAATGGGTTTTCAGAAACAAGTGTGATGAAAATGGATTCATAGTAAGGAATAAATCTAGACTCATTGCTAAAGGATATAATCAGCAAGAGGGAATAAACTATGAAGAAACATATGCTCCAGTAGCTAGACTTGAATCTATTAGTGTTCTACTTGCCTTTCAAGCATTCATCAATTTTAAATATTTTGAAATTGATGTGAAATGTCCTTTTCTTAACGGTTATGTTCAAGGGGAAGTGTTTGTTGAACAACCTCCTATCATTGAGGATACAAAACATCCTGATCATGTTTTTAGACTTACCAGAGCTTTGTACGGTCTTAAACAATCCCCATGAGCCTGGTACGATAGACTCACATGATTTTTTCTTCAAAATGACTATGTGAAGGGAAATACAGATTCAACCCTTTTGATAAAGAAAGATAAGAAAAATATTTTGATTGTTCAAATTTATGTTGATGACATCATATTTGGTTCAACTCAGAAATATTTACATGATTTTTTTGGAAGTCTAATGAAATCTGAGTTTGAAATGAGTATGATGGGTGAGTTAACTTTTTTCCTTGGTTTTCAAATTTCTTATAAACCAGATAGACCCTATTGATCTCAACATAAGTATATTAAATATCTTCTCAAAAAGTATGGTTATGACAACACTAAGAGTATAAGTACTCCCATTGGTACCTCAAACTCTTTAGATCTTGATAAAGCTGGGAAACCAGTAGATCAAACATCTTTTAGAGGTATGATAGGAAGTATACTTTACTTGACAGCTAGTCGACTAGAATTAAAGTTATCAGTATGCTTATGTGCAAGATATCAATCCAATCCTAAGGAATCTCACTTAAAGGCGGTAAAAAGAATTTTTCTCAACCTAAAGGGAACCATGGATCTAGGATTATTTTATAATTCTGGAAATGATTTTGTTCTAAAAAGCTTTTTGGATGCTGACTTTGATGGATGTATAATGGATAGAACGAGTACATCCGGAACCTGTCACTTCTTAGGAGATTCATTGGTCTCTTGGTCATGCAAGAAGAAACATTCTGTAGCCCTCTCCACTGCTGAAGCTGAATATGTAGTAGCTGGATGTTGGTGTTCTCAAGTGTTGTGGATGCAACAGACACTCACAGATTATGGCCTGAGTTTTTCTAAGACTAAAATTTTTATGTGATACCACATTCTCCATTTCCCAAAGTAATAACCCTGCACATCACTCTCGTGCAAAACACATAGACATTATGCATCACTTTCTTAGGGATCACACACCTAAAGGAGATATCATTCTTCAGTTTATCGGAATGCAAGATCAACTTGCTGATATTTTCACAAAATCTTTAACCTCTGATAGATTTGAATATATTAAACAAAAGTTAGGAATGATAACTGTAAGGTAATAATTCATTATTAACTTCTTGTTGAAAATTTCTCCTAACAGTAATAAACTCCTTCTCATAGGGGGAGTACATTTGAATGTTAGTGTAATGAAAATTTTTCAGAATCTGTTTTTCAAAATTAGTATAACTAATTTTTTTTGTAGTTAGTTTTTCAAATGTCTTGGAACTAAAGTTTTAGGAATGGGAATTTTTGGAACTGAAATGTTCAGTATTGAAATTCATGGAATGAAAACTTTCGGAACAGAAGTTTTTCGTACTGGAACTTCCGGAATTTAGATTTTCGGACTGGTATTTTCGTAACGTTTTTTTCATGCAATTTTTTTTAAAAAAATATTACCAATTACGAACAATGTTTCTTTCCACTTTTAAAGCTATGATTTCCTTATTTTTAGTTTCATAATCAAATTTTACAAGCTGGTATTTTCCATGTTTTTAAAAAGATCAGATTCTAGTTTTTTTTTCAAATCTGAATGTTTTCTTTAAAAAAACCTCAAATGATCGGAGTCAAGTATTTCTTGCAGGATTGTTCCCAACCGTCAGATCAGATCAAAGCTTTTTCAACCGTTATATGTCTTTTGGAAGTCTTATGGCCACATCCATTGCCTATATAAAGGGGATTCCGAGACTCGTCCCACATTGGTTTTTCAATCATTGGCTTCTCGAAGACCTGCTGCACTTCTTAAGGTCGGTTCCGAACTTTGCAAAGCCGATCCAAATCTTTCAGATTTCATCACTCTGAATGTCTGTTGAAGCAACATCTCATGATATGTTGACTACAAAACCAATCTCTATGTGGTTAGTCATTTGGGAAAGGTTAGTTCATTCAGATTTCTATAAGATTGGTTCCCTTATTTCCAACAATATAAAGATGAATGGATGGGAAGATGTCTGCGTAGCAAGGTCAGATAAACAGGATCTGGTTTATACTGATTTACCGGCTGAGTTCTATGAGTCTGTTTCCTTCCCAATGGAAGATGGCAGAGAGTGGTTTTCTTTCAAGTATTATGGGAAGACTTATAAGCTTTCCTACACCTAGGATGCGAGATTGGTTAGGTTTTCATATGAAGGAGAAGCTGATTTCTTCTCACACAAACATCCCGATGTGCAAGGAAGTTTCAACAAGGAGAAGACACTAAAGTGTGTTGGCCATAAGGATGATTCAACTTTCAAGATAACTCGTCTCACTCTGAATAATAGAATTCTTCATCATTGGGTGCATGGATTTCTGGTTCCAAGAAGATGTGATAAAGACAATATGAAGAAAAGTGATATATATGTCTTAGATTTTTTTGGTAAATCTAAGAAAGATAAATCTAATGAGGAATGTCTTGGTTATGATCAATAATATCAAAGAAGGAAATTTAAGAGCTCATATTATCATGTTTCATGCCTCACTATCTATGCTGGTAGTTCGGTGCTTAGAATCCTTCATGGTTTCCGGCAAATCAATGATCCAGAATTGCAAGCTCATGCTAGTCAGTGATGATACTCTCAAGAGGATTAAGATGGGTTTTTCCAGTGAATCCAGATAATTTTACCCTATATCTGTGGAAGAGGTTGAGACAGCTCAGAAAGAAACACACTCTCCGGAACCATCCAAAAAGAAAAGGAGGAAGAGAAATGTTAAGGAAGTCGTTGTTGATTAATATATTCCTCAGGCTAACGAAACTCAATCTCCTCCCCCCAAGCCGTCTTTGCTAAAATCTACAGAGCTGGCTTCTGGAATGCTTCCCATTTCAGAAACTTTTGGTGATGAACCCTCTTTACCAGAAACTCCAGCCAAGAACTATGTCTCTTCGGATAGATCCAAGGGTAAAGAAATAGTTGAAGAAGCTGAGAAAGAAGTTGATGAATAAGTTGAGGAAGAAGAATAAGAAGAGGAGGAGAGTGAAGATTTGGATACCCTGATCAAGCAAGTAGAGTAATATAAAGATAAGGTTGAATCCTCAATGTTAGTTACTCCAGGAAAGGGAGATGTGGAAGCTAGAAAGCAATAGTAACAAGAAGAAGAAGAGAATGTCTTGTATAATGAGGAAGAATCTTATGAAAGGAATTTTCTTGAGGAAGGACAAGAAAAACAAAAACCAGATGAAGACCAGATCGTTCAAGTATCTGAATCCGAGGAAGTATCCCTTAATAAGGAACATGTTCCGAGAGCTAATAAGGGGAAGGAAACTCTCATGGAGACACCTATAAAAGATGTCTTCAAGAAGAAAGTGGTTAGTGGAACCTCTAGATGAATGTTGGTGCAAGATGAAGAAGATCAGTCTCCAAGAAAAATTTCTGATTCGGAATCATCATCTCATGGGCATGATTTTGTGGTTCAGTCTCTGAGGATGTTTGTGGACACAATTCCGATTTTTCCAACATTAGATTCCAGATGTTGGATGCTGCAACAAAGTATGAATCAGAAATCAGATTCTTTATCCATGGTCATGGATAAGTTTGTGAAGTTGGAAGCTGAACAGAAAAGTTTTCTTATTGATTATGATATTCATATAAAATCTTGCAATTAGATAACCAAGTGGTCTAAGAGAGTTGATGAAGATTTAGTTTAGTTTGAGAGTTTCTAGGCTGAAGTTCAAAATGATTTTGAAATGGAGGATAAAAAGGTTAACGAGATTTATGAAAAGCTGAACTAAGAGGAAAATTCTCGGAATCAACAGGCCAGGGACCTGAATGGGAAGCATAACTCTGTATCACAGAATTGGAAAACTGAATGAGATTTCTGGATTGAGTTTCAGTAGAAGATGGAAATGCAAGATGAGATAATAAAGTTGCAGAAAGAAGCTTTGGAGGCTCAGGCAGAAGCTTTATAAGTCCACAAAGAAAAGGTAAAAGCCTTGGAGAGGCAAGGTGAGGAAGACCAAAGAGACATAAAGAAACTCAAAACCATGTAAAAGAAGATCATTCCGAAGGAAAAGGAAGAAAAAAGAACTCATTCAAATCTTTTGTGGTAATTGTCTTTCTTTGTAAAATTTTTCCAACTCTAATGAAATGATTATTTGGTTGGTTGTATCTTGTCATATAATAATATTTCAGGCACCATACATTGTTTTCCATTCCCTTCAATTCTTTTTGAAAATCACAAAGGGTGAGAAGGAAAAAGAACTACTCCTAAGGCAGAGAATGGAAAATTCCTGTGAAAAATATTTTTAAAGTATGGGGGAGTTTTCCACTACGACGTTCTTCATTCATACCATAATGAAAACTTCACTCCGAAAATTCAGAATACAATCCATAGTGTTTCAATGCCTAAGGGGGAGTTAGCTGTATTCACTTTCATCCATGAACAATGGGAGATAAGTGTTTAATTTCAAATTCTAATGAAATTTTTCAAAGTCCTTATTTTCTTTTTCGTAAGGATGTTTGTGCTTTCCAAAATTGGGGATATTGTTGAGTCAATAAGGTTTTCTTTATGACTTTTCCATTCCTTCTTGTTTTAAAAATCAAAAACACCTTATACTTAAGGAAATATAAATTTTACCTCCATAAGGAAAATTTACATCTTCAAGGAAATTTACCCTAACCTAGATTTTCTTATACGTAGCCATATTTTCTTAAGTAAAAAAACCAGATTCATACTCAAAATCCTAGAGCCATATAATGTAAATATTTGGAGCATTCTTTTTTTACAATATGAATTCTAGACTTCGAACTCTTATGAAGTTTGACTCTGAACTCTTAAGAAGTTCGACTCCGAACTCTTATGAAGTTCGACTCTGAACTCTTACGCAGTTCGACTCCGAACTCTTATGAAGATTGACTATAAACTCTTATGAAGTTCGACTCTGAACTCTTAAACAGTTTGACTATGAACTCTTATGAAGTTCGACTCCGAACTATGAAGTAGTTTGATTCTGAACTCTTATGAAGTTCGACTCCGAACTCTAATGAAGTTTGACTCCGAAATCATAAACAGTTCGACTCTGAACTCTTAAGCAGTTCGACTCCGAACTCTTAAACAGTTCGACTCCTAACTATTATGATGTTCGACTCCGAAATAATAAGTAGTTCGACTCTGATCTATGAATGTTCAGATTCCGATCTCTGGTGAAAACAGACTCCGAATTCCTATAAAACAGAATCCGAACATTTCTTAACATAGACTCCGAATTAAATTTTGGTTAGACTCCAAAATTTAGACTTTCTTACACTCCGAAGTTTTGATTAGATTTTAATAAATATGATTCATTTCAAAACGATGTCGTGCATTCAGTTATACATGGTTTGTTATAAAACGATGTTGTCTATTTTATTTCTAATTAACCATTGGTTGAGTTACACGTGTATAGGTCCCTCCAAATTTCATGTAAAATATGACCATTGGAAGAGGGAGCCGACCGTTATAAATTTTCCCATAAATAGGAGATCATTTTAAAGAGCTCAAAAAGAATAAGTCGATCGATCTAGAGAACACACGCTGTTAAGGTAATTTTTAGAGATAGAATCATTTCATTCCTTGTGCATAATGAACCACTAGTTCAGATTGCTTTGTGCGACTCCGAATGTTGGTGATTACAGTCGAGGACTTCCGGAGATAGGAAGACAGAGGTGTCGACTACCTTAAAGTTTAAGGGCTTCCTTGATGAGGAAGACATAGGTTCCAACTACCTTGAAGTTGTGGGCTTGCGGGAATAGAAAGACAAGGATTCTGATCATGGTATCGAGGGCTTATCCTGGTATGGGTAAGATAGACTTGCTTGAAAGTATAAATCAAGGGTCCTTTATCCAAGGTTGTTGGATACCCTTCACTTTGGTTTAAAAGATTCATATCTTGTTACTTGATGTTTTGCTACTTGTTTTTCCACATCATATTGTATTGTAAGGAACGTATAACCTTCTAATATTTCCTTACACGTGTACTCTAATTAGTTTTGATTCTATAAGCTTTAAGGTATAATCTTATATTTGAAATCTTGTTTCCAATTCTCCAGTTGGTGATTAGAGGTGTTGTGAAATTTGATTAGTTTAACTTTGATAAACTTAGAATTTTCCTTGTCTAAGGAAAACATAGTTATCCGTAACCAATATTAAAGGTTCCAAAGGAATTTTTAAAGTATACAATTCACCCCCCCCCCCCTCTAGTATATTGATCACTTACATCGTTATTTGGATCCTACATAGAAGACACTGGGATTTTAGGTCCATTTTAGCATGACCTACCATCCATAAACTGATGGCATGAGAGAGAGAGAGAGCTATATATAATCATGAGGATATGAATCATTCATTTTCTATAGATATATATTGGGATAGGGATGATCACATGGGGATGATAGAGTTTTATTATGAAAATAGTTACCAATCCATAATCTGAATAGATCCTTTTTTGAGGACTTGTATAGCCATCCATGTAAATCATAGTTCTGTTAGTTAGAGATTGGTGAATGTTCTTTTGTTGGACCAAATTTTATTATGAAGGATGAAAAAAACATTCAATAAAGTCATCAATAATGGGGACAATATAGAGCCGTTATAATTTTTATGCTAATCATCACTATAGACCTTCAATATTTTCAATCAAAGACATCTTGTTCTAGAATGTTTAACCCTTGATGGGTTATTGACATCTTGGGAAGAAAGAGAAACCTGATCTTTATTTTGTGAGACTATTATAGGATATTGACAAGGTGGGTAATGTTTAATACCACGTATAACATACATCACATCTGACATCGAAACGTAACATATTCCATGAATCACATCTGAGAGAGTATTTATCTAATCGATCTCATTTTTTGAGCTGGAGTGATGTTGAGATTGAACCTAATATGTATTTGACTGAACAACTGGTCCAGATAGTTGATTTTAAGACAAAGTCAATTAATAGGAGAAAAATACCTTTGATTCATGTACTATGGAATTGTAGTTCTGATATCCATTAGAAATGGGAATTCGAGGAACTTATGGGAGAGTACAAGCGTCATATTTTTGTTGTGGAACCTTCATCACTGGATTTTTTGGGAAAAAATGATTTTATAGTGGGGAAATTGTAACATCCCATTACAAAACATAAAGGTAATCCTTATTAAATTTTCATCAATTATCCTTTTTAATGATTGAGTAGGTTTGATAATGAATTCAGAGGAAACCTATAATGTTGAAGTTATATATTTTTTCGACTCTCATCTTTAACTGACCTTTTATACAAGATTCCATAGGGTTACACACCATGTAACTAGGTTACACTATCTGTAATGGTTTCCAGATCAATAAAATGATAAGGTTAATGTCGTTAGAGGATTCAAAACGTCAAAGGATACTCAAGGTGATGCGCTGTTATATGTTGTGAGTCAATTAATGAATGATTTTTCTTTTAAATAAATGACATTTTTAGTGGTTTAGAAGCATAACTATTTCTTGATAGGTAGTGGAATTACACGTCCTTTAATACCACCACAATTTTTTTTAAACGGGAACCACATTTGAGATACTCTTTTCCCCTCTACTCCAATTTGGTTTCTCATGACCCAAATCCTTCCCCATGCGATCTTGGATCCCTCAAACCCTTTTAGGTCTCTTCGTTCAGCATTTGAATTTGCAGTGACGATTTCTAGTCAAGCATTCTCTATATTCTTCATTTTTATCTCTTTCCCCACCGTTGGTATTTTAGTGAATAATATTTAAATTTATGGATATATTCACATTAATATTACATCTCATTTCTAGTTTTAGTTTTGAGGTATTCAACATCTCGTACACAAGTATGGGTTCTGTTCCATGTGAATGTTTTTAGAAAAAAAGGTATGTGATTCCATCCAATTTGGACATATTGAAGAACCTTGAATTTCATGATTTATTTCAAATTTTAATTTAAATTAAATTTCTAAATTTTTTAATAATTGATATGATAAAACCTAATTCCAACGAATTGGTAGACTTGAGATGGTTTTGGTATCGAAGTTGGGAAAACTCCCAATTTTATAGAATTGGTCTCTATTTATGGAAATTGGTTGATTTAAATTGTTTATTTATATAGTAAATTTAATGAAATCTATATCAATTAAATTTTAGAATTAAATTATGATAATGGATTGTGAAATTAATGGAATTTATTTTGAATATATTTCAATCTTGTGAAAATAGATAAAAATGTTCTCATAGAAACCCATTTTTTTATCTTGTTAATGAGATATTTTTTTTATGAAAAACTAGATTTAGTAATTCAATGAAAAATCCGCACAGAAATGGGTAGGGGGTGGGATTTAATTGTATTTTATGAAATATTAAAATAAATTTTCCATTATTGATTGTATAAGAGCATGAAATCATTTGGAAGTTTGCGAGTTATTTGGAAACTCACTATGCCTTTACAAAATTCTAAAACATAAATGCATTAGGTCACATCCATGATAGGATGGTTATGAGTCACCATTGGCCTATTTTGGAAGGACGTGTTTATAAACATATTTCTATGACCACATAAATAATGTGTATTCTTATACCCTAAAACATTCATACCTATTTGGAAGATGACCATTTTTTTCATTTGATTGTATTCGATATGTAAATGTATTTCAATTCAATTAAAATGCATTACATGAAATCTGAATTTATAAAAAAAATTATATAATTTTGTTTTATTTCATTGTTTTATAAATATACCTTCACTTTAAAATCCTTTTCATTAAGTATTTTTCCATAATTTGAATTGTATAACCTGATTTATTAAAATATTTTTTGAAATTCCCAACCTATTCATTTTAAAATAGAATAATTAAATTGGTTAATATGTTATTTAGATTTTTTATGAAATCCGTTGTGATAACCTACTGGGATTCTTATCTCACACCCTACTTGTGACTTCAGATGTTTATAGATTATCTCTTTTCATATTAGCGTAGGGGAAAATAATATTTTTTAGGTGTATCTATCTATTGATTCTGGGATGTGGCGAGTTGCATCCTTATGTTCCTGGGTTGTTTTTCATATTTTTTTACATGGGATATAGTACTTGGGATTTAATTCCTTGTCATATTTTGGTACATTAATCATAGTGTATTTTCATTTTTATGCCTATTGACTTTATTGTCATCCATCAGCTATGTTTTGTCGACAATTTATTCCAACTTGAATTTTCTATGATATATTCTTTTAGTCACTGACCCATTGGTATTAGGAACGACATTTGGGCTAATCTAGGACTATCTCAATTATTGGGTTACTAGGGTACCCAGATTTGTTTGTGAAATATGGGTAATTCTATAATCCCCTATGAAACCAACAAACTACTCGTACAATACATGGGTATTGGTTACGTTATGGAACACATTCCATTCCCCAACTTCATGCCTATACTTTCTTCTTTCTTCTATACTACTGAGCTTATATTGGCGATTGAGAGCAACTAATGGTGTACCCATGGATGTCATCATCAATGGAAGGCCTCACTTGGTCGATTTTCGGTATGTTCTATCTTTATAGGGATTCTATCTATAGGTGAGGTTCCTTTTTGTTTCAATTAAGGTTTCCATAGTTTTTATACAATTTATGGTACATATAAATGGTTTAGTGGAATGAAAGAGAACCTGTTAGAGGAAACATAAGTATGTGAACAAATAAAATAGTGTCACATTGGTTAAAATACATTGTACCCACATTGATCTTTCCACACATAAATTTTTTCCATGGGTTTAGCTTTACTATACCAATAATAATATGTCATATGAGGCCTATATTATAATATCATATCCCTCATTAGTGGACAATCTAAACAATAATCTACTCATACCATGTATTCTACTCTACTTACATTCATTCCCCCACTCCATTATGTGGCATGATCACACCCAACCATGCACTTCATAGACCACCTTGAGTCCTGAATTGCAATATATTAGTCTAGTTCAATGTAGAGTCTAGATCTCATGTGGGTTAGGGGAAGGATCTATATATGTTTTTGAATCATATATCCACAATTCAATTAGTAAGAAAATATGATCATAAAAGTATAAAAATTCTCAACGTTTTTTTTTTCCAAAAATAAATTCAAAATATAAATTATGAAAAAACATTCATGAGAAACTAATGGTTTGGGAAAAATAATAATTCAACGTAAATTTTTTGAGAAATTAAATTAATATTGATTATTATAATATTGGAATCAAAGATAATCATATAACTGTATGATGCAAAATAATTATATTGTATATATATTTTATATTAGTTGGTTGTTTTAATTATTAGTATTAAAGGGTAACCATTTTTTTAATAGTATAAGAAGTTTAATAATGATGCACACCATTTTAATAATGTAAAATATGGTAGTGAATAGTAAATAATTTATTGAAAAAACATGTTGTTGGGGAATCTATATAAAAAACTAAGGTTCATAAAAAAATATACATAGATGTAATATATTTTTTGTTTCTATATTACAGAGCTACAATATTGACATTATTTTTATAAAGCATTATTATAATAATAAAGTTTAAAAATGTAAAGCAGTTGAATGGATAAAAATTATTTTTCAATTCACGTATTTATTTAAATAATATCTAGTTGGTAACATTGTGTTAAATTTGTTTAGGTGTCATATATTTTATTGCATCATTAATGGGTTATAACACCCATAATTAGTATTGTTGGATTCTTCCACCAATGAAAAAGTGAGTTATACTAGTTCTGTCTATTACAATAAAAACATTGCATGTTATGTTTACTTAAATGTAATACCTGGTTTTTTCAAAATCAATGAAATGCATGATTATTCAATAGTTCCATTAATAATGACTGTGTTAGTTTAGATCACATGGAAATATTTTTCATGTGAGATATCCTCTGTAAAAGTCAGGGTTATTCGATAAGATTAAATTAAAATATCAATATTTTATTTCCATAGTCCTAGGTTGGATTTTGAAGAGTATACGTTGGGTAATTTGAATATAAACTATAATAAAACCTTATGATATATTGTTTTCATTAATTATCACAGACTTCATATTTACATTATAATTTTTTTCTGTGGAATTATAAAATATTTAGTCCATAAAAGTCTGTATTATATTTTCCATTTCTATTAATATTATGATAAATAACTAACCCCCTATTTTCATATTGTCTCCCTAAGTATGACTATATAATAGTTATCGAAGAAGATAATTTTTGGATAGTCTCAGATTCTTTTGATCTATCATTTAGTCTGATATATTTACACATGGAATTAGTGAATTTTTATTCAGAGAAATTTACGGTTAATATTTTTTTATAGATATATTGGTTTAAGGGTTTAATGTATTTATATTAATGAAAATTGAAGAGGATAAAAATTAAAATCATCACTAACAACCCCAATTCAAGGGTTGTAACTATATTTATTGGAAGGGAATAATGGATTTGTATTTGATGAATATAGGTATTGAGTATTGAACACTCATTTATAGACCATTAAAATTACATGAAGTTCATATTAATGATTTTGTGGGTAGTTATTCAATTAAATATGTTTTGATTTAATAAATTATGGGTTTTTATTATTATTCTATCTCTATGAGTTCTTATAATCATTTTTCAACTTATAATAATATTTTGGAATTTTGAGAGACTTTAAGAGTCACTCATCAAGGCATTGATAAATTATAGAGTAATATATTTCTCATTCACATGGTTAAATTTAAATAGTTAATTTTTTTATCGTGAATTTCTTATAGAGTGGTATAATAAGTTTACATAGGCTTTGAAAAAGATATTTACTCTTGATGAAACAATAAAAAATAAAGTGTATTATGATGGAATTATTCCCGATCTACATATGGATTGGAATTAAAGTATGATTTCAATTGATGAAACACATGACCTTACTATATATATAATGGATGGAATTATTGGATCTTTATTGGGTATGGGTTTGTGTTAAATAATATTGATAATGATGATAATGATAAGAAGATGTTAGTTTCATTTAAGTGAACTAATCTTGTATATCATGATTCTTCTAAAAATAGTGTAGTTAAATGTGGTAGTGAGAATATGGATTGGATATGGAACATTTAATGTTTTATATAAGTAAATGGGATGATATATAATGGTGATAATAATAAATAAAATAATAAATACAAAAAGGACTTTAAAATAAATCGACGGAAAGGTAATAAAAATTGAAATATTTGATGTTTTGATTGTTAGAAGATTGGTTAAACCAAATAGGATTTCTTATGGATTAGAAATTAATGAGAATAAATGAAATGGTATTATAAGAATAAGAATTATTTTAATTATAGTTAGATTTTATGATATGTCTCTGATTTAAGTTATTTTTAATGTTGTGGAAAGGATAATAATTTTTTTGACTCATGGATATAATTATTCATCATGATAGTAAGAATATTTTAATAAACATTAATGAATGATAGAAAATTTGAAAAACTATTTTTAATGTGATAGAGAAAAAATCGATGATGTTATAAAAAATATAAAAAAAGGAAATATGAAGCATAAGTTTGAGGTTGACTTTTTAAATTAATCATTTTTTTGTTTTTTATTTAATTTAGAAATATATATAAGATTATTATATTTTAAAAAATATACATGACATATAAAAATAGAATCTATCATTGTTCTATTTGGTGATTTACATTTCTATACAAGAATAATTTTATTAAAGGTAAAAAAATGTTTTTTATATTTTTATATGTTATTTATTTGGTCATTATGAAAGTGACTTTTCCATAATATTTTTCAATATCTTAGTAACTATATGGAATTAAATTATAAATGTAATTATTAATATTAAATTCAAAAACTTTATTTAGAATGAATTATTTAAATATTATTTCAATATCGATTGGACCTAAGATGGTCTACATGCCTAGTTACACAGGTATTTAATGTCTAACATTCATACATTTTTTATCCTATCATATGGTTTGATGGAATTTGGTAAACTATAATTATTTTTTACATGTAGTCAGATTGTAATATCTGGTTTTATAATTATATTTACTAGTATGCATTTTAGTTGTTGGAAACATTAAAATATTTACCATTATTTTTAAAATTATATGGATTATCATTACAATATTTGTGATGATAAATTTACTTTTAGTTACTTATTTTCAGTTGGATTTAAAAATATGATATTCATTGATTATTTAGATATTTTATGAATTTAATTATATATTTATAATATAGTTGATTTGATTAAATAGTATATTTTATTATTTCTTCATTTTTAAGTGGGCTGTTCGTAATTTTAAATTGGGGGTTTATATATTTAAAATTGTTCCTTATAATATTCTTGATCATTTAGTGAATTATTATTTTAATATCAATTTAAATTTTCTTAACATAGTGGTTATTTTCATCATCTGTTTATTCTAAATAAATTTTATTTTTACATTATTATTTATATAATCCCGACAAGAATTTCTAATTATTTTCATTTAATTTTATTAATGGGATGATGTATTAAGTTATTTGGGGAAAATTAATTTTTACTTGATTACATAAACTGATCTTTATAGTTTTATCTATTTAATTTATAATGTACAAGATAAAAATATTGAAGTTATTTTATTTTGGTAATTTAAAAAAATGGATAATTTTGAGTGGTTTCTTTCCATAGAATTTATCTTTTGATAATTAATAATACCACATATTAATATATATTTATTATATAGGGTTAATATTTTGAGCTTTCACAACATGTAGAATTATGTTGGATTTTTATTTTCTATTATTATTTTTATATTGATTTAATTTCATAACTATTTTTTTAATTAATTCCCTATGTAAATATTTTTTTAATATTGATGCTTATGTTTATGAATGTTATATATATTAATATTATCAGAATGGAACTAACAAAAATTACTCATCTATAAATACATATTATGAAATTGACTCATATAGAAAGAAATAATGGATTTTATGAATATTGAATATTGAATCTTATTGTTTATGGTCTACTGGAAATATTTAAATGTGTCAGATTCTAATAAATTTTGAATACTGAATCTTACAAAATCAATGTGAAATAAATAATTTGATTCTTCAAAAAGTGTTAATTTTTTGACTTTTAAAATTTTGTAATTATGAATTTTCAATATTTTCTTTGGAATTACATGACTATTTATTATTTTAAAAAACCCATAATTCTAATAAATGTTAATTCAAGATTGATACAATAAATATCTATAGAATATAATCCAACTGAATTGAGAGGTAAGTATTTTTTCGGGAAAATAGGCACATATACTATCAACATAAAAATATATTGACATAATTATTTAAAATCCCCATAATTAACTCATAGAAATTGTTTAGCTACTAATTCCACGTAGATTAAACCTAGGATAAAATAAGAAAGGGGTGTTGTATATATCCCAATATGGGATCAATAATATTAAACACGATTCATATGAGACAAAAGGTATACCATTATGAATAAAATATATTAATACCATAGAATAATGAAATTATAAAATTATACAACTAGACTATAGAATAAATGGAAAGTGGAATTAAAAATGATATTACTATATAATCATTTTTCAAAGATCCATCCCAAGACATAATGACATAGTGAACTTGGCTAACCACCCATGAACCACACATGTTATCTCACATGATTGAAAAATTGAAAAATATTGTAGAAAAATATCAGGGAAAACCCATCTAATGTATAATTTTATATGTTATATATAGACCAAAAATCATGATAAATCATTTCTACCATAACTTGTAAAGAATAAGAATTTTTTTTTAAAAAAAACTATTAATTTCACAAAAGTTTAAATAATTGAAATGGTGAAAATTTTAAAACCATAAAGACTGAATTTAAGTTGCAGACATCGATATAAAAACATAATAAAGTAAAATTACATGTATCTAAATATCTATGATGTTAGATCCTGAATTTTTAAATATAATTTAAACCCTTTTCGTGATAATTTAAATATATTTTTATGTGGGAATGAATATTTTCAATAAAAAACATAATAAATATTCTAAAGAACATGTGTAAGAGTAAAATCCAAGCTATTTCATTAGAATATTCAATGAAATATTTTTAGATTTAGGCACTGTGATAGTGTGATATTCTGAGGCCCATAGATCCTCGATGAAGAAGGACTAAAAATATTAAATATATTATATTATTCATTAATTGTTTATTCCAAATAATTGAATATATCTCAAACAATGCGTTATTTGAGAAATATGAGACCAATATTATGTTTTGGATGTGGGGTTTACCACAGGAGGAGATAACTTTTATACACAATGGTTATTTGGTTATGTCAGTAGTTAATTTAAGGTATTTAATATTTATATCGCATAATTAATTTTGTTAATTTAATTTATTATACTCTGTACAATTCATCATAAAAAAATCATAACCGACCAGCATACAATCAACCCGAGCTTTTAATCCTTCCTTTATTTACATAGTTTGACAAGATATAATTCACGACCACTTAATGGGGTGATATTATTGCCTCAATTGTCATGTATCAAGTAAATAATGCATTAAAATGGATTTTTGAATAGGTGTTTTCTGATTTTCCATGGATTTGGGTTGCTGAAATTTCCAAATCCTTCGATGGTTGATGTTAGCCATTTCTGTCGAGTCCTACGGACTGCAAATATCCATTACACACAATTGGTTGAGTCTGTGTGGATCAATTCGGAACCATGCATGGCTTGAATTCCCTTTGATGTGCGACAAATACATTCATGTTATTTTACATAGATCCTTTATTGGGATCAATTATTTATTATTTTATTTATTTAATTATTTTTATATTATATTCTTAATTTCATAATTATGGAAAAAAATGGCTGAAGTGGAAAATAAAAAAATCTAGTTTTTAGTAATGGATAATCCCACAAGAACTTTAAATGATAATTAAAAAAAGCATCAAAGGATAATTTATAAAAATTATCAGTGGATAATTATGTAAAATTATATAAAGTTAAATATGAAGAATTATAAGACAATAATTTCATCACATTATGGAATGGTAATGATGAATAATTAACAAAAAAATTGTTACTAATTATCAAATAATAATTTCATGAAATTATCAAAGATGATTTTTCACAAATTCTAAAAGGATAATGATGAAGAATTATCAATCCATAATTGCAATGAATTTTAAAATAATAACTGCATGAAATTATCAAACATAATTTTACAGAAATTATCAAAGGATAATGATGAATAATCAAGTGATAATTTAAAAAACTTATCAAAGTATAATTACAAGAAATTATGGAATATAATTTAAAAAAAATTATTAATATATTATTATAACGCATTTATCACATGAAAATGATTATCGAAATTTTCATAGGATAATTACGTGTATGATTAAAGGAAATTCTTTATAATTATAAAATTATAATTAAAAAATTTTCAAAGGATAATTATTAATATTATCAAAGGATAATTGAAATGTTATTATGGATAATTATTTAAATTATTATCGATATTCGAAAGATTATTGAAGGAGTGTTTGTAAAATAAAAATATTCTAATGTTATTTTTCATAAATTATCAAAATATATTTATAAAGGATAATTTATATTAAATGATCAAAATTTAATTATAAAATATAATAATAAATCATAATTTAGTATAAATAATCAATAGATAAGTATAATGTATAATTTTGGATAAATAATCAATAGATGATTATAAATAATTATTTCAGATTAATTTATTAGAGATCATTAAAAATATAATTTATAATATATTATCAACAACTGATTATAAAATGATAAATTAGGATAAATAATTTATTTTATTTTATAAAGGGTAATTTAGAATAAATTATTAATGATAGATATTCTTGAGTAGAATATTATGACCACATATGTTGATCTAAATAATAATTTAGAAAATATTCAACAGAGTGAAAGTATAATCACGTGTGATATTTTATTTATTTTTGCAAAAAAAAAATTTATTTAGTATATTTGGTGGTCCACAAGTTTTTACATATCGATAATAAGGTCATAAAGATATGTTCATGGATTTTGTATCCCCACCTTTTTACATTAAGCAACTTTTGAGGTAGAAAGTTACTTACATTTTTAGGATTTTGTGACACATGTTTTTTTAATATGATTTATTACTAGAAATATTTGATTACCATAAATGATTATAATCACATATCAGTCAGTGTAGCCATTACGAATTTATGCGACAGTTGTTTCCATGAGTAATTTGTAAATGTTTTTTCATGTTCGGTGTTGATCACATATATTGTTGTGCTACCTTACTTAAGAAGATATTCTATGTGTGTGGCCCGTGATATAGTATGGTTTGATCTCATGACATTGATTTGATAGATATACTCATTGAATTTTTTTGATTCACATATTGATATATATGATGATTCTATATTTTTTATGATGTTTGTTAGGGTGTTATCAAGCTATGACCTCTCATGTTATCTTTTGGAGGTTTTGTATGTGTATTCTTGACAGGTTGGATTCATTGTGTGATTAATTATTGTGGGGTTCATGCATGATGTATGGTGATGATAAAGACACAACATGGTATACTTTTAAATAGGAATCTACTTGATGCATTGTTTATTTTGAGGAAATGGATGACATTTGATGTCGTGTGGATTTTGAGGGTTACTCGATACCCTGTGGATTCCATTTATGTTACAGATACTGAATTCATAGTGGGTTACAAGTTACACCATATGCCTTATAGATTCTAGGTATTTATTTTCAATCGATTCCATAGGGATTCTGAGTGACTCTCCAACAGCCTTGTGGATGGTTTGAATACTTATTGATATATAGTATTTTTTCTAGCATGGAGTTGAAGCTGGTATGTCCGAGGTATGTTGTGTCTTGTTTATCACATGACTAATTAGTTTTGGTTTGTATGTTTTTGTTTGTCAATCATTTATTTTAATTTTATAATACACATGTATACATGATCACATCGAGTTATGGATTCATTGGTGGTGGACTATTGAGTCTTGTACTCAAACCCTACTCAAGTATTTTGATGTGCTAATAGATTTCATGAGGGATTCAGCAAATGGACAGGGACCTATGCAGCACTGCTGAGTTGAGGAATGTGGAACTAGTGGTAGGATAAAAAATAAAAAAGGGAGACCTTCATTTTATCATTTATTTGTTTATCTACCTTATTTACACTTGTTTTTTTACCACATTGGGAGCTTCTTTATTATATGACATGCATGTCGTATTTAGCCTTCGGAATTTTTACACTGATTATTTTCCATATTGTTTATTATTTATTATTGATACTATGAAATGATACAGCAGTTATAGTCTCTCCAATTATAGAATCATACCTTTTCTTCTATTCAGTAGACACTTTCATATGGTGAGGTGCACATGGGGTCATGTGACATTCCAGCTAAGACCCAATGGTTTCAGGAGAGATTTTTGAAATTTTTTTCAGAATACCAAGTCTAACTAAATTATTCTTATCATGGGTTTGGGACATGTTAGATAGGATTTATGATATTAGGACATAGATAGGGGAAACTTTATTTACCTAACCATCACTGCCTAGTATACCTCTTAGTTTCTATAATGTTTGGGAAATTATGTTTTTCTATTACTATTTATTGAACTCACCTTCAGGACACATATGATTTTTATATATGATTAATGAGATTTCACATATGCTCATGAATCATGACTAGGAATGTAGGTTCATAGGCCATTTATATATACTTGTTTCCGTGCAACATTATAGTTCATTTATAAAATTCATTGAATTGTTTTATATATACAGGATAGTCTCATTAGGTGATATATTTATATTTCATGATGTTTTAATATATCATTATTGGAATTAATTAGTTGAATTGAGCATGCTATTTTTCTATTATATATATTATTATTGTGACTAATGTGTAGGGAGGGAGACCATGGTTAGTGCTAGGTGGGTTATACTTTTAGTTGTGTGAACACTCCAACGGAAACCATTATGTGATACAATAGTTTGATTACCGGCATATTATGTTCTTAATGTTTTTATTGTTTCTGAGATTCTATATTAGAGTCATTTGTTTGGACCACCATATTTTGTAACAAGGATGCTCCCATGTCACCAGATGTTGTACATGGGGATATACCTTACCATGATCCTACACCAGAACATGATATTCGGGCTATATATACCATTCAACTGGAACTCTTTTAGAAAGTAACTCCCCAAGTAGGATCAACACAAATTACCATGAATAATAATTCATTGTATTTTCATATACTTTTTCCCTATGAAATTCATGTTAACTAGTGGACTAAAATATTTAGATGATTGGAAGGACTTTATTTGGAGCATATTTCAGCTACTCTAGAATTTTGAAAATTGGAATAAGATACTGGAGTCCTTTTTTATTTCAAGGACCTACATGGAGGTGTTTGGATTCCATGATATAGTTTGGGAAATGATAAAGTCTTACATGGGAGACATTAAAGGTTATTTTTATAGAGACTTATTTTAAAAAAATGATGATGTCATACCATGACCCATATTTCAGGGAATTATGACAAGTTCCATGACTATCTCTGCAAAAATCATCCCGATTTACAATGTTGCTTCACTATTCTCATTTTTATCCAGGACTGTAGTAAAATAAGTCTCAGATGTTCCAGATAGGCATTCAAATAGGGATGAAACATTAGGTTAGAGTATTTGAATTGATGACATACATGTAGTTCTCTCACAAGGACCTAAAAATTAAGAAGGGATTGGAGGAGGATGTGGTATCACGCTTACTCCCAGCCCATGGTGGGCCAATAATAGAATGGCCTATCACTACTACTACAATCAGTTTTTTCTATTGGATGAGGAAGGAAGACAATCTGTAACAACACACCAGCATACTAGTAGAGCATAGTACAGATTCATTATCCCCATTAAGAGAAGTTTCACAATGTTTCGACTATGGAAATGATCATATTTTTTATAGGATTCATATTGCACCATAATCCATGTGCTGACAGTGCACAAAAAAGGTAAATATTCACCATTTTTTCTCTATAATTACAAGGATATAATCTCAATGAGTTAAGGGTTAGTCATGGGGACCCGAACGAGGTTCTTTATGATAGACTTAGAATAGTCATAAACCATTGAGACAAGGAAGAGGATCTATGTCATGTCACATATACACTTTGGATCTGACTCCAAATGGTATAGTGGGACCATCTATAGTTTTAGGTCTAGTACTAATCAGCACTAATTTATCTACTTCCTTATTTGATATTTCTTATTCCCATTATTTAATATCTAAAAAATTAGTTTCCATACATTACATACCAGTCATGTTATAATCTTAGTTAGCCCCTGTTGATACATAGTTGGGTACAATCGTAGGCCATTTTTACTGATTCCCAATGATTTGATTACTTATCGCTAGCTATGGGCATCTACGGAAAAGAATGATTCTGGAGAGAATGGATTTCAAAGTGATTGTTATAATAGACTGGTCAACCATATTTCAAACTCATATTGATTTTAAACATAGATGGGTATATTTTTCCTCACCTAAGAGAATGAAGTTCATGATTCTTGGATATTGGGAACACGTAGCATGAATAGTTGGAATAGGCTTATGTCAGGATAGGATGATAACCTAGCTGATTGAAGGATTTGATATTATAGATAGATCAGGGGAAACCCCATCATCATTTCTACCATTCATGGATCTATATCAAAAATTATTTCTAAATGACTTCATATGACTCCATCTTAATAGAGGAGTTGAATTTTTTTTAGAGATCATAACAAGCGAACATCCAATTTAAATACCCCATATCATATGGATCCAATTGATATGAAGGATATCAAGGTACAATTAGATGAATTGGGGAGGAAGGTATGCATAAAACCTAGTAATAAACCATGGATTACACCTATTATGTTTTCTAGGAAGGTGGATGCTTGTATTTTTCTATGATTTGATTACTAGAAGATAATACATGTGTTAGTAAAAAATGGGTATCCATTTCCCTTGATCACTGGGCTTTTTTGATTAGCTATAAGGAGCCTGATGGTTCTCCATGAATTATCATCAATTGGGATATCAACAGTTCTATGAAAGAGGGGAGGAAATTATGATGATAATGTTTTAGGCAGGTATGGACCATATGATTACATTGTGATCCCATTCAGACTAGTGAACATCGATGTTTTTTTCATGGACTCATATATTATATCTTTCATCCACACATGGGATCAGTAATTATAGATTTCATCAATTATATTTTAATCTACACATCGATAGTAGAGAAACATTCTAGGAATTTTGTGATAGTGCTATGTACAATTCGAACACAAAGGGTTTACGCCAAGATGTCGAAGTGTGACTACAGAATTTGGGAAAAGCAGTTCCTAGGCCATGTGGCATATAATACATTTATATTTTTTGTCCCATAGAAAGTTGAAGATTTCATGTTTGGGATAGTAGTATAGAATGTGTTTAACATTAGAAGATTATTTTGTGTTGAAAAATATTACTAATAGATTATTATGGATTTATCCAAACAATCATCACATATGAAAGAGATGATGAAGAAGGGTTTTAAGTTTCAGTGGTGAAACTTGTGTGAATATGATTTCCTTAAGCTAAATTAATTCTTGCAAACAGTCCCAACACTAACACTCCTAAAGCCTACGATTTGTTACGTAGTGTACTATGATTCCTAAGGTATTTTCCTAGGAGTTTCATTGATGAATATAGAGTGGGTTTTAGCCAATAGGTGTTGATGACTATGACCCAATGATATGAACTACATAACATATGAGTCAGATCTATAATTCATGGTTTATTAATTGAAATTATTGAGGCACTTTCTCTTCGGTGAGATAATAAATTTTTATATGAACCCCAAGTTCCTTGATTATACATTAACATTGAGGGACCTAAACCTGATATAGATTCCATATGTTGAGTATCTATAGAAGTTCAACTTTGAGTTGGTGTTTTCACCTGGGAATGGTAATGTAATTGTGAATTCTCTTAGTTGTAATAGAAAAGCAGAGAGGAGTCTGGCATGAGGTACATAGAAGTGAAGTGGTGCTTCATGATCCAATTAGACAATTATAGGATGGATGACTCAGAGGATCATGGTTTTATGACTTTATATACACATGTATTCACATCTTCACTTGTGTACTAGGTAATGAAAAAGAAGAATTCAGACTCAGAATGTGTTTTAATGAGGAAAAAACTATGTGGTGATGACTCAATGTGTGGATGGTCTCTGGGAGATGAAGCTTTGATCATGGTAAATGGGATATTGGTAGTAACATATTTCCGCAGGGTTAATATAATTACGGATTACCATAAATATATATATGGTAATTAAATTTTTGTATGACCATGGTGTTTTATGACTTCAGGCAGAGTTTCTGGTGACCATGGGTGAAGAGAGTCATTGTTATTTTTGTCTTTTTATGACTTACCTATCTGAGGGAGATGGCTGAGCACCATCATCCTGTTGGGTTGTTGTTTCCCTCTCAATACCTATGTGTATGTGGGAGGACATCACCATTGAGATTGTGACATGGTTACCCCTGATCCTGAGGAGTCATAACCCAATTTGTGTTATTTTTTGAACGGTTAAAAAATTCTTGTCACTTCTTACGGACTACGGTGACACACTCAATGGATATGATGAGAATGAACTATGTGTTCGAGATAAAATTCCTTCATTGAGTTCCGTTGAGAATTTTTCAGATAGATACACACATTTTTATCACATATTTGGAAAGGGTTGTAGAAAAATCTAGGCTCTCAGTTGATATTGATAAAGATGTACCATCCTCGAATCAATGGATAGTACAAGAAGACTATACTCATATGGGCATATATTCTTGGAGATAGGGTTCTAGATTTCAGTGTAGCATGGGATGACCCCCAAGCCTTGATTGACTTTTCGTTCAATAGCTGTAACCGAGAATCGATTCAAATGGATCCTCATGAGGATCATTATGGGAGTTCTGGTTGCTCATTGATCTGATGGCATGAGTTTGGTGATCCATCGATTATTGTCCCCATTATGGTTTAGTTGACGTTTGAGGGAGTGAATCTAATACAAAAGTGGTCGATCAACACTCAGGGAAGATAGATATATTCATGTGGTTGATTAGGTTTCATGATAGTGAATCCTTGGTTAGAGAACATAGATCTAAGGAATAGAGGTTGATTAGAACCACATTTTGTTGGACCCTTTGAGACCACTGAGATGATAGTCGGTATTGGAATACAATCTACAAGTCCCTTATCATTATTTTGGTAAGAAATACATCTTCCATGTTCTATATCTTTAGAGGTACAAACCTGACCATGCACATGTTGTTCATTTGATGATGTTGAGTTAATGACCCATGAATATTATGAGAAGCATCCGATGAAGACCATATAATAATGTTATAATGTGATGAAAGGAATGATGATTACAGAAGTCTGGATTCAGTGTAATGATGAACAGATCTACAAATATATGTGGGATCAAGAGTGTAATGATCGAGCACAATGATGTTATTTATTTGAGTAAGACCACTAGAGATACTTCTCATGGATGATAAGTCCTTTTATGGTGTGAATTATAATATCAAGAATTAATAAGGATAAAAAATTCCTCTTGTTTGTAATTTATAAGTATTTTTATGTTGAAATAAAATTCTATACTAAAATTAACTTGATTAGAGTTCTAAAAGAATTTCATAAAGTTATGATCCATGTTATCTCCATTTGTAGAGTTATACAATGGGATCGTGCGAGATTTCAAGGCCTATAGAGCCTCGTTGGAGAATAAATAAAAATTTAAAATATATTATATTATTCTAACATAATTTATACAAAATAATATAGTATATCACAAATGGTGAGTCATATGATAAATATGAGACCACCGTTATGTCTAGGATGTAGGTTTAACCCAAGGCAGATTTTAAATTTAATTCTTAATGAGAGTTAGGTAATGATTATATTTAATTAAATATATTTAATATTTATATTCAGAAATTAATAGTATAATTTTAATTTATTACCTAATTTATAGTTCAAAATCATCAAAAATTGACACCAAACAAAATTAAAATTTCATCAAGATTTCAATAATTCTATTATTCACATTTTTTGAATCGATTTAATTTATAATCCCTTAATGGGATGGAATTAATCCATATATAGTCATATATTCTGTAAATAAAGAATTTAAATGGGTTTTTGAATTGGTGTTATAGTAGACCTATCCTTTTAATCTTATCATTAAAAGATTCATAGCATTAGTAAACATTTAATTACAAGCCAAGGATCATAAATATTATTGTCCTATATATTTGGTACATAATTAAACATCATGATTCCAATACAAGTACATATTTCATTTAGTCTTCACAAAGCGATGCTAACAATATTTGAGCCCCTTATAATGGTATACTATAACTGGGGGTAAAATGAACAAGGGGATGAGATAAAAGATCAGTAACTAAATAAATATAAGAATTATGCTTTGCATATTATTATGAAGACAAAAAATAATGAAATATAATGGCTTGGAACATCAGTAATGAAAGTAATCATAACATTGTATCATATAATCATAGATTCATAGTAATTTGGAGAAATATAAAAAAATAATTTATCATGATATAATGCTCTTTTAACATAGATGGAAAAATCAAGTCATGTTGCACAAAGAGGATCACAAGTCAAGGCTACCCACCAAGACCATTGCACATGGAGCAGGAGTACATGCTAACCACTAAGACCCTTGTACATAACATCTCGTGAAAATAAACATTACCCAATTAATTATAGAGAAATATGAGTGCACCCATCAGTACATGTTCATGAACATATATTCTGTAACGACCCACAGTTTCATTAATTGAAATCCCTCTTGATCTAATTAAATGTCCTTTTATGTGTATATAAAATGTCAAATTATTTGGTTTATGTTAATAATTTTGACTATTGCTAATATAGCCATTGAACAGTGGTCACATGATTAGTATAAATATAGGGCTTTAAAAAAATCCAATTTTACTCAGACAAAGGAAGCGATGGCCTCATCCAATAGAATTGCCCCATACAAGCCCATTTTTCAGAGCTCGGAAAAGAGGTGGAATCCTTGGGCTTCGCTCTTGACCAGTCCCAAACTGAGCTTCATCATATTAAGCTCGAATGGGACCGTCTATGGGAGAAGTGTAATTTGATAGAAATTACCACGCGAGCGATGTTATCTGAGCCACCCCCAGAGTCTGTCACCATCGCACACCTTACCCTTAGGTCTTATGCGGCTTTTTTAAGGGGTTATGTCACAAATAAATAGTACAATGTTCATATAAATTATTTTTTTGTATATAATAATGATTATACATTCTTGTAATTATTGATACATTGTAAATAGTTTTTAAAGTACAAATTATGTTTTTAGTAATTATTTAATTAAGAATTATATTTTTTAAAATTAAGGGATTTTGGAATTAAAAAATATTTTAATAAAATATGAATATTATTATTTATTTAATTTTTATAAAATATAAATGATCTTATAATTTTATGAATGCAATTTTAATTTTTATTAATGTTTGAAAGCCATTTCTGTCAAAACCCGTGTATTTTGATAAATGTCGGTTTTCATTTCAAAAGTGAAAAATAATATATTTATAAAATTATTTAGATAAAATAAATTTTATTTCTGGAATCAGGATGTCAAAATTATCCAATGGTGAATTTTTCATAATTTTCTAAGACAGTCAAATGTTTGGGTCAAAAATTAAATACCGTTTAAATATATAATGTGTTTTATGTAATAATAATGACCCAATAGTGATGTAATAAAATACTATAATCTTTATGTTCGGCCAATATATGTTTTAACATTAAAATAATGTGATTTTGTGTTTGTTTGACTTACTGTTCAAAGCATTAATGAACCCCTAAAGACTTATTAAACACCTTGTCTTTTTAAATTAATTTACATAGGAGTATAACTCACCTCCACATAATCAACCATATTATTTTAAGAATTTCGGACTTTGGCCTTGTAAAATATTGTTTCCCTCTTCCCTTTTCCAAAAACCATGGGCAATAACCATGTGACTATTTGTGGTTTGGATTAATTTAATGTAAGGGGACCCAAACCTAAATAATAAAGAATTCACTCATATTTCCTATATAAACCCTCCCAATATCCCACTTCCTCCTCACTCAAAGCCTTTAGAGTTCATCCAACCTCTGACCTACTCTCTCTAGAATCCTCCCAAGGTTCCCCAAGCTCCCACGAAGCCTCTCACAAGCCTCTCTCTAGCCTTTGGAAGCACACTTCCAAGTAGGGGTGTTTTTCTTCCTTTCCCATGTTTTGTCAAAAACAATTTAAGATATTTTTTCCATTTAATTTCAATTATGAATGTTGGGGTATGGTTTAAAACCTCCCCCATACTGCTCTATTTATGTTTGAATGATGGGAGACCCCTTTCTCTCTCATTAAATGCCTCCCATGTACACCTGTTACTGTGCCAAAATTCTGAAAGGAACTTCTCTCTCCTCTTTTACATTCAAGCAATACTTTTGTATGATGAATCTAAATTCCATTACAATTGTAGGGACATGTATCTATATGACCAAGTTACTATCAATTAAATTTAAATATGATGATACACCCCTTTATCTCTCATCAACCATTTTTATGAATTCTTATGTCACGCCGTTACGCTGCTGAACTTGCACCAATTTTCTAAGACAATGCCATTATATAGTGAATACCATTCCAATTTATCCATCAAGGGTATTCACCTTTATGGACATTTTTTTATTGATTATAATTTCTCATGTATGAATTCCACATTCCTTTATCGTGTAATAAATTATTAAGCTTTTTGAATAAATGTTTTATGATCCATGTGGCACACTTATGCATGAAATGAAATGTTTAAGAAGGGTGCGCCCTTATAGCGCTCCAATGCATTTGGTAAAGTACAGTATCATGATAAGTCATGTGAAATTAGATTTGAATCATTCTAATTCAATTTAAATGAGGGTTTACTTTTGCTTCATGTTCAATGAGGATTTACCCATGCTCTTTGTGCAATGAGCCTTGGCTCATGCAAATTCCATGTTAAGTGTTGTTTCCACATTTCCATGTTATGATTATCATGATTTATCATAACTTTATGTTCATGTTACTCTTGTACCCTATTGATATGCCTAATGTCTATAAGTTATTTTACTCCTCTTGTTATTCCATGTGTATTCCCTTACTGGGATTTATAGCTCACCCTTTTCTTATGCATGTCCTCAGGTTATCCCATACAACGCTATGTACGAGGGAATGTAGTGGTCATGTAAAGGATGTTTTCAATAAGGATGTTGTATTTCATTTTTCAAGTTTTTATGTAATGATCTTAAGCCCCAATGACACTAAACCTCTCGTTTTTCTTTGTTTTATCAAGTGAAGTTTTATGTAATAAATCATGTTTAAGTTGTAATAAAAAGCAAGGTTGTCATAGTTGGTATTAGATGATAGGTTTAGTTACATTTGGGATTAGGATTATAAAACCATAGTAAATCCTCATAGGCAAGACTAAGTATAATAAAAACATACCTAATTTTTGGTATGTACCGAGTAAGTGGTTTATCATGAAAATACATCATTTTCTAGATATGAGAAGGTAGAGGCGGCTCTGGCACATATGTATCCTAGGGGTAAAACCTGAAAACATGGCTTTGAGCTAGACTTGAACGGGAACTGGTGAACGACAACAGGACTTACTGATCTCTTGGTTATGACACTCCTGGGGGATATGTTTTGATAAATTCAAGGGCTTAGTATGAACCATTATTAAGGGAATTAAGAAAAATTCCCCAATGAATATATATTAGAAAGTAGATCATGAAAAGCCTTGACTGAAGCCTATAGACTCATGAGTTAAGGAAATAAAAGTTTATTTATAAGTCATCAACTTTTTTCATTGGATTACCCTTTATGTGTTACCCCTAAATTTCCTTTTATTCCAGCCAATGGCCAGTAATTAGAGGACTCGGGCAAACAACTGTTGTCAAGATTAGTGTGATGACTGTACTAATGGGATTCCCAATACAATGGGAGCGGGAATCGCGAACTTTGTCACACTTATCTCTCAGAAAACTCATGTTTTTATTAGAAACATGGGTCAAGAGGAACGTTCAACCCCCCCCCCTGAGAAATAACAAGTCGTTATTGAGAGATTCATCAGAAAAAGGCCTCCTACTTTTTGTGGATCATCTGATCCCACGATCGCTGAATAATGGATAAAATCCATTTTAAAGAACTTTTCAATCCTGCAATGTTATGAACAAGAGAAGGTTCTCCTAGTGGCTTATCATATGGAGGGTGAAACTGATCAATGGTGTATGTTGATAAAAAATACGATGCCTGAGAAGGAGATCAAGGCATTGGAATGGAAGGATTTCTAGAAGATTTTCTTCGATAAATATTTTCCGCGCACCCTCCGACATAAAATGGAAAGGGAAATCCTTTACATCAAGAAAAAAGACAAATAATCTACTGGAGCGTACGAGGAAAACTTCACAAGGCTTGAATAATACGCTTCTGGAATTGTCGTTACCCTAGAATGCAAAGTTGATCGCTTCTTTGGTGGGCTGAAGCGTAGCCTACAGAATGAATTGGCGATCAATGACTTTGACATCTCTGAGGAAATTGTCTAATGTGTCATCAAGGTCGAAATGGAGATCGAAGAATCACAGGGGTATCATGGGGATAAGAAGCGTAAGGTGGACTTCAATGCTGGTGGTACGATTGATAAATCCAACGGTGCTAAGAAGATCCAGCACCCCACTTTTCAAAAGTGCGGAAAGAACCACCATGGAAATTTCCATAAAGTGATGAGGAAATGCTTCATGTGTGGAAGAGAAGGGAATCTAGTTGTTAACTGTCGGCAAGTAAGACCCATGACTGCGAAAAAGGAGAGGAATGATCTGTTCGAACCTCAATGCGTTGTTCAATTCTACAAATTCAAAGAATCAGGTCAGTTTGCAAATCAGTGCCCTAATCCAAGGGTTTTTTGAGGCAACTAACAACCTCCAAGGCAGCAAGGAGGAGCTTTTTCCATCACTTCTACCGAAGTGAACCCCGACAACGAAGTGCTGACAGGTACGCTAGTTATTCATTCAAGAATAGAAAACATACTTTTTGATTCAAGTTCTACGCATTATTTTATATCTCGAAAGATTAGTAGAACAATCCTAGCACCACTACAAATCATTGAAGTGAAGATGTCGGTGAGTACGGAAAATGGGGTAATCATTGCATCCCATGAATATAAGTCCTCCCCAGTTATAATCTGTGGATTGAATTTCCCAGAGAACCTTGTCATACTCCCTCTGGTGTAATTTGATGAAAGTATTGGCATGGATTGTCTTTCCTAATATATAGCCAACATAAATTGTCGGGAGAGGGAAATCACACTCCATATGGAGAATCGACCCTCAATTGTTTACATGATTAAGGAGGAAGATGAATCTCCTTTAGCTCCATCATCACAAGCATGGATATTACTACACTATGAGCATTCATATTTGGCTCAGATGATTGAGTCCAATGAAGAAATCATCCTTGAAGAAATTCCTATTGTGAGGGAATTCACTGAAGTGTTTCCCGAGGAACTGCCCGATCTTCCTCCTAGAAGAGATGTTGATTTCTCAATTGCACATATACCTGAGGATTTACCAATATCCAAGACTCCATATAGAATGTCTATTTTAGATCTTGAAGAGATGATGAAACAGCTACAGGAGAATCTAGATAAATGGTTTATACGCCCATGTGCTTCTCCATGGGGTGCACCAGTCCTCTTCATCAAGAAGAAGGATGGGTCAATGTGGCATTGCATTGATTATCGTGAACTTAACAAAATCACAATAAATAACAAGTATCTTCTCCCAAGAATTGATGACTTGTTCGATCAGCTGTGAGGAGAACAATACTTCTCTACGGTGGACTTGCGTTCAGGATATTATCATGTACGAGTGAATAAGGAAGACATCCCCAATACTGCTTTTCGCACAAAATACGAGCACTATAAATTCATAGTAATGCCTTTCGGACTCACTAATGTTCCAGAAATATTCATGGACTTAATGAATAGAGTATTTAGATATTACCTAGACAAATTTGTGGTAGTTTTTGTAGATGATATTCTAATATACTCCAAAACCAAGGAGGATCATGAGGAGCATTTAAGAACTGTATTGAAGACATTGTGCAAGGATAAGCTCTATGCAAAGTACAGCGAGTGTGAGTTCTAGTGGAAGGAAGTCTCATTCATTGGCCATATCATCCCAAGCAATGGGATATCTATGGATCCCTCCAAAACCGATGCAATTTAGGGATGGACGAGGCCATCATCGGTAATGGATATCCGTAGCTTCTTAGGGTTAGCTGGATATTATCGACGATTTGTGAGAAATTTCTCACGATTTTACAACCCTATTACCAAGATAACTCGAAAGGGAGTAAAGTTTTCATGGAGTGATGAATGTGAATAAAGCATCAAGTAGTGGAAAAGGAAGCTTATCACTATGCCTGTGCTCACATTACCCATAAGTGGGGAACTTTTTTTCAGTGATTCTTCAAAGAAGGGCTTAGGCTCTGTGCTAATTCAAGATGATAATGTTATATCCTATGCCTCAAGGCAGTGGAAAATTCATGAGTGAAACTGTACAACTCATGATCTGGTGTTGGCGGTGGTGATGTTTGCCTTGAAAATCTGGCGGCATTATCTCTATGGAGAGAAATGTGAGATATATAGTGACCACAAGAGTCTTAAATATATATTCACATGGAAAGAGCTTATTATTCACTAGAGAAGATGGATATAGCACATCAAGGATTATGACTATTCGATCCATTACCACCCTGGGAAAGCAAACAAGGTGGCAGATGCCCTAAGTAGAAAGGACCCAACGATTTTATCAATGATGAGAATTGAGAAGGATCCAATCATCTTAGACTTGATGGAGATGGACATGGGAATCGTAAATAAGGGAACATTATAAATCCATTCAAAAATGATTGCTCAACCATCTATTTTGGAAAGGTTAAAGGATACTCAAAAGGATGATGTGGGAATTCAGAATAAAGTGGGAGCTATCGAGAAAGGGAAATCCTCGGTGTTTAATTTTAATGAAGATGGAATTGTATGGTTTGGGAAAATACTATGTGTTCCATAAAGTCCGGAGCTGAAGAAGGATCTTTTGGATGATGCACATAGTTCAAATATCTTTATTCACCCAGGGAGCACAAAGATGTATCGAGATATCCTGGAAATCTTTTGGTTGGATAATATGAAGAAGGAGATCTCTGAATATACATCAAAGTACCTTGTGTTCCATCAAGTGAAGGAAAAGAGGTAGATGTCTAAGGGGATGATGCAACCATTTGCCCATACCAGAATGGAAATGGGAGAACATCACCATTAACTTTGTCACCTTAATTCTGAGGACATCCAAAGGAAACAATGTAATCTGGGTTACTATTGATCATCTTACAATAATTTCACACTTCATTGCTTTCAGGAGGATTTCTCATTGGATCAACTGGCACGGATATGTATCAGGGAAGTGGTAAGGTTGGATGTAGTACCACTATATATTGTGTATGATCGAGATCCAAGATTCACCTCTATGTTTTTGAAGAGTCTTCAACATGCTCTGAATACTGAACTAAACTTCAGTACGACCTATCATCCTCAAATTGACGGCCAATCGAAGTAGACTATCCAAACACTTGAGGACATGTCGAGAGCATTCTCAATGAACATTAAAGGAGGATGGGATAAACATCTTCCTCTGGTTGAGTTCTCTTATAATTGTAGTTTCCAATCAAGCATCTAAATTGAACTATATGAATCCCTTTATGAGAAATGGAGAAGAACACCAGAGTTTTGCGATGTGGTTGGTGAATGTAAGCAGCTTGGACCAGAAATGGTAGAGGAAATGGTGGAGAAGGTGAAAACCATTCAGCATCATATCAAGGTAGTCCAGAGTCAACAGAAGTGTTATACAGATAATCATAGACGAGACATTGAGTCTAAAGTTGGAGACTTGGTTTTTCTACGCATATCATTATGGAAGAAGGTCATGAGGTCTGGAAAGAAAGGGAAGTTAAGTCCATTGTACATCTACCCCTTCAAGATTTTAAATCGTGTTGGGGCTGTGGCCTATCGACTAGCACTTCCACCTACTATGGCCAATGCACATGATGTATTTAATATATCCCTCTTAAGGAAGTACATAGCATACCCTTCACATGTACTCTCGTCTGAGGTGGTACAATTGGAAGATTATCTTTCTTATGAGGATAAACCAATGAAGATCTTAAATTGTCGAGAAAAGGAAAATTTCGAGGGTGAAATTTTTTAAGGGGGGAATATTTTAATGACCCAAAGTATCATTAATGGAAATCCCTCTTGATCTAATTAAATGTATTTTTATGTTTATATGAAATGTCAACTTCTTTGGTTTTCTGTTACGAATTTTGACCGTTGCAAATATAGTGGTTGAACAATGATCACATGATTAGTATAAATATAAGGCATTAACGAATCCAAATTTACTCAGACAAAGGAAGCAATGGCCTTATCCAGTAGAATTTTCCCATACGAAGCCCATTTGTCGGAGCTCGAAAAAGAGGTGGCATCCTTGGGATTCTCTCTTGACCAAGACCAAGCTGAGCTTCATCATTTCAAGCTCGAAGAGGACCATCTACGTGAGAAGTGTATGTTGATTGAAATTACCACTCTAGCGATGTTATCCGAGCCACCCCAAGAGTTTTTCATTATCGCACACCTTACCCTTAGGTCTTATGCGGCTGTTTTAAGTGGTTATGTAAAAAATAAATAGTACAATGTTAATATACATTATTTTTTTGTATATAATAATGAATATACTTTCTTGTCATTATTGATACATTGTAAATAGTTTTTAATGTACAAATAATGTTTTTAGTTATTATGTAATTAAGAATTATATTATATTAAATTAATGTATTTTTGTATTAAATAATATTTTAATAAAATAATAATATTATTATTAAATTAATTTTTATTAAATATAAATGATCTTATAATTTTATGAATGTATTTGTAATTTTTATTAAGGTTTGAAAGCCATTTCTGTCAAAACCAGTGAATTTTCGATAAATGTCAGTTTTCATTATAAAAGGGAAAATTAACATATTAATAAAATTATTTAGATAAAATAAATGTTATTTTTGAAATCAGGATGTCAAAATTATTCAACGGTGAATTTTTCATAATTTTCTGAGACAGCCATATTTTTGGGTAAAAATATTAAATACCGTTTAAATATATAATGTGATTTATGACATCATAATGACCCAATAGTTATGTAATAAAATACATTAATCTTTATTTTCGGCCAATATATGTTTTAAAATTAAAATAATGTGATTTTGGGTTTGTTTGACTTACTTTCCAAAGCATTATTTCACCCCTCAAGACTTATTAAACACCTTGTCTTTTTAAATTAATTTTCATGAGAGTATAACTCACCTTCACATAAGAAACCCTATTATTTTAAGAATTTCGGACTCTGTCTTTATAAAATATTGTTTTACTCATCCATTTGCCAAAAAACATGGGCCAAAACCATGGGATGGTGTGTGGTTTGGATTAATTTAATGTAAGGGGACCCAAACATAAATAATATAAAATTCCCTCGCCTTTCATATATAAACCCACCCATGCTCCCACTTCCTCCTCACTCAAAGACTTTGGAGTTCGTCCAACCTCTGCCCTACTCTCTTTAGAATCCTCCCAAGGTTCCTCATTTTCCCAAGAAGCCTCTCACAAGCCTCTCTCTATCCTTTGGAATCATACTTCCAAGAAAGGGTTTTATCTTCGTTTCTCATTTTTGTCCAATTTTCTATAAGTTGTTTTTCCCATTTAGTTTCAATTATGAATGTTGGGGTATGTTTTTCACCTCCCTCATACTGCCCTATTTATGTTTGAATAATGGGATACCCCTTTCTCTCTGATTAAATGCCTCCAATGTACACCTGCTACTATGCCGAAATTCCGAAAGGAACTTCTCTCTCCTCTTTTACATTCAAGAAATAATTTTGTATCATTAATATTAATTAATTTAAATTTATGGGACATGTTTCTATATGAACTCCTTACTGTAAATTTCATTTAAATATGATGAGACACCCCTTTCTCTATCATCAACCATTTTTATGAATTCTTATGTCATGTCGTTACGTTGCCGAAATTGCACCAATTTTCTAACCCAATGCCATTGTGTAGTGAATTCTATGCCAATTTATCCATCAAGGGTATTCTAATTTATGCACATTTACATATTGATTATAATGTCTCATGTATGAATTCCACATTCCTTTATCATGGAATAAATGATTTATGTTTTATGAATCAATGTTTTATGATCCATGTGGCACACTTATTCATGAAATGAACTGTTTAAGAAGGGTGTGCCCTTATAGCGCTCCAATGCATTATGTAAAGTATAGTATCATGATTCATCATGTAAAATGAGTGTTGACTGATGCTAATTCAAGTGCAACTAGGGTTTAACCATGCTTCATGTGCAATGAGGATTTACTCATGCTCTATGTTCAATGAGCCTTGGCTCATGCTAATTCCATGTTAAGTGTTGTTTCCACATATCCATGTTATGATTATCATGCTTTATCATGACTTTATGTTCATGTTTCTCTTGTGCTCTATTGATATGCCTAATGTCTAACATGTATTTTACACCACATGTTATTCCATGTGTAATCCCTTACTAGGCTTTATAGATCACCCTTTTCTTATGCATGTCCTCAGGTTATCCCATACAATACTAAGTATGAGGGAATGTAGTGGTCATGTAATGGAAGTTTTCAATAATGATATTTTATTTCATGTTTCATGTTTTTATGTAATGATCCTATGCCCCAAAGACACTAAACTTCTCGATCATCTTTGGTATATGAAGTGATGTTTCATGTAATAAATCAGGTTTAAGTTGTAATAAAAAGAAGGGTTGTCATATATTCTATATAATGAATCATAAAAAATCAATAAAAAATAAACATAAGATTGACCCATGGAAATAAATGGGCATCATATTAATTTTAGAAAAAATAATAAATTGTTGAATCATAAAATTTTTAATGAATGAAATGAGTTGAATCATACATGTCAATTTATTTTGACAAATACACTGATTTCATTTTTTGGGATGTCAAAATGAATTGAAAACATGCAAAAATAATATTTAATAAACATTTGAATTGGAACATTTCAGTTGATTTAAATGAAAATATTAATGTGATGTTTAAATAGAAAAAGGAATAATATTTTATAGAAAAACACATGTAAACAAGAATGGGTTCATAATTAAAAAATTTATTTTAGAATATTAATTATGTCTTAAAAAATTATAGAGTGAACTTGTAATTGGGTAAGAATTCAGGATGTTCCATTAAATCAGGCTTGGTTATCTGAAATAATAGAGTAGAGAACCTTTCAGTATATAGAAGAAAATGAAGGATGAATGGATATTGATATATTATTTTAGATCATATCAAAATAATTTATAATATGTATATAAAAATTATATATTATCTCATTTGTGTAAAAAGAGTCAATGAGTAACCCGAATGAATAATAGAGGCTCAGGTAGAAGACATTTCCTTATGTATGAAACGATTTTTCACTTGACCGTAATGTTGCATTTAATAAAATTGGATTCATTCATTAATAATTCCCGAATAATTTATACATTTACATGATCTGTTATATATATATTAATTTCATTTATGGATTTTTTTTGTGTTAAGAGATTCAATTTCATCGTTTGGGATTGTTGATTTCTTGTGTTTTTATTACCCTTTTACTTGTATAAGTGTATTGAGGATCCTGTAGAATGAGAATAGTTGTCCAGAAATGATGTTATATGTTATTAATGAACTTATATAATATTAAAATACCATTTTTTCTTTATTTGAGGAGGTTTCATTAGATAAATCATTAATGATAATCATTTTGATTAATTTATCATTTCTTAATCACAACAAACACATTTTGTTTCTTAAATAAATTTCATGTCTAAAAATTTTTTCTATAACATTACATATGATATAATATATATATTATAATCTATTTCAACCATAAAAATGGTATCATGACCAGCCTTGAAGTTTGAATCGAATGATGAAAGCACGTCATCCACGAAGGTGGTAAATCCACACCTCACAGATGATGTTTTCATTAATAATATAAAAGAAATTTGAGAAGATATTTGATAAATAATTATTGCATAAACATGATAAAATCCAATTATACGTAAGATACTGTATTTTTCATGCCTCTTGGTTAAAGGGAGGTGAGGAGAGAAAAAGAAAATTAAGGAATATGAAAAGAAATTGAATGAAAATGGAAGAGGGTTTTACTTCTTGATTCCTTCTTCATAACAACCTCAATAGGGAATTTGGTTAGGTATTTTGTACAAAATAAATATATTGGAGGTGGGGAAAAGGTTTCAGAAGAGTATTGGTCTGAATTTGGAAAATTATTAAGTATTTAGAGGTGTGAGGAGATGAGGTGGTGGGTGGTGATATTTATAGTGGTGGAGGGGGTGTTTTTTAATATTTTAAACAGTATTTTATTATTTTTATCGATAAAAGAAATAGTGTTTATTATTGTGACTAAATACATAAATTAGTTCATGTGAGATAGATATAATGTCATTTCATCATTACTAAATCATATATGACTCTATAAGTCAAGTATTTAGTATTTATTGTAAATTATAGTATTTTACTACTCACAAAAAAATCAAGTATTTTATAAAAATCACAAAAATTAAGACTAACAATTTTTGAACATGAATAATTGAGAAATCACATAAATTTTATGAAAATTATTTTCTAAATTTGATAAATATAATTTATAATTATAATCATCATTTACATGGAAAACTAAAAATTTAAATTTATACTGCTTCTCTATCACTTGAGAAATTAAACAGGGTCTCGTAGAATTATCTTATAACATTATGAAAAACAAATACTAATTTATAATAAAATTTTATAAAAATAATTTATCATTAAACTATTAAATTAATTAAAAAATTTAAGTAAATATTTATGACCTATGAAAATAAAAAGATAAAATTAATATTTTTTAAAAAATTAATTTACTTATACTATGGTATATTTATATCATATTGTCACTTATAATATGAATATATCTTTTTTATCCTTTAATTGGTGAGGATACTATTCAATTGGAAAATTAACTACTCATAAGGGTCACATTACTATTCCAAAGATCGAGTTAAAATTTCAATAGTATAGGTTCATTAATTCTATAAATGCTTCTTATTTCATTCATTCATCATTTATAAAGGATTTATTATACACTATATGTTTTTATATCATATTAAATAAATATAATATGGGAATTTTTATTGATAAAACATTTGGTTGTTACATTATTCCCCCCTTATAAAATATCTCCCTCAAAATTTATTTTTACATAATAAGGTGAAAACATGAGTCAATACATTTCTTTCATCACTTTCTTTGGTTCCCAGGACACTTCATTGTACTTATGGTACCACTATATTACTTTGATATGTTGAGTAGTCTTGTTGCATAGATCTTTATCTCTAAAATCCAAGATCTTCATTGGTTTCTCCTTGTAAAAAAGATCATTCTATTACTTTACCACATCTGAAGTCAATACATTGGAAGGATCTTGTATGTACTTCCTTATGATGGATACATGGAATGCATCGTCTACTTTATACATGGTTGGTGGATGATATACTCAATATGAAAGAACCTCAAAATGATAAAGAATTTCGAAGTGAATGATGTACATGGGACTTATCATCCCTTTCTTCCTAAATCTCATGATCATCTTCCATGGGAATATTCAGAAGAATATCATGTCCCAGACATTAAACAGATGGTCTCATCGATGATTATCTACATAGCTCTTTTGATGACTTTGGGAGAACCTAATATACTACATCATGGTTTTCAAATTCTATTACATTTTTTCCAAAAATTTTGGTCCTAGTTTCTTATGTTTACCGACAACATCTCTGCATGACAATGTTGTGGACATTTTCCCATAAAGGGATTCATATAGAGCCATTTGTATGCTCAATTGATAACAATTGTTGTTAAATAACTCAACCAGATATAGATAATGGTCTATTCCGCCTTCGAATTCCTTATATTATTCTCTCAACATGTCCTATAGTGTCTATATAGTCCTCTTAGATTGACAATAAGTTTTAGGTTGATAAGATGTGCTAATGTTAATCTCAGTGCTTTGTAAATGTCAGACACATTTCCATAACATTTAGGTTATTCTTGGATCTAGATCAGATTAAATCGATAGTGGAACTCCGTGAATCCTTCCCTCTTCATTGATATATATCCGTGCAAGTTAATCTAGTGAGAAGTCCTCTTAAATTGTGATAAAGTGAGATATCATTGTAAGATGATCCACAATAACCCACATCATGTTGTTTCCTCTAGATGTATTTTGAATTCTACTAAAATAGTCCATGGTTATGTTCTCCCACTTACATGATGGTGTGGATAATGTTTACATCATTCCTTGAGACCTTTTCCTTTTTTTATTCACATACTGACATACCAAGCACTTTTATGTATATTTAGATATCACCTTTTTCATATTGTTCCACCCAAAGCTCTCCCATAGATCACAATACATCTTTGTGCTCCTGGGGTGAATAAATAAGGTTGAGTTGTTTGCATCAATCATAAGCATTTTTTATCTCTATATTGGATGGTACACATAATCATGATCCAAATATTACGACTCTAGGGTCACCAATCTTTAATTTGGAGGATAATTAAGTGATTGCCCGATCGACATCCCCAATGCTTTGAGAGTTGGAGTTTAAAATTTCATGTAAATTATTATAACTTTATCCCTAGTTATAAATATTAACCTGAATAATGTGGAACATCCTCCTTCACCAATGAGGGAGTAACTGGAAATCTAGTGTTTTATATAGTGACAACCAGTAATGTTTAGTTGATCTATCAAGCGTCTAGTTTCAGAATTGTGGATCAACTCAATGGGTAAAATATTTTCTATGTTTCACTATTCCAATATGGAGAATGTGACTCTATGTATATACCGTCACGATAGAGAGGTCGACCAAAAGTGGGATTTGATTAAGAACACCAAGCTATGGGATGAAATTAATGTGATGGAGTTGGAATAATTGAAGATAATTTTTCAAAACATGTATTTCTATCGAACTCTTAGAACAAATATAGATTGATAATTCATAGGGATTGATAAAAATGGAGGAGAATCATTCACATCATATGAATAATATTTCACATGGCTTGTATGGTAAAATTCAGGTTTTGTTAGCAACAATGATAGAAAAATTGATAAATTCGTTAGTGTTTTTAAACCACACCATCAAAAGGATCATCCAATTCAAGATACAGGTAGTTATGAAGATGTTTTTTGATGTGGAATCAATGTGGGGATAACATTTGGAGAATGGACCTATGGCAATGGAGATATGAAAATAATATAGAGTTTCTTTCCCAAGGATCTAATGAGAAAAGCGAAATGAAAATTCAACCACCCACATGTCAAAAACGAGGAATGAAGCATCATGGGAACTGCCTAAATTTTATGTGGAAATGCTTCATGTATGGTAGAGAAGTCCATAAAGATCATGAATATTGAAAAGAAATGATGAATTGGGAAAATGTGGAGGATGATATGAGATAACCACACATAGTTCAATGCTATATCTATAAGTAGAAAGGAAACTATACAATCTGGTAAACTAAACCCCGAGTCCTTTAGGGTAATTAAAGTAAGTAGCCACCAAATCCAAATGATCAATGAAATAATTATTCCATCACTACTAATTCTGTATCGATATAAAACGAATGTGTTCAAGGTACACTTCATATTCACTCATTAATGGAAAAATTAATATTGTATTTTAGTTCTATGAATTCATTTATATCATGAATTTTTTATAGAACTATTAAATAGAGGCCTCGAAAAATTTAGGTTGATATATCTATAAAAAAACTAAGTGGTGGGATCATTGAAACCTAAGTGTTGGAATCTTATCCTTTTGGCCTATGTGGAAATATTCTTTTAGAAAATCTTTTTATAATTCCCTTGGTGTATTTCAAAGCTATATTGGGGATAGATAGACTCTCATTATATATTTAAGGCTTTAATTATTGTCAAAAGGAAATAGATTTTCATATTTTGAATCAACCTATCATCCTCTACAAATTAAAAGAATTTCCTGAATCTCATTTGAATAAACCTTAAACTATGTGGGATTTGGTTCCCTGTGACGAATCATACCTCACTCAGATGGTTGAGTCAATGAAAGGTATCAACTTAGGTAAAATGACCATTACAAATAAATACAATGATTTATTTTCTACAGAGTTTCCTAGACTACCCCCAAATCACGAGGTAGAGTTCCCAATAGAACTCATAATTGGAGGTAATCCTATCTCATAGAGCCCTTATAGTATGGCTCATATTAAACTGGAGTTATTAAATAAGTAACCATAAGAGAACTAGGGAAAAGGGTTCATACAACTCGGTGTTTAATATTGGGGTGCGCTAGTACTCATTTTCATGAATAAGGAAAGAACAATGTGGTTGTGTATCAATTATTGGGAACTCAATAAGATCACTATAATGAACAAGTGTCCTCCCCCAAATATTGATGACATGTTTGATTAGTTGAGAGGAGATCTATACTTATCAAAGGTGGATCTCTATTCTGGATATTATCATCTAAAGTTGAAGAAGGAATCTATTCCTAATACACCCTTCCATAAAATTTATGGATAATATGATTTTCTGGTGATTCCCATTAGTATATTAATGTGCATGTAATCTTTATGGATGTTATGAATTGATTATTTAGAAATAACATCGAAAAATTTGTGTATGTGTTTATTGATTACATTTTCATCTACTTAAAGAGAAAAGTGGAATGTGAAGAACAAATATGGATTGTATTGGTGACAATGATGAAGGAGAAGTTGTATTCCAAGTTTAAAATGTGTAAATTTTGGATTTAGAAAGTCACATTATTTGGACATGTTATCACAATTGAAGGAATTTCTATGGACCCTTAAAAAACCAAGGTAATTGAGTAATGGCCCATACCCTTTGGGGTAACATAAATCTAAATTTGTTAGGGACTAATAGGGTACTATACACCTTTGGTGAGTAATTTTGCAAGATTTTCCTGAATGAAAACAATGATAGCATGGAAAGGGGTACCGTTTGTTTGTATGAAAGAATGTGAGGAAATATTTAAGGAGATAAAGATAATGTTGATAACTTTATCTGTTCTCACATTACAGAAAGGTGGAGAATGTTTTTTTGATATACAATGATACTTACAAGAATGGATTGGGTTGTGTACTCATTTACAATTATAATGTGATTTTTATGCCTCATTAATGTTTAATATCCATGATCAAAACTACCTGACGCATGATCTACAACAACTAGTTGTGTTTTTTTCCGTGAAAATCTATAGATACTACCTCTATGGTGAGAAGCGTGAAAAATATTATAATAACAAGATCCTAAATTATATATTCACACATAATAAGATCAAAATATATCATAGGAGATGGTTATATCGATTCATATATTATGATTTCTCTATTCATTACCATCCTATAAAAGATAACATGGTAGTTGATGCTCTTAGTAATAAATAATCTCCTAATCTATAAATGATTTGGATTGATAAAGAAACTATCTTCATGGGTATGCAATTGATGGATTCAGAAATCATAATAGTTGGGCACACATCATACCCTACACAAATGATTTTCCAACCATTTATCCAAGAGATGATTAAGAAGGTATAAATGGAAGATCTAGAGATAAAAATGTTTTTTAATTTTGTAATGGAAGGAAAGATGAATGAGTTCCATATCGATGATGATGGTGCAATTTTCTTTGGTAAAATCATTTTTTCACCTTAATAACCTATGATAAATAAGTATCTATCAGAAAATGAACATAACTCCTCTTTCCCTATCTATTCATGGTGTACCAATATGTATTGTGATATCAATGAATACTTCGCATGGGATAACATTAAGAAAGTGATTACATAATATATATAAAGGTGTTTAATATGTTAGAAAGTAAATGATGGGTGACATATTTCTAAAGGGATTATTCAACCATTGGCTATAACCATGTGGAAATAAGATAATGAAACATTGGACATTATCACGGGTCTCTCAGAGACATCCAGAGGAAATAATGCGATATGGGTTTTGGTGGACCGGCTCACCAAGACATCATAATTTATCTCTATTTGGGATGATCTACATATTGAAAAAATATCAAGGATATATTTGGTGAAAGTGGAGATACAACATGGGGTTCCCATTTTAATTGTCTCTGATTTTGATCCTAGGTTCACATCAAAAATTGGGTGGATTTTTCAACATGATTTTGGTACAATGATAAATTTTAACGCAACTTATCATCCCAAAATTGATGGCCAATCTAAAATTTATATTACGATAGTCAAAGATATTATAGTATCATACTCTTTTGAATTTAAATGTGGATTGATCAACATATCCCATTGATAGAGTTCTAATACAACAACAAATTCCACTTGATTATTCTTATAGATTAATAGAATGATATGTATAAACAATGATGAATAAATCCAACCTCTCAAATGAAGTTGGAAAAAGAAAGATACTTGAACCTAACATTGTTCAAGAGATGGTAGAGAACTCCCAAGCCATCTTGCAATATATCAAAACTAATCAATGTTGAAAAAATATTTATTCTAACAATCATCGATGGGACTTCGAGTGTGATGTTTGAGAGAAGGTCTTCCTTAGAATATCTCCATGGAAGATATTTATACATTTTGGAAAGAAAGGGAAGCTAATACCAAGGTACATTGGCCCCTTTAACATCCTTGATCACATCTGATATGTCGCTATCAGTTTTAACTACCACCAAATAAGGCTTATGTTAATGAAGTGTTATGTGTATCTCTCTCCTAGAAGTACATACCATATCACTCACATGTATTTCACCCAGAGGTGGTATAAGTATAAGATGATGTATTATATGAGGAAGATCCATAAAAGATTCTAGATAAGATGGATATGGTTCTACACAACAAGAAAACCCAGCTTTTCAAAGTGTTTTGGAGGAATCATAAGTATTAAGAAGTAAATAATAGTTGATGGAAGCGATTAAAGAGAAGAACCATCACCTATTTATGCGAAATGAAATTTTGAGGGTGAAATTTCAAATGGGAGGAAGAATCTAAGGACCCATTTTTTCAATTATTATAGTAATTTCACACAGTATAAATCACAAAAAATAGATTAGAGGCCAAAAAACATTATGAATGAAGAATTAATGAAATTACAAGTGTTTCTTGAAGTTAGGGAACCAATACTGATGAAATAATATGTTGATCTCATGAATAGTAGACTAACCCATGAATGTATAAATAAAATTTTAGAATCTTATAAGTGAAAATATTATATAATGATATCATAGTATAAGTATTTAAATATTTTAAAAATTATTAATTATGTTTTAGTTTTTTATAATTCACAAATTTTTAATTGCAATTTTATGATTAATTTAATTATTTAAAAAAATATTTTCACAAAATGTATTCATAAATAAATATTTTTAATATATTATTAATAAAATACAATTTTATGAGACATTATGTAATATTTCATAGTGTAAAAAAATCAGTTATAATTTAATAATATGTCTTTTCCTTATTAATGATGATTTTATTTAAAACTATAATTATAATTATTTAGAAAATTATTTTCAGAAAATGGAGTTTGTTTTTTAATTATACACGTCTAAAAATGGTTTGGGTGAATTTTTGGGATTTTTCTGAAATTATATTTTTTTGAATTGTGAAAAACCATAATTTACAATAAATGTTAAATACCTTAATGTTTGATTCATTATAGAGTCATGAATGACGTAGGTGACCATTTGGCCAAACTCAAGTGCTCTAAATATTGTATTTAGTCAAAATAATCGTCAGTATTTCTTGTTTTGTGAAAAATAATAATGTAATGGTTAATATAATAAGAAAACACCCCTCAACATCATCAATATTATCATCTTTATTCAGGAGAAAAACACAAAGACAATAACAAAAGACTTGGAGGGCCTACTTTAATGGACGAAAACACCCCTCTCCCCTACCATTAATACTTCCCCTCACTCCCTCTTCTTTTCATACCTATCAAGATTTTAGATTTTTCAAAATTATGAAAAATACTCCTCGATATGCCCTCCCCCATGTCTGGAAGCTCTTGGCCTCATCAAAATACCATGTCAAGGTTCATTGAGGAAGATATCAAGATGATATTCATGAGTTAAATCCTCTATATTTCTCTATTAATTTCCCTTCGATTTCAATTTATTTTATTATTCTGTCATCACCTCAATTCATAAAAATTTCATTATAAATCTAGAAAAATATATATACTTGAATGATATCATGTTAATTGAATATCCAACATTAATATTTTCCCTCTACCTATTTTATTATAGAAATAAAATCTCTTCCCATGATGTGTCAGTTTATTGATATAATGGGTGATGCACATTCATTTTCCTTTGGCACCTTTATGGTTGTTAATAAAACCATTAAATTGTTTAAAAAATAATTTTATTGTTTATGTTAATCCTTTTTTTTCTAGAAATAAATTGAACTCATAATATTAAATGATAAACCAAAATGAATTCATTATGTTTGAAAAGCCACCCATATTAATCTAAAATGATCATTATTAACATCTATCAAAGGAATTATGCTCATGGAATCTATAAAAATACTTTGTAATATCATTTTACCTTCATTAGGATCATTAATAACACATAATAACAATTCTGACTGTTCATCCTCATTTTAAGTGATCTTCCATTCATGTATACATATGGACAGATCATGAGGACTATGAAGACAAACAAACCCGAATGAACAAATTAAACTATATAAATCATATATAAGACCATAAAATAACATAATAATACCATAATTAATAATATTCAAGAATATCATGTTTTATTATCATTAATTAATGAATATAATGTTATTATATATGACATTGATGTGAAGAAATCATTCAGACACAAGGTTTGGGGAATTCTAAAACCCAACTCTCTTTCCTTGGATATTCCCTATTTGGCCCAATTTTGAGTATGGATATTACTTATATATCATTTTTTCATCATTATCATAAATTTTTAATGATATTAGTTCTTTATAATTAATATTATCAAAAACAAAACGTTTTCTAAAATAATTAATATTTTAAAAAATAGACACTTATCAAGATTGTTTCTTCTTTACACAAAGTTGATGATAATTATATCATAAATGTTATTACCTATTTAATTTGGGAACCAAAAGTATGTAAATTTATGATTATTTAAATGAAACAATCTAATTTACATGGGTTAGTTTATATCCAATATTGATATATGTTCTATGTTTCATTCATGAAAATGTAAATGTTATGATGTGATGGGTGGTCCCATTATCATATAGCTCTCCAATAAATTCGATAATGTGATTTATCTCATGATTAATCTAAAATAAGCATGAACATGATTCTGTATTTGTTAACAACTATGTGTGGTTATTAACCACTAGTAAATGATGTTAAATTTTTATGCACTTCCACATTCAAGTCCTTTTCTTATTGCTTCCTATCTTGTTTATGATCCCAGAACAATGATATGATGATTATTATACTCAACTGAAGTTATATTTTTCATGAAATTTTTAATAAAATTACTTACCTTTTATATTTCCCCCTTTTTATGTATATTCTTAAGTTTTTACATGTAATAATCAGAATTCAAGGGCCAATAAGAAAATAGAGAAGAATGAATTTAATAAATGTTTATGTTTTATTTTTTAGATGTTATATATGGTCCTAAATTTACCAAGATACAGAACCTTTGGATCCTCATTGTGGAATTATATTATGTTTATTATGTTCAAAAAATGTAATATTATTGTATGAAAATGAAGGGTCACAATATGTGACATGATTTATGTTATTAATCATACCATAAGTCAAGTGGTGAAATGAATTCCATAAGTAAACAGACTCTTTCACCTATATTATTAGGCATTTATTAAGAGAAACTGTCACGTTACACATCACATATGTTATTTAAATTATTCATTTTGTTTTTACACATTACTAAAATAATGTAATGATATGGATGGTGAAACATGATCCAATAGGATATGAAAAAGAAAACTACTTATCATTGATTTAATGAAATGTATATCCTATCTTATGAATCTCTATGATTCAATATCGGTTAACCAAAACCTCTTAAATATTAATTTATCTGTTATAACATTATAATAAAATCAATCCTACTGATTTTAAAAGCTTATATAAATTATTTGAAGCATATCCCCTAGGATTTTATAGCTAGGTGTCCATTCTTAGACCCCCTCATTTGGCATCGAGGGAAGATTGTGTTTACTCTCAACTAGACATTTTAAGTGTTATTAAATAAATTTAAGACTATTATATAAAAATTCACAAAAACTATTATTTATATTGGGTTCAATTTCAAAGAAACCACACACTCTATTTGTTAACTAATTTTTTTAGAATTTCTAATATTTAAAATTATCCTTGTGGTTTTCTATATTGTTTTTCAATACTAACACATGAACATTACTAGAAACGTTTCTAATAATAAATATAATAACAAATTTTTATAATAAGTTTTATTTTAATATTTTCAATATAAATATCCACATATTACAATCCAAAACACTCAAGAGTATTACTGTCCTTGGGAAATTTGGGCATATACCATCAACTTAAAAAAATTCAATTACTATTTGAAATTATTTTAATGTGATCTAATATTCCCATGAAATACTAATAATAAATTTGATATCCTTTGGAAATAAAAAATTGGGGATCTATAAAGCCAATTATGGGACTAATCAAAGTGTGAATTATATATATGTGACAAAATAAATATCACAATGACATAAAGGATAATAATATCCTCAATGAATGGAATATATATGATTACATTATAAGATCATGAAATAAATGGAACGTGGAAGCAATATAAAACATGATATCACAACCATAAATCAATGGTCACATATAATACAACATATTATAGTTTGATTTTATAACTAACCAAATAACATGTAATATATCTCATTTGATGAAAAGATTACCCATTGGTTTTGAGTTTTAATTTGGAGAAGCATTTATATGTATAATTATGTGTGTTCAACATAGAATATTCATCTAAAGAAATAATTTCTTCCATAACCCATAGATATTGAGAACGAGTTTTATATAATAGTCATTTTGTTCATCAGATATTAAAGACATATGCTTTTATCATTTTATGCCCATAACATCAGAATGTGAGATTTAAACATGTAAATCCAAAAAATTACATTTATATTTATGTAATTGAATAACATTGTTATTGGGTTTAAAGAATGAAAACAATGTCTTGTAAAATCAAAGAATAATTTTAATAACATATTAGTAATAGAAAATGGATTTTAATATGTGGTTAATGAAAGAAAAATGCAGACTCAACCTCAGAAAACACCATTTGGATAGTAATGGATGATTATAAGTTTATAAAAACATTGTAAAATGAAATTTGTAAATCTTAAATCAAAAGAAGTACATGAAATAATATTTAAGAGTTCAAGATTCTAATATAGAAAATATTGCTTCGTAATATTAGAGGGGTAATTACATGAGATCATTTAATAGTAACAAAATGATTTAATTAATTTGAAAAACAGATTTTGGGACCATATTGTGATCATTGGAGTGAATTAAACGGCTCAAGAGTTGGGTATTTATAGTGAAATGACGATAACTATTTATTGACATCTAAATTTTGTAATTGGAAATCTAGGTTTTGGATAATGGAAAATCATTTGATTACCCTTGGTTTTAGTAAAGGGTTTTGTATGTTTAAGAAATGGGTTTAAGATTTTATTCATAAAAGATCAAATATCAAAATTTTAATATTACATAATTATTATAAAACTATTTTTTTTAACAAAATATAATTTTAAAAAATCTTAATTTTTATTTATGACTTTTGAATATTGATTATCTATTTTGAAAATTTGTTTTTATTAATTAGATTATGCTATATTAATAAAAGAGGATTTTGATTATGTGTTCACATTTAATTAATATAATTTCATAAATAATTATTTATGAATTTAAAAAACAAACGAAAAATGAATTTTTTTTAATCATATAAAAATAACATATTTAAGAAAAAGTATTAAAAAATTTCCAAAACCCAATCTTGAGTTGGTGATTTTTGAAATAATTTTTATTTTTTAAAAAATGAGTTCATATAAATTTAATATAAATTTTTATAAATATAAATTACTTATTAGTTATATGATAATTATTTTTAAATTAAAACACATTATTTATTCACTAGAAAAATTTATTTTTTAAAATATCATACATATTTATGATTATATAATTATGTTATATTACTTTTGAATTTATTTCTAAACATGTATTTAACTATTATAATAGGTATGATTACTATTCTAATTATCATATAACTATCACATTGCAACGATGATGTAATAGATAGATACCAATGGTTATATCACCATTTACACTCTATATGTACTACAAAATTAGGAGACAGTATCATTCCCCACTAATCATGTAAAGGTTCTAAAAATCCATAAATAATGTCTACCATACTACAAATGCTTCTCTTTATTTTTATAGTCTTTATGTAATGTTTTATATTCATGGGGGAATTGAGGATTAAGGAGTTTTCATTAATGTTTTAACTGTTATTTGGTATTTATTTACCTTTTTTATTATTTTCAAATGTTGAAAAATTAATTCCATGATGTGTATTATTCTTGTTCAATGTGTTAGTGTATTGATATTTTTTCCTAATAAAATAATAATTATGAAACGTAAGTTATTTTATTTATAATGAATTTACAACAATCATATGTTATCAAATACATGATATTTATTTAATAATTACTAAATATTGACAAATTTATTATAAATAAAAAAATCTTTGGGTCATTATATTGTTAATATTTAAGATGGAATATTATAAATTAAAATATTGTTTAGTTGATTAGAAATAATTTACACTGGATTAAAATATAATTAATAGAGTATTATAGTTTATTGGTCAAGAATTTGTTTTTTATAATTTTTTTAATTATTATTATTATTAGTGGATTACTCCCATTTAATTTTATGAAGTATTGATATAATAAGAGAGATGACCCCTGGAAATATTATCATTAATTGAAGATGATGATATATAATATCGTAGAGAAATATACAATAGATATTATATATAAATATGGAATCCAATGTTAATAAATGTTACATGCAAGAAATATATCATTCATGTTTTAGGTATCAAGATTCAATGTTTACACAATTTTTATGAAGCAATGTTTGAATTCTCATGACAGAAAAATTAATTACCATTTGGTATGAATATAATTTCTAAAGGAATTTTTTTTCTATAAATTTTGGTGGGATACAATGTGTTATTTCTGTTTGTATTTTTTCATTACATTTTAAGTCATCATAGTTAATATGACCATTAACAATTTTTATGCATCATATCCATCTAACCGAAAGGTATTTGCAGTGTTAATATATGATCCATTTAAAACAATGTAGTCTTTATAATTATTCAAAGAGATATTGGTTTTTGACTTATCCCTTGAGAATACATTCTAATTGGTATTTACTTTTAATGATACTGGCTTAGGCCTAATCTCATAGAAATATTTTGTTTGTGCATCTTCCCTTTTAACTTTTTGTGGGTTTTCAACACCATTTGAAGATAATATTTATATAATACATACATACTCTTTGGTTAGAGTATGAATAGTATATATTTTATTTTTACGATCTAAATAATTATACATTTAATTTATAATATTTTTATTTTAATACATAAACTCTTCACTGTTTTCATATACAATTATCTAAAGATTGATTTTTTAAATAGTTAATCCATTGAATTCAATATTATATTTTAAGTTAAAATTTTTTATGAGGATGAAAAATAATCATCTATTTTCATGACATCTATTTATGTTATAAATATCATGAACTACATTATAAAAACATTTTATACCTACCAAACACTTATATATTATATCACGAACATGTTATTCAATGATAGATAATTGTTGAATATAAATTAACATAAATAAAAATACAATTGATTGATGATATTGAGTGAAAAAAACTTCCTGGTAATATGTTTATGTAATTTTTTATAGAAGAATATTTATCCACATAATCTATATTTCCCGTATTTATATGTTTCAAACTTTACCTATTCACTATGTACCATTCCGAGTTGGATTAAATATTAAATTACAAAACACCATTATAATAAACATAACTAAAAATATGAATACCATTAAAATTAAATTGATTTTTATCTATAATTAATTTGATTCATGAATTGTACAAAAAAAATTACATCATTGAATTCGTTATGAAAAATAATTATATTTGCAGATTAATTTTTCTTTACTATACAAAACTAATTGTTTTCATAAAAATCATGGTTGATTTTTTCATACTCCATTATTTGAATCATCCACTAAGATCAATATTCTTATAAGAATATATTTCATTACTTTACATCCACATTTTTTCAATTATTTAATTCAATTATTAGGTGAAAAGATCTATGAAACACACATATATAAGGATACATTACAATATGAGTTTTAAAATTAATTGTATAGAACCATAATTAATATTCAATCAAGGAACTTTAATACATTGTATACAAAATTGTTTTTCCCTAAAATTGGTTTTATCTAGTAGATTGATAATTATATGTAAAAATATTTTTTGGGATGATATGAAATAGATAACTTATGATTCTCCCCATAATTTGTCCGTAAATCATTCATGTTATGATAAATAGATTGAGATCCTTGATTAGTAATAATCAACTTGAGCAATTCCAAACAAATGATATGGATCTTCAAAAATATTGTTAGAATACGATCATCATAAGTTTTATAGGGGATAAATTTCTATTATTTTTACATGTAATCACAAATTAATAAAATTTGTAGGTATAAGTAATATTTTTGAAATTATATCATTAAAATAAATATCCCAAACATTAAAAATCTTTCATAAATATAATATTTATTATGGAATTTAATTTCATTTAATGTTATTCCATTTTAATAAAACCACTCATGTGACTTGAAAAATTGATTGGTATCTTGAGAGAAGATGGTATATTAAATAGTAGATTATAAAACCATACATGAATCTCTTTGAGTACAAATGTGTCCATGAAATGTGAATATGTGAAAATGGTAAGAAGTTATACAAACAAAAAATCAAGTACACATCCTCTTACAAAATTATCACTATAGATTAAAAACAATTTCCATTTGAAAGGTAGTATCTAGACTCACTAATTACTGTATTTCTTTTATTTTTGTAATTTTGTGAAGTCACTAATAAATCCAAGTGATTATACAAAAAGGAATAATATTTTATAGCCTCATTAATCTAATAAATATTCTAATCAGGAAATATTTTTATAATGAGATATTTATTTCATAAAATCACACTATATTCCATGGGAATAAGACTAATGTGGTTAGATATTATATTCTCATATCCATTTTAGCTCTTATTTTTATCTCTATTTTTTTATAGTAATAACATCCATCAAATAAATGAAGTTCTTACATGAAAACTTTTAAGTGATTATCATATTATTGTGTGCCCCATAAATTAAATTAATTTTAAACCATTTTATATGATAAAAATTTATATAAGGATAACATGAAAGAAATATATTAATTTTTAATATTGGATAAATTTTATAGATATATGACAAAATCTGATGCCCCAAATGAAATGATATGAAAAATAAATTACACCCCTAGGGAATGAACTAATCTAATATTATAATTTTTGGAGTCCCATATAATTGAAAATGAAAATCACACTTTATATTATAAATTATTTTTGTAGATATAATGTATCCTACTAGGGAATAAAAATCCATTTCCCACGTTTTATGAAAATTAATATAAAAAAATAATACCATGTTTAAAACTAAAGTAGAATTTATCAAATTTCATGACTATATATTTTTCAATACAACAACAGATAAATTATTTTATATATGATAAAATTTGATCAAATTATGATCTATATGTAGTTAATTAATTCATAAAATTCAATATATAAGGATCGGGGAAATATTATAATGTGTTATGAATGCATATTTTTATTGTCTTAGGGGTGTTTAGAAAATAAAACGGTACTATCATGTTCAAAAAATTTAATATGGTATATGTGAATAAAAATTTATGTTGATAATATTATGCTACCAAAATTTAGAAATAACTAGAGTGAAAATCAAGTAAATAAAATTCTAATTCTATTATCCACCATAAATTTATTTGATTAATAAATATAAATTCATGATGGTCCATTGTAGTAAACTATTTAATCCTACTGAATTCGATACACTCTCTATCTATTTTTTACATAATTTGGTACCAATTTATTAAACTCATTATAGAACCGAGTAATTATGTTATTTTTAGTACCAATTATAAATTAATAACCCACTTAATGCTTAAAATTAGATTTATAATTTACATGTTTAAAATAATTTTCTATTGATTCTTAGCTTCCTCTATGTGTGTACATTTGTGTCAGTGTTGTAGATATCTAACTAGGATTTTCATATCAATAAAGATAATAATATAAATTCATATTTAATATCATAATGATCAATTTTTCTAATTTACCAAAATATAAAATGATATTATTCACACTAAAAAAATACCAAATGTTGTTCCTATTGAATTTAAAGATTATATGAAATGTTGTTAGAAAATTATCCTGTAAATTATAGAAGGAACATATAATTTTATGATCAACCTAATAAAATTGAGGAATCCTACATAAAATAATGTTCATGGAAGGGATAAAAACTTCTGGTGTAAGTCTATGGATTCATTACTCAAAATCCTAGAAAATGGAGAAGTGTCGAGATAACTATCAAATAGAAAAAACAATTATTACTAGATATTTAAATGAATATAAGCAGGAAATCATTGAACATTACAAACATCAAATTTTTTAACCTTAATACAAAAAAATATGTTCTAGTTGTTGCAGAGGATGAATGAAAAAAAATCATTTGTAAACAAATACTTATTTGATTTATGAGTTTTTGGGGGATGAAGTTGAAGTATGGATGAATGAACATGATAAGACTGTATTTCTAAAGTTATATGATAGTGATATTAATATAGTAAATTAATTTGAAATTATAAAACATATTTTAATTGTGATTTTGGATGAAAAAAAAGAAATACTGATTTCATCTTTAAAGAGAAACCATGGGAATGACTTTTTACCAGCTCAAAAAAATTTCTAACACGATGTTTTATTAATGATTAATTCTTCACATTGACTTGTTTTATTAAGAGTTATAGTGTATTTGGGCTTCCTTATATAATGAAGGAGAAGAATATATCTACTATGAAGATTATTTTCCTACACTATATTTTTTGTACACTATGATAGATGAATTTCAACCATTATTTTATTACTTATAGATTAGTAAAGTTCTCCAGATTTCATGGAGTTATTTTCTTTCAAGAGTAGTTTTACAGCTTGGAAAAGATGAAGGATGGGATCATGATTTTTGGTGATATATTCACTGTAATACTATGTAACAATAAAACCTAAATTTCATTATCTCTATAGGTCTATTCACACAAGGATGGCATAATACATGTAGCAGTAATTCTATTGTGTTGAAATTGATTCTACTAGAAATTATTTTCGTTGGAATTCCTACACTATGAATTGAAATTTGTTGAGAAAATTACAAAAAATTTATCACACCCTTCCATCACTAATCCCATGTTAACATTATAGTTTATTATTTTATTTAATTTCTTGTTGTTTTTAATCATTACACATCATGTGATTTAAACAACTCATTTATTATTTAGTAAATTTTGGGGGGTATGCACTAGGAGAACAATCCATTATTCATTTGGAATATAAAAATATCTCAAGAAGAATACTTCACATGGATCATAACCAAATTCATTTGTGAGTGAATAAACATCAGTTAATGGGCCCTCTTGAACATCTTGATCATGAGTTCTATTAGGATTCAATTAACATTGATATCAGATTGATCATCTGGTGGGTTGTTAATTATGTCAAATATATTAATGTTCACAATATTATCACAAAACCCCTTAAAATATTTACCATTACATATATTTATATTGAGGTTTTATACTATTAAATATAATTCAATGGATAACTATTTCATGTATTTGTTGTTTTTCATCATTAATTTATTTCACATAGATCTTGACATGGAACCTACGCTTTTTATCCATTACCATGAAATATTAATATACTATATATGGATACAAAATGAATTGATTTATGTGTCTCAGAACTATTTATATGGGTCTGGATAGACCTATAATATATATATATGGAATATTTATTGGAGAGATTCAGAATTTGAGGCACTAAAATCCAATATAGGGTTTCAAAAATATTATATATTATAGTAAAGTGATAGTTAATATTCGTGGATATTTTAATTTTCTAGGGAATATAAAAATAACTATGAAAGAATAATTTTAAATTATTTTAACCTCTCATGTACTTTAATTAAATTACACTAAGTACATATTTTTTGGGAAACAATATAGATAAATTATTTTTTTAATCATCATAAAGATAAATATTCACCTAAAAGTTTATAAATTCTTTTTTGATGTTATTTTATTTAATATATTAAATTTTTTTCATGGGGTTATTCTCTCGTTGATTAAATGGAATCATAAATGGGAAAATTTCCACGATAATTCTTTTCTATTTCTCTTCATTACTCTTTGTATTTTTCATTGATTCTCACTCGTGTTGATCAACTTCATTTGTTGTTTCATTATCTTGAGTAATCTCGATGTAGTATTTAGTGGATTTTTAAAAGTTTTTTAATTTATTTAACAGTTATTCAACATTTTTAAATTAAAATGTATTTAAATTACACTATAAATTTTGAATGTAATTGTATGGATTTTATAAAGAATATTTTTTATGTCACCTTTTTAAATAATTAGATGGGTTTTCAAGTAATGCCATTAAAATAATCATCTTATTTTATTTATTAATATTTATAAAATCATGCAAAATTATTAATTTACTAGTTATTACCTTAGTAATTATCTCTTAACTTGCATGTTACTGAAAATAGTATGGTGGTAATTTCTATTTTTCCTTGGTATAAATTCATTTATTCGACCGGATTATTTTGATTATAGGAGGTTGATATAATTTTTTTATAGGTAGTAATTATTTGTATGAAGGATTATAACATTTTTTTTTGTTTTCCATGAATGTAATAGAAGTTAATTAATTATTATATTTGCGTTTTGACACCATATGATACTACACAATGTGTTATCCTCTACCCCAAAGGGATGGAGATGATAATTGTGTATTTCAATGTAATGATTCGGGAATGGTTTAAAAAGGTAGATATAGATATATTCATGGTTATTATCTACCAAAAATCTATTGTGACTCATTAATATATAAAAATTTTCAAATAATAAAATTCAAATTAAATAGTATAATAATAGGTATGTAGGTGGGAATATAAGCTATAATTATTTAAATAAATACATAAAATACAAGAAAACCTATAATCACACTAGAATAAACCATACCACTTCAAAAGTTCATGTAGAATGGGTAGAATATTTGGTGACACCATAATAATCATACATTATGATCCAGAACAATCCAATGAAATTATTTAATAGCTCTAACAATAATGTGGTAACTGATCTAACATCTATTTATTACACAAGTAACCCTTAAAAGTGATCAAGTAGATACTGTACTACTTATATTTATATAAAACATTGAAATTATTGTTCTGTCACCATCTAGATCTAATTGTTTTGGTTAGATCATAAAAATATTATTTGGGTACGACTGATGGTGTTTCAAAATATTACTGCAAAATGGTTTCATGCATAAACTTATGTACTCATTAAATTATGTTTATAATGAAATTTTATAACTATTAAGGAATAATTTTTGTATTAGAAAGAATGTTATTATTATTAAAAATTATATCTAACAAATCCCATTACATGAAGGGTCCGTACCAGAACTGTCTTCTTCAAGCATCATATTAAAATCCAAGATGGTAATTAGTAAAATACAATAAGGTTGGAACATCAAATAACTATAAATAGTTTACATTTTTAAGCATACGTACTCACAAATTTGATATGTTATGTGTTCATAATTTTCAGTACTTGTTACCCATATATATAAATTAAATGATGTCAACACAATATGTGAAATCTTTCAGTTTTACTTAGGTAAAAATAGAACAAGTATAACATTTTATTTAATAAATTACACCCATCCCATATAATTTCTAACTATTACCTTAATATTTATGGTTTTAGGTCCCATTATAATCCTTTAACTATCTCTAAGAATATATATTACTAGCTTAAAAAATTTAAACAATAATATACAAAATCTTCAAATTACATGTGGTCATTGTCTTGTAGTAGCTGTAAAAAAATATATCGTTATAATTTTATATTGTTATAAATTTGTTTTTAAGAATTTTCATATCAAATTATCCAATTCAAAATATAATTATTTTGAAGTAATTGTCACAAACCATTCCAAAACAATTTCTCATGCTAATATATCATTATGTTTTTCTCTAGTTTTTTTTGTCATCATTTTCATACACAAGGATTCAATTAAATACAAATTTATTACATTGGAAAGTTCATAAAACACTCATGTAATTGTGTTAATATGAAATAAAATTTCTTTGGATACCCTACTCACATTAAGGAAATTCAAAAACTTTGATTAAGATTGGGAAGACTTCAACAAGCTGAACTAGTTTTATGGGAAGTCTAGTTTAATCAATAATAAAACGCCCTTTAATTACATAATTCTATACTCACATAGTTAAATAATTTACTAACAATATGATATATAATTTAAAAATAATTTTTTATTTCATAAAAATATAAATATTGTTTTTTACTCTTTTAGAAACAATTGAAGGCGTGGGTTTTTCATGTGGAACCCAAAAATTAGTTCATAAGTCGAGGCCACATTCCTAGATTAATAGTGAGCCTAAAAAACACTTCAAGATTGCTATTATTAGATAATATTTGTAAATAAAAATTTCATAATATAAAATAATGACATATAACCATCATAAAATAAAATCAAGAAAATACTATCAGAAACTAAAGTGGTATAGTCTATAAATTTCAACTGAATGATAGAAGTAAAAACCATAACATATTCTTATAAAAATATTTCCAATTTTCCATGATAAAAATAATTGGACCAGTAATATAACCATTACATTATTTTTTAAAATTAAGAAAATGAAAAATAATGACCAAAAAAACTATACATTATTTATAATAGAATAATGGGAAGATATATGTTTTGTGTTATTCTTACAATAATTTGGTTGAAATCACATTATAATACCAATATAATGCATAAAAAGTAAAATGAAATGTAGTTGTGAATAATGTATAATAATATGTGGGATTAAAATTTGATCAATTTTTGAATAACTACATTGGATCACCATAGATAAAAAGGAATGAATAAGAATATTGTGGGTACTCAAGGTATCTCTATTATAAGATCCCCATTGATACAATGAAATTAAATTTAAATGAGCTATGTGTAAGAAGTATTAATGGATGAGGTAGAAAATTCCAAAAAACGACACTATTAAAAATAGTAAAACATTCCACTGGGGTTACCAAGCTTGGGGACACAGAGAACCCAATGGAACTCATAAATATCATATATAATAACCCTATTTTTTCTTCGTTAATAAAATACAATTTTTGATGATTTTTTTAACACGCAATGCCTAAACCAAAAAATTATAAACTATAATATGATTGATGTATTATTATATGTTATAAATAGCAGAAAAATAATTACAAAGAATATATAAATACATATTTTCGTAAAAAATATATTCTATTTAAATATTTACAAATTTATTACAATTATAAATCTTGTGAAATATTTTATTTTTTTTTTGAATTTTTTTTGGAAAATCTAATTTTTTTTCTTAATATATTAATGATTAGTATTAATTTTACAATAATGGATAATAAGAAAAAAAATGATTTCTTATAAAAAAATTTTGCATTATATTTTATTATTTTACTATTATGGTATGTTTATAAATATTAAAATTATAATTTACAGACAATCATAACACTCTTTACTTATCGTAGTAATATTATCATTGGATGAAATTATATGATTTTTTATAAATAATAAATTTTTAGCCGAATAATGAAAATTCTGATTTTTAATGTCATTAATTTTATGAAATATTCTTATTAAATGAATAACAATGATTTTTTTTGAAAATTTTTAATATTAAAAAATATAAAATAAATATAATAGTTAATTTGAAAATAATATTTTTAATTTGTAAACCCATGACCATATTTTTTAAAATTTATATTGCATATTACAGAACGAATTTTTCAAAAAAATTATGTTTAATTAATTATTACATAATGAAATAACTATTTTGATTTATTTTTTTTAAAAATAATAACCTTTTAAGAATAAATATAATTTTTAATTATTTTAAATCAATTTAAATTATTATTCTACCCTAATCATATATCATTATTCTAAAAAATTAAAATTTTTCAAGATCTCGGTTTCTTTTGAGATTACATTAAAATTTATATTTCAAAAATTATTATTTTTTTTAATATGATTTTATATTTAAAAACAGATCTTTGAAATTGTATAATACGACTAGATTTAGGTTTAGTATTAAAATATAATGCAACGTGGTAAAGACTAGTTTCCATAGTAAAAACTAAAATGTGAAAATTGAGTAAAATTAGTGCTCTAAAGTATGTTAATATGATATTTATCATTATGGAATAGAAATTTAATGGATTCAATGGAAGTCCTCTATAAAATTAAAGGATTTGGAGAATGAAAATCTTGTATTTCAGTTACACAGTTATTCATTGAACATCATATTTCCAATACATTCCATTTTTATTGATGTTCTTTAATAATTTATAAGGGAAAAGTGTTCACAAAGAAAAACCAATCTAGTGTATGTTATTTATTTCATTTACCATAAAAAATATTTATTTTTGAAAACTGACTCATAACTATTGCATTAATATAATTAACACATAAAATTTTCCAAAACACTTTCATGATAAGGTTCTCATTATATTCAATTAACCTATCTCGAATGATGTTATGTCTTATTTTTTACATGATTAAATTTTTCGGATAATGATATACTAATATACAATGATTTCAAAAGTTAATGTAATGTTATAGATGTTTGAAACACATTCTTTTTCCAAGTTTCATTTATTCTATAATAATAATTATTTAATAGTGGAACACATATTTATGGATGTTGTTGGGTGCATTCCTATATTTCCATCCAATGCATTGGTATGATCTTATAAGTCATGAGATAGTCAGACATTGACATATTGGGGGTTTTCACACATTACTAAGTATGATTTGTTTACTCACATTTTTAGGGATAGAAATATTCTATTTATTTACATTGGAATTGTCATAATGGGTTTTCTCAAATTGTTTTTATTATATTTTTAGACATTCCTTATTTTAAGGTTAAAATAATTTCCACCGATTTCTATGTTGTTTATGATTTTAATCCACATTTATTGATGTATTTTATTTCGATGAAATAATATGTCTTCATAATTATCACTTGTCATGTATCCCCACCTTATGTCACACACACATGTCATGTGTTTTATATTTTGGGTTTCCTTAATGATCATCTTATCCTCATATATTGATCCATGATTTGTTTTTATAAAAAATGGCAATTTAATCCCTTATTTATTTATTTATGAAAACATCATATTATACTAATTATTATGATATATTAATTTATGATATCTATTTTACATTAATTCGTATATTATATCATCCATTTATCAATTTTCTATTAACTAGGTTATATAGACGATTAAATCATTTTAGATTCATAGTAAATGGTCCAGATGAAATAAAATATAGATGTTTATGAAAAAATGTTATGAAAAACTATAATGGATTTTTTTTCAAGTGTTATATAAATAGATGTATATGTAATTAATTTTCAATATATTATTCCACTAAATCCTTATATTATGTGAGTATAGTGTGGTTTATTATTAAAATTAAGAATTTATTAAATTTATGTTTATCTTAGGTCACTATAATATAATCCACTATTAGGGAAATATTAATATAGAGGTCTCATGTAGAGTAAAGTGTACCTAATTGTTATAAAATGATGGTTTATAATTTTCAATGTTATAGTTAAACATAAAATCTCTCTCTAAAGATAATGAAACATAAAATTCCTATTAATTTATCCCCATGTACCCAATAAAAATTAATAAACTAGGAATGAAAAATTACAACTTAATGAGAACCAAAAAATTAAATTGAATAATACCTTTAGTCATTTATGAGCCAATTATAAGACATTAATGAAAATATAATAAAGTTATCCAAGAAATGTGATATTTAAACATCCCTATTATATTACTTATCAAACCCAAGTTGTCAAAAAAAAACTATTACATATTTTTATATGAGAACGGGTCCTCCAAACGATCAATTATGGGTAGTTGAGTATAGATTAATAATCATTATCATAAAGCCTCCACATTTGTTTTAGGTCCCCTTTTGTGTGGCTTCCAATGTTTCGTACTCATATAACTATAAACAACAAACAGTTCCCATATCCATGATGATTTATAGAATTACAATACCTAGGTAGGCGGTCATTAATGAATTTCCACAATGATAGTTGGGAACTCATATTAGTCAAGAGGATGAGATTTCAGGATCATTATACCCTTTTGGTGGAAATTATTGCATACTATGTGACTCTCTTATAGATTTCAGTCATATTCAAGAATATTTTATATTTGTTAAAGTAAAACTTGTCACCATTCATATTTTTAAACAACCATATTTACATTATTTGGTAACCATATTTAAATATGAAAGGATCACTATTAAAGGATATATCTTTATGAATATTTGGTTCTCTATCAAGAGATCCACATATATATTTATATATCCTAGGTTCTCTATATCATCCAATTTGATACACGGTAATAATTTATTTAAAGATTAAAGGATTATCACCTCATGATTGGGTGATCTAGAGTTTATTATCATCTGTGGAAATGGATATAGTATTGATTTTGATATCAGTCTCATAATATGGGTTTCCAATTTATAAATCTAAAAAGAAATTTAACCCACATAGTTCGGGTATACTTAACGGGACACATTTTACCTTGTAGTGTCTTCTGAAAAGGAATAGTCCATGATATTTTGTGTCACAATGTATAGAAATATATGATTAAGGTGTCTCTTCAAGTCTAGTGTGAGACTTATGCCGAAGAGTCCATTTTTGGGTAGTCCCATGGGGAATATAGACCGATGGGAATGGATGGGTCATACATGGAATTCGACCAAGTGAGGATAGCTCCACTAAGAATCAAAGGATGGTGGGAGTGACATCAATAGAACCCATAAAGAAAATGACCTTCCAGGTTTGGGACATTATATTATAATGAAGATAGTTTAATAAAATATTTTGATGATATGGAATGTCGGTTTTCCACCAATAGGTGAATTCATACATTTCCTATAAGTACAGAAATCGAGTACCACATAGTTGTAAATTGTTGGTGGAATACCACAATGAGGGAGGCCCATTTGAGGATACATGATATTATAAGTGATATGTTCACCACTAACCTCTAAGACCACGTAGGTCATAATCATTATGAGAAACAAAAGGAGTTTGATGATTCAAAACATTAGGAAACCTACCTCATCATCTAGTAGATGAGGGATAAGCAATGGAAGTGAAGGAGATGTCCTAAAAGAAAGACTAGGGGATTATTACAGGAGGGATTTCATTATAATAATCCTTCCAATAGATGGAAAATTCAATGTGGTAGATGATATATATTTTTATATGATATTTATGTGTTTCAGTTCACATTTCAAGGAACATATCGAATCTCCCAGCCTGAGAAACTATGCACCACAATCCCTATGGACAGGTTCTTCATTACCACTAAACTGAATGATGAAAATCATTATTATGATCCCACCTATAGGGGAGATAAAATGGAGGCATGAAATTCCACATGAATACATGACTACATCAGGGTCACCCTAGTGTATCGTATATATAGGCTAAATGAATTTAGTGGATGGGTGGTCTCATTGATGGAATTACTGGAATTTTTTATTTGGCTCTTAATGTCATTTGAATAGTTTTCAAAGTGTCAAATGTGGGGTAAAACACTATTTGGAATTATAGAAGTATGACTGAACAAAAAATCACTAATGGATACACCATTCCATAATCATATATTTACTATGTACTGTGGGTGGATGAAGAAGGGAATTCTTCCATGGAGTGGACCCCTTTTTGGTTGGTTTCCATCATATTCACAAGGGTATAACCATTTCTAGTGTTGAGGTTTGGCTTTTTGATATGGATCCCTTTATGGGCTCTGTCTTTTTTTTGGCATGAGATGTGGTAGGTGAATTACCTACAAAACAATTATATATCCTTCTCCATTATTTTTACATCCACCCATTTTTATTTCTTCATCAATGATGATTAGGAAATTATAAGGAACAATAAATAATTTTTTTCTGTATTGGATGGTTATCCATTTATTATTCCTGGTTCTATGCAATTGAGTAATAAAACCTTCATCTACAATGTTTTTCAAATTCAAGGGGTGCATGATTTCTCTGTCTCATGCAGGTAAGTGATAAATCATTTGAGAATACACGCAAATAATTCCATATGCAACATTTGAAAAAAAAATTAGATAGGTTCCTAATTTCACTACCTTTTCCCTTAATGTGATAATTCATTTATGGGGATTTGAGAAGTATTCTTCATGCCTCAAATAACCAAAATCAATTACATGGCCTTATTTCACCAAATTTTTCCACAACACATAAAATAATTTGTAAGGAGTTTTAATTTAAGACTCATGTCATTAATAGAAAATCATTGGAGGGGGGGTGTGAATTATTACCTCAAATCGTATTTTTTCATTTATAGGAATGGAATGTGATTTGGTGGTCCAATATGGAATGTAAGGTATACAGAAGGGTATGAATGGATTCTAAATATGGGAATTTACCATTTTAAATCCTAATAGTTTTATTAATTAATTTTTGGATTTACCAAATTTAAAATAGTTTCCTCGAATTCCATATGAACTTTACTAAGCCCAATAAATGTACTCTAATTGAGTGGGGTATGATATACATGAATAAGTGTTTCCCAATAATGTTTGTTTATTTTATAAAATAAAATATCTTTTAAGGATAAGTGAGAACCAAAAAACCCCATCCAAAAAGAGTCACAAAGGGACGAGCCAAAGAACCAAGTCCCAGACCAGAACCACCCAAAAACCAAAACAAAACACCAAAAAAACAAACACAAAGAAGAGTTAATTTTATGGATTAATTATACCTGGTAGAATGCTTTTTAGTGTGCATATGAACTTGGAGGGTGTACCACACATATAAAAATGTTTCATTCCAATATTATTTATCACATTTTAATATACTGGTGCTTTTCAACTCAACTTAATCATGAAGCTTTCAAGTTGTCAAATATAGAAGTTCCTATTGAGATTGACCTTTTATGAACCTGAAATCATAAATATAAGTGAACTAAATATCAAACTTATGTATACAATTATTTAAATATATAAATCATGTATTCCAATTATAAAATTCAGCAATTAAACGGTTCACAAAGAGAACATTGAACATTGTTTAAATTATTATTTGAAATTTCATGTCATTTAAAATTTGATTGAATATAGACCATAATTTTCCTTTCACATAGATGGATTCAATAGACCCTATTTCAATTTTTTCTTCCAACGTTTCAAAAAATGAGTAGAGGTAATCCCTGATTTCCACCATCGTGATGGAGCAAATTTAGACATTAGACCGCATCATCAACCCTTTATTGAGCTCATGGGTATGGTCCTAGAAAAGTACCCCATATCAAATAGGCATGATAATTATAGATTTAATCTTCTCCAAGATGTCTATATCCGAACAAAAAGTAAAAAACAAACCCATTATTTGTGTAATAAGATAAAGTAACACAACTTGAAAAAATATCTTAACAATGGAGTTATATATTCATGAATGCTTTTTGAGGGGTTTATTTTAGACTATACACTGTTTTCACTGAATGAAGATATATGGGAACTAGAAATGGATATATATTTTTTTGAATCCATTACATGAAGATCAACAGTTGATAAGAAAAGGGAAGGCTGTCATAATGGGATCTTAATCCCAGCGGTTCATTCGGCCTAGATTGAGGATAGAGTTTTTGGGTCCGCTAGAGATATGAATAATTAATGACCATGATTAGAAATATAGGATTTTATGATTCATTTTGGGTATTAAAGAACTATTTTCATGAGAATATATCTCTTATCAGTCATATTCAATGTGGAAGGATCCTAGATACAGACATGTTCTATCTAGTACATGGGGAAGATGATATCAGTCTTTGAAATGTACAAAATATTAAGAGGTTTTCAATAATTGGGGATATGTATGAAAAATTCATTAATCCTTCTTTAGTAGGAGATTACATAGTGGACCCCAAATTATGAATTTGTTTTCTGACATAACAAATGATCTTCTTTGGTATGACACATGTCCTATGAAGGACATCAAATTTTTGGATTGGAATCAAGGTTTCACTACATAAAAGGGTCATGAGACCCATGTGAGGAGGCCAATGATGTGTTATAACCATACCCCTTGGAGGACCATTATTGCTTACTAGAGAATTCGTGAGTGATGTCATTTCAATTAATGGGATGGAATGTCGCCCATTGGTTGATCTATTAGTCTGGTTAGTAGCTTTCTCAACGATATTTCTTTATGGATGGATTTTTTGGTGGTCTTAATGATGCATCATGGTTAGAACTACACCCATAATGATGGAGGGCCTATTGGGAAATGAGAGGTAGAATTACTTCGCTATGCATATATTGCTGATGATATATCATCGATATAGGTGTATCAGTTGAGGGAAAGCCCCCTCACTAACTTGTATGACCATTCTATGTTGTCTGGTTATTGTAAAATGTTCACATGGAGGATTTGAGTTAAATAAAGACGAATGGATTCCTAATGATCAATTTATTCGCTATGTAATGGGTACAATTGTGTTGAATCCAATAAAATTGGTGTCGATGTATTTGATGCATATGAACAGTTATCATGATTTTTTTTGAAATATCATTAATATATTCCCATCATTAACCCATTTAATGATGTGTTTAGGGATAATTAAAGGTGAGGGTAACTCATTAGTTTGAGAGAATTAATTTTGGTTGCATTAATTTCATGGAAAATAATCAATGAAGGGAATCCACCTTATAGATTTGGGAGCCAATTTTATGGCATCCAAATCCAATGTCCTACCATTATAATAGACTAATTTGAGGAATGGAATTAGTGAGAACATGTCAGAATTGGTCTATTTTTACATAAGTGTATATGGGCTCTCAAATTAAACTCACACCCACAAAAACCAATCCCACACATGTGGTATACTATACTGGAACTTGGATCTATTCATACCTCAATGGTATGTTGAAAAAATTGGTATATATTATTATGGTTATCCCTAGGTCTAAACTTAGAGTGAATAAGGAATGTACAACGATGGTAGTTAGACATTGAAGGTATTATTAGAGATAAAACCCATTATCATTGAAAATAACAGTCTGAGGTTAATGATCGAGAGTTTATTCCCATAAAATAGTGGGTTTCCCCTATGGACCAGAACATTGAACCATATCCACAAGTTTTAAACCATGTAGACGATGCATATCAAATAGGATAGGGCGAGTGGGATACATTGAGAAGGTTTTTTCCTTTATTTAGTATATGAATTTTTCACCAGGGTAATGAAATTTTAATATTAGTATATTTAGGAATATTATGGAATAAAATAATTTATGTAGAGAATACCAAATTGGTGGAGGGTAATATACTAAATCATGATTCCTCTATTCAGTCGCTTCCTGGACAGTTCATATTTTCACAATAAGTTCTTGATATTTTTATATCATATAAAAGTTATAGTGAAGGATGGGTAGAAAGTAATATTTCTTCATAAGAAACTGATGAGGAAGATTCAGCAAATTTGTTTTGGCATGGGGACGTACCATTATCCTCCCAATTGCAGCCTCATATGATCCAGATTATAGGGATAGATATAGTTCCCAATATATTGATGATGAAGTTATAGAGACATCATCCCTCCACATACACAACGTTTCCCCACACTATATTATATATACCCATCACTCTAGCACTACATAATGCTTGGAAATAATGGGACACTTGGAGAAAGAACATGTCTATTGAGGAAATATAATGAGTGCATCAAGATGTGGAATTTGATTTTTCTTGATTCAGGATTGTTATTATATGTTAACTTTTCTACTTCAATGAAAACACTAAGGAGTTCATATCATATAATGAGTAAATGGATGATTCTATCTAATCCTTCAAAGGTAGGATAAATTACCATGAATAGGTCTATAAATATTTTGTTCTACGGGAATAAGCGACAGGTTTTAATAGAGAGTTAAAATGATATATTATATAAACTATCCTTTCACATGTATTTTTTTAACAATTCCCCTTCCCACACTTTTTTTAATGATTCCATAGGAGATCCATCACAAATTACTTCTCTGGAATATACTGAGGTGGGAATTATAATTGAGATGAATGTTCCTATGGATGAAAGGGTCATAGAAGAAGGATCACTAAGAGAAGAAGAGCATATACATGCTATAATTTTAAATCCATTACAAGAATTATAACCCCTCCCACACAATTTTTATTTTTATTTTATCCTTAGGGGAAAAAATTAGACATTGATAGGATAGAATGCTTGTAATATGTAACTGATCAGGGACAACCTAGGAAAATTTTGTCCCTCTCACATTGTTTTCATTTTGTAAGTTCAATCATGGTGATGAAATAACATATGATGGGTTTCGAATAAGTTCTATATAAGTCAATTGTTACCATTTATTTGGGACCAGGTATCCCCTTCCTCTGTAGATATAGAGGTAGTAATATTTCCATTTGTAGGGAAATATTTTTCAGATGGTTGTCTAAGGATAACATGTGACATTAATGAGATATTTAGTCTATGATGTCATATACTCATGATATAATGATCCATAATCAATTATATGTTGGTAGAAGAGTTTTTTCAACACTTTATGGAAGACAAACTCATTTACTCATGAGGAAAAATTTGCAATGGTATTAATGACTTGGGTCCAAGTAGAGTTAAGCCCAAGTGTTTGTCTAAGTTCTTTAACATTCATTTCTATCATCTCGATGCCCATGAGTGACCTTTCAGAGGTTATTGATTTATATGAACATAAAGATGTTGTGTTTTAATCTGTATAATCAGTGAAATTTTATATTTATTCGTAGTTTGAAGATGTGACACATGTCATAACTTCTACTGAGGCTATGAAGACCACATAGGTTAGTTTACCAATAGGTGAAGTTGAGTCTCTCAGATTCATGACCATATCATCTTTTTCATTACCATGTGTTGATTTATTGAATAACCATTTTAGAAACATCAACACAAATATGTTAAATTATATATTCTTAAAAATATCAATTGTCTATAGATACTAGGACTATATGTATAATAGTGCACACCCATTCAAAAAAATTTATGTATTGAAATTATCTAGATGGAATTATTCTAGAACAATCCCCACTCATGAGATTGATTCATATATTGATCTTAAAACCCATCACTACTTGTGTGTTTCTATGAAAATGACATGGTGGTATATGTGGAAACATATTTCTCAGATCCCCTTGTCAAGATTACTAGAATAATTTCCTAATTTTCTTTTTAATATATCCTTATTTGGTTAATGGGGTTTTGATTTTTGGGAAATACATTAGAAGTAAAAAATATGTGATTTCAGATGGGGATATAGTGAGGGTTCTTCAATATCATATATTAATTAAGGAATCAATATCCCATTCTATTCAAAAGGAATATTCAACATTTATGGGCACCATGAATAATATAAAATGGTAGAAGTAAAATAAGGCTGAATTATAAAAAAATATCCTAGGTGGAATGACTTCATGATGATTTGGATCAGATAAATCTTGATATATATCATGTTGATGTAGTGAATGATAGGGAGATAAAGAGTAAAAGATGTGGAGATAACAAGGATAATTTCAGATTACAAGGACGAAGTGCTACATGATTATGAAAAAAGAGGATGGAATGTTTCATAAACATCATTGAGAAGTAGATGATTTTGATCGATCAATGTTCCATCTACATGGATATTCTGAGAAGATTGTGTAACACCATAGGATTACATGTGTTGGGAGGAAATTAATTTTTTCTGTTAACCTTTCCTAAAGAATTTTTTTTCAAATAAATGTAAACATATTTTTTATCATAATTGCATTTTTTTAGTTAAATTTTATTTCATACCGTCACTTCATATGATCATATAGTGGAATAAAAGTTTATTTCAAGATTTATATAATCATTAAGCTATTATGTAACAATATTAGTTATAATTATAATAATTTAGGATGATTTAATTCATTTCATTTTCCATTCCTCATTAATGAGTATATGTATAATTACATTTATCATAAGAATCGAGTTAGACTCTTTGAAAGGGGGGGTAATCTTGTATAAATGTTTTGAATATATGAATAAAAACTTCATGAACGAATATTTGATGTGTTATAATGTTTTCCTCCATCGTTGGAAAAAGGGATCGTAATTTGAAAGTTTTTAGAGTCACAGAATGGAATCAACATACATTCTATCTTTTTCTACCACTAGCCTAAATTTTTCCTAAATATGTCGTGAATGAGACTTATCGGGCATGGAGTGTCATTTTTTTGGGTTTCCCTTTTTTTGGTTTTAACGTGATGGGTTTTTGGTCCTTGTAAAATTCATAAACTCAATTATTTCTAAATTTTGAAGAGTTTATGCATGTATATATATGACTTGTATTCTTTTCATGTTTTACATGTGAGATTTCAAACTGAGATGTTTTGTATCACATTTGATTAGATGCTAATTTTCATGAATACAAGGACAATGAAAATGATATTTTTGGTCAAAAATATATGAGCATTAGTTATCCAATATAATATTTTTATTTAAGTATGTTTAAACATATTTTAGACATGTATAATGATGTGTTTAAGTCATGATCATTGTATTTTCAGATAGAAAGAAATGTTTGGAGAAAAACATGTAAGGGATGACTACATACCAAATTTGAAAAGTGGATTTCACTACAATTTCATCATATCATACATTGATATAAGGTGTTTCTTCATTAGATATAGGTACCTCTTATTGACATTCTACATTTAGGGGAGTATTTTTCAGATCAACTGTTACTAATATTATTGATATTAAAAATAACGGTTTCCTTTAAAGTTGAATTATCATATCAAGAGTTCCCAAGAGAGGTTTACAAAGATCTGAATTTATCCAAGAAAAAACATTTGGGTTGTGAAATTAATAAGTATGGGAATGATGTGAGGATTTAGGTCATAATTGGCTATAGAAGAGAAACATCCCAAATAATTATGATTTGAATGAAATGAAGGGGGAATTTTTCTCCAATCACGAATTTACCACTACAGGAATCCATAATAGATTTCATTATACAGATTTGGTTAATATTTAATAGGGTAGGGGTAGACACATTTCAATTATTATGTTATAGAATTTAGGACTAGGTAATAGATTCAATATGTCAATACATATCTTATTGAAAAGATAATAAAAAAAACATAGTACTAGGATAAAGATTTTATAGTTAATGTAACTTGTATGAAAGTAAATAATTCACACAAGAATCCAATCGTAACTATTTATGGTTATGCATGGTGGAACAAAGAATCCAATGATTTTTTGGGGAATTATATGATCATGTAAAATAGAAAAATCACAAAAAATATATAACCTCACAGAAAATATGATTGGTGTGAGAAAAGAGTAGGTGTAGGATATAAATTTGATTATTAAGAAGTTTCATGGATTATGGATTTTTTTTGATGGATTTATCATAAAATTTTATCACAAGGTTATTACACAATTCCACAAACCATGTTGTTTTGGTGAAGTGACCCATAAATATTCAATCATAGTGTAGACATGATGGTACTGATATAAATGATGTCATAAATGATGACATTAGATGTTATTTGATCCAAAATTATGATACAAGGGAAACACGTAACAGATAATCATAGAAAAAAATAAGAAAATTGGATTCCATAATAATTGTGTCAAGGTGTATAGAGATAAAAGAGGTTTCTCCTGTGTATGAATTCACCTCCAGTTGAAAGGACACATTTGGAGGCATATTGTGTAGAGATACTTTTGGGAATGTTATGCATAGTATAAATTAATGTGTAATTTATATTTTAATAGTGTTTTCACCAAATGAAAAAGTATTCGTATAGGGACCTGAGTCTACTAAGAAAAAATGTTTTACCTGTGAATGGAAGATTGCAAGATTACACAAGAGGTATTTTGAATTATGTAAGGTATAACTGAGTAGATAAATCCATACCTTATACTTGTTCATATGTAGTAAATGATTATTTTTTCTTTTCATCATGATTATGTCTACAATTGAGGATTAATGTGTCACTTCACATCTCATAGGTACAAGAATCATGCCACACATACTTTTGACATAAAGTTGCTATAGGTGACCGACACCATGAACGATTGTCTTCTCATGTGAGGGTCACAACTATGTATAGTTTCAAATCATATGGTTGGGACAATAACCTTACAACATTACACTATTGGAATAGGAATTTCCCAATAGTTTAATGTCATGAAACAATGATATCTATGGTTCCTTTTAATATCATTTATCCTGGACCATTTTAACCATGATGTTAGTTGATGTATCTCAATCTTAAAGGGAAATCATTTATAAAACTGTGTTTGGAACAAGATGTAGGATCTATATGTAACTACAAATTTCTTTGAAATGATAATCAAGTTACAGATATTTCATAAGTAAGAGGCTATATCCACTAGTAATATTCTTTTAATAGGGATAGTGAATTATTAAAAATTTGTAGTTGGACAAGGGTGTACAACTAGTGTGTCACTATGTATCTCATTGAGATGAATAAAAATATATATATTTTTATAATGGGAAAGAGGTTCCTAGCATATATTTTAATTATTATATGGGAAAGAGGGGTATACATTTTTTTGAACATAGGTTTAGGGATGGAAGGGAAAACCCAAACTAGACACTCCCATGAAGATATGGTTAGCATAATTGAGAGTATTTGAATTTATTTTGGTAATAGTAGAGAATATTTTGAGGAAACCATAAGTCACTACATACCTCATTTAAATGAGAGTATATACACAAGTCCTTCTAGATATAATGTATGATAAGAGATGAAAAACAAGAATTGTTGTCCTTTTGAGACGGTCACAAAAGTGCCTATATTAGCTTTGTATAAATGGGGATAATCATATAGATTTGTATCATGTGGTAAGGAAATGTGACATTTATTTTATCAAAATATTACAAAGAGTTTGGTTAAATAACATTAAAAAAGGTACATGTTCTCACATTATACAACCACCTTTTGAATAAGATACACACAATTCATGGTCCTAGTGTTTGGTCCACAATGTGGACTAACTAGAAAAGGAGGCCCTCTCTAATAATCCAAATCCCAAATGATAAATACTAAAGGTTTAAAACAAAAAATAGTAAGGGATTCCATTATTTCATGGGGGAGACTTATAAAAAAATATATAAGTGAGATACTGACACTAGAATTAGAATTCATCTAATGCATTACAAATGAAATGTGTGTTTTTACATCCTATGATATGGGACCTAAACCTTGAATTTAGAATCATATCGTGAGAATTTTAAATTTTTATTTTATGTTCTTAAATCACATACCACTAGTAATGTAGTTTATGGACATGAATCAATGGCCATTGTGAAAAAGAAGGAGTGATAACAAGGGATTTGAGACTTGTACTTTAAATTTTCCTAGGTTTTCAGAAAATCATCTATAGAAAAAAAGATGCACAATAGTTCAGGAAATCATATCATTATAAAAATATAGTCTATGGTTTAGGAAGTAAACTCATTCAATAATAATCATGTTCCCATTGTAAGAGGATTCAATTTTTTATTTCCTAGGAATCCTGTTCATTATGAATAATTAAATACAATATCTGATAAACATATTCTTATTACATTTTCAAAAAAATTGATTTCTTATGACTATGATGATATGGGTCATTCTTTTTAGGGTTATTAAAAAAGAACATTCTATGTTGTTTACCAGCATATGATAAGGATGAATGGGGACTTGTAGGTTTGTGTCATACTATTGCGACAAATCTTCATTAATCTAATGAAATATTTCCTCAAAAACCATACATTGTTCGTGGGATTAATATTCTCATAGTATATGGTGATCAATGAATATGTTCCATTGGAATATATAATATGGATGACCCAAGGCCCTTCTAATTTCGATTCAAGCTTATGGGGTTTCCTACCAGGTATCTTCATGGCCCTTAGTGGAAAAATATTCCTACCAGGTATCTTCAAGGCCCATACAACACGTTTCGCCCGCGGGGGCTCGGTGAGTTGGTTCAAGGCGGTGGCGACCCGTCGCTGAGGTTACGGGTTCGAGTCCTCACAAAGGCAACACGCATCATATGTCAGCGAACCTCTCGTCCCCTCGACTCCGTGGGAACTGGCCCAAGCCCAAGGGTTGGCCACCTTGGGCCTAGCTGGGGGCGTGCGGCGCGCAGGTGGGCAGGCCAGCCCTATACCTCGTTACCCATACAACACGTTTGCCGCTTAGGCGGTGGAATAGTGGTGCAGGGTCGAGGGCCATAAAAACGGTGTTCTGTGAGGTCTGGGGTTCGATTCCTGGGAGCCCGCTCTTTGGGGAATTTCCGCCTCCCATGTACCACTCGTCTTGCCGGGTCACCCGGTGTCTCACCGGGTGGGCAGAATGGGAACACTTCACCTAGCTGACGGATTCCTGTGACGAACCATTGCCGATCGAGGTGTTACCCCGCGGGACACAATTTCATCTCAGCTGACAACGGCTCCTCCCCGGCTGGGGCATCCCCGGATGATCTCTTCGTGGGGAGGGGGGTTCTTGAGTGTGGAGGGTTCGAAAAGGGCACTCTCGGGAATTCCCTTTTCTCTAAGAATATAGAAAGGAATATATTATTGTTTAAAGATAAATATTTCCAATTTTGATAAACCCATAATAATTCATTGTGTATTTTCAATTATCCTAATGCTAATACAATTTTTACAAATTCATTTGGGGATAATAATATGTGAAAAATTGAAAACTGTTGGTAATATTAAGAGAACGAAATTAGAATTCAATGGGAACCCTCTTCTCTCTCATATACTAGTGAAAATGGGGTAACATTCATAGTAATTTGGTTTTGGTATAGTAGGTTAAAAAGGAATGTAAAATATTTTTGGGCAAGGATCTATTTACCTTATCCAATAATTTCTATTGAATGCTTGTTTTGTTGTTAAAATCTTGTATCATTCCATTTTCAATTATAAGGTAGCGGGATGAATGGTTGGACTCAATATTATACGCATGGTACAATATTTTCAATTTAGAATAAAAAAATGGTTCCATTGTTCATCACTATCAAATGAGGGGAACAAAACCTGGAAAAGAATTTTGACATCTTGAGATTGATTACTAATTTTGTCCTGAAATATTTTAGAGTTATTGATTCCACCCATTTGAAAAATAATTCGGTAGTGGTATGAGTATAATCAAACTACTTGGATGTAGTGAGGGTATATTAATAATATTTCCATTCAGTCTATAGTGAATGACCATGATTATTTTTTAGTATGTATAAACTATTTAGGTTGTTGGGGGGAATTTTTATACACATGGATGGAATGAAACATCTGGGTGAATTGTTTACAACTCTATTTCATCAAAGGCCAAAAATTCACAAGAATATTCATTTTGATATAAAGACTGTTTCATGAATAATGGGTACTACATATTCTTATATTAATTTATATTTTAATGTAGATAGTCTCTTATTCCTAAAATAATTTTAGGATAATTCCAAGAAATTTATTTCTCATAGAGGGCTTATAGATGACTCAGATTTTAAAGTACAATGAAGTTCACTACCCACTACCATATTTTCTATTTCCTTACTCTTTATGATGGACGATCCCCACATTAGTGATAGTGTAGGATGGGTGTTAACCAACCATTTATATGATTTTCTACTTTAGGGGTGGAATTAATATCATTAATATCATTAATTCTACTCTAACCCAATGGTGATACCATTCTACGATGTTAAATTCCAACGATTGTTTTCTCCTTGCCCAGATCATCCAATGTTATAGAAGCATTTTCTAGTTCATATATTAGAGCATTTTAAGAGCATGGTATATGAGTAAATGTTTTCTTTAAAGGAAATTATACCATAAACCCATATTGATAAGGATGTATTGTGATGAAATCCTATTTTATGAGTGCATAAACACCATTTAATTGTTCTATTACATCTATGAATTACCTTTTTCATTTTGGTACGTCACCAATATTTGAAGTCTGATATGTAGGCCTATAATGAGGCCTTGGTATAATTCATAAATGGTGTTCCACCATTCTAACAATATGATGAAATAAGGAATTAGGAAAATTATTGTAGATATATGAATTACTTCAAAACAAGATTTATTGATCTTGGGGATCACCATTATTTTTCTTATTGGGATTCTCGACGCACCATCAAAATCCAACTCATATGTTTTGCAAGATCCCAGGATAGATAAGATATATTCATCAAATTGTTTTGTATTCAATGCAATTTATTCTAATAATGAATTAATTGGAAGGAAATATAAACAATAATTTCAATTTATAAATTTATGGGGTATGAACATAATGTTGAACTACAACAAGATAACCAACCACCACACAAAACATACACTCAACAAGGTAAAATCATGGGTTTATTTTGGAGGAGATCATTTTTAGAGAAAAAATGGATCTCTCAATGTTGTAGGTAGCACCTCTGACTCCAAATTGTATATATTAATTTTAGAATGTTCTTATAAATACCTGAGAAATACGTATTAGAATCAATCGTGTTTTGAATGATATATTAGATATTGATTTCATTTCAAACATCATTCTTTAGTGTAAGGGATGATCCCCATGATTTCCTTCAATATATCACATAGAGGATATAATGCTTTCCTTTTATGGGGGAATCAATACTAAAGAATCAAATGACATGCCATAAGACTATTGGATGAATCTTCATTTTCATCAGTCCACTTATATGTGACTCCCTTTATAACCATCATATAGATAGTAAAACTCTTTATTGTAAGGTTTCCTATTACTGTCATATATATGAAATGGTTCCTTTAATTCTTCTTAGTTATTTGAGGGTTTGAGGAGGTAAATTTTCATGGATAGGTTTTATTTATCATGATAAAATTTGATGACATGATGAAATATTAATAAATGAGAATGTTTCCTAATGTAACATTGAAAGAACATTTCATGGAGTTTGTTATCAATATTTGTTGTCATATTTTGTTAAATATGGTCTTAATTTCAACGTGATGTTCAATAATATCCTATAATTTCACTAATTGATAATTAATATATTATTCAATTGGATTTACTAGAAATTTTATGACAATGTGATGCATGGAATACTGGTATGTAGTGTTAATGTTCTTGTTAACCAAATGGAATCTCTGGATAGTAATATAGCCCATGGGTTTCCATGACGGAAATTGACTATTCATATTTATGGGACATTTTTATTTTTTTATATCCTATGTAGACATAAATTAAGGTGAGTGATTTTATTCCTATAACTTTCATAATCAAATGTGTTATAATTGGAATTTGGAAGTAATATTTTGGACTTTACTAGTTCAGTTCTCAAGAATCGCTGCACACTGTGATATACTAATTTATCATTTTATGTGGGATGATATTGTTGAAAAAATTTGGGTATTAATATTCTTGAATGATGTTGGATTTAATTAAATTATCATCTCCATCATTAACCTTATATTCATGATTCATAAGTTTTATTCTAACTTCTTATTTGTAATCATGATTATCTTTTTGTAGGCCCAAGTGGTTAGTCTTCATATCAAGATTGAGGAATAGAATTTCTACAAAATTATTAGAGAAAAAATCTATATGCTTCAATAATATAGAGGTATAAACCTCTCCTTATTTGATGGGAATAGCCACACGAATCAATGTAGGCTGTGAATATTTCTATGTTCTATGATATTTTTATCAATGTTCTTTGATAGTGGTAGAGACACCATACTCAAATATTGGAGTAGAATTATTGATATCATCCTACCCTTCTTATTCTTCTCCTACATTCCCATATCAATATCCGTGAATGGTGAGGTGGAATCATTATAGTTATTATCAATATTAATATTATGAGATTCAAAGATATAGATGTTTGTATTCTCCAGTAGTGATATGACAGTTCCATCACATTCAGATCATGATGATGGGGTCTGCTAAATTTATAGCGATAAAGAGATGGTATTTTCACCATATTAATACCCATTTATGGGAGGCTCAGATACCTCGTAAATACTACTAGGTCAATCTAACATTACTGATATCTTTAGGGTTGATGATTATGTTCCTAATACCGAACTCACCATTTTTATGTGGATGTTGGGAATCATATACTCATCACTAAGCTACATGAATGGGTTGAACGAGGTAAATTAAAAATTGTTTTTTATATTATCATATTCATAATCATAATTAATTGGTTATATCCCTTCTCTTTAATTAATTACAACATCAATTTATTATGGATCAAAATATTCAAATAGAGATTTAGCACAATGTAATTTGCCACTTTCCCCATTGACACAATACATAATTCATTAGATATATGATGAGAGGCATCAATTTTTTAGTGCATCCATGAACATCCTGGAAGTATATTGGGGGTTTTAACAGGTCAAAAAAGTTGTAATTTAGAGATGGATATTATATCAGAAAATTGAGTTATAATATTGATGAAAAAAGTGTATTTTATGGTATTTTTTCAAAGATTTTAAACATCAAAGGGGAAAGATGGTGGACAACTTCACTATAGTCTAATTGAAGAGATATTTACATTGAAATGAGATTTAATATTGAGACATTATTGATTAAATATTGCCTTATATCAATGTAATATAATCTTCCCAAAACATACACGGGCCTTATGTAGCCCATCATTAAAACATCCTTGTGATATTCTATAAATTATATAGCAAAATTAAAATCTATAGGGTTTGTATATTGATTGGATCCTACTGTAGAAGGGACCTTGTCCTATAAATCTTATGGTATTAAAAGGTAATGTAGATGGGATTATAGAATATAATTTCAAAAATTATGTGAAACTAGAATTTAAATAATCATTATAAGTACAATCAACTACTTGAAGATGTGATATTGTTTACATCAAAGGTCTGAATCTTCATGTAGGGAGATATTGTTTAGTAGTAATTTTATATGTTGATGTGCAATGGGTCAATGAGTCATGTGGTCGATAATATGTTGATGGATCTTTTTTTCTTTTAGACAGGGTTGTGTTGTCCCTCTTATATATATTAGATTATGAGACTCTTACACCACTTCTAATCAATCATCAAAAATAAATGATTAAAAAAAATACTTATTGAATGAGGGTACACATACATCATCATATAATTATCATTTAACGGAACATATGTGTGTTTTGGTAGTGTAAACATATCTAGAGGTGATGTGGTCAGAATATTGGTTTTATCAATGAATACCTCATCCCCTTCTTATTTTTCTCCCGTGACCTCTATCATTGTATCTTTGATCTATAATTGGGGACTCTGGTTTTTAAGCTTCATCATCATCATTAAATGTATCCAGTAAGTAAATGAAATTAATATAATTTAATATTAATAATATGTACTGAGAGGATTATTAATTAATAGACAATTCTTACTGTATCATTTTGAGGTACAACACTCATGCTCTGAATATGGATAAATAAAATTGGAGAGAGTTATTGTTGGATTTTGTAATTGTTTAGACCCAACTTCATATTCATTATTTTTTTGTTATTATTCTTTCTTATAGGCCAATATGATGGTCATTATAAATCAAAATGAGTTGATGATCGATTGATTTAATTGTTCCTTGATGATACTTTGAGTTATATAGATTTTTTTCCTTGTCCTATATTCACTAAAATTTTGTTCAAATTCATTCATAACATTTTTCCATTCTCCTAATTATTGTAAAACATAGGAAGAAATGTATTCAACTTGTGTTGGTGGATTATCATTCTTCACATGTACTTATCCAAAAACATTTTCAGAATGCCTCAAAAAACAATGTCGGATGGTGTGGCCCAATTTTTTATAAAAGGAGTAGTAATTGGGGTGATCATTGAGACAAAATTTAATAGGCTACATAGAATATAATATCCTTAATAATGTTTTTTATGGAATCCATAATGTAGCAAGTAACATGATCCTCTTAGAAGGAATTAATATTCTCCTTATATTTTTGAAATTGGAATTATTTTTTCTCCTTTCCCTCATTGAGATGGGGCTATTGTTATTTATTTCCTCAATAAAAAAGAGGATTTGTGTGTAGAGGTGTGATATTTGAATGTGGTTATTTTGTAGATTCCAATATTAAGGTGACAATCTTGGTTTCTAATTTACTCATTATTTTCCCCTATGTTATCGGTATTAACCTAGATTTTTCCATTGTTTAAAAATAGAATCCTACAACCACTATGAAAATATGATAAGATCCTAGAACCCAATAAGATAAATTACGGGGATTCTAGGGATATTTATCTCATCATAATGATTTTCAATGAAAAAAAATTTTCTGTTTGAGGTAGTTGTACAATTATGGAATAATTTAAAACCTTCCACGAAGATATACAATCTAAGACCCTACTTTGTTCATGAAGCTTTTGACAAGAGAGGTTTAATACAAATGTCTTTTTTAGTATTAATCTTAATTGATAGAGTAATTGTCTGTGAACATAATTCCATCCTTTAATTGATTAAACATTCACACTAGTATACATGATGTAGTATAATTCCTCTTGGAGTTTCATGGAAAACATGATCTTGGATACCACCTTGTTCCCAAGTGTTCCCATCATCAGACCACATCATGAAAAAATATGTGCCAAATGCAATTCTAGATGCCCACGTTCTGTCAAATTTTATAACCAAAGGATTCATAAATTTTGATATTGGGAAGGTTGTTACCACCCATTATGGATAAGGATTATTTTTTGGTTGTATTGATACATTCTATTTTTTCAAACATTCCAATCGAGGGACTGGTTGCTTAATTGTGACAGCATTCTTGGGGGAAATGAACAATTGAGCAGGTGCATAAATAGGGGGAGCAATGGGTGGTTCCAATTTAAGAGTTTTTATCAATATTTTTGTTTGATAAAAACCATGGATTTTTCTGAGAGGGTGTGTCTGATATAGACTTAGTTTTTTCTTTATGGGAGGGAACTCCTGATATCGCACTACTATCGGGGCCATGTATATTTATTATCATTATCCCATGTTGATAATATTCTATTGATCTAATTTTTTGTCATAATGAACTCTCATGGATGTGGTGAGTATGATATTAGGTAAAATTGAGTACGTGATTAATTAATATAACTAACAAAGATATTATCTTTGATAAATTTCGAGCTGAAATATTTAAACCATTCATGTTCTCATGATACTGAGTAAATAATTCCTTAAGTGTGAGAGGTTTAAACTCAATGATGTTTGGTGAGATGTGGCTCCACTATTACAAATTTTCATTGTTGATTCTCTATTATTATGTGGTATTTGACCAATTAAGGGATCCTCCAAATTCATTGAAGGTCATTACATTCTAGTGTGAGCACCTATTTTAGCCATTTTTTCGTGGACATTATTTCAGATTGAAAAAAAACCTTATCATATTTGTTTGGGTCAATATCATATAGAGTATCATATTCATGGGTAGATACAATTATAATTACTTATGAATAATTAATTTTAGGTGTCTCATTAGTACCAAATTGATAGGAGGTCCCGTTTACGTGAAAATATTTACTGAAGGAGCGGTGATCATTGGGAATGATCATACCCTAAATAGATATCTTTTTTCTTGCAGTCACCATTGGGCCTTAACCATCCCTTCAAGGAACATTATGGATCCATGTGGATGAGGGTGATATAAATTAAATCTCCTTATATTTATATCAATATTGTTTCCAATGAGGGAGTCTAGTCCTGAGATATAAAAAAACATGGGGGACTCCCCTAGTGGAACTCCTCCTAAATTAGAGAAGACTGATTTTCATCAGAGAGGAGGTTGATGTTAAAACACACCCACAAATATGGGATAGGGTTCCCGTTAATCCATATTAAGATCACTTTTAATTGGATTTATATTTCTTTTAGGTGGTTATTATGGTAAAAATCCCTGCATACCGATGGGTTGAGGATACCACATTATTGCTATTACTGTGACTAATGCAGACACCCTTTTTATCTTATGAAGCTCTGTTTGAACATCAGCCAAGTGAATTTTAATAAAAATTCCTAATCTCCACGATTTCAATGACATTTTATTTGTTTTATTATTGTAATTAATTATGAAATATATTTTTTGGAAGTCTTATATGCATCAAGAAAGATTCCTTTAATGGATTTATCTGACCTGGACTAACGTATCAATGATTTATTAAGGGACAATTCCATCTAATTATAACTTCATTCATGAATAGTGTCTAATTTTATGTTCCAACATGTAGTAATTAAATCTAACGATTTCATATTTTGTGGGAACCTCTGATTTGGGAGACGAATGAAGTGAAACACTCCCTACTCACCCCATCAACTATTAAAAACACTTGGTGAGAAATCGAAGATCAAATGATATAAATTTTTAGTGCATAAAAATATGAAATTAGGATACTATCCCAAACTATTACCAATTTTTGGAGTTGTACAGGAAGAAATAATTTTGTGTTTGTTTGATGATGTAGTTATTTTGTTTCAGTAACATGTTTTCCTTATTTTCCGTAAGGTATGAATTTAATATTCTAGTGATGCCCAATTTTTCATACGTTTAGTCAAATTTCAAGGACAAAAACCATTAAAAACACATTAGGAGTACTATATTGAAGAGTGGATAAAGTCCAATACATGACTATAATATTTTCATTAGCCTTTTATTTCTTAATACAAAAATAATTAACTTAATTTACAGTAAAATATTCCTCGACCTAGTATGGACAATGTTGAAATTTCCCATATGTCTTTTTGTTAATATTGAGATTATGGGGAATCTCTATTACTATGTTATAAGGTATATGATACAACAGTGTTTTAAAAAATGTCCAAATCCATTGACTAACATTTATTTGAGAATTTATATCACTTATCAATGATATGGAATTTGAAAAGGATGATATTTTCTTCTCAGGGGACTTATTATATGATGGAGTTTTCACTATTGATTTTGAATGTGTAGGAGCTTATTTTTTGTGATAAAATATCCTTATTGGGGGAACAGTGTAGTGAATTCCATCATAATGATGAGTTCTACTAAGGATTAACATCTTGTTATAGGAAGGTGTTCTATTGTGTACAACCAAGGGAGGATGTTCTTAGTGGACAACAACAATGGGAGAACCTTCTTTCCATTTGATATTTTGACAATGAGGTTTGATTCCATAGTGATAAAAAAGATATGTTTTATCATGTTTGATCACTTATTGAAGATTATGTAGGAGTTCATGGTATATATTGTTGGGAGGAAAATATAGTTGATGGTAGTAATATTGGGAGGAGGACCATCCAAACCATGGATACTGATTTCATAATTTTTTAATGAATTTTTAGGATCCTAGGATGCCACTGCTAAATTTATAATGGAATCATCAAAACCATACTTTACCTGTTATGGGTTGTGGTTCTACTCTTTTATTTCAATTTTCCATGGGTGATACATATTTTGGATGTTCACCATTGGGTGGTTAGAGTCACATTTGGGGGGGAAACAACTTATTTGGGAACTTGCTGATGAAAATATCATGTTTCTATAAGAATATACTAATTTGATTCATGTGTTAAGGAATCTATATATGCTACCCTATATTTTCCATTGAAGTGGAATGATAATATGTAGTTGAAATGGGTATGTGTGCCCGATCATGTTGTCAATTTATCACAATATGTTTCTAATTTCCATCTGATATTGGTGAATGAATATATTATTGGTCGGAGTGGATACTCGAGAGGGGGGTGAATTGAGTTCCAATTAAAATTTCTATTAAAATTTTTTTGGAATAGAATCCCCCAAATTAAAACAGCCCAGTCAATTAAGGCAGTAGAGTTATAAGTGACTTATTGTTCAACATGATTCTCAAAGGTTGATTACTCCTTAATTGAATCAATATGAGAACTAATTCAACATTTCAAACAAGTTTACTAAAATAACCACAAATACACACTAACCAGAACTAACTATTAGAGTGAAAAAACATATTTCTGTCTTTAGAAATGTAAGAAGTGGATAAATGTAAAACAGATTAATGGAAAGATGAACACAAAAAATTTAAAAATAGGTTCAGTCTTAAGTCAAGACTTAGTCTTCTCCACTTGGTGATCACCTGCCACCAAGAAATTATATTAAAAAGTGATACACAGCCTATATCAGGCTTTATAATTGTTTTCACAAACTATCCAGTTTTTTAAACTTCTACCAGAGTTATAAATGGGAAAAATAAAATACCAAGCCACACTAGGCTTATTCCACATTTATACGTGGGAAACAAATTTAAAGAGAGTTTGGAATGAGGAGTTTCAGTATCCCTCAGTTCAATCACATGAGTCAGTGTGTGTAACACAGACACACTACCCACAAATGTAAAATACTAAAACACAATAGAGCGAGAGATATTTGAATTAACTTTAGAAATCTCTATATGTTATAAGATCTACTCTAGACTCATTATAATGTAGGAAATGAAGTTTTGGTCCTTCTCTGCAAGTTTCCTCCAAAAAAGAGTGTCGCAACTTCTAGGTTCTGACTTCCAGATATAGAGATGGTCAGCTTCTTGGGTTTAATGCTCCTTTTAGCACACCAAAATAGCTTGAAAAAGTTTCTTTCAATAGATCTTCGTGAAGCTCTGTGTTCTTCAGAATGAGTTCTTGAGTGTTCTTCATCAGATGTTGTATGTTTCGATCTTATCTTTGTATATTCAATATGTCCGCACTTGTCTTTGTTTTTTTATAACTATACTCATATATATATACACTTTTTCGGCTGAGATTCTTCTCATTTGGTTCAATAGGGGATGACAATAGAAATGTTTCAACCATGTGTGGTCTTCCTCGTACATTGTACTGTTTCCTAATATGCCTGAAAATATCATTAAATAATGTCAGGTGCATTAATGTTTCCAAACATGACTGTTATGATAGTATTAATAAAATTATTAAAGGAAAGAATAGAATATCATTATACTGGTAGCAAATGCATGTCACACGGTAGACTTCAGCGGTAGTCTCTTAAACTGTGGACTTCATCGGCATGCTATTCAACTGTGGGTTTCATCAGTAGTCTTGATTATCGGTAGGCTTCAATAGTAAGCTTCTACCGGCATCTTTGTAGCATCATACTACTTCAAAAGTGTCCTTTACAACGATAGACTATCTCAACAGGTAACTTCATTAACAGTGGAGTATGTCCATCAGTAGACTTTGAACAACAGTCGACAATCTCGACAGTAGGAGTTATCTAGTGGGAGACTTATACTAATGGTAGACATGTCCAACTGTAGACTTGAACAGTGAAACTCCCAATAGAATACTTGATAAAGAGTCTGATAGAGAACTTCTAACAGAAGCCTTGTCACAGTAGTGACCTTGTAATGACGACTCTTTGTCTGTGAGCTTTGATAAGCTGATCAACGATAGGCTTGTGACAGTAGCCTTGTATCGGTAGTTATATCAATGACAGTAGATCATTAGTAGTAACATCATAGGATCAGTGGCCTAGAGTAACAGTGAGCTATAACGGTGACCATGAACAGAAGACTCTTGCCAGTAGCCTTTAATTGTGAACATATATTTAGGTATATGTAAATTGTAAGCTGATGCAACAAGATCATGAGACTAAGAATATAAATTGTTTAGGATCAATAATATAAATACAGATTAAAAACAGTTAGAAAATGACTTAATATACCATGATAAATATTTAAACATGATTTGGGATTATCAAAACAGGTGAGTCCAACAATCTCCCCCTTTTTTGATAATCACAAATTATGCTAGTATGTATTAAAGATAGATATCACATATAACACAGTTACTAAACATAGATAAAAAATGTCTCAAGTATCAGATATTAATAAGAGTGTAAATCCAGAAAATATTGGTACATGGTATCATAGAGAAAGGCAGAAAAGATTAACCATAGGATCATATTATCACATTTCTCCCCAATCACATGATTTGTCTAGAATTAGCACAATATTTCTCCCCCTTTGAGATTATAAAAAAGAAACAAAAATAGAGAGAAGAGAGAAAGATTTAATTAATGAAATTACATTAAATGACCCAAAAAAGAATACATATTCCCTATCAAAAATCATAAATTGACTCAATCCACATCATCTGTATGTAAGGGGTCAGTCCCTTTAGAAGAAGATGATGGAGGATGAGCTGGTGGATCAGCAAGTTTAAGAACATCTGAAGGAATGACTGGAGGGGCAGCAACAGAAGCTCATGTGGGTCTGTAGTGAGTTGCTTGCTGAGGTATCATTGGAGTAAGGCTTTTGATGGGTTCATCTGGAGACATTATAGAAGAACTGGTGGGTTGAGATACTAGTAAGGCAAGAGGTACATTGACAGGGGTACAATACACATGGAGAAATTTTAGAAGAAGGTTTCTGAAATCCATAATAATTCGACCTCCCCATTGCATTGCTTATATGAAATTATCCTTGTTCTGCATAAATTTTTCCAAGGCTGCAGTCAACTGGCCCAGCTAAGTGACTTGTTCCTTGAAGTCTCTAGTGACTGGTGGAATCTTGATGTTTTCCAATAGATGTTTGAAGTGAACATCCATATGATGCTTGGAGTAAATCCTTATATAATGAAAATTAATTTGTTCCATTATTCTCTTCTGGTAGTGGGAAGCCTCTCTCATGAAGTCACTAACAACCTTCTAAACTAATTTGGTAGTGGAGAGAATTTGAGTCACAGAGTGAGGATTAGTTGCACTGACACCATAAATATTTTCTAATTCATCAATGACCACTGTCTTGATGGCTGATAAATCGACAGGTGGGGCACTGGATGTTAAAGTAGAGGCAGAGGCAGACAAAGGCTTTATAGAGAAAGAAACAGTTTCCTTAAAAGACTTGGTCAATCCACTGATGAGATTCGTCACATCTTTATCCTGGACCTTCACATGAGCCTTCATGGATTCCTTAAATCTTTCAAACCATGCAACCATCTTTTGCACCACACTTTTGATGTAATGAATGTATTTGTCTATTTAGAACATAGAATCCATTAGAGCATTCATTCTTTCCACTGACTGCTGTAGAAGTTCCAAAGATTGAGACACATCCTTGAGTTGATTCTGACATTGAGATATTTCTTGGGAAAAACTGGCTTGAATGGAAGTTTGAACTTTAGTCATCTCAGAGACTGTCATTTCTTGAATTAGGCCCCATTGCCTTTTCCATTTCAGAGGCCCTGTTATCAAACATCTGGTGTAGATAGGTTTTCATATTTTCCAGATCAACTTAGTGACAAGGTTCCCATGAAGGGGAACCACTAGAGATACATCGATAGGTACTAAAACAGTAGGTACAATATGTGTTTTTCTTGACATATCCCAATTTGAATCATCATAATCCAGCCCAAGTACCAGGTATCCCGGAAATTCTGTCCATTATTCAATGTCAGGAAAAACAGATATAGAACCAAAATGCGCCCCCTCACATAGAGTTATCTCCTGAGTATTCTCCTCTATTTGTTCTACTCTAGGTAACTCTACAATCTCCTATTCAACTCCAGCAGATTCAACAACAGTATGCTATATTGGTTCACCAGTGGGGTGAGTCCCAGCCTCCACTGAGTCATCAATTACATCCATATCAATGACAGTAGATGCCACTCCTTCTTCCTGATCAGACACTGTCTTGTATATATTATCTATCAGAGGGCTCAAACTGAGCTCTAATTCTTCATTGTACTCATCATCAACATCAGAAATAGTCTCATTTCCTTCATCCTTATCACAAGCCTCCTCTGCCTCATGATCAGAATGATCTGACTCAGTAGCCTCATCCTCTTTAGTGGTGTCCTTGATAATATTCTGAGATGCTTCTTCTTCTTCAATGGTCTCAGTATCACTATCCTTCAGAACAGTCTCCCTTCATGGAAATTCATTTGGAGGGCTAGCTTCTACGAAAGTTCTTGTCCTTAATGAACTATTAGGAAAATCAGGATCACTCCCATCATCAATGGGGGTGTTCTCTCATTCAGGTTCCACATAACCTTCAAATTCGTCATCCTCATCTGAATAACCCGGTTCTGGCTCATCAGGCTTCAATCCTGGATCTCTCATGACTTTTAGCCAAGATGGGTGTGTAGTAGGGTCAATATTTTCATATACCTTTCCTTCATCATTCAATCATGCTTTCTTCCAGAGATTCTAGCTAATTTTCTTGAATTTTCATATAACCTTGGATATACAAACACATTTCTTGTCCACTATAATCTCTTCTTGATTTCCAACCACACCCTTTACTTTAGCATTACTGAAATTTTCTTGGAATGGAATAGGGCATTGGATTTTCATCTTGCCTAAGTCATATCCTCCAATTGTTCCATCAGTAACCTGCATAGGTTAATCATCTTTCAATGATTTAGTAAGTACACCAGGAATATGTCATGATACTTCAGCACTGAAAAATCTCCTCTCCTAAGACTAATTACATGCTGAATGAATTTGAACAAAAGCATGTCTTCTCCATTCATCTCAGCTACAATGATCTTCCTTGATTTTCCATTTCTTGTCAGTTCTTCCAGAGTTTTTTCATACTAAAAAATATCATTGTCTAGAGGAGCCACTCCAGAGTAGTAGTCATATACTCCTTCCTGAGGATCTCTCAAACAGGCATCCCACTTAGGAGACGAAAAACTAACTTTATTTCTATTGACTCATAATATTAGCCTATTCACATCATCGTCCTCTTAAAACCTCATATATTCATATTATTCATTCACAAGATTCAGTTAGTACGGTCCATTATTGTTGGAAAAACATCTGGTCCATCCTTGGGCATCTAGTGCTTCTAGCACTAATGACTTCCTCAACAACATACATTCTTCACATAATTACTTCTCAAAAAAGATTTCCCTCTTGGTCAGATGTGGGTTGACAAGTCCCATTGGGGTATTACTGGTGCCACTGGATTCATCTCGAGTCCTCTTTGGCCTTGGTGCATCTTCATTGACTGTTGGGGGTCGCTTGGTTCTGGCCATGGATATTGAAGTAGGTTCGAGGGTTCAAATGAAGAGTTAGGGTTTAGAGATTTTGATATCAAGGTTCGAGATTGAGAGAGGAGGTTGGATTGAGATATGTTCATAGCCTTTAGTTTAATCATTTAGGGATTAAAAAAATAAAATATAAATAATTAATAGGGATAAAAACGGTTCGAATTCCTGCATAAAATAAAATCAAACAGCGAGGTAACCAACAGGGAGATGTACCAGTGAGGTACACCAGTAAGGTGCAACGGTGAGGTGTAAAAGTTAGGTTTATCAGTGAGGTCCAAATGTGAGGTCTAATAGAGAGGTCTGACTGTTGGGTCCAACGGGGAGTTCTAATAGAGAGGTCTGACTGTGAGGTCTCTTATGCTAAAGTTAATCATACCTAACTCATGTTTGATGTAATTTAACCTCTCATAATTTAACAGCTTTGTGAATATATCAGCCAAATGATATTCAGATCCAATGAATTCAAGAGTGATATCACCCTTTTGATAATTATCCCTGAAAAGGTGAGGTCTCACATCAATATGCCTTGTCCTAGAATGAGATACTGGATTTTTTGAATTGTTAATATCAATTGTATTGTCACACTTACAAGAGAAATGTTTGAATTGATATCCGTTGTCTAGTAAAGTGTGTTTCATCCACAGAATTTGAGCACAACAACTACCAGCGTCTATGTACTCTGCTTGGGTAGTAGATAATGCAACAGATTTCTTCTTATTTCTACACCAAGATACTAGTGACTTGCCTAAAATGTGACATGTCCTAGAGGTGATTTTTCTATCTAACTTGCAACCGTAAAAATCTTCATCAGAGGAACTCAACAAAACAAATGATTTTCCTTTTGGATAAAATAATCCTAAGTTGGGAGTATATTTGAGATATTTAAAATTCCTTTTTACTGCAGTTAAGTGATACTCTTTTGGATTGGCTTGAAATCGAGCAAACATGCCTACACTAAACATGATGTTAGGTCCACTGGTTGTAAGATAGAGTCGACTCCCTATCATAGATCTGTAGTTGGTTTGATCCACTGGTTCTCCATCTTCATAAGTATCCAACATACAAGTGATACTCATAGGTGTGTCACTACCTTTACTACCATGCAATGAAAAATGTTTTAAAAGTTCCTTAATATATTTACTTTGATTCAAAACACTGCCATTTTTATTTTGAATGATCTTAAATCCAAGGAAAAATTTTAGTTCTCCCATTATACTCATTTAAAACTCATTTTGCATCATTTTTGAAAAATCAATACATAATGAAATTTTAGAAGATCCAAAAATAATATCATCCACATAAATTTGTACTATCAAAACATCTTTAGAAATCCATTTAATGAAAAGAGTAGGATCAACTATCCCTTTGGTAAAAAATTTTGAAATAAGAAAAGAGCTGAGCCTATCATACCACGCTCATGGAGCTTGTTTTAATCCATATAAAGCTCTAGATAGTTTAAAAACATGTTTGAAAAAATGGGGATTTTTAAAACTAGGGGGTTGTTCAGCAAACACATCCTCAACTATATACCCATTCAGAAAAGAACTTTTAACATCCATTTTATAAAGTTTCAAATTTAGATGAGCTACATAGGAAAGTAGAATCCTAATAGATTCTAGTCTTGCTACAGGTGAAAAAGTTTCCTCATAGTCTATTCCTTCTTCTTGACTATATCCTTGTGCGACTTGCCTAGCATTGTTTCTAACTATATTCCTAGACTCATCAACTTTGTTCCTAAACACCCATTTAGTGCCTATGGTCAATGTGTCCTTAGATCATTCCACTAATTCTCAAACTTTGTTTCTTTCGAACTGATTTATTTCATCACGCATAGCCATTACCCAAAATTCATCATTGATAGCCTCATTAATATTTTTGGGTTCAATCTGTGAATGAAAATCTTGATGTTCAACATGGTTTCTTAGAGATGCTCTAGTTTGTATTCCTCTATTTAAATCGCCCACAACAGTATCTAGAGGATGATTCATGAGAGTCCTAATACCTCTAGGAAGGTTTGAACAAGATTCATCATTGTTGTCTATTGGTTCAGAATCAGCAGGTGCAAATTCTGGAAAATGTCCAGAACTAGATACTTTTAAAGGGGATTCACTATCCTTATCATTAAAGTTCATATTTGACTAATCTTGCTCAAGATTTTGAAGAGAGGTTTTAGGATCATGTGGATCAGTCTCACCAAATTTGACATGAACTGATTCTTCCACACATTTGGTTTTCATATTTAACACTCTATAGGATTTACATGAGATAGAGTAACCCAAGAAAATTCCTTCATCACTATTGGGAGATAATTTGTCAAGATTATCTTTTGTATTATGAATAAAGACATAGAAACCAAAAACTATAAAGTAATTAACCTTAGCCTTCATATTATTCCAAATTTCATAAGGGGTCCTTTTTAGAACAGGTGTAATTAAAATTCTATTGATAATATAACAATGTGTATTTACAGCTTCAACCCAAAAATAAATAGGTAAGTCATACTCATTAAGCATTGTCCTTGAAATTTCGTGATGGGTCATAATTTTTATTTCTATAACTCCATTTTGTTGGGGTGTTCTAGGGGTAGAGAAATGGTGACTGTAACCATTGTGTAAGCAGTAAGATTCAAACTAATTATTCTCAAACTCACGGCCATGATCACTTCTCAAGGTTTTAATATGAATTCCACTATGGTTTTCTACAGAGTTGGAATATTTGACAAAATAAGAACAAGCTTCACTTTTGTGGGATATAAATTATACCCAAGTATACATAGAAAAGTAATCTACAAGAACATAAACATTGTGCTTCCTATTTAAACTTTAAACTCTTGATGGTCCAAACAAATCCATGTGAACCAACTCAAGTGGTTGTGAAGTTGAAACTTGTTTCTTTGGTTTGAATTAAACTTCGTGTTTTTTTCCTTTTTGATAGGGATTACATAAATTATCAATTGGGAATTGTAATATAGGTAAGTATCTAACTAAACATTTCTTAGATAGCTTCCTATGTGAGTTCACATTATAGTGTCCAAACCTTTTGTGCCACAACCAAGACTCTATATGAAAAGCATTTAAGCAGGAAATTTTTTGTTTGGATAAGGAATTTAAATCAACAGCATATACATTATCATTTCTACATGCAATGAAAAATAAATCATTTTTTGAATTAAAAACATTTCATGGGTCATTTTCAAATTTAACATTAAATCCATCATCACATAACTGATATATGCTATGTAAATTAAACTTAAATCCATCAACAAAAAGAACTTTAGATATTAATATTGTATCAGGGTTACCAATATTCCCTAAGCCGATGATTTTTCCTTTTTCATTGTCACCAATGGTGACATACCCACCATTAACTTTAATTGTACTTTTGAAGCAAAAATAGCCTCCTGTCAGATGTCTTGAACATCTATTGTCCATGTACCAAATAGTATTACAGGAACACTTTAAACAACTTCCCTCAGATGTCTCTGTCATAAAACATAGAATGGCATGTTTGTTCTGTTCTGATTCTGAAGCATCAGATTCACTCGAACTATCTTCCAAAGCACTCTAGGTTGATTTCATACACATTGTATAACATTTTCCCTTATCCTCATATATTCTCTTGAAATTCAACTTGGGGCAGTCTTCTTTCAAATGACCTTTTCATTTACATTTATAGCATACTATTTCACTTGTGTTCTCATTCCACTTACAATATTTATTCCATTTTCATTTATGATCATATTTTGTTTTGAATTTTGACTTCATAAATAATTTTTTCTTTTAGTATAATCTTTTGAATCTTCTGGCGAGTTGTGCCATATCCTCATCACTGTCTGAGTTTGAATCTTCACTTGTGGAACTATCTATAGGTACTTGGATTTTTTTTGTCTTGTCCTTTGGAGGAAGAAGTATTGAAGGCTACTAACTTCTTCTTGGAACTTCTTCTATTTCTTGATTCACCTTAAGCTCTTACTCATACATCATAAGTTTTCCAATGTGCTGCTTTACATGTTTCTTGCTGATGTCACATGATTCCCATATTGATACAGAAGTTACTCTCCATATGTTAGGTAGGCATCTAAGCAGCTTCATGATTTGGTCTTTGTTGGCCACTGGTATACCAAGCATATTCATATGGTTTACTATCCCATTGAAACTGATATTCATTTTAGAGATAGATTCACCAGGCTTCAACATAAAATTTTCATATTTAATAGTATAGGTATTTAATATCATTTCTTTGACATTGGTTGTTCCTTCATGAGAAACATCCAAAGTAACCCAAATTTCGTAAGCAGTCTTACAGGAAGATATTTTATTAAATACTTCATCACCCAAAGCATAATATAAGGCATTCATTGCGTTATAATTATTATTATAAGTAGTTTTATTTTCTTGAGACCATGTTTTCCTTGAAGTAGCAGGTAATTCATGTTGTTCTTCAATTGTGCCCAAGATTTCAGGTCCTTAGCTTTCAAGATACATTTTCTTTTTCAATTTCCACTGACCATAATTATTACCATTAAAGAAAGGTGGTATGTTAGTAGCATCACCCTCAACTTGGTTATCCATATAAAATTAGAGGATTAATGAACTGAAAATTTACATATAACAAAAATTTGGAGATCATTAAGATACAACTAAAATCATAGTTGAAAATATATTGAAATTTGATGGTTTGAACAAATTTCCTCTGATACCAAATGTTGGTTGGAGTGGATACTCAAGAGGGGGGTGAATTGAGATCAAATTAAAATTTCTATTAAAAACTTTTAGGATTAGAATCCCCCAAATTAAAACAACCCAGTCAATTAAGGCAGTATTGATATAAGTGACTTATTGTTCAACAGGTTTCTCAATGGTTGATTACTCAATTCAATCAGTATGAGAAATAATTAAACTTTTGAAATAAGTTTACTAAAAGAATCAAAAATACACACTAACAAGAACTAACTATCAGAGTTAAGAAAAAAGATTTATATCATTGGAAATGTATGCAGTGGATAAATGTAAAATAGATTAATGGAAATATGAACACAACAATTTTATCAATAGGCTCAATCTTAAGTCAAGACATAGTCCTCTCCACTTGGTGATCACCTGCCCCCAAGCAATTATATTAAAAAGTGATACACAGCCTGTATCGGGATTTAGAAAAGTTTTCACAAACTTTCCAGGTTTTGTAACCTCTACCACATTTATACGTTTGAAAAATAAACTACAAAGCCACACTAGGCTTCTTCCACCGTTATACATGGGAAACAAATGTAAAGAGAGTTCAGTATGAGGATTTTCAGTATCCCTCAGTTCAAGCACAAGAGTCAGTGTGTGTTACATAGACACAGTGATCACAAATGTAAAATAATAAAACAAAATATAACAAGAGATATTTGAAAGATGTTTAGAAAGCTCTATATATTGGAAGATCAGATCTGGACTCATTAGATTGAAGGAAATGAAGTTTTGGTCCTTCTCTGCAAGTTGCCTCTAGAAATGAGTGTGCAACTTCATGGTTTTGACTTCTAGATGTAGAGATGATCAGATTCTTATGTTTAAAGCTATTTGTAGCACACTATTAATGCTTGAAAAAGGTTCTTTCAATTTATATTCGTGAAGCTCTGTGTTCTTCAGAATGAGTGCTTGAGTGTTCTTCTTCAGATACTGTATGTTTCTCTCTTATGTGTGTATATTCAATATGTCCACACTTGTCTTTTTTTTTCTCTCTCTACTCATATATATATATAGTTTTCCGGCTGATCTTTTTCTCATTTGGTTTAGCAGGGGCCGACAAAAGAAATATTTCAACCACGTGTGGTATTCCTCATACATTGTATTGTTTCCTAATAAGCCTCCAAATATCATTAAATAATGTCAGGTGCATTAATTTGACTAGACATGACCGTTATGATAGTATTAATAAAATTGGTAAATAAAAGTATAGAATATCATTAGACTGGTAGCAGATGCATGTCACACGGCAGACTTCAACGGTAGTCTCTTCAACTGTGGACTTCATTAGTATGCTATTCAACTGTGGGCTTCATCAGTAGGCTTGATCAGTGGCAGACTTCAATAGTAAGCTTCTAACGGTAGCTTTGTAACATCAGACCACTTCAACAGTGACCTTTCCAATGGTAGACAATCTCAACAGGTGACTTCATTAACAGTGGAGTATGTCCATCAGAAGAATTTGATCAAAAGTTGACTATCTCGATAGTAGGAGTTGTCTACTAGTAGCCTTATACTAACGGTAGAAATGTCAAACTGTTGACTTTAATAGTGGTGCTCTCAACAAAAGACTTGAGAAAGAGTCTGACAGTGAACTTCTAAAAGACGCCTTGTCACAGCAGTGACCTTGTAATGGTGACTCTTTGTCTGTGAGCTTTGATAAAAAGATCAACGTTAGACATGTGACAGTAAACTTGTACTGGTATCTTATATCAGTGACAGTAGATCTTCCATAGTAACCTTCTAGGATCAGTGACCTAGAGTAACAGTGAGCTATAACTGTGAAATTGAACAAAATACTCTTACCAGTAGCCTTTAATAGTGAACTTATATTTAGGTAAATGTAAATTGTAAGCTGATGAAACAAGGTCATGAGACTAAGAATATAAATTGTTCTGGATAAGCAATATAAATACATCTTAAAAGGGTTACCAAATGGATTAATATATCATGATCAATATTTAAAAATGATTTGGGATTATCAAAACAGGTGATTCCAACATATATGTTTTCCCCTATGTATAGATTATGTCATATAGATGGGAAACTCCAAAAGTGGTTGTGGGGTTGTGTGCTCGAATCCTAACAACCTCTGATGAGATAATTATATCCTAAAAGGCATGTATACTATTTCCAATAATAAATTCCTATCCTTCCATCATTTCTAGGGTGTAAGATCTAACTTTTTTATATTGAATGGAAATATATACTCATTAAATGGAAAGAGAATGGGTGTATCCCTATTCATATCCTATATTTTCATATATTACATATTAACATGTAAAATTAGAGGGGGAAAAATATAGGCCTTCCACATATTTTCATCCCATGTTTGTTGAATGGTTTTATTAGTTGCTGCAAAACTATTTTGGGACACTTGATGTATGGAAAATGGTATATGGTCCTTCTCGTAGGTTGCCACTATGTTTTGTTGGTGTTATTATATGGATGGAATAATGATGTAATGATGTTCTTGGTTGATTTATTTCCAACATCGATAGTCTATACTAAGAAATTAGGTCTGAGTGACCTGAGAGGTAACACTTAGGGCTTTATCCACTACATGTAAAGGGATAGAGGTTGTGTGGTATTAGTAGTGGAAAATGCTGGAAGGTGTATGTTTGAGAAGACTCTTCTAGTGATGAGATAAGTCCATGTGATATCTCTCAATCCACATCCCTAAGGTATGAGAGTAATTTTTTGTTGTGTTTTGAGGAAAGTCTCTAAAAAATTGAGATTACGATGGGTACTGTATACTTATTTTACACTATCAATATGTATGTGGATGGTTAGAGGAGATTCATTTCTTTTTGGCATTCTCATGTATCCTCATTGGTCTGAATGGTCCCATTGAGGTGGTACTCCCAATACACTATGTTTGATACCCAATATTAGAGATACAATGTTACTGATGATATCATTTGGTAATATAAGGCCCCACCTTGTTTGATAGCTAAACCATATGTTTGTTTTAGCTGGTAGGATTCCATTTGAATTGAAGAGAGTTATTTTTATTGTGCTTTAATATATAAATATATATATATTTAAAAACCCATATAAGTTTCATAAAAAATGGATGCATGTGAAATTTATTTTCATAAAGGATACTTGTTTGGAAACATTCATTTCACACGAATAGGAAACAGTCTAACATATTGGAGATGCATTTATTTCTGTTAATGAAAACATTCACACTGGGTTGAACATTTTTTCAACTAATAAGAACCATACATTCTATATATTAATTATGTGTTTCTGTGGGGGGGGGGTTGATTATGTTGGAACAATATTTCATGTCAATCCAACATCATTATTTTTTCCCCTTTCCTATGGTTTATATTAGAGTTTATTTGTGGAATCAAAGGCACCTATTGGTCTCTGTATCCATAATTATTCATGGACCTATTTTAAGAAAGTATATGTTCACCTGAGAATTTTATTTATGTCAAATAGAAAATCACATTGGTTAAAAGGTTAGGATTTTAGGCTCATCATATCATTTTTAGGGATTTTTTTCTACCATTGGACTCTCATCTATATTTTTGTGTTATTCATGAATCTTCTATGTGCAAAAAAATTTCCCTTCCCATATTCAATCAATGACATGTATGTGGAGGTATACACATATGTATGTACTAAATGTTCTCTTGGAATGGAAACTTCTATATATACCAAAGGTTGACCAGTAAGGTAATCACACACAGAAATATATATATATATATATATAAGTTTCTCTATTATGTTCCATTAGTTTATTAGTAATGGATTATTAAAATAATCATGGTTTAACACCTCATGATTGGGTGATTTGGTGTTTATGGTCATCAACAGTGGCCGTCAGAGTTTTAATATCAATATAGGGCCTATAAGAAAGTATTTTTATGAAACCATGTCAAGGGAATCATATCCCACATAGTTTTATTCTAATTAACATGATAGATCACAACATTTATGGTTATGTAACAAGGACTAGAAAATATAGTTTAGTGCAATGTGGTGATATAATCAAGGTGAAATGATCCTTGTTAATGTTGGTGTGGGACTAATTCTGAAGGATATGATTTCATTTGGTCCCATTGGGAATAAAGGCCAATGGGAATGGATTTTCCTTATAGAGAATATGGACATGTGAATACCTCTCTCGTCGAGAATCAAATGAGGGTGAGGGTTAGATAAAGAGGACAAAAATGAATATGGGCTTCCAATTTTTTGGAATGATATTATTATTAAATGTGGACCAAAAATGGTTGTGGGATATTTGTAATGATAGGTTGCAACTTCAAATAGGTTTAATATGTATCCCATACATACAAAAATCAAATACCACATAGCTCGTAAAATTTTGGGATCACACCTATGAGTGTGGTCCATAGTAGGATACATTATCATCATAGTGGTATGATCACCATTGAACTCTAATACCACCTAATTCATACTCTATTTGAGAAAAAAACGGTTTTGGATGATTCATCACTTCACACAATCTATCACACCCTTTAGCGGATAATGGATATAATATGAAAGGGAAGGATTTGTCCTGTTATAAAGGATAGGGGATTGATTCAGGAGGGATGGACATATTATTCCACATGCAATAGGTGGATGAGTGGATTAGTGAGAGATAAATAAATATTAGGGGTCTTGTTTTATGAATATATTCACAATTCAAGAAAAATGTATCGCCTCCTAGACTGAGAAACCATCTACAACCATCTTTAAGTATATGATCCACATGACTATGTTAATCTAAATGAACAAAACATGAAAGATACATCGTAAAAGAGAGGTTAAACTCATCACATCCTATAAAGAAAGAATTCATGACATGATGGGGGACACACTGGTGTGTACTCTGCCCAGGATAAATGAATATAGAGTCCATGGGGGAGGCCTCATTGATGGTGTCCCTATATTTTTTATAGTTCTCATGAAATCATTTAGATAGTTCACAAGGGGGCCAATATGGGTCCAAATTCTAATTATAAATAGGGATAAAATACTGGAAGGGTAAAATCGATAAAGGATACACCATGATGTATTATTGTATTTTCTATGTGGAGTGTGGGATTTAAAGGATTTTCTTTATCAAAGTGGAACCATTTATAGTGGGATTCCTTCATCGGTGTAGCGGTATAACATTTTTGGGTATCTAAGTATGGAATTTTGTGAATGATACATTTATAGTTTCACGCTTATTTGTTTCCTCATCACATTGGGTAGGAGAATTACCTTCCTATACCTTCTCTTGTATTCTTTTCTATCGATTCAGACATCTTATTCATTTTATTATTCATCAATGTTTAGGTATTTATAAAGCAAGAAAAATAACCATTTTACCTAAAAGGATGGATGGATATAAAATATTCCAAGAACCATGCATTATAATAGTAAAACCATTACAATAATAGGATTTCTATTTATATGATACAAGATTTCCACATCTTAGGGCTCCAAGTGAGAAGATATTTGTTAGGCTGAGAAAACAATGTTTCAAACCACTAAAAATAAAAATAATTTTTTGGGATTGATTTCACCTCCTTCCATCCAAAAAAAGTAAAATATTTTTTTTATATTCTTATCCATGCTTCATAATAAAAATGAAATTTTTTTAGGTGCTGAAAACTTAATTCAGGACCTCACAGATGTTTTTTTTACAAGAATGTTATTAGATGTGATGGTCCAACATGACATATTCTCTATGAAGAAGGGACATATTTCTTTTCATATTTGGGTCGTCGTCTAATTTTCAACTCAATGAATGTCTTTCCAAATTGATTAGGTCATTTAGAAATTCCTAATAGATTCCTTAGATTATTTGAGAGCATTTTAATATCAAATTACCCATTAATTCAGTAATTTTAAGGTTTTAATGTCCAATTAAATCATTCACACCAACAGAAAGGTAAACATACACTATCCAGAACTTTTCAACCGATTGATATTATTGAAATTTTATTTTCACCAAACTAGGATCGATTCACCTATTCATAAACTCGTATTCACCTAAAAAATATCTTAGCCATTAGCGTAGTATATAATCCAAGGATTCAAAAAAATATATATCAATAAATGGATTAAATTTTGCATCTGTAACCATTTAAAGTCACTAAATCCCATCAATTCAATATATATAAATAATAAAAAATCTAACACAATGTAAAAGTTTTCAACGTTCTTTTAATATATGATTCCAAAAACCAGAATTAATATCTCAGCATAATATATTACCTATATTCCAAAGATACCACCATCTATATAATAGAAAATAATGATAGTCCACACCATTGAGTTATAAAAGTATATATTTATGTGACATTCAGTTCAATTATTGTTTATAAAGTGAGATATTTAATAATTTTTTTCAAGAGAACTAACATTCAATTCCAAAATAATATATGCAATCATTTTAAATAAGTCATGGCATTTAGAAAACAACTCATTATAAAAATATTCTCTTGAAAATTGAAATTGAATTGAATTTTAGAATAATATTTTCTTTACACAATGAAAATATAAATTTACCAAACATAAAATTCAGTTAAAGTTATTTCTTTTATAAACACACATTACTTAAAGGTTATTAGAAACTAAAATTCAAAATTTTGATTTATTAAATTTTTTCACACAACATCCAATCTGAAAATAAATATTAATGGAGAAAACTACACAATTATAATTATATCTCTTGCTTAAAAACAAATAAATTTAATCACATATCCGAATTTTTTAAAATATAATTATAATATTGTTTACATTACATGATTTCACCGTTAAGTATCTCATAGTAACTCATATTAAAGGACATTGATTTATATATGTTATGTTTGTAGTGATTAATGGATTTATATAAGTATCATTTTTTACAATTTTTTATAAAATTATTCATAAGTGTACTTTAGTGTATAAATATTATATAAAAATATCCCTAGATTAATATCCACATGCTCAAAAATATTAATACAATTCAAAAAGACAGCACATGTTGTAATTAATAATTCAATAAATATAAAAAGTTCAATGACTAAAAAAGAAATATAAACAATAGAAAAACAATCTCAAAAGATAACACTAAACCAGATACATGTTGTATGATTTTCATTTAAATGTAAACTAAAAATATAGAGCATGATCTATAATGATTACTTAAGTATGGAGGACTAGAAATTAGTATTAATTATATGATCTATCAAAATCAAACAATAAATATTAGATTATATTGACCTAATATTAATAAATATATATAAATATAAAAATGTTTTTAATATATATTTTTGAACTCCCACCCAATAAAAACTATGGTTGGTTCTAACTATAAACAAATATAAACATATATACATGATTTATCACAAGATATCTTACCTAGGATTGTTTATTGATGCCTAACTTTAGGGGTGAACAGAAAATATAGGATTAATATTTGTAGATTCAATGATGAAATAATCAGTTTCTATTATATCATAGTAAATATTGAATATAAATTACTCCTATAACCTATGATGAATACTCCATATGTATATGTCCCCTCGTAAATTGATATTCATCTATAAAGAGGTTCATGATTCATTTAAATTTGGTACTAATCATGTGTCAATAGTCTTATCTAAAATTTATGAAAATAAAAAACCATTTGAATTAAAATTCTATTTTGATAACACATTGTATCATATATGACCTGAATATTTCTTCAATACTCAGATCACATACACAACACCCCAAGGATCTCTTCCCACACTATAAGTATTGATGTCAATTCACATTAATGATTTACACACATAATTGTTAAATACTCTACCCTATTAACCTAGATTCATTGGTTAATTAATTAAATTAAGATAGGATATAAGGAATCCAAACCCAAAGGACTGAATAGTTTTTTATTCCTATAAAATAGATAAATAATTTATATTCACATTACCATTGAAAAAAATACCAATATTTATTAGGAATTCTAAATTTCCCTATAATATATCATTATGTATCTATCATAAAAAATTATGGTATCTTGAAGAAAACAAGCCATAATATAGGGGTGAGACCATATTCTTATTAAGGGTATGCATAGAACATAATAAATTATGAATAAGTAAGAATAATCAATATTTAAATGCAAATAATAGAAACACATTCCATTTAATGAATAAGATGAGCATAATATAGAAAAAATAAATGATGATCATATAAATAAATATAAATAAGAAGATAAGCTTAATACTTAATTATGTATATTCTAAAATATTGAGTAATCACAATGACATCAATAAAAAATATCATAAGGAATGAATTCATAATGGAGGACATCTAAAACATTCTATCAATACCTTTCTCAAAATATATTAAATTTGTGTGTAGAAAGACATATAATTTGGTTAGTTGATTTTTCTCATGATACCCATTGATGCATTTAGGGGATATCTATAACTAATACCCAGAAGTCACATACTATGTAAAATTTATTCCATATATGAAATTTTTGAATGAAAATAAGTAAGTATTATATTGAAAAACATACATACAAAATGTTAATTCTTACCCCCAATCAAATAAACAAAATCATAAACAATCCAGAGTAATAGGGTGGGTGGTAATAAAATTTTACAACCTTATTAAAACTAATCACAAACCATATGGATAATGAATAATGATGACATCAGTATAATATATCCCTATTGGATCATAAGTACAACAAATTTTTTATGCCTTCAATGAATTGAAAAATAATAAAAATGTCATTAAAAACATTTTTAGGAATATATCATTTACATTTTAAAATTTAAATTAAAAAAAATTTTGTCAAAAAATTTTGAAAATAATTTTTTATTCAAAATAAAAATAAAAAATTTATATTATAATTTCTAAATCAAATAATGTTCATGATAAATGAAATTCTCATTCATGTCGTGCATGATAAAAAATAATCCTTTGACATGTTTGATAAAAAATTGGTCTCCTTTTGAAATAAATGCGGCTTCCATAATATTTTTTTAAAAAGTAATATTATTTTAAAATGTTTTTAGTAAATAATTATTAAATTGTGAATAATATTTTCAAAATAATTTGTCAAAAAAATTAATTATGATGAAAAATATATTTTTGATCAAAGAGGGTAATAATGACATATTTTATTAAAAACATTTTCTCATTAATTTTAAGAACCAAAAAGTTGAATATGGAAATAATATATTAAAAATTATTGAATAAGACTAGGAGAAGAAATCTATTTTGATTTTATTTTAAACATATAAAATAATTCCCCCAAGGGGAACATAAACAAAAACACTCCTGAAGAATGAAGAGAATGTAAAATGAACCCTCTTTTACTTTGGTATCTTTTGAATCCTATGCTCTATGAATGATGTAAAATAAAATGAAACATTTAATAAAATTTAGTGAAATATTTTCATGATATAACATAAAAAAGGGAATTATATATTCCATAAAATGTAATAAGTGGTGAATATGATATATGTTTCATGGAGATAAAAGATAGATGAGAAACCCTTACTTCAGGTTTGAATTTATTCTTATGTTTTTGAAAATACATAATATAAAATATTTTTTTATTAAAAAATATATTAATGTTCCATTATCATATATCTGAAACTATATTTTGATTTACATATTGGATTTTATCAACGGTTTAATATCAATTCTTTGTAGAAATCACTATTTTCGGTGATAATAGCAATGGTTTTCATATATGTTTCAGTTTAGTAATTCTGGTCCTTTTAAATTTATCACTATAAAATTTTATAAATAATTATATAAATGACATAAATATCATATATATTTATTATATATATATTTATTATAATATATTAATGTTATATATAGAAAATGGATAAACCATTCATAGAGACAGTAGGTTGTATGTTCACATGAACATTAGTTCTATTGTTTTATAAGGATAGAATGAATGGGAAAAAAAATTAATTATCATTTATAAATTAATTATTATATTTCTTATATCATTTAAAATAACCAAATATAACCTTTCTAACATCAATGTTAATATAAATTTAAAAACATTTCACATCACTATAGTGAGGCGGTAGTCCACAGTTGCGCAAAAGCAGTGTTATTATTTCCTAGAAGATTGAAATGTAATAAGTAATATGAGATATTATATTTCCATTAGTATTTTTATGTAATAAAAACACATATAATAATTAACAATAACCTCACTACATTTTATTAAATGTGTAAGTGAAAAATTAATCACATCTCTTCGTGACGCGGTAGTCTGTCACACACAGTTGTGACATTATCGTATCCCCCATGAAATGAAAGGAAAGAAGTTATATATGACATAAATTTTCAAGGAGAAAATTAATTTCATAAATATGATATAAATATGTCAAATATTTCAAAAAGATTGTTTCCCATATGATTGAAGTGTCGATGGATATGAGTTAATAAAATAAGATAATAACCTATATGTGTTTATTAAATAATAGTTATATTACATTATAATATTTTAATATTGTTTTGAGGATGTATATGTAGAAATAAAACAAATACACATGTTTACTAATTTAACCTCTTCTTTGGAGTGCCTCTATAGATATATATCTAAAGACTTCATAAAACATATTAATAATCAAAATAATTAATATATTTTGTGGGAATAAATTTATGGAATGGATTTTTGGAGGTATCTACCAAGACATAGAGTTCTGTATGTGTAAATAAGAGAGGAGAGTGGGTGACCATTTATAAGCGGGGGGAGGACACACATATAATTTTTGAAATTAATCAATAACATTAACACTTATATGACTCAAAATCCTTATAAAACGAAATATTATCAATATTTAGATGTTATATAATCTAAATATGGACATATAGTTGGTGTTGTACTTGTTTTTTTACTTTTTAAATCCTCATCTACTTATTTTAACACCATGATAATCCCAATTGTATCTTAATCGTAGTAATTAATTTTTACTATTTTCACTATTTATTCTGGTTAAATATTAATTTAATATTATTTTATTATATAAATTATTAATATTATAAATTTGGATTATATTTTTCTAAATTTAATTCATATATTTTGGATAATAAAATTTAAAATTTTAAAATTTATGCAATGATAGAGGGGATTTCCGAAGAGAAAACTCTCAAAAGCACGAGATGTATTAATTTCAAAAATCAAAATGAAAATTATTCCACTGAAATAAATTAGTTAATTTATTATATTTGTTAAAAAAATTTACATTAAAACCAATACAAACAAATTTAACCCTGTAAATAATTTAATCAAAAAACATGTTTTCAATGAAAATCAATATTTATCACTATTCATTAAAACAATTTATACTTTCATAAAAATATCCAAAAATTAACCAAATATAATTTCTTCATGAATATTTAAAAAATTAAGTTTATTGTTTCATATATATTTTTTAAAAATGGTAATAATTAATTATAAATTTTGTGTAAAAAATGACTTCGTTGCCTTTTTGAAAAATATATATTTCTTTAAAAAATATTTTTCTTTAAAATAGTTCTTATTAAATTTTTAATTAATATATAATAATTTAACTTATTTTATACATTTTTAAACCCTATAATTTCCATGAATTTGATTTTAGTATTCAAACCCTCCAACTTAACCGCTAGGTTATAGTGGTTGTGTTTAAATTATAGTATTTTAATTGAATATCACATTTCATTTAATCCTGGTGATTCATTTCATGAAAGATTTTGATAAAATTGTATTCTTTTTAAATAAATATATCAAAAAGTATTGGGGTTTTATATTATCTTTTACACTCATTTTGTCGTGTTATATATGTTTTCAAATAGGGCATTCCTCTTTTAAAATCTCATGGTTTTACAGTCTACCACCTTAAATGAATTTTATCCTCACAACTCCATCATGAATGTGGTAATAAAGGGTTTTTATTTAAAATATAAACTAATCGAAATCCTTTATCATGAAAATGGTAATTGAATTTTCCATTCAGTAGAGAGGAAGGTATGTGTGAAGGTCATTTGGAATAACTCGTACTAGGTTTCCAAATAGAAGAACATAGGTGACAAGATAAGATATGGATATAGAAGAAATATGTAAATAATTATAGTTATTGAAAAATATCATTGATCATAAGAAATTAAATGATAAATAAAATTTTGAGGACCTAAAAACCATACCATCAATGATGATTCAATAACTTGTTTAATTCATCATATATAAATTGAATAGGATAACATTTTTGTTTTAGTATATTTTTTCCAATATTGGGGAATTATTTTAATATCCTGATAAATAATAACAAAACATTTATTGGCATAGTATGTTTTCAATCAGAATATCATCCTTCAATTTTAATATATTTATTACACCATGAAATGAATATCCAAGATTAAATTTTTTATCCCTAAAGCACTATGAATAAATTTTAATTAATCATATGAGTAATTGCAGAATTACTATTTATTACTCATATATTTTTCTAAAAGAAAAAAATATATAGAAAAAGTAATACAATATTGTATATTAATTTCTACTACGTTAATAAAAAATCCCAAAATTCAACATAATTCATTTCATAATAGTTTAACCTTAATACTCATCCAAAATAAGTGTGACATGATTTAATGTCCAAAATAATAGAAGGAATATCAGTTGATCAACAGTATATTAATCATGTAATTTAAATCAGATGTTAATTCCACATTTTCATTTTGTGAATAAATAAAACACTATAAAAAATTAATGAAAATAATCACACATTCAAAAATAAAATTTTAGGTTTTCAAATATATTCCATTAATCCAAACATAAAGTAAAATCTATCAATGAATACGTAAACCATAAAATCAATTAGCCATTTCATGGTCACCAATAATAAACCAAGAAAAAAGATTTTATACTTTTATATAATTTTTGAGCACATTTTATGGTTTATCTTAACATAATCATGTGTTTTCTAAAAAGATCAATTGTCTACAGAAACACATTCCATATAAATCACTACTATTGATTATACGATCTCAAATACATAATAAAAAATCACTAGAGTATAATGATTATGGATTTAATAATTCTTATAACCATTATTTCATTGATAAAATAATCTTATAACATAATTCATGAATCTAAACACCAACACATTCATCATTCAACATCTTTTATAAACCACTAATTATTATTAAAAATTGTATTCCTTTATACAACCATCCTTTTATATGTCATTTATAGTCTCTATATCATTAGAAATATAACCATTAATCATATCGCCATAATGATTTTCTTTATGAGAAATCCCCACAAAGAATTAATTTTTATAATTCTCAAACTTTCCACATTAAAATAATTCAACTATTGATAATAACTCAAAGGGACCAAAATTATATTCAATTTTTCTAATAGAAAATAATAATTTTCTTAAGAAATTGCTTTCACTTTTTCCTTTCCCACACAGAATAAAATTTATTTTCCCATTGAGAAACTATCCTGGGTTTCTCTTTCAACATTACTGACTTGAAAAAAAAATTAAACCTCCTTTCCACCATGGTCATCTCTATTCACACTCTTAATGAACTCTATCCTTATCTTCATTTGCGATTCCAAGAGTTACTTTAGGGGAATGTTTTTAATAATGTATCATGATAATTTATTAGGAATAATCAAAATATCATCCACCCAAGTAATTATCTAAATTTTTTTATCATCATCACAATGTTTATCGTGTTTAATGTTAAACTGGTTCTCTATAGTTTCATCAATTGAGTAAAATGAAAAGTAATATATTGATAAATAATAATCCTAGTGGTAAATCACTCAGTCAGGAAGAATCATGTACAAGGTAACACTCAAATCAAACCATGTGCATAGTAAGGGATGTTTTCATTTCCAAGGTAACACTTGACTCAAGAACAACATGCATGTTTTTATGTTGTCACCAAATGTACATCTATTCAAAAATTGTGTCCAATTGTAGTATCTAGAAAGGGATGTATTGTTAAAAAAACCACATAATCTATAAATTTCCAAAACATTAGGATGCTCTTCTGTACTTATCCCAAATTTATATCGTAGGTTCATGTTTCCAAATCAATGTTTTACTAAGTCATGATCCAATGGTTTCTACTCAACATACATTGATTCCAATAGTAAATACATATACTATAGTAGAACATAGTCAATGATTACTTTATTATATTGGCATATGATACAATCAATCACATATGGAATGATAAAATTGTTTATCATTATTGGTAAAACAGATAAATATCTAAAATTCACATTACAATTGAATACATAAAATACACAATGTGTTTTCTTTTAGAACACCATATTTCCCTTTATAATACCCCGACATATTAATAAAAAACACTTCCTTGTATCGTAGGAAACATATAACATAATAAAGCTGTGAGATAATAAGTTTAGTGTGGGTATGTGCAGATTGAAACATTGCATGATTAAATATTAATAATCAATATTTAAATGTAAAATACTAAAACACAAGTCATTTAAAGAATAAGTATAGCATAATACAGAAGGAAAAAATTATGATCAAATAAATCAATATAAATAATCACATAAGATTGAATACATGGATATAATAACTAATTTAACAATCAAATAGCCATCAATAAATGATGTTATAATTAGATATTTCATAATTTCATACATCTATTCAATAATTTCAAGACCATTCAGAAGAACTTTTAAATCTTGGGGTAGAAACCATACTAATTTGGTCAATTTATTTCTCTCATGAGACCTATTGATGAATCAATGGGCTATATAAATCTAAGAAACACCCATAAATTTCTATTAACAATTCACTTCTCATATGAAATGGGTGAATAAAAATCAATATAATATTTTATACTAAAAAACTAACATATGAAATACTAATACTTAACCCAATCAGATAAACATAACCATAAACCATCCAGAGAAACAACGTGACAGTTAAAAAAACATTTCATCCTCAGTCAAAATGATCATAAAAATCCAAAAAAAGATTAACGGTGATATCAAAAAAGCATATCCCTAGAGGATCATATATAAAATAAGTGTTTAGATTGTCTATATATAAAAGACATAAATATATCATTAAAATAATTCTTGAGGTAAATATAATTTTATCATAGAAAATTACTTTTAAATAAAAGTCTAAACACACATTGAAAATATATATATCTAATATTATTCATTGAGAATGTGTAAAATAATCTTTGAAACATTGATTTGGCTTGATATTGGAAATTGTTTTACATTTCATGCATGTTAATAAAAGATTCATTTCACTTTTTGGATAAAATTCAATTGGGAGTTGTTTTAAAAATTAACAAATCATTCATTTAAAACCATTTTGTAATAAATAAAATTATTTTAAAATAAATTTATAAAAAGATAAAAAACATAATTTGTATAAAAAATTAATTTAGATGAAAAAATAATTTTTTTATAAGATCAAAATAAAGTATAAATTCAGTAAAAAAAAATATAATACATCATATGTACCAGCAAGAAGAATATGGTACAATTAGTTAAAAATGAATTAATTAGTAGATAAACTGAATATATTTTGTTTTAATGATTGGAATATGAAATAAATCTCTAAGGGAGACAGAAAAATAAACAATCCTGGATAATGATGAGACTATGAAATAAACCAATTCCACATTGATAGCATCTGAATCATATGGTGCACAAATGAAACAACATCAATTGGAAATTTAAATACCATGAAGATAAATATATTCATGATATAAATTATTAAAAATGATAGAATATAATATGACCTTTGTTATATGTGGTGAATATGGAATATGTCTCATGAAGGTAATAGTGAGACGGGAAATCCTTACCTCATGATGAAATTCCTTTTAATGATTCCAAAAATTCTATATAATAAATATTGGTTTTTTATAACTCTATTATTGAACCATAATAATATAAATAATACCACATATGATATACTTATAGCCTTTAATGTCCCATTTTATTTCAATTCTTTGTTACCATCACTAATTCAGGTGATAACAGTTTCACTTTCCACGTACATTTTAGATTGGTAATTTTGAGAATTTTAGTGTGGAAATTTTTACATCATATCCAAAATTTTAACCATGATATAAATATCATATATATTAATTATATTTTAACTTATAGTAATATATTGATTTTAGAGATAGAAAATGGATTACACTATTCAGAATGATGGTAGTGCGTGCGTACACATGAACTCTGTTTCAATTTTTCTTGATGAATGGAATGAAAGAAAAATAAATATTAATAAATATTTCATGTATCATTATTATTTTATTTAAGTAATTTATATTAATAAATTATATATTTATTTCCATCAATTCAAAAATAAAATGAAAAACATTTCACCTCAATATGTGGAGGCGTTATTCCACACATGCACACAAGCAATATTAGGTTTTATAACCGATGAGAATGTAATATATTAGATGAGATATTTTACGTCCATATGTGTTTCATGATAAAAAATATCACATATATTCCCTATCTTTAATCATACTATATTTCATGTAAGGTGTATGTTAAAATCAAATCCCATCGATCTGTAAGGTGGTAGTCCACCATACAAACAAGCGAAGTTATCATATCTCTAATAGAATAGAATGTAATAATGTATATGTAATAGTATAACATCAAAAGTATAATAATCTCATATACATAATATAAAAATGATACATAAATAATTATTTTTATCCTTCAAAGGTTATTATGGAAAAAAATTACATCAATTCGTGAGGAGGTAGTCCATCATACACATGATCAACAATTTTATTTATCATATTAGGGAAGTGTAGAAGGATATTGGATGTGAAACTAACATTATTAAATCTCAATATATATTGTATATTTTTTTTATTATATTATCATGTTTTTATAAGGTTTTATTGTGATGGATTTAGAAATAAAATAAATACACACATTTAAGAATTTTCCATCTTTGTTGGATAATCTCTATAGGTTTTTTAATAAGGCCTTTAAAAGAGGCCATACATGTAAAAACCCACTTATTAACAAAGGTATGAATCATTTAAAATTTGGTATAATTAACTATTTTTGACCTTGTATGGATGAATAATGATGTAAAAAAAGTATCATGGATGTTTGGGGTTTGTTCGGAGCCTGGAAACCTGGATGATGGAGAAATAAATTGGATCACATGGTTAATAGATTCCATGTGACCTATCTCACATATTCACTCCTAGTCGCATGGGGATAGAAAATGGGGTGAATAATGGGTTATGGTTTTACATAATCATGCGATTGAGGACACATGCCCATGAAAAATGTCAATTGTTTTTTTGTAGATGTGATTCATATGCTTGGTGAACAGTTTCTCTAATTGTGCTGCCTAATCACATGGGTGACCTACTCAAGTGGTGGGAGGCACACTGCAGGTGTACATTTTGGACAACTATTCTACCAAACTATGTGACCTATATTTGGTGGAAATAATTGCTAAAATTCCTTTAATTAATGATTAAGCAAACATCTATCATCTTTCATTTATAACAGATAGGAGATCTCTTCATCCCCCATTTTGGAGAGTCTAGACCATCTTACGTTGAGTATTCTCCCGTTTCCTAATTCAAAGTCAAATTCAATCCTAATTCATCACTATAATTGGATTCAACAAGTAATTTATTCCTTATGTTCCATTATTAATTCATCTTTAACTTAATGATGATATTTAGATTAATGATCATATGTCCTATTTTCCTAGAATTGATCCATTATTTAGATTTATTCTAATATAGAACAATATAAATGGTTATTCTAGATAGGTATAGTCTTATGAGCTTAAGGTATGTGGTCTATCACTCATCCTTCAATTTTTTTTCAATTTATAAATTTCCAACATTTTGTGCCCACTGATTTCATAAGGTTATTTTTATTTAATTCATATTCATTTTTTATATTAATAATTTTCATGTTTTAGAGCCCTGAAGATATCGAATCATTGTGGTCTAGTAGGTTCAGACCTAAACACTCTCCATCACAAGTAGGGTGTTTCCCAATTTAAGGATTTAGTGATTTTTATGTGTTACTATTCCACTCTTCCGGTGGGCTATTTCTTAAACCCAATAATGGAAATCCCTTCCATAATAAAATGATTAATGGATTGTAATGGTCAGCATTAGTATGATATAATATCACTTAAACCATATATGCCAGGGGTTTCAAATTAATCAATGATTCTTTTTAATTATAAATGTAATGTTTATCGATATATATTAATTGGCACAACGATTGTAATTGAATGGGTTGTTTCATGTCTTTAGCACCCCATTCCATGTTTGGTTGAAGGTGGTAGAGTGAACCTAAATAATGATTATTTATCTTAACTATAAAATGGTATCATGCCTAGTTTTTCCTTATCAATCTAATGAAAGGAAAAAAATGAACCAAATGGATTATTAAATCGAATGTGTAATTCATGGAATAAATATTTAAAAAATAAATTATATGTTACCTATTTCATAGGGACCATGGAAACATTATAGGTTTTTTTTGACTCGAGAAATCCTTGGATTCCCAAGGGAATTCTTCAAGCACACATGGACAACATTTTGATATGATGATATCTGTTTCAAAGGATGATACCTACCTTGGAACCCGATCCTTGTCATTTAGTGGATTCTTGCTATGAATTTATAGGATTTAACCATTCTCATTATAGGATTACATGGTTAAACTCCTTGGAGTAATTATAACATCTACTGACATGAGACACCTTGGATACACTGATGTTCCTTGTCATTTATTTTCCCAGTTTACATTTTATAAATTCTTTGACATGGTTAAAATCATATTAAAGTTAAATTCCTTGGGTGATTCCCCTTGGATTATACGCATACCCTTGATGACTTGCTACCTGTTATTACTAATTGGGAATGTCCCTAAGGTAAATGATTACTTGATTATTACTATAGATTCACTAACATTATTATCATCTTCATGGATGCCTTGTTTTGACTTGGATCCATTTTTATTATTATTATCATATAATGATTTTAGTGTGGGTTATTACCCATATTTTATACAATATTAACTAAAAAAATAAATCAATAAAATGATTACATGTTCAGACATTAGCTAAAGATAAATCACTTATTAGGTATTTAAATTATTAAACTGCTTTACTTTAATATATGAATTCCTTTACACTATATCTATTTATAATTCATGGACTGTATGTTATGGATTCCATTGGTGGTGGCCTATGGAGATTTATATCAAACCCTATCTTGAATTCCATTGGTACCTTGGATGATTACATGCATAATGGTGATCAAAATGGGAAATTGTATGCTTTGAACTCCTAATATTGATTGATTTCTTAGGATGTATCATCGAAGCTGAGGACCATGCTAGAGATCAGAATGTTCATATTGTTTTTTGGTTTATTCTTTCTTCTTTTGTAATGAACGTACCAACATCTTCCATGTATACATGTTTTCCAGTTTTTAAAGACATGAAATACATTACCTTTAGGTTTTTAGTATAACTATTAGTTGCTTCGGTTTTTTATTATTCAAATAATTTTCTTCAATGGTGGCTAACTGGTCCAGTGATATAGTGTATATTTTTTTCGTTCTATCTATTTTTCATATTTAATCTATTATTTACCCATTATTAAATTTCTCCACTAATCTACACTCTTGTAATGTGGAAATTGTCTCCCCATACATAAACCATATGCCCTCGCTACTAGTTGAAAGATTCAAACATTTCTGGAGATTTACTTGATTACATATGGGGAACCGGGATCGAGGTACCTTTGGGTGGAACCCAAGTTTGTGATTTCACAATGTTTTTTCAATTCAATTAAATTATTTTTTTAATATTTCGATCAAATAGACATGAGATTCGTAATTATTTGGAAGTTGGTAATAAGCTGTCTTTGGTCGTATCCAACCCATGCTAGGGCTAAATTCCTAGTTGCCCAAATCATATTAGTGGTTAAAATTTTCCATATTATTGTTGACATCCATTCAAAACATGGTGATAAACAAGTTTTCTTAGGGATATTATTATTATTCTAATTGAGGAATTTTATTCATCAGTGGTCTGATGATATAAGGGAAAGGATCATTGTTACATTAGTCATCATAGCCACATAGAATTAACATTCTATGAATATACCATTCCATATAGGTGCATTTCACATCTTTAATTTCGTGTTTTCTAAAGATTGTTGAGTTAGGATATGGTAGTTATATTATAACTATGTTGTTTTATGGCTATAATTGAGTGATTACAAGTTTCAATTCAGGATGTGTATTAGACCTTTTCGGTTTGAATGGGTAGTTTACATAGTCAATCCATAATACATAACAAATTACATTCTATGACCGAATGTACAATTGTAAAAAAAATAATTTTAATGTCACATTTATAATGTTGGTTCTACAAAATTGTTGTTTATAAGGGTGAATAATTTGAATTTCAGAATCATTTATTAGATTAACTGACACCCTAAAATATTTTTTTACATTTTTTGTGGCAGTTTTGAGAATAAAGGACATTGAAAAATTGGTATTTGGTGTTGGTTTGTTGGAAAAACAATGCAAAAAATTTTGTTTGGGCAAACATTTATAACAAAACCAATGTGAAAAATAGTGCATCTTATATTTTTATTGTCGATTTTAATGAAAATAAATTATGAAAAAATATATTTTTAATTTTTTAAACATTAATTTTAGTAAGAACTGATGTCAAAACACTTTTAAAAAACTACCCTAATGTAGAACCCTTATTTTGTATATTGCGAATTCATTTTCCTCACAATATATAAAGAGCTTTATGGTGACCAACACCCTTGAGGCTGATATTTTGGTTGATTTTGTTTGATTTGATTCATATTTTCATTATTATTGACCATCGATCATTTTAATTCCCTTGATATGGGTATTTATTTCATCTTTATTGCTCTTTTCTGATGAAATCGCATTATGACTATATGTTTTTTTATTCTTATTTATTGTTAATTATTTAGAAAATACTGTAATTTTTCTGTTCAATTTTTTTCTTGGCATCACATTCAAGGGCTATCATCAATATATTTCATCTTCAGTAACCCTATTACAGTGATGTAGCTCCATGATTGGAGGGTTTTTTGTTCTTTTTTTCCTCTTTTTTTCAAAATCTTTTAATTATTTTATTAGTGTTATTCCAACCAAAAAATTCATGGGATGTTATCTATATTCAACTTCAATATTGTAGTGTACAACACTTAAATTTTTTAGCGGTTTTAAATTTATTTATGATAAATTCATTATCTTTTATTCATAAATTTGATGCACTCATTTGTTTGTTTTTTTACATTTGAATTTTAATAATAATTTTGAAATTTGTTTAAATATATAAATTATTTATTCGATGGTATCATCCAATGGTTTTGTTTTAGGTTATAGACCAAAGAAATATTGATTTCAATTTTAATGAATCTTGTTTGAACAGAAGTTGTGTGGTTTGATATTCATTAAAAAAATAAATCTAAACATGAAAAAAATAACTTTATTCCATTACTATAGACATCAAGAATTTTTTATCATTATTTATTTAAATAAAATAAATACCTACTGTAATTAATTATTTCTTTTATTTAGTAATAATTGTTTTTATCTCTCACTAGATCGAAAATATTTTTTATTATATTTTTGTGTTTAAATTTTATATATTCACAAATATATATATATATATATATATATAAATGTTTATATGTTTTATATGTATATATATACATGTTTTCATATATGTTCATATATATCATGTGAAATTAATTATGATATTTTTAATTTTTGAATTTAATGAAATCATATTATTTTGGATCAATATGATACATCACACAAAATTAAATACCTAGAAAATATTAGTTTTTAATTTATTACAACTAATAATTATTATTTCATTTATGGCTACAAATCATTTATATTGTATATTATTATGTTTATAATTTATTATTTAAATATATATATATATTTAAATTGTTATATGATTTAATATATTCACTAATTATATTATGATATCAAGTATGGAATATATCATAATTGGAAAAATTTACAAAGAAGCACTAGAGAGTATTAAAAAAGAGTTAATGAATTCTTTGAATTTTCTAAATAAAATCATCAAAATTTAGATTTCATTTTCTTTCAAAGTGTTACGTGATTAAATATGATACAGTTAAACTTCATTGAAATCAAGGATAATCTGATCCACTATGGTTTCAGATTTAATTATACATGTTGGACATGGTATGGTGAAATAACTCAAAATTCAACATCCAATGTTGATGAAAATAATCTTAATGAAGAAAAGGATCATATTGAAGAATTAGTTCATGATATAGGCATTGAAACCATAAAAAATAGCATCTTTTGAAAGATTGTATAGGGATTTTGAGAATGTGTCTCCCATATTTAATGTTATTATACAGTGTTATCACTATTTTGGATATTAGTTAACATGAAGGAATGAAATGGGTGGAGTGATAATTTTTTCTCCATATTACTTGACCTTTTAAAAGAGATACTTCCAGAAGGAAACATGCTTCCAGATTCTAATTATGAGGTTAATATAATATTATTCCCAATGAGATTGCGGTATGAAAAGATACAAACATTCCCTAATGACTGTGTGTTGTATTGGAATGAATATAAATATTTATCTTGTTTCCATACATGTGGTACATCACTCTATAGGATGAATGAAAAGGTCATCTCAGATTCATTCCCAGGTATTGACATATAACAACATGAAAATTCAATTTTTTTACTTTCTAATGATAATATGAAAATATTCATTCAATCTATTATGATAATTCAACTATGATCCATTCTTATATACTAGAATAAAAGATCCTTCTAATGAAATTTGATACCTTCCATTAATTCTTCACATGAAAAATCTACTTAAAATTTCAATTTATTAAATAATGTTAATATGGAATTCATATGAGCGCTTCTCTTATGGTAACATACCTCGCCCTATTTACTCATCTTAGTGGAAGAGATTTGATAAAAAAAATTCTTGATTTTGGATGTGATGTTAGAAATATCATAACTAGATATTGTACTAATGTAATGAATCCATATCAGAGCCTAATTAGCCAAAATAGTTCATTTACTATTTTTTGGCAGTTTACAAATTCTTCTCACATGTACATATGAAGAAAAAAATTTATGATGTGATTAATGATTTCAAGACCAAAATAGTTAAGAAATTATATTGATGACTGTCATTCACAATTGATTGATTATTTGAAAATAATATGGGAGACATGTGATAATGTTTTCAATGCTTACAAGGCATAGTGTTTTGCAATACATGATATGTTAGTTTTCATTATAAATGACTTCTTTGAATTTGAAAACTTATCTAGATACAGTTTTAAGGGATATAAAGAATGCCCAATTTGGGAAGAATATACCTCATATTATCAATTGTAGAATGGAAGAAACACGACATATATTTGACATCAATTTTTTTTGTTAATTTATCATCCGTATTGTAGATTAAAAAAAGAATTTAACTATTTACAAGAATACAACATTACCTCATAACCATTTTTAGGTGAATAATATGACGACATGGTGAAAAATATAGATTCTTCATTTGTAAAGATAAGATGTTCTGGTCTTCAAAAAATTATCTATTAGAAATAGTTTATCTTTATTTAACTTAATTATTTGATATTTTAAGAGATAAAACATAACATGGATGTTAAGAATGTTGAGAAAAGAATATGTGAAAGTTTGATTGGAACCTTGTTAGTCAAAAAATGAAAGAAAAAATATTAATTTCATGATATATTGGACATGATATCTACTGGAATACATTTGGAGATAGATAAAACTAGGAATGGAAGTATAAAATATTTACCTCTAGCTTATCACATGTTAATCAGGATTGAGAAATTGAAATTTTTTCAGTGTCTTCATGGTTTTAAAGTACCTAGTGTTTTTACATAAAATTTGACGAATTTGGTATCGTTGAAGTATTATAAATTAATAGTTATGAAATATCATGACTTTTATGTATTGATGCACCAATATCTACCAGTCTCACTATCTTGTATTTTGAAAATAATATTTAGAAACATTTTCATTAGGTTGTGTAAGTTTTTCAAATCTATTTTTAGCAAATCCAATCATCCAAATTCGTTTGATGGTTTAGATAACGAAGAAGCTCATATTATTTTCCACCTATAAATGTATTCCTCACCTATGTTTTTTGATATAATGGTTCATATATTTATTCATTTTTTGCAGGAGATAGGAATATATTGGCCTGTTTATTTATAATGGATGTATCCTATTGAAATATATATGAAAATTTTGAAGGGATTACTTAAAAACACCTACCGACCAAAGTCCTATTAATGTCAAAAATATGTATCAAAATAGGTGATTGAGTTATGTATCTCATATTTGTATGAAGTGTAGAATGTTGGTCTTCTTATATCTTGACATATGATAATTGGTAGTGAAGGTAGATAGAATCGAGGCTTATATGTAATGATCATTCCATGTGATGAAGTGATTTAGGAACATTTATACTTTTTGAACAACACAATGGTGGTTCAATCACATATAACATTACATATTTCAGAACTAATGTTATGATATCTTAATTGAAATGGTAAGTAGATGATGATTGAGCATAAAAAATCATTTATTTCATGATTTAATGAGAAATTTATCCGAAATATGTGTATATTAGAAACATTAAAATAGTAATTAGGGGGATCATCTCTTAATTAGGTCACATAGTCTGGTTTTGATATTTATGTGTATAGGTTTTACACAAAGAATAATTATGACAAGAGTTCCATTCAAAATAATGTTGTAATGGTCATCATTTTAGTGCATATTTTTTTGAGTGTAAACGATAAAACCCAAAATTTTACATCAATGCTATATTTTGGAGTTCTTCATGACATATTTGAAGTTGATTATATTAAATATAGATTTAACATGTTTAAGTGTAATTTGGTTTCTAGTAATATTGGTGTGAAAAATGATGAATATATGTTTAAAATGGTTGATCAGAATATATTTATTTTCAATGAGAAACCATTTGTCTTAGATACACATGGAATGAAAATATATTATGTTATCAATCCATCGAATAAAAAGTGGTCCATCATTTTTCCATGAAAAAAATCCATTTTTATGATGAGGATGATGATGATGTTATTGATTTATATGAGTCTTCTTCCTCTATTACTGAATTTCCTGATAACAATTACTATAACATAGACATATTTCATGCAATATGAAATGATCATGCTGATGAGATATGATAAAATACTAAATAACTATCCTAATAAACCTGGTAATTTTTTAGATTATATTACTTTTTAAAATTAACATCTCACAAAAACAAATTATCTAACAACTATTGGATATTAAATTATATAATGGAATATATATTTGATTTTTGTGTGTGTAAAATTTTTATATTCCCCGATTATGGTTAATCGTTTTTTCAATGAAATACCATGTCATACATATTTATATTTTGGTTTAATTTATACATATGATAACTTATTTTCAATCATATATATATATATTTTAAATTTCTATATCTATTTAGATGTAATGTTTATATATAGTTGTTCACCTAGTATATTTTTTAGGTTATGAATCAAAATTAAATTATTTTTTAAAATATTTCCACAGGTGTTCCACTTTTTTACTTAAAAATTAATATTTTCCAATTTTATAATTACTGACATGTCTTATAATATCTAGGTATATAATAATTTCATTAAATTTTTTATTAAAATAACAGACACAGAGATAGAGACAAATCAACATAGACTATGGTATTTTTATTTTCATATATTATTATATATCTAGTAATATGCATAATTATATAATTAAAAATATTTATTTAAAAAATAATAATTGCAGGAAAACTGATGATACTTCAGTAGGGGAGTCTTATGCTACTAGTAGTCAAAAACCAAATTCTCATGTTGGTAAATATGGCATTACATGTTTAAGAAATTCACTTTCTATTAGAGAGGTGAGATTTCATATTCCTTATGATGAAAAAAATAATGTAATTATCCATAATGCAACACAATTGATCAGCTATATCATCATATAAGGATGTTTAATGATAATAATTTTATATTCTAATTGGAAGTCTATCAAAAAAGTGGCGGTAAAGCAACTTTGGGTGGTATGTATGATAAATATCTCAATTGGTGTATTTTATCTCAATTTTTGAATATGATATATTTTAAGTGAATAATATCTCTGTTAGAGAACTACATATGACATTTAATTTTGATGAAACAAAAACCAGTTAAAAAAGACATATTACTTTAGTAGTGGTTCAATGGAAGGATTTCAAACTGAAGTTAAAAAATTTATTTTTTTGGAATGAGACAAAATGTATTCCATTTTGTCATGAATAGTTTTTTAGATGAAGATATATGGAAGAAATTTTTGTATACCCGAAATTACAGAACATTCCACGTGTGATAATTATATTATGTTGTATAGTAAAATATCTTATATATGTACCTAATTACTTATTAGTTTACATTTTATGTAACTTTCCTCCAGGGAATACCATCAAAATATCTAGTTACAAAATGTTTACCCTCATAATTTATCTTATATAGGATATTTTTTATTGGAGAAAAAATGATTGAGGAAAATATTGAAGAACTAAGAGCTCACTCCACTAGTTATTCTAATGCGGTCTAATTCATTCCTACCTCTCCACCCACCCACCATGAAAAAATGAACAAGTGTGAGAAGAAGAAAAATGAATAGCATCTTATGGAGAATGCTAAGGAATTATTTGATTTGATATTAAGTAAATAAATATTATTATAATTATTTTTTAAATTTTTAAATTAACTATTGTAATATGAAATTTTCATCATTCATTTTATGATGAACTTTTGGATAAATTAACACTTGAAACATTAATACCTACGGGTAGTATGAAAATCAAAACCACTACAATAGGTAAGCTAAATCACCCTGACCAAATAAAAGGATTGGAATATAGTCTTAGTATTCGATATGTTTTTGGTCCTCAATGTATACAATCAAGACACTGAGAAATTGAATCACAAAAATCATAGCTAAAAGATATGAAACAATCCCTGGGAGATCTAAGAGAAGTGGATATGTAGAAGTATATATTAGAGAAAATGATGAGATAGTCATACTTTGTGTAGACTTCCCAACCTGACCAACCCTCCTAGCCTGCTGAGCCTTCCTAGCCTACCTACTAAGATCCTCCACATCCTCGCTTGGACCCAACCATGTATAGTGAGTTGTATGTAACAGATCTCGATATACATATTTTTCAATTTGGATTGTTGCATTTTTTAAGGTATTCTGCACATCTATAAAATATCTATATGGGTTAGGTTATATTATCAATACATTTTATTATTCATCCCTCTAATCTATTACAATTACATACAGTGAAGATTACTAGATTTGGGGACTTTAAGAGCCATTATTTATTTGTGAAACCAGCCTTCTTAATCATATATGAAATGACCTATATGTTTTTTAAGACATTAATTACATCCGATTGAATATAAATAAAATTTTCTTTTGATATTTAACTAAAATAGGAGTACATGAAATCCAAATAAATGAAAAAGTGGAAGCAAATGATTCATGAACAATCTACTGTAGATACATCAGATATTTCTTATAGGATAAAAATATTATCTAAGATTTATTCTTCCTTTTATAATATCTATACGTTTCTGATGTCATCTAATATATGTGAAAGAGACTATCCATTGAGAATAATCCAAACGATATTAGTTATCAAATTTATTTTAAAGGGATCATTGTGAATGCGTTGTAATAGTATTCCATGTATGTAAATAAGAAATTTCTGTTTTAATTTTTTCAATTAAACATTGGTTAAATTTACAAACTATATTACCTTTTTAATTAATTATCTACACATGATACTTGTTCAAACTGATAGAACACGTATTTATGATTTTTTAGATCCAGAATTTACTTCATGAGATGTTAATTATTTGTCATCATAAAATAGAGTGGCAAATATATGTGAGAGGTTTTCAATGATGGATATTTGGGGATGGTTTATTGTATTTCAAGATTGGTAAAAGTAGAAACATATTTATGAAATAATTGTCCTTATAATTTCATTAAATTTTAAAAATTCTATTGTAGGAGGAATTTGATATTAGGAGTATTCTTCCTAAGTGAAATGAAATTATATTGGTTTTTCTTTTTATTATGTTGTGTTCATAGAAAACATTGAACCTTCATATAGGAGTAAGTTTTTTTTTGTTTTTATATGCATGTCATTATTCATTCTCATTGTTTATAATTGTATTACTAGTCGGTATATGTGAATATTTTGGTCATGGAAAAAATTTAACAACGTTCACTTCTCAATAAAGAATCCAAATGCAAATAAATACATAAAGTTATAGAGAATTATTTTTTATTAGATATTATTTTGATTTTTTGATATATATATATATTGGGTTTTTATCTTGTTAATGTTTTATTAAATGTTGTATCATCGTCAACAAGGATATGTCGAATGTGGTTATTATGTTCTACGATTCATTTATGAGATTACCAAAATTGGGTAACGACTGATTATAATGAGGTTAGTAATAATAATTATATTTTATTTTCTGTCATTGTATTCTATTTTTCAATATTATATCATTCGACTTCAATATAGATGTTCAATGATGTCGATTTGTACATGAAGGAAGAACACAAAAATATTTTATCTTTTCATGAAAACTATTTTTTTTGTATGATTTGTATTTGAGGAATGTTTATTATTATTTTTTGGATTACTATTACATTTTTCTAATAAATTATGTTTAAAAAACTAATTTTTTTCCAAATAGGTGTTTTAATGTAATAATATCTAACAAATTCTTAAAAAAACCAATAATGATCATGTTGTAAATTGGAGGTATTTTTTTAATTCTACATAATAATACAAATGAGAAGATGTTTTCTTGACTAACTGGATAAAAGTATGTATGTTTTTTAGATTTTATTTCTATGATATATATTTTTTGATTTCTACATATTAATTTTCTATTATAGGGATTATGATTATTAAAGAGATGTAAAAATGATGTATTTAAAATTTTTTAACTTTTAAAGTAGGTTTTTTTATAAATAGATGATGAATAATTAAAAAAAAACACAATTTTCTCTGTTGATTTCAATGAAAACCATTGGGGAAAACCATTTTGGAAACTATTTTCATGGAAACCGATGTGGAAAACAAGAACAAAATTTATTTTCAATATTTTTTTAGGAATCTTTTTATGTAATTTACTAACTACAAAAACTAAGAAGACATTCAATTTCAGTGTCAGTTTTGTAGAAACTGACACCGAAAATATTATTTTTTATTCCACCATTATAGATTCCCGTTAAAAGATGAAGTCGGAAAAAAAACTGACATTAAATTGAGTTTTTCACTGGTGTTTGATTGGGTTAAATTAAGATTATATTGGTATCAATTTCACTAATAATGTGTATGGGTCCTAATTAATAGGTAAAGAAAATGAATTATAATCATACTTTGAGATATGTTTATAAGAAAATGGATGTTTAAAGGTAATCCATGGCTTATAAAATCAAATAGTTTCTAGTAAATAATGAGTTAATGTATAGTACATTATTCACATTCTAAAACCCCTGTAATTAAAATTTGAACACAAGCGAATACATGGCATTCTATGTAGGTAGTTTGGGTAGTATACCTTGGACATTGATACCTTATTATTATATTATACTTCTTATAGTGTATCTATATATTTTAATCCAATTTTGAGGTGTGTCCTTGTAATATATAAAACTATGATGCAAAAAAATCCTCATTCTTTGTTCCAGGAGGGTGGTGACAACCATGCTCCCTAAGTGGTAGGCCCTATGTTTCCGGTCTTACATCGGAAGTGCCACGCTAGGAACCTCATGTTATAATGGATCTATGATCTTATGCTCAACTAATTTATAGTTTCCTCTATCAATTGATGTCTATGCACGGTGCTACACAACCTTTACATACAATGATCAATCTGACTCATGAATTCTAGTACTAGAATCCTCCCACCTTCTCAAGGGATGGAAGTCAATATCCTCCTCATGTAACATCCCAGGTAAATAATGAATATGAAATGTTCATATATATTACTATTTGTGAATAAAATATAAATATCAATTAAAATGGGATGCTATGCTTGATGGTGTACCCAATACGCAATAATGAGTTTCATTGAAATCAAATGTTGTACGGTAATAATAAAATAATATTATTGTAAATGGTAGTAAACTCCTAGTCAATGTAATGGAGGGAATGAACTGAACTATGTAAAAAGTGATTATATATTCTTTTCAAATATTTTTATTTTTATTCAATAAATTTTAGATGCTTAAAATGTGAATGAATCCATTTTTATGTGTAAATATTCTTATATTCTTTAAAAGGTCGATTAACCGCCTTTCGATGGTGAACCCTTTTTAAAACCACTTTTTGATAATTTTATATGTTATATTTGAAAAAATATAATTCTATTTTAGAATCAGGGAATCAAAATTTACTTTGTATAAATTTTTGGTATATTTCCAATAAAGTCCATTTTTTAATGAATAGTGTAAAATGCTGTATTTTAATTGAAAACATCCTTTTAGTCTAATTTATTTATATGGTTTTATTATCTTTTTAATTGGTTTTAAAGTTTAATAAAAATATATTTTTATCATTTAATCCAATTGTGGTCATTTTATTTTATTTCACATTGAAATTGGACATAAAAAGTGCCAATCTTTTACTAGATATTGTTACTTAAAAACACACTATTTGTTTTGATAGCGGGAATTGATTATAAAATTATTTAATTCAAATTATTTGTTTTTAATTTGGTAAAATTGATATCATTTTTGAATTTGGAATATCAAATATATATTAGGGTGAAATTTTGGTATATTTCTGACAAATGTTCATTTTCAATGAATAGTGAAAAATACTGCATTTTAATTCAAAACTGCCTTTTCATCCAAATTATTTATATTGTTCGGTTGTCATTTTAATTGATTTTAAGGTGTAATTTAATTAATTTTTTATCATTTAATACAATTTTGGTCATTAGATGTAATTTTACTTCTAAATTGAATGTTAAAACAAAATCAATCTTTTGATAGATTTTACTTCTTAAAAACCAAACATTGGTTTTGACAATGGGAATTATTTTAAATTAATTTCTAAAATTTCTGTGTTTGGAATTTGATAAAATGGATTCCATATTTGGAATTATAAGGTCCAAATTATTTATTTAAGACTCTTCAGTTTTTAGACTTTATGAATAGTAACGACTGTAATTATCTTTAATTATCATGTTTAATTAGTAACTGGGTAGTTAAGGTAATAAAATAATTTCATAAAAATATAAACTGACCCTAACATGTTTCCTAATGCTACTGGTGGTGTCATGGTCGACCATGAGATGCCTTTTTCCATCCTTGGGAGCCCACAGAATCACTTTGGTGTGATAATGACCTTTTATCATATATTTTTTTTAAAGAAAGGAAAATGTAACCAAAGTATGTAACACCAAAGTAAAATAATTTAATTTTGTCTACATAAATGACCACTTAGACTATAAATAGTAATTGGAAAGATAATAATATTTCCTATATCATAGTATTTTTTTTTATTTTTATTCATTAAATAAATTAATTTATTTATGACACCATGATGATACAACGATTATCTCATTAATGAACGATTTAAATAAAATTAAAAGACAATGTCAGGTCCCATCCTCGGGGCCCGTGTTTTGAATACCCTAGGCCCTCCTTCCATATGCCAGGGGCTAGAGACTAGCACCAAAGGCATAAATCTCGAAAGAATGGGAAGGCATTGCCTTTATATAAGTAAACAAACAAAACTGAGTAAAACATTACGTGCTAAAAAGTAAATGGGCCAGAATACAAACCCCACTGAAAGTATAGTACAACTGAAACTAAATTACAATAGAAATAAAGTAAATCAGCGACCACTGATTCGTCCTCCGGCTATACCGCCTGAAGGGTGGGTACAGATGGTCTCCTCAGCTTCTCGAGTCCGGCAGTCCGCTCGGTGTACGTCCAACCTGATAGTCCACCTCCGATTACAGTTCTGCTCCACAAGCCTCCACCACTATCAGCGATGTCCATCGTCTGCAACCAACACAATGTACTGCGGGCATAGCCCGTGCAAGGGTGAGTATATGATACTCAGTAGGGACCCCGAGACCCCGGAACGTCACCCAAAATACACAAATGATAAACGACAAAGGGAAGATACAAACACGAAGTATCAACCAACTCTACTTAGGTATATGCCCATACATATACCTAAGTCATCAATTCCAGTTCATCTCCAACTCACGAGCCCATGTGCGACCCAATCCATATAGGAAAGCACAACCCAGTCCACAAAGGAAAACACAACCCAGTCCACATAGGAATGCAAGTCAATCATATCGATGATATTGATTGGAATTCAAGACTCACATCACATAGATACACTACTCACGAAGAGGGGTGGAGATGATTATATATATCCTCTGAACCGTCTCCTCTGCCGAACCCACGTAGGTTCCAAGTATAGAAGTCGTCGCTGCCGAACCCACGTAGGATCCAAGTACAGTAACCATCACTACCGAACCCACGTAGGATCCAAGTACATTCGTCCTCACTGCCGAACCCACACAGGATCCAAGTATAGTCGTTCTCGCTGCCGAACCCACGTAGGATCCAAGTATAGTCGCCTTCATCGTCGCAGTCGTAACCAGCTCTAGGTTTCCCGCACACATCACGCTCGATTCCGGGAGGATCCGCTACATGAGCCAAGGGGGTCGAAACATAAACTGTCATGATGTCTAGACTAGATGCATCACAAAGTTCTGTCTCATCAATAGGAACTCAACGCGATAGACGGCGCGTCAATCAGACGCCCGGTCTGAGAGTTATTGGCTTTTTCGTCCTAGGGGCCCGGTTGGTTTTTAAGTTAAAACCAACCCACCATATTCCAGATGCATCCTAACCTCAATAAGATTAATCCAAAAGAACCTTCTTACTAAGAGGTATTCAACTTGATTGACGACACATCATTCGGACGTCCGATCGTTATGTTATAAGTGTTTCTGCTCCAAGGGCCTGGTTGGTTTCGGGTTCGAACCAACCCGACCATACCAAAACTATACCGAAAGATTGATTTTATTTTACAAAAATGTCCTTATCGATCCAAGGATCCCAACACAACTTCTGTTGTGTCAATCAGAGTTCGGTATCCAATGATATGGGCGTTTCAACAAACCTGTCCAAAAATAGGGGGTTTGGGCGCGGTCCAACATGACCCAATACCCCCTGGGACGGCCCGAAATGGGTCGACCCGACCCAGGTACGAGTCTAGCCCATTTAGGAGCAGCCTGGCTAGCGTGGCCCGGCACAGTGCTAGCGGCCCGGCCCAGCGCGGTCGGCCCAACCCGGAGCAGGCGGCCCGGCCCGCGCGGCCTGTGGCCCGGCTCGAAAGCCGGTCGTGGCTCGGCTCTCGGCCGAGCGGGGTGCGAAGGGTGGGGGGGGCTATTTCCGAAATGGCCAGCCTTAATGGCCAGCCTTTTTCAACCACGGAACCCGAGGGGGTCCTGCCTCCAGGTGGCTCCAGCGGCCGGCTCAGCCAGACGCCCCTTTGAAGACCGCCGCGACCCTAGGATGCAGCTCATGTCCGACCGGCGTGGCGCGATGATGCCGCGCCCCTCTTCCATGGCCCACTCCTAGACTTGGCCTCCTTCGGCCTCACCAGCGTGATGTGACGGGGCCTTGCACCTTCGACGTGGTCCGCTCCGTTCGCGATCCTCTTCGTACCCTCACGGTGCAACGACACCACCCCTCCATCGCCACAAACATCTTCGATGATAGGGGAGGAGGATCGGTCATGTTTTCCTGGTCCGATCTCCTCCCATTATGATGATAATAGGTGGAAATAGCTTACAAGATCCCCAACGACAAAACAAATCACAATTTTAATTCATCAAAATTCAACTTAACCCCTACCTCAATAAACGATGACAAACGTCAGTGTTGCGGCTAACGGCATCACATGGTGAGGTTTCATAGACGTCGACGAAATGTGTCCGAGGAGGAAGCAGTGTCTCTTATTTTATCATGGTGAGAATGAAGCATGACTTCGTTGGCGAATTCCCACGATGTTGTTTCCTTGTTTGTCACGGAGGAGGAAAAGGAAGAAGAATCTGGGGTCGTCGAGTCGATGTTTTTCTTCGAAGTCTTGGCATTCTTCAACAAAGGAGATGAAGTTCTTCAAGTTAAAAGAGATCTCTCCCCTTTTCTATAAACACAAAAATAATAAACCCAAATAAAATAAGTCTCATCTTATTTTATTATTTCATGCCATTAATTTAAATTTTAAAATTCAAACACATAACTCTCTTAATTGTTTAAGTGTGTTGGCATGATTTAATGTGGGGAGAGGAGAAGTCACATAATTAAAGGATATCAAAAATTAATGGGGGTGTTTCCATGTATTTATCATGGGAGTTCAAAGGGGTTAAGGGTTACGGAATGTGAAAAGATGAGGGCTTGTACGGGACCCACCTCCCTCATAACAACACATGGGATGTTGGGTGGTTGTGGGACCCACCAACAACTTCCCATGAGAGAGTTTATCTTCCATGTATAATAAAATAATATTGTACACAATTTTATTTACTTCTTACATAAACCCCAAAATTTAACTTCTTCTTCCGAGAAAACACATCAACGATAAAAGTCATCGTAAGAAAATACCGGTGCTGAAAGTTCATCGGTGCCCTCCGATTTCAATTCTGAGCAACAGTTCAGAATATAGAAAAACCTGCTCATTTTTTCACTGAACGTACATGAGATAGACTTCAGAAATTGATTCCTGGAAAACCGGGCCTCAGAATTAGGTGCCGTCTGAAACTTTGTACTCGTAAAATCCCAAATAATTTAAGAAAAAAATTTCCTTGAAATTTATGGATCTTTACATTACTCCCACCTCTGGGCTTTACGTCCCTATAAAGCTACATCTTAAACTAGGGAAGCAAATGACGGTACTACGCATGCATATGAGGATCCCGCTCCCATGTGCTATCCTAGAGGTTCTCGTGCTGCCACCTGATGCACACAAGAGGAATCGACCATCCAAGTAAGACCCACTCCTGTCAATCCTTGACCTCCACTAGAACCTCCGCAAATGTCTCCCCGTCAACGATGTCCAGCTCCCCGTGATTAGTGATATGTGCCGGGTCGTGCACGTATCTCCTCAGCTGAGATACGTGGAAGACATCATGCATCTGAAGCAACTGAGGGGGAAGATCCAGGCGATAAGCCACCTTGACTATCCTACTGAGAATATGGAATGGTCTGATGAATCACAGAGATACTTTTCTCCCCTGCCAAATATCTATAATCCACACCGAGGTGAGACCCGTAACAAAACATGGTCGCCATTCTCGAACTCTAGTAGTCTCCACCTCCTATCAGCATAGGACTTATGTAGGCTCTGAGCTGTCCTCATCTGCTCCTAGATGATCTGTACCTTCTCCGTCGTGGCCTGGACCATCTCTGGTCCTACAAGTGCTGACTCCCCAGGGTCTGTCCATCACAGAGGTGATCTGCAAGGTCGGTCGTACAATGCCTCGTATGGTGCCATCACAATGGTGGAGTGGTAGTAGTTGTTGTACTCAAACTCCACCAAGTGTATGCAATCATCCCAGCTGTGACCAAAGTCGATGACACATGAAAAGAGCATGTACTCAAGAGTCTGAATGGTCCTCTCCGTCTGGCCATCCATATGAGGGTGAAAAGTTGTTCTCAGGTGTCGCTACCTCCAAAATGTCTTCGGAAACCCCTTCCAAAGCTGAGTTGTAAAGCGAGCATCTCGATCAGAGATGATAGAAGATGGCACACCATTATCCGTATGATCTCCTGAACATAGAGATGTCCCAAGCTCTCTACTGAGCCCTGCTCTCTAATGGGTAATAAGTGGGCCGACTTGGTGAGTCGATCTACGATCACACAGATGGAGTCGTGTCCTCTTGAAGTATGTGGAAGAAATGTCAAGAAATCCATAGATTTCTAATCCGACTTCCACTCTGGGACCTCTAAGGTTTGTACCAAGCCAGCTGGTACCTCGTGCTCAGCCTCACCTACTGGCTGTTGAGACATCATGAAATGAACTCTACCACAACCTTCTTCATACCCGGCCACTAGTGTTGGCGTCTAAGGTCCTAGTACATCTTCTCAACTCCAAGATGTATCCCAAGAGGGTAAGTGTGAAACTCACTCAGCACCTCCTCCTATAATTCAACTGGTACGATGGTACATCCACTGAAAAGGACAGAGTTCTATCCTCCTATAGATAATCCATCAGGTGCCTATCCTGAGGATATCTGTGCATGTCGCGTCTCACTATCAACATCCCACGTTGTGCCTCTCTAACTCGCTGAAGTAGTGGAGGAGTGATCATGAGTGACTATTGAAATCCTGCTCCATCTCTATCCACGAAGGATATTTGCAATGCAGCTAGCTCTTTCGTCGCCTCTCCATGTAGCTGGATGCCCGAACTCCTGCTGAGAGCATCATCTACTATGTTCACCTTCCCAGGAGTATAGAATATCTCAAACTCATATTGCGGGAGGAACTCAAGCCATCACCGCTGTCTCAGGTTCAGGTCCTTCTACAAGATGATGTACCTGACAATCTGGAGGTCAGAGTAAACTGTAAAGCGTTCGCCCATCAGATAGTGCCGCCACATCTTCAAGACGAAGACCACAACTGCTAACTCCAGGTCATGGGTATAATTGTTCTGATCATGCTACCTCTACTGTCATGATACATAGATGATCACTACCCAATCCTATATCAGGACACACCCGAGTCAGGTCTCGGATGCATCACATTAAACTAGGTACCCTACTCCATCCTCCAGTAGCCTCAAAATGGGTGCACTAGTCAATATCTGTCTCAGCTCCTGGAAGATCTGATGACATATATCTGACCACACGAAGGTTTTCCCCTTCGTTTTCAATGCTGAAAGTGGTGCTGCAACTATGGAGAAGTCTGTCACAAATCTCTAAGAGTACCCAGCCAGACCTAGGAAACTCCGCACCTCCGTCACGCTCTTGGCTGGCACCCTAGCTAGCACTGCCTCGATCTTCACAGGATCCACCGCAACTCCCACCTCAGAGATGATGTGTCCCAAGAAGTGTACCTCTTGAATCTATAACTCACACTTCGTGAGCTTACCATAATGCTAGTTCTCTCAGAGTGTATCCAGTACAAACCAAAATTGGAATGTGTGCTCCTCCTCAGTAGTCGAGCAAATCAATATGTTGTCGATGAAGAATACGACAAATCGATCGAGATAAGGCTGGAAGATATTGTTCACGAGACTCATGAACTCTACTGGAGAACTGGTTACACCGAAATGCATAAACAAGAAATCATAGTGGCAATACCGACACCTGAAGGAAGTCTTATACACATCCTCATCTCGAACTCTTAGCTGATGATAGCCTGACCTGAGGTCTATCTTCGAGAACCATCGTGCTCCCTTTAGCTGATCGATGAGGTTGTCAATCCTCAGAAGTGGATACTTGTTCTTTACGGTCTCCTGATTTAGGAGACAATAATCGACATACAGTCGCAAGCTCCCGTACGCCTTCTGGGCGAACAAAATCGGGGATGCCCAGGGTGAAACACTGGGACAGATGAATCCCTTTCCCTGAAAGTCCTGCATTTGTACCCGTAGCTCTCAAAGCCCAACGGGAGCCGTCCGGTAGGCTAGAGTAGATATCAAGGCTATATCAGGGTACAAGTCAATATAGAATTCTACCACTCTGCGAGGAGGTAGTCCTGGAACGTCGCCAGGAAAAACGTCTGCATACTGATCCATCGCTACAGGAAAACTCAGACTCCGCACATCAACTGATCCTAGGATGAGACTAGCCAACTAATGAGTGATCGGTTATCCTCTCCTCTATGTGATTCCATCTTATGCTGCAAAGGCTCCCTTCTCTCCGATGAAGGTGAACCTACTCCCATCAGTGCGGACACATCGCACCTTGCGCCTAATACAATCGATCTGAGCATGGACTGTAGATAACCAATCCATGCCCATGATGACGTCGTAAGGCCTGGACGCCGCTACAAGAATATCCCAGCCGAAGCTCTCGCCTCCTAGAGTAATCTCACACTACTGGCACCATTGTGTAATTGTTGAGTCTACTCCCGTAGGACTCTCTAGCCGTAAGGACAGAGCCAACGGCTCTATCGTAATCTCCGAGCTCCGAACAAGGGTAGCGACAATGAAAGAATGACTCGCTCATGTGTCTATAAGAACTGCAACAAGGGTGGAGTAGACACAGATATTACCTCGAATCATCTCAGGTGAACTGCGGTCGTAGGCCTCCACTGCCGGAAGTTGAGCCTTTCTCTATCCGCCAGCTCCTTATAGTCTGGGTGGACTTCGTGGTGGTGATGGTGGTAGAGCCCTGAAGTGTCTTCCACCACCTGCTGCTCGTGCATCTCCTTTGCCTCATCTATATGCTCCCTACGGACCGCAATGGTCGAACCTCTGCCTATGCCTGGGTGGTCCCTCAACCATCTACTACTCCTCTGCACAGCAGGTCAGGCAGTCACGGGCCACGTGGCCCTGCCTGCCACATGGATAGCACTGCCCGCCTCTCGAATGACTGGCTCTTCTGCGTGTTCCCCGCACCTCCGAACCAGTATACTCAGGTCGTCCACCTGATGGTCTCGTCTTCTTGGACCTCTATGAAGTCTGTTTACTAACGTCTTCAGAAGCCTCCGCTTTGTGCCGCCCTACGGTAGGTCTCACTATTGGCGAAGGCTCAGCAAGAAAGCTCTCCACAGGAAGGGCTCGCTCCAGTACTCCTGCATGCATTGGAATACTGTGGGAGATCATTGATGCCCTAATCTCATGCATTAGTCCCTTCTCAAAGGTCTGGGCCCAGATGAATGGGTCCCGTACCATGTCCGTGGAGTAGCACGAGAGATCGGTAAACCTCGCCGAGTACTGGGCTACTGTCATGCTGCCCTACCGCAGCTGTAGAAACTCTTGAATGTGCACCACACGGAGGGTGGCTGGAACGAACTCCAAGTGGAAGAATCTCTCAATGTCCGACCAAAGAAGAGATGCCTCGGCGTGCACCTTGAGCATCTTGCTCCACCATCTACCTGCTGCTGCGTGCAGGAGACTCGCTGCAAGGATCACCATGTGGTCAGCTGGTGTCCCTACTAATCTGAAGACACAAACAACAACCTCTATCCAATCCTCGTCTACATGAGGGTCTGTATCCCCACAGAATATGGGTGGTCTATGACGCTAAAACTCATGTAGTTCACTCAGGTGACGTGCACTCTCAGCTATTGGTGCTGGTGGCATTGGTGGCTCGGTGGGTAAAGGTACCACCGGTTCCTTTGCTGTAATGGGGCCCTGCACCGAGGCCTCGTTGCTCAGTGGGATTACATCTCGCACAAAGATCAGAACCATAGTTGGCTACCATCGTGGGACCATCCTAAAAAGAAACAGGTGCGCCACGGTTAATACAGTACACCTCGTGACCTGACACAATGTAATCACAATGAATACTTTTGAAATACACATGAAATCAATGTTTTCGAGCATTGAGTCGGAAATCCGAAGTTAGGGTCTTTGTGTATAGATACGTCGGCCGCCACACCAACACTGGACTCCCTGGACTGATAAACACACTCAATACCCTTAACATTATTGCTTCACATAGAAGAAATTTTCAGAGTCCTAAGTTCTGCGGTAGAACCGACTCCTCTAATACCAATTTGTCACGACCTGTTCTCGGGGCCCGTTCCGTGACTACCCCAAGACCACCATCCGTAGGCCAGAGGCTGGCGACTAGTACCAAAGGCGTAAATCCCAAAAAATGTTAGGTATTTAATTTATATAATTAAACAAACAAAACTGAGTAAAAATGTAAGTGTTGAAAAGTAAATGGGCCAGAATATGAACCCAAATGATAGTACAGTACAACTGAAAAGAAAGTACAGCAGTTGTAAAGTAAATCAGCAACCACCTAGTAATCCTCTGGCTATCCCACCTGAAGGGTGGTTATAGATGCTCTCCTCAGCTCCTCAGTTCTGGCCGTCTGCTCCGTGCATGTCCCTCCTGCTAGTGCACCTCCAAGTATTGTCCCGTACTACAAGCCTCAACCACGATAAGCATTGTACATCGTCTGCAACCAACACAACATAGTGCGGGCATAACCCATGCAGGGGTGAGTATACCATTATCAGTAGGTACACCGAGACCCCCGATGGTCTCCCCGAATACACAAAGGCTAAACCACAAAGGTAAGATACAAACATGAAGTATCAACCAACTCTACTTAGGTATATGACCAAACATATAACTAATTCATCAATTCCGGTTCGGCTCCCACTCATGAGCCCATGTACGACCCAGTCCACACAGGAAACCACTGTAACGACCCGAAATTTTTAATAAATCTTGTTTCCAAATTTTGTGTGTTATTTTATTTTATTTTTTATACTCAACAAAACTGTTTCATTGGATAACATGAGTATAATTAAAATGAGACTGTTGGGTTTTTGACTTTCATATGACCATTCATCAATATGACTGCTAGAAACTAAACATTTTGATATTTTTATCTAAATACAAGTGGCCTTTGTTAATTAATATAGAAAGAAGATTTTATGGCCTCACCCAGTAGTCTTGGACCGATCAAAGCCCATCTAACAGAACTTGGGAAGGAGGTAGAACCACTGGGCTTTGCTCTGGACAAAACCCAAGCCGATTTTCATCGTGTGAAGCGAGAACGGAATCGCCTTCGCGAGAAGTTCAAACTGATAGAAATTACTACTCGTGCGATATTGTCTGAGCCTCCCTCAGATTCTCTCACCTTATCAGACCTTACACTTAGGTCCTACGCTGGTGTGATAAGGGGCTATGTAAGGAAACCGTAACTGCATTGTGTAATCCTTTGTTTTAAATAACAAATTTTGATTTCTTATTATTATGAAGTTTATGAATTTTCAAATGTACCGATAAATATAGTATGCATATTCTTGGTGAATTTTAGAGAAAAGATATTTAAAAAAAATTTATGTAAACATTAAATATTTAAAAATATGTAATGATTTTAAAAAAATGGTCTTCTACAAATATGTTAAGTACGAAATTTAGAGTCTAATAATATCAACATGATTTATGATGATTCGTAAATTATGAATAGTGATTTTATGCTTAGGATTAGTAATGTGACTAAATGGATTAGTAATCTCACTTAAATAAAGCAATAATATAATCTAGGCACCTTGATTAAGTAATGGGATTCAATAAAATGGTTAAATAACGGTTTCATAAATTATTCGTCAAGTACTAGTTTTTTCAGGTGAATAGTTTTTTTTTAATTAAAAATTTAATTAAAATTATTGAGAAAATTATTTTTATAAAATGGATTTCATTTTTGAACTCAAAGCATCGATGTGATTTTAAGGTAATTTTTGTGTATTTTTCTGAAAAAAATGAATTTTCGGTGAATAGTGTATTTATTTAAAAATTAAATTAAAATTATTTAAAAAATAATTTTTATAAAATGTAGTTCCTTTTTGAAATAAGAGCATCAATATTTGGTTAAGGTGAAATTTTGAGATTTTTCTGAGACAGTTGAATTTTCGATGAATAGTGAAAATACAGTTTTTAATTTACGGGTGTTTAATGACATCATTAAATGATTTATTAAGTATGTAATCAATATGTTCGACTTATTAATAGTAAGATAAGGTATTAGGTGTCTCATGTGGCCAATACCGTGGGCAAACCCATGGTTTTTCCAAAACCACTAATGAGGTGTCCCTTTGCCATTAATGCCATGTCCCCTCACTTTCCCTATAAATACCAAGCCATCCTCTCATCCATTCGACTCCAAAATCATCCTAAAGGATGTTATGGTCTCCTTACCTCCCAAGGAGACCTCCCAAGGTTCCCCCAATCCCTCAAAGTCCCAACCTTTGAGTTTTAAGAGTTACATTTAAGGTAAGGGATCCGACCTCTCTCTTTCTTTTCAAGTAATCTCTTTTATGTCATTTCTTTTATGCTCCATGCTCTTATGTCGAAGGATGTTATTTTATATTCCTCTTAATTACCTTTTCATGTTCATATTATGAGATATCCCCTCGTGATCTCATCATTTCATTTTAAGAATGTTAAAGTGGCGCTGTTAGGCTGCCGAATTTTTAAGTGATTCTTTCACCCTTCTAGTTTTCAAGATCTATTTTCATTTCAAGTCTTTCATGTTACTTTTTATTATGTTGGGGTATGATCTCTAAATCTATCATAATGATCATTTATGTTAATATGATGAGAGATGCTCTTTGATCTCGTCAATTAATTTTTGTTGAAGTTTAAGTGGCGCCGTTAGGCTGCCGAATTTTTAAGGGATTTTTTCACCTTTCCCATTTTTCAAAGTTATACTTTCATGTCAAGTCTTTCAAGATCCTTTTTACTATGTTGGGGTATTATCTCTATATATATCATACTTATCTTTTATGTTCATATGATGAAAGACCCTATTTATTCATTTTTGTTGAAGTTTAAGTGACGCCGTTAGGCTGCCGAATTTTCATAAGAGAAATCTTATTTTTGTCTTCCTTTCATGTTCTTCATTTCATATGGTATTTATTTAAAATTTCATTACCATGTTCTTAGATCCTTTATATTCTGTCCCCCTACTGTTTTATGGGTCATTTATGAATGTTTGATCCATGTCCCCTATCTTTTCAATGTTTTCTAAAACCTCGAAACATAGTTGTTATGCTGCAGAATTTCCGTCTCAAAATGTCTCTATCTTTTTATAAAGTTATTATATTTTATTAAGTGGATACTCAAAGATCTCTCTTATATATGGGTATTCACATATATACCAAAAGTTTCTATTTTAGATTCTGTGATTTTCATTCATGTGACCCACTTTCCTTTTCTGTGGGTTTTAAAGTGACATAAAGACATGTCTTTAAAGCAGTTTTTAAAACGTTATGATTATGAAATGAAACCCATTTTTTATTCTATATTTGTTGTTTATGAAATGATATATGATGATATATGTGGCTCACATGATAATAAAGACATTTCAAGGGTGCACCCAGATAGCTCTCCAATGCATTGGGTAAAGACTTAATCTCTAAAGATGACCTTTTAGACTGATACCTTGGTGAATAACCTTGGTAATTTTTAATGACACCTTGGGGATGGACCTTGGTGAAACGAAATTATTGTAAATATTATGTCTTTTAGCCACATATCTATGTTATGAAAAATGTTAATTTTATTATGATATATCTCATGATTTCATTCTCAAGCCTTAAAGTTCTTTTCCATGACATTGTTGATGTATCTCAAGTTCACATGTAAATGTTTCCCATTGTTTCCCTTACTGGGCCTTCTGCTCACCCATTCTTTTGATGTATGTCCCCAGGTTATGAGATGAAGTAATGAAACTAGTAAAGACATTAGGATAATCCTTTCAAGTGTTTAAGAATAATGTTTTATGTTTTTGTGTTTTAAGTTCCTGGTTTCCAAGACTCTGAACCATAAAGATCCTCGGTTTTGTAAAATGTAATGAAAGTTTATGTGATAAAAAGGCAGGTTGTTATAGTTGGTATGAAAGGATGGTTTAGTTATTTGTGGAAATTAGGATATTAAAACTTTAGGAAGAACCCTGTAGAAAAGTTTAAATATAGGAAATCATCCTGGTATTTTGGTGAGTATTGAGTAAGGGGTTTCCTTGCAAATACATCCCTGTCTGGATACGAGCAGGTAGATGTGGCTCTGGCATAGATTACATAGGGGTAAAACCTGAAAACAACGCTTTGAGATAGACCCGAACGGGAACTAGTATATGACAACAGGCCTTGCTACACTCTTTGTTACAACACTCCCAGGGGATATGCTTTGGTAAATTAATAAGCATAGTATGAACCATTATTAAAGGAACAAAGATAAAATAAAATTAATATTCACATAAGAATATATGATCATGGATAACCTAGAATGGAACATAGGAGATCACAAGTTAGGGTATAATTTTCTTCTACATGGTTATCCTTTTATGCTTATGTTTCCTTTTCATGATTATTGGCTAAGTATTTAAGCCCCCTAATTATACGTTCTTTTCTTAGTTAATGGATGGAAATGGAAGAGCATGTCACAACAACCAATGTGATAGGAAATGTGATGATTACCCTATTAATGTGACAGAGATGATGATAGATCAAGTTGAACATATTGTGATTATGCCAAACCAGCTATCAAAAATCACAATTAATAATTGGTACCTATTTGAATGCCCAGATTCATCATGGAAGAAGAAGACAAAGTCTTGAGGATGTTCACATGAAAAAGATGATAAGGGAAAGAAGACCCAATTTCTTTTTTTGCAAAAAGTGTGGGATGAGGCACCAAGGAGAATTTCACAAATGAACCGGGAGATTTTTTGGTTGTGGGAAGATATGGCATAAAGTAGCCAATCGCTTTAAAAAATTGGATAATGTGATGAATTTAGATAAGGTTTGATCTAATGTACCTTATACATTTCGATGTCATAAATGTGGAGAAGTTAGAAATTATCCAAGGCAATCCTCTCTTGGAATGGGTGAGAAGCATGATGAGCATCAACAATCGTAGAGGACAAGGGAACAATGCAAGTCCTATGCTGAGATGGATCATGATGACTGAAGTACATGTAACTTCATCGCAATAATTGTCTATGTCATGTTGTATTTTAGTCCGTGCTCTATGAGCATATCAATTATGTTTTCTAAGATCATCGAGTCACTACCTAAGATGATTTTATATTATTAAGGAAGATATGTATTGTTATGTACCACATGTTTATGTAGTGAAGCTATTATTCTTCAAAAAAGGTGATTAGGGGATTAAAAGATGATTATTATTTTGGAAGACGTTCACTATTTTGGGAACCCTTTTTGATCGAGGTAAATAGATTACTAAGGTATTTTATTTGAGGAGTAATTTTTGACTTATATTATGAAGAATCGATGAATTTAAGGTGAACTTATGGTATTATAGGTTATTTATGAAAATGATTGACGTATCTTTTGGAAAAAATGTTTAGGTTATTTACTTTTTTTTATAAGATGTTAGGAGTGGTTGATGTTGTTTGGAGATGAACGATAAAGTTTATCTTGGAAGACTATGTTTTCAAGTCCTTATATTATTTGGGTTTCAATATTAGTTTGGGTTATTTTGAGGAATTTTAAGGACAGTTATTTACGGAATGGTCTATGATGAACTCTGGGTAGTACCGTGGAACATTGAAGATTTAAAAGTAATTTCCCTTCCTATGTGATTCATTCTTTTTTAAGAGATTTTTTATCGTACCCTTTTTGTTTTTGGGACAATGTTTAAAGATAAACGAAATTGATAGTTAATCTTTTGTGGATTACGTGACTCTCAAGATGATGATTCTTGTGTTTTGATGAGACCAAGTGTTTTTGAATGCTCATCGTTTGGAGAAAATATTACCTTTGGTAGAAACTTATTAAAGGATGAAACTCTACTTGAAGGTTGGTATATTTCCTTATGTTTTTTTCTATGTTGTAAATGAATTCCTCAAAATTATGAAAAGGATTGTAAAAAAAATATGTTGTTGGTTTCTGTTTCCTACAAGGTAATCAAATACCGTTTACACACATCATATGTTTGGGATTTTCTCATGGTTAACTTTCTCCTAATCATGTTTTCTATCACTCTCCCTTAGAACGTGACCCTTTGTTTTTTCCTCAATGTCCATGTTTTCCTATATGGGATCCTAGTATGGGTTAACTCAGGTGACCTTTTTTACTTCCCTTTCGTTCTTTTAAATTAATAGTTTTAATGACTCATTTTCCGGTGTGGGACTTTCAATGAAATTTCAAAACCCAGTTTCAAAAATTATGAGGACGCAATTTATTAAGGGGGGAAGATTGTAACGAACCGAAGTTTTGAATAAATCTTGTTTCTGAATTTTTTGTGTTATTTTATTTTATTTTTTATACTCAAAAAAATGGTTTCATTGGATAACATGAGTATAATTAAAATGAGATTGTTGGGTTTTTGACTTTCATATGACCATTGGTCAATATGACTGCTAGAAACTAAATTTTTTGATATTTGTCTCTAAATACAAGTGATCTTGGTTAATTAATATAGAAAGAAGATTTGATGGCCTCACCCAGTAGTCTTGGACCGATCGAAAACCATCTAACAGAACTTGGGAAGGAGGTAGCACCACTGGACTTTTCTCTCGAACAAACCCAAGCCGAACTTCATCTTGTGAAGCTATAACGGAATCGCCTTCGTGAGAAGTTCAAACTGATAGAAATTACTACTCATGAGATGTTGGCTGAGCCTCCCTCAGATTCTCTCACCTTAGCACACCTTACACTTAGGTCCAATGCAGGTGTGATAAGGGGCTATGTAAGGAGACCGTAACTGTCTTGTGTAATCCTTTGTTTTAAATATAAAATTTTGATTTCTTCTTATTATGAAGTTTATGAATTTTTAAATGTCCGGATAAATATCGTATGCATATTTTTGGTGAATTTTAGAGAAAGGATATTTTAAAAAATGTTTATTTAAACCTTAAATATTTAAAAATGAGCAATCATTTTCAAAAAAATGGTCTTCTACAAATATGTTCAGTACGAAATTTAGAGTCTAATAAGATCAACTTGATTTTTGATTAATAGTAAATTATGAATAGTGATTTATGCTTAGGATTAGTAATGTGACTATATAGATTAGTAATCTCACTTAAATAAAGCATTAATATAATCTAGGCACCTTGATTAAGTAATGTGATTCAATAAAATGGTTAAATAACAGTTTCATAAATTATTTGTCAAGTATTAGTAATTTCAGGTGAATAGTGTTTTTTAATTAAAAATTTAATTAAAAATATGTAGAAAAATTATTTTTATAAAATGGATTTCATTTTTGAACTCAAAGCATCGATATTATTTGAAATTAATTTTTGGGGATTTTTCTGAAAAAAATGAATTTTCAGTGAATAGTATATTTATTTAAAAATTAAATTAAAAATATTTAGAAAATTATTTTTATAAAATGGAGTTGATTTTTGAAATCATAGCATCAATATTTGGTTATGGTGACATTTTAGGATTTTTCTGAGAAAGTTGAATTTTTGAGGAATAGTGAAAATACAGTTTTTCAGTTACGGGTGTTTAATGACATCATTAACTGATGTATTAAGTATGTAATCAATATGGTCGACTTATGAAAAGTAAGATAGGTTATTAGGTGTCCCAAGTGGCCAATACTATGGGAAAATACCATGGGCAATCCCATGGTTTTGCCAAAACCACTAAGGAGGTGTCCCTTGGCCATTAATGCCTTGTCCCCTCACTTTCCCTATACATACCAATCCATCCTCTCATCCATTGGACACCAAAATCATCCTAAACGATTTTATGGTCTCCTTACCTACCAAGGAGTCCTCCCAAGGTGCCCCCTAACCCTCATGGTCCAATCATTTGAGTTTTAAGAGTTACATTTAATGTAAGGGATCCGACCTCTCTCTTTCTTTTCAAGTAATATCTTTTATGTCATTTTATTTATGTTCCATGATCTTATGTTGAAGGATGATATTTTATATTCCTATTACAGCCCTTTTCATGTTTATATGATTAGATACCCCCTCTTGCTCTCATCATTTCATTTTAAGAATGTTAATGTGACGCTGTTAGGCTGCTGAATATTTAAGGGATTCATTCACCCTTCTCGTTTTCAAGATCTATTTTCTTGTAAAGTCATTAATGTTCCTTGTTATTATGTTCGGGTATGATATATAAATCTATCATACTGATCTTTTATGTTCATATGATGAGATACCCTATTTTATCTCGTCAATTCATTTTTGTTGAAATTTAAGTGGCCACGTTAGGCTGCCGAATTTTTAAGGGATTCTTTCACCTTTCTCATTTTTCAAAGTTATACTTTCATGTCAAGTCTCTAAAATACTTTTTATTATGTTGGGTTATTATCTCTATATCTATCATACTGACATTTTATGTTCATATGATGAGAGAACCTATTTATTCATTTTTGTTGATGTTTAAGTGATGTCATTAGGCTGTCGAATTTTCATAAGAGAAATCTTATTTTTGTCTTCCTTTCATGTTCTTCATTTCATATGGTATTTATTTCAAAATTCATTAACATGTTCTTAAATTCTTTATATTTTGGCCCCCTACTATTTTATGGGTCATTTAGGAATGTTTGACCCATGACCCCTCTCTTTTCAATGTTTTCTAAAACCTCGAAACATAGTTGTTATGCTGCAGAACTTCCGTCTCAAAATGTCTCTCTCTTTTTATAAAGTTCTCATATTTTATTAAGTGGATACTCAAATCTCTCTATTATATATGGGTATTCGAATATATAGAAAAGGGATCTATTTTAAATTATTGGATTTTCATAAATGAGACCCACCTTCCTTTTTTGTGGGTTTTAATGTCATGACCCGTCCTCGGGGGCCGTGTCGTGACTACCCCAAGACCGCCTTCCATAGGCCAGGGGCTGGAGACTAGCACCAAGGCGGAAATCCTGGAAAAAGGGAAGGAATTGCCTTTGTAATGTAAACCACAAACACCACAGAGCAAGCAGGAAGAAGTAAACACTAAGTAAAAACTGGTACAACAGTAAATGTGGAAAAGTAAGTGGGCCAGTATACAAGCTCAAACTGAAAGTAAAGTACAACTGGAAGGGAAAACAGCAACTGAAAAGTAAAGCCGCATCGTCGAGCTGTCCACTGGAAATCCCACCTGAAGGGTGGGTACAGATAGCCTCCTCTCATCCTCGGGTCTAGCCAACCGCTTCGAGTACGTCCCGCCCAGTGGTACACATCCAGGTATCGTCCTTCTCCGCAAGCCTCAACCACGATCAGCGATGTCCGTCGTCTGCAACCAACACAACGTAGTGCAGGCATAGCCCGTGCATGGGTGAGTATAAGCTACTCAGTAGGGACCTGAGACCCCTGAAGGTCTCCTAGAATCCACAAAGGGAAGATACAATCATGATGTAACTTCTTACACTCCTTAGGTATATGCAAATACATATACCTAAGTCATCAATTCTCGTTCGGCTCCAACATCCGAACCCAAGTAAAACCCAGTCCACACAGGAAAACAAAACTTAGTCCACGCAGGATAGCACAACACAATCCACAAAGGAAATCAAAACAGAATATAGCTCACACAGGTATACTTCATTTTATGACGATAGAGATGATCAGGTACTGCCACTGATTCATCTAAGTCGTCGGACTCACAAAGGATCAATAGGTACTATCCCCCGCAATGACCCACAAAGGATCTGACCCACACAGGATCGATATGTAACTAACCCCCGCAATGACCCAAAAAGGATCTGACCCACACAAGATCGATAGGTAACTAACCCCCGCAACCACCCACACAGGATCAGACCCACACAGGATCTATAGGCGCTGGCCCACACAGGACTGCTGAGTGTTGACTTCACCAAAGGTCCTCCCGGGGTCCGTCCTTCACTTCGAGGACCCCACGTCCCACGTGCGGCCTTCTTTGTCGACTTCCGCAATTTCACACACCAAGAATGAAAGGGGTCGTGGGTTCAGACTTGTTCATTAGTCCGCACCCACCGCGTTAGCAGTTTTAAAAGTTTCACAACAATTATTTAATAAAACACCGCGGGTATAAAGTCACAAAGATTTAAATAAAGCCAACCCCTACCTCGTCATAGACGTCGAACGTGAGTTCTTCGCAGAATTGACTGTTGCGAAAGAAGAGGATCGTCGCGTCGCGGAAGGGCGTCGCGTCGTCACGGAACACGGCGTCGCGTCGATGATCTCCAAGGGTTATAGAAAACACATAGATTTAATTCCATGAATTTAATCCATGCTGAGGATAAAATCCACAAAGGAAATTTAAAAGATCTGTAATCCCCTACCCCAATCGGTCTTGGTCGAAGATTGTCGTGGGGAAGGATCGCCGCAGAAGAACGTCGGGGGAGGAGAATCACCGGCGTCGCGGTACACGACGTCGCGTCGTCGATCTCCGAGGGTTCGGTGTTCTTCGTCGCCTTTCATCAAAGTTCGGTGTTCTTTTCATTCTTCACGAAGGAGGATCAAGATACAGTTTCTCCAAATCCTCTCAACAAACCGCACCCATGAAGAAAGTGTGTTGGTCTTATTTTATTATTATGCCAACAGTTTGAAAACATTTTAAGAAACGAACCATTAATTCATTAAATTATTGGTAACTACTTAACGGTTCATTTAATAGGAGTGTTTAAGAGTTTTAGAAAATGCACCAGTTGACTTTCATTAATGAATAGTTTTCGCGGGTGTGTTACTTAGGGGAAAAGAAACAGTGGGGCTCATGTGGGCCCCACCAAAAAAATATCCTACCTAGAGGGTAGGATATTTTGGGTTCCACCCTATCCGCTTCAACTTAGATTAAGTGGCTTTCTGTGGCTTTAAGTGGCCATAAGTGAAATAAATTAATGTTTTTGCACCACTTTATTTTATTTTATTCTCTTAACGCAAATAATTAAAAACCACACACAAGCAAACGCAACTCCGGAAGAGGCGTTTCTAAGAAAGTATCGGCGCTGAGATTCCATCAGTGCCCTCAGAATTCGATTCTGATCACTAGTTCAAAAGTTAGAAAAACCTGATCATTCGTTCATTGAACGTACCCGAGCCAAAGCTTCGGAAAATGATTCCAGGCACACCGGGCCTCGGAATCACGTGCCGTTAGATACTGCGTTCTTGTAAAATTCCAAATAAAATTATGAAAAAAATTTCATTGAATTTTACGGGTCTTTACATCACTCCCACCTCTGGTCATTAAGTCCCCGTAAAGATACTTCATAAACTAGGGAAACAAATGTGGGTACTGAGCACGCATCTGAGCCTCCCGCTCCCAAGTTCTCTCCTGGAGGTCCCCGTGCTGCCATCTAATGCGGACAAGAAGAATGGATCGTTCACGTTGGACCTTCTCTTTTCGATCCTCGATCTCCACCGAGACCTCGGAAAAAGTCTCCCCATCATCAACGTCCAGCTCCACATGGTCAATGATATGCGTCGGGTCGTGCACGTATATCCTCAGCTGAGATACGTGGATGGCGTCGTGCACCTGGAGAAACGGAGGTTGTAGAGCCAGGGGATAAGCCTCCTCTCCAATCCTGCTGAGGACCTAGAATGGTCCGATGAAGCGTGGAGACAACTTGCCTCCTCGTCCAAATCTTCGTAAACCACGTCAAGGTGAGACACACAAGAAGACGTGTTCGCCATCCTCGAACTCTAGTGGCCTCCGCCTCCTATCAACATAAGACTTATACCGGCTTTGAGCTATCCTCATCCGCTCCTGGATGACCTGGACCTTCTCTATCATGGCCCAGACCATTTCTGGTCCCACGAGTGCTGACTCCCCAGGGTCTGTCCAGCACAAAAGAGATCTGTAAGGTCGGTCGAACAACGCCTCGTATGTTTCCATCCCGATGGTGGAGTGGTATCTGTTTTTGTACGCAAACTCCACCAATGGTAGGTGGTCCTCCCAGCTGCGACCAAAGTCGAGGACACATGCGCGGATCATGTCCTCGAGAGTCTGAATGGTCCTCTCCATCTGACCATCCGTCTGAGGGTGAAAAGCAGTTCTCATACATAGTTGCGTCCCAAATTCCTCCTGCAACCCCTTCCAATGCCAGTAAGTGAAGCGAGCATCTCGATCTGAGACGATAGATGATTTCGCACCATGATGCCATACAATATCCTAAATGTAGAGATGTCCCAAGCTCTCCACTAAGCCCTGCTTTCTGATGGGTAAGAAGTGAGCCGACTTGGTGAGTCGGTCAACAATCACCCAAATGGAGCCGTGACCTCTAGAAGTGCATGGATGTCCAGTCACGAAGTCCATAGATATCTCGTCCCACTTCCACTCCGGGTCCTCCAAGGGTTGTACCAAGCCTGCTGGTACCTGATGCTCTACCTTCAACTGCTGGCAGGTGAGGCATCGAGAAACGAACTCTGATACATCCTTCTTCATGCCCGACCACCAGTGCAGTCGTCTGAGATCCTGGTACATCTTCTCCACTCCAGGATGTACCGCCAAAGGAGAAGTGTGAAACTACCTCAGCACCTCCTCCCGTAAAGCAACTGGTACCAAGGTACGTCCTCTGAAAAGGACGTCATGCTCTGCTCCAAAGGAGAAACCATCAGGTGCTTGTCCTGAGGATATCTATGAACGACGCGTCTCACAGTCAGCGTCCCTACGCTGTACCTATCTGACCCGCTGTATTAGTGGAGGAGAGACTGTGAGTGACTAAAGGAAAGATTCTCCATCTCTATCCACAAAAGATATCCACAAAGCGGCTAGCTGCTCTTCCGCCTCCTCGAGTAGCTGAATGCCCGTCCTCCTGCTGAGATCATCGGCTACCAAGTTCCCCTTCCCAGAAGTATAGACTATATCAAAGTCATAGTCCTGGAAAAACTCGAGCCATCGTCGATGCCTCAGGTTCCTGTCCTTCGGAGAAACGATTCAACCGAGACTCTGATGGTCAGAAAAGATTGTAAAGTGCTCTCCCATCAGATAGTGTCTCCATGTCTTCAGAGCGAAGACCACTGCTGCTAATTCCATGTCATGGGTAGTGTAGTTCTGCTCATGTGGCCTCAACTGACGTGATCCATAGGCGATCAGGGCCCGCTCATACATCAGGACACGTCCGAGTCCGGTCCCTGATGCATCGTAGTAGACTACGTACCCTACTCCCTCTTCAGGAAACCTCAAGATAGGGGCGCTTGTCAATCTCTATCTCAGCTCCTGGAAGCTCTGCTGACATCTGTATGACCACACAAAGGGTTTCCCCTTCTTCGTCAAAGCTGAGAGTGGTGCCTCAATTCTGGATAAGTCTCGAACAAATCTCTGATAGTATCCAGCTAGTCCCATGAAACTCCGCACCTCCGTCATGCTCTTGGGTGGCTCAGAAGCTAGCAATGCCTCGATCTTCGCAGGATCCACTGCAACTCCCGCCTCAGAGATGACGTTCCCCAAGAAGGGGACCTCACGTATCCAAAACTGAAACATTGAGAGCTTTCCATAAAGCTGGTTCTCTCGGAGTGTGTCTAGGACAAACCGTAAGTGGTAGGAGTGCTCCTCCTTAGTCGTCGAGTAAATAAAACTGTTGTCGATGAAGACTATGACAAATCGATCCAGGAATGGCTGAAAGATCCTATTCAGGAGGCCCACGAACACCGCTGGAGCATTGGTTACGCCGAATAGCATAACCAAGAACTCATAGTGGCCATACCGACATCTGAAGGTCGTCTTATGCACGTCCTCGTCCTGAACTCTGAGCTGATGATAGCCTGACCTGAGGTGTATCTTCCGGAACCACCGTGCTCCTTTGAGCTGATTGAAGGGGTCATCAATCCTCGTTAGCGGATACTTGTTCCTCACTGTCACCTGGTTCAGGCGACGATAGTTGACACAAAGTCGCAAGCTCCCATCCGCCTTCTTGGCGAACAATATCGGGGAAGCCCAGGGTGAAACATTGGGTCAGATGATACCCTTGCCCTACAAGTCCTCCAACTGTACCCGTAGCTCTCGAAGCTCAGCGGGGGCCATCCGATATGCTGGAGTGGTTATCGGGGTTGTCCTGGGGTACATATCAATAAAAAAGTCTACCTCTCTACGAGGAGGTAGCCCTGGAATGTTGTCGGGATAGACGTCCATGTACTGATCCACAACTGTAGGAAAACTAGGACTCTGCACTTCAACTGCTCCTAGGTTGAGGCTAGACAACTGATGAGTGATGGGTTGTCCTCTCCTATGCGAGAGTCCATCTTGTACTGCGAAGGCTCCCTTCTCGCTGGGGAAGGTGAACCTTCTCCCATCAGTGCGTACACATTGCACCTTGTTCCTAATACAGTCAATCTGTGAATGGACTGTAGATAACCAATCAATGCTCAAGATGAGGTCGTAAGGCCTCGACGCCACTAAAAGGACATCCCAGCCGAAGCTCTCACCTCCTAGAGTAAGCTCACACTGCCGGTAGCAGTGCATAATCATCGAGTCTGCTCCCATAGGAGTCTCTATCCGTAAGGATCGAGCCAACGGCTCTGTCGGAATCTCCGAGCTCCGAAAAAGGGCAGAGGCTATGAAAGAGTGACTCGCTCCTGTGCCTATAAGAACTGATGAAAGGGTGGAATAGACACAGATATTACCTCGAATCATCTCAGGCGCACCGTGGTCGTAGGCCTCCGCTGCCCGGAGCTGTGCTTGTCTCTGCCCGCCAGCTCCCTGTGGTCGTCGTGGACCTCCTGGTGGTGGTGGTGGTAGAGCTTCAAAGCATCGCCCACCACCTACTGGTCGGCCAGCTCCTCTGTCTCGTCCGCCTCCTCCCTGCAGACCACCACGGTCGACCCTCTTCCTCTTCCTGGGTGGCCCCTCAACCGTCTGCTACTCCTCGGCACAGTGTGTCGGGAAGTCACGAGCCATGTGGCCCTGCCCGCGGTAGGTGTAGCACTGCCTGCCTCTCGAAATAGTGGCTCCACGCTGTGTGCCCCGCACTGCTTAGCCAGTGTTCTGAGGTCATCTAAATGAGGTTCTGTTCTTCCTGGACCCCTGAGTCATCCATCGACTGCCTTCTACAGAAGACTCTACTACGTGCCGCCCTGCAGTAGGTCTCGCTGCTGATGAAGGCTCAGTAAGGAAGCTCTCGATAAAAAGGGCTCTCTCCAGTACTCCTGCCTGAGTCGGAATGCTGAGGGAGATTAGCGATGCCCTGATCTCATGTCTCAAACCCTGCTCAAAGGTCTGGGCCCAGAAGAATGGGTCCCATACCATGTCTGTCGAGTAGCGCAAGAGATCCGTAAATCTCGCCGAGTACTGGGCGACCGTCAAGCTGCCCTTCCGCAGCTGAAGAAGCTCTCGGATGCGCACCACACGGAGGGTGGCTGGGACTAACTCCGAGTGGAAGAGTCTCTCAATGTCCGTCCAGAGAAGGGATGCCTCATCTTGCACCTAGAGCATCAATCTCCACCATCGGCCCGTTGCCGCGTGCAGTAGGCTCGCTGCAAGGATCACCATGAGCTCTGCTGGTGTCCTCACTAACCGGAAAACTCGCCCCACTGCCTCCAGCCAGTCCTCGGCTGCCTGGGTGTTCGTCTCCCCACGGAACCTGGGCGGTCGCTGGCGCTGGAACTCATGCAGTGCACTAAGGTGACGTGCATCGTCAGCGGCTGGGGCTAGAAGCATCGGTGGCTCAACGGGTAGAGGTACTATCGGTGCCTCAGTTGTCAAAGGGCCCTTTTCCGAGGCCTCGTCGCTCGGTGGGATGTCATCTGGCTCAACTCTCGGAACCCTGGATGGCTGCCGTCGTGGGGCCATCCTGAAAAAGGAAACAGATGCGCCACGGTCAGAACAGTATACCTAGTGAGCTGACACAAAGTAATCACAAAGAAAACATGAAACACACTCGCAATCAATGTTTTCGTGCACTAAGTCGGAAATCAGAAGTCAGGGTCCTAGTGTATAGATTCGTCGGCTGCCGCACCAACACTGGACTCCCTGGACAGATAACCACACCCAATACGCTAAACAGTATTCCTTCACATAGAAAATGATTAGAGTCCCAATTTCTACGGTAAAACTGAACTCCTCTGATACCAATTTGTCACGACCTGTCCTCGGGGCCCGTGCCGTGACTACCCCAAGCCCGCCTTCCATAGGCCAGGGGCTGGCGACTAGCACCAAGGCGTAAATCCTGGAAAAAAATAAGGCATTTCCTTTGTAAAGTAAACCACAAACACCACAGAGCAAGCAGGCAGAAGTAAACACTAAGTATAAACTTGTACAATAGTAAATGCGGAAAAGTAAGTGGGCCAGCATACAAGCCCAAACTGAAAGTAAAGTACAACTGGAAGGGAAAACAGCAACTGAAAAGTAAAGCCTCATCATTGAGCTGTCCAATGGAAATCCCACCTGAAGGGTGGGTACAGATAGCCTCCTCTGCTCCTCGGGTCCAGCCAACCGCTCCGAGTACGTCCTGCCCAGTGGTCCACCTCCAGGTACTGTCCTCCTCGGCAAGCCTCAACCACGATAAGCGATGTCCGTCGTCTGCAACCAACACAACGTAGAGCGGGCATAGCCCGTGCAGGGGTGAGTATAAGCTACTTATTAGGGACCCCGATACCCCCGATGGTCTCCTAGAATCCACAAAGGATACTCCACAAAGGGAAGATACAATCACGAAGTAACATGTGACACTGCTTAGGTATATTCCCATACATATACCTAAGTCATCAATTCTCGTTCAGCTCCAACATCCGAACACAAGTACAACCCAGTCCACACAGGAAAACAAAACGTAATCCACACAGGATAGCACAACACAATCCACAAAGGAAATCAAAACAAGATTCATCTCACACAGGTATACTTCTTTGTATGATGATAGAGATGATCAGGTATTTCCAGTGATTCATCTAAGTCATCGGACCAATAAAGGATCGATAGTTACTAACCCTCTCAATGACCCACAAAGGATCTAACCCACACAGAATCGATAGGTAACTAACTCCCACAATGAACCACAAAGGATCTGACCCACTCATGATCGATAGGCAACTAACCCCCGCAAAGACCCACACAGGATCAGACCCACATAGGATCTGTACGCGCTGGCCCACACAAGACCGCTGAGCGCTGACCCACACAAGATCTGACCCACACAGGATCTATAGCACTGACCCACGAAGGATCGCTGAGTGTTGTAGTCATCGTCGAATCCCCTGAGGATCTCTGTACAGTCATCGTCGAATCCATTGAGGATCTCTACACAGTCGTCGTCATCGTCGTCGTAGTTGCAGCCATCACTAGGGTTCCCGCACACAGCAAGCTCGTTCGGGAGGGTCCGCTCCACGAGCCGAGAGGCTGATACATCAACTGACACATAGTCCAGAGTTGATGTATCCAAAAGTTCGGTATCGTTAACAGGAACTCAACGTCGCAGACGGCGCGTCAATCGGACGCCCGGTCTAAGACTTATTGGCTTTTTCGTCCCAGGGGCCCGGTTGGTTTTTAAGGAAAAACCAATCCAACCATACTCCACCAGCATCCAAACCTCAGGAGGAGTAATCCAAAAGATTCTCCTCACCTAGAGGAATTTATCAAAATCGATAGCACGTCAATCGGACGTCCGGAGCTCAACATATGAGCGTTTCCGCTTAGAGGGCCCGGTTGGTTTCGTGTACGAACCAACCCGGCCAAACCCAAAGTATTCTGAAACCTTGGGTGCGGTTTACCGAAACGACCGTCTCGATCCAAGGGTCACATCGCTGCTGACGGTGCAACGACTGTAGTCCCGTAGCTCACGGTACAGGTAAAAGACCGAAAAGGTCCGAAAACGAGGCGGTTTGGGCCTGGACCGACCCGGCCCAACTCCCCCTGGGTCGGCCCGAACTAGGTCGACCCGACCTGGGTCCGGGTCCGACCCGGACTGCGTGGCCCGGCCCGGCCCGGTCGGCCTGGCCCGGCCTTGGCGAGACCCGGCCTGGCCTCGCCGCCAGGCGGGTCAGCTCGGCTGTTACGACCGAGCCGCGGGCGGGGGGCACGCTGCCCCCGCGTGAAGAAGTCACGGCCCCGCGTGGGGCCACCCTTGCCAACGGATGCGGCAGCTGTCCGCGTCCCATGCTCCTCCGGTCTCGCACGGTCGTGGGACTGCGCTGCTGCCACCGGGGCTTCAGCCGCGGTGGCTCCTTCCGGCGGCGCGCCGTGCGCCGCCGCCATCTGCCGCCGGCAGGCTGCTCCGCGGACCACCGGACAAGTTTCGGTGGTCGGAAATTCGCACTGTCTTCGCCAAAGGTCCTCCCAGGGTCCGTCCTTCACTTCGAGGACCACGCATCGCCTGTGCGGTCTACTTTGTCGATGTCCGCCATTTCTCACACCAAGAACGAAAGGGGCGGTGGGTTCGGACTTGTTCGTTAGTCCGCACCCACCGCATTAGCAGTTTTAAAAGTCTCACAACATTTATTTAATAAAACACTGTGGGTATAAAATCACAAATATTTAAATAAAGCCAACCCCTACCTCGTCGTAGTCATCGAACGTGAGTTCTTCGCGGAATTGACCGTCGTGGAAGAAGAGGATCATCGCGTCGCGGAAGGGCGTCACGTTGTCGCGGAACACGACGTCGTGTCGACGATCTCTGAGGGTTAAAGAAAACACACAGATTTAATTTCACGAATTAAATCCATGCTGAGGATAAAATCCACAAAGGAAATTTAAAAGATCTGTAATCCCCTACCTCAATCAGTGTTGATCAAATATTTTCATGGGGAAGGATTCCCGCAGAAGAACGTCGAGGGAGGAGAATTGCCGGCGTCGCGGTACACGGCGTCGTATCATCAATCACTGAGGGTTCGGCGTTCTTCGTCTCCTTTCGTCGAAGGCCGACGTTCTTCACATTCTTCATGAAGGAGGATGAAGATACAGTTTCTCCAAATCCTCTCAACAAACCGCACCCAAGAAGAAAGTGTTTTGTTCTTATTTTATTATTATTCCAACAGTTTGAAAGCATTTTAAGAAACGAACCATTAATTCGGCGAATTAATTGTAACGACCTAACTGTTCATTTAATAGGAGCATTTAAGAGTTTTAGAAAACGCACCAGTTGAATTTCATTAAATAGGAGTTTTCGCGAGTGCGTTACTTAGGGGAAAAGAAACGGTGGGGCTCTTGCGGGCCCCACCTCACAAATATCCTACCTAGAGGGTATGATATTTTGGGTTCCACCCTATCAACTTCAACTTAGATTAAGTAGATTTAAGTGGCTTTAAGTGTCCATAAGTGAAATAAAATAAAGGTTTTGCACCACTTTATTTTATTTTATTCTCTTAACGCCAAAAATTAAAAACCACACCCGAGAAAACACAACTCTAGAAGATGCATTTATAAGAAAGTAACGGTGTTGCGATTCCATCGGTGCCCTCAGAATTTGATTCCGAGCACCGGTTCAAAAGTTAGAAAAACCCGCTCATTCGTCCACTGAACGTACCCGAGCCAAAACATCGGGAAATGATTCCGGGCACACCAGGCCTCAGAATCACATCCCGTCAGAAACTACATTCTTGTAAAATTCCAAAGAAAATTAAGAAAAAACATTCCTTGAATTTTACGGGTCTTTACATTTAAAGTGACATAAATATCATGTCTTTAAATCCGTTTTTAAAATGTTATGATTATGAAATGAAACACTTTTCTTTTATGCTCTATGGGTTATTTATGAAATGTTTTATGATGATATATGTGCCTCACATGATAATAAAGACATGTCAAGGGTGCACCCAGATAGCGGTCCAATGCATTTGTTAAAGACTTAATCTCTAGAGATGACCTTTTAGACTGATTCCTTGGTGAATAACCTTGGTAATTTTTAATGACACTTTGGGGATGGACCTTGGTGAAACGAAATGATTGTCAATATTAAGTGTTGTAGCTAAATCTTCAAGTTATGAAAAATGATATTTTTATTATGATATATCTCATGATTTATTTCTCATGTCTTAATGTTCTTTTTCATGACATTGTTGATGTATCTGATGTTCACATGTAAATGTTTCCCCTTGTTTCCCTTACTGAGCCTTCTGCTCACCCTTTATTTTGATGTATGTCCCCAGGTTATGAGATGCAGTAATGAACCTAGGACGAACATAAGGAGAAACCTTTCAAGTGTTTAAGGAGAATGTTTTATGTTTTCATGTTTTAAGTTCCTGGTTTCCAAGACACTAAACCTTAAATATCATCGGTTTTGTAAAATGTAAAGAATGTTTATGCGATAAAAAGGCAGGATGTTATAAGCACAACCAAGTCCACAAAAGAAAACACAACCCAGTCCACATAGGTTAGCAAGTCAATCATATCAATGATGTTTATTGGAAGTCAAGATTCAGCTCACACATGTATACTACTCACGAAGAGGGGTCGAGATTATTAGATGTAGCCTCTGAATAATCTCCTTTGCTGAACCAACGTAAGATCCAAGTACAGAAGTCGTCACTGCCGAACCCATGTAGGATCCATTTATAGTAACCATCGCTGCCAGACCCACGTAGGATTTAAGTACAGTTGTCCTCACTACCGAACCCACATAGGATCCATGTACAGTCGTCCATGTTGCAGAACCCTCGTAGGATCCAAGTACAGTCGCCATCGTCGTCACAGTCGCAGCCAGCTCTAGGGTTCCCACACACAACATGCTCGATTCCGGGAGGGTATGCTCCACAAGCCAAGGGGGTCGATACATCAACTATCAAAATGTTCAGAGTTTATGTATCACAAAGTTCCATCTATTCATTAGGAACTCAATGTGACAGATGTCGCGTGAATCAGACGCCCGGTCTGGGAGTTATAGGCTTTTTCGTCCCAGCGGCCCGGATTATTTTTAAGTTAAAACCAACACAACCATACTCCAATTGTGTCCAAAACTCAATAGGAGTAAGACAAAAGAATCACCTCACTAAGAGGAATTCAATGTGATCGATGACACGTCATTCGGACGTCTGGTCGTTAAGTTATAAGTGTTTCCGCTCTAAGAGCCCGGTTGGTTTCAGGTTCGAACCAGCCCGGCCGTACCCAAACATTACCAAAAGCTTGAGTGTAATATAATGAAACGACCGTATCAATACAAGGATCCCAACACAACTAACGGTGCGTCGATCGGAGGTCTGTATCCCACGATTTGTGCATTTGAACGAACATGTCTAAAAATAGGGGGTTTGGGCCCAGTCAGACCCGTCCTAATAACCCCTGTGTGGCCCGAACTGAGTTGACCTGACCCGGGTCCGGGTCCGGCCCATTTGGGCGCAGCCCGGCCCAACTAGCGCGGGCCGGTACGACGCTAGAGGCCCGGACCGGCTCGGTCGGCCCGGCCCGGCGCGGGAGGCCCCTCCCATGCCGCCTGCGGCCTGGCACAAAAGCCGGTCGCGGCTTGACTCTTGGCCACGTAGGGTGCGAGGGGGGGGGGGGGGGTGTGCCGCCCCCTGTTTCCAAAACGGCCTGCCTTAATGGCTGGCCTTTTGTAAGCGCTGGACTCGAGAGGGTCCCGCCTCTAGCTGGGGCCTGCAGCCCGCTCAGCCGACCGCCCCTTTGAAGACAGTCGTGACTCATGTCCGACCGATGCGGCGTGACATCGCCTCTCCCCTCTTCTGTGGCCCGATCATAGCCACGACATCCTATGGCATCACTAGCGCAACGCGATGGTGTCGCGCACCATTGACGTGGTCTGCTCCGGTCACGGTCCTCTTCGTACCCGCGCGGTGCAACGACAACACACCGCCTTCACCTCAAACGTCATCGATGATCAACAATAAAAATGGGAGGAGGATTGACCGTGTTTGCGCGGTCTGGTCTCATCCCGTTATGATGATAACATGCAGCAAAAGTTTACGAGATACCCAACGACAAAACAAAGAACAATTTTAATTCATTAAAATTAAACTAAACCCTTACCTCAACAAAGGATGACGAACGTCGGTGTTGCAGTTAACGACGTCACGTGGTGAGGTTTCGTATACATCAACAAAGAGCGTCTGAGAAGGAACCCACATCTCCTCTTTTATCACGGTTAGAACGAAGCGTGACTTCGTTGGAAAATTCCCACGTCGTTGTTTCCTTCCTTGCTGCGGAGGAGGTAAAAGAAGAAGAATCCGGGGTTCCGAGTTGATGTTCTTCGTCGGAGTCTTGAAATTCTTTAACAAAGGAGATGAAGCTCTTCAAGTTAAAAGAGCTCTCTCTCCTTTTCTCTCAACACAAAAAGACTAACCCCAAATAAAATAAGTCTCATCATATTTTTTAATTCATTCCATGAATTTAAATTTTAAAATTCAAACACATAACTCTCTTAATTGATTAAGTGTGTTGGTATGATGTAATGTGGGGAGAGGAGAAGTCACATAATTAATGGATACCAAAAATTAATGGATACCAAAAATTAATGGGGAGTTACCATGTATTTATCATGGGAGTTCAATGGGGATAAGGGTTATGGAATGTGAAAAGATGAGGGCTCGTGTGGGCCCCACCTACCTCATAACCACACATGGGTAGTTGTGTGGTTGTGGGCCCCATCAAAAACCTCCCATGAGATAGTTTAACTTCCAAGGATATTAAAATAAAATTGAACAATTTTATTTACTTCTTACTTAAACCCCAAAATTTAACTTCTTCTCCTGAGAAAACACATCAACTGTAAAAGTCATCTTAAGCAAATATCGGCACTGCCAGTTCATCGGTGCCCTCAGATTTCAATTCTGAACACTGGTTCAAAAGATAGAAAAACCCACTCATTCATTCACCGAACATACCCGATATAAACTTTGGAAATTGAGTTCGGGCACACCGGGACTCGAAATCAAGTGCCTTTAGAAACTGCATACTCTAAAATCTCAACGAATTTAAGAAAAAATATTCCTTGAAATTTGCGGGTCATTAAAGGTAATGTGAAATCAGAGACATATACATGACTGGAACCTATTTTAAGGGTGAATTTCAAACCCTTATCACCTTATCATCAAAAAATATCATTTTGCGACCTTTGAAATCTGAAACTCATTTTTAAATAAAGTAAAATTTCATGAAATTCGAAGAGTGGCCCTCCTCCCTCTTATTAAAGGGACCCACCTCTACCTCATTACACACACCTCTCAAGCCATTAGCTCGGTCATAATCTGATAATTTTACATATCCCCATCCCTCTATTACTCATAGAAGCCTTCCCTTGAGCATAAATCTCTTCAAGAAACCCTTTTGGTCCAAACCCAGGGGAGTTACTCGATTTAAAGGTAAAGTCCTCTACAATGTTCTTTTGTTTTATTTTGCTTCTCCAACCCCCTAAACTCTTTTTATTCCTTTATTTTGTAACAACAACAGAATAATAAATATACTAGGATGTTTCTATGAGAAGGATTCGTGCTACACTTATACACACCTTCGTCTAATGGTTAATGAACATACTATTTCCGTGGATTGCGAATTACTACCTCATGAAACAATGGTTGTTCTATATTCTCCTACCACCTCTCATGCTGGAAATTATGATGAAACAATATTTATTTATGATATATACTATATTTATTTCCTCTCTATGCTTTTTTATATTACATTTAAAACATACCTTTATGCATTTCATGTTGTGAAAATGCGATAATTTCATTTGAGAAGTGTGGACTACCGCCCCATTAAGTGATGTGATTCATTCATGAAATACATGGAATGTATAAAGAATTAAATTAATGAACTAATGTGACCTATATAAAATATATATTATAATGTAATTATAATATATATATATATCTCATTTAGTTTTAATTCCATTAATGTGACAAATAAATGAATGTAGTGATCATGCGTACGTACGTCCTACCGTCTCCATGAATAGTGCATTTCATTTTTTATCTTCAAATGTTATGGAATATTATAGAATAAATATATATTGGATATAAATTATATTTAAATCAGTAATACTATTCTGGAGATGGTGTAATTATAACTACAAGGACAATTCTTTTCAAACATGTTCATTTTTGACTCATGTACCAAACATCGACAGAAACGTCTGATATGAACTCACATAGTTATCTTAATATTATAAAATTATAATATGTGATATTAATTCAATAATAAACATTAAAGGAGGTCCTCAAGAAATTATTAATTGACCAAGTTTTATTATTCATGAATATAATGAAATGAACAAGACAAGTCAGACTTGAGGTAAGAGACCATACCTCTCTCTTTCTTTTTAAGTACTCTCTTTTCTGTCATTTCTTTTAAGCTCATATTTATTATATTATGGGATTTTATTTTGTATTACTCATACTTTAGTTTTTATTTTAATATTATTAGATACCCAATTTTGTGTCATAAATCCTTTTTTGGATGTTTTATGTGGCATTGTTAGGCTGCCGAGTTTTTGTAAGGGATTTTTCATCCCACTTTTATTCCCAGGAGATTTATGATACATTTGCCACCATTTCCTTTGAGTGGTGTATGTACTGACCATTATTATAATATTTTTGTAATATAATTTTGTTTATGGGTATTTACATCAATTTTTTATAGTCCTTCTTTCATGGGGTGTACGTTTCGAAAGTTACCCAAGTCGGTAAGGGAACCTTTCACCCTCCTATTTTTAAGAAGACTTATTTTTGTTTTGTATTTTATATTACATATTAATATGTTGGAATATTTTCTTATATATCCTTATTGATGTAAATTTTATGTCCAAGTGATGAGATACCCTTTATCTCTCTCATCAACACTTTTTCTAAAATTTGATGTGACATTGTTAGGCTATAGAATTTTTGCAAGGGAACTTCTTAACCCAATTTCAATTCTTTGTGTTAATCCTATACTTCTTGATTATTTCAATATATGAATATGTTTGGATGACATATGATTGTTTTACACCTAGTATCCACTTATATTTGGTGTATTTATATTTGTTACATAATTATTTCATTTCATTATCCTTGCTCTAATGGCATGATCCTTGATTGGAATTACATCTCAATTTCTTCTCATTAAGACATTTCCTAATGATATGAACTTTTATTATTTTATAAAGTGTATATACAGACCTTTGATATTCCATATCCATATTAATTCTATACCAAAGTAATTTAAATGTTTTGAAAATGGTCTAGTTTCACGTGGCTTATAATTTTAATGTTCAAAATGGAAAATGACTCTTTTATGAAAACATCGTTTTCAATGGTTTTAAAGATTTATTCTTTTAAAAATTTATCATCCATGTCCATGTTTTAAAAATGGGTTTAAGGATTTATTTATATGGACATAAATGGTTTAAAACCCTTTCAAAAGTTTCAATGTGGTATGGGACACTTTGATTCTAAAATATCTTTTAAATGTCTTCTTTTAATATTTTCAAAGTATAAAGGGATATTTCTATCATAGAGTTTTAATGATTTTATTAGATGTTTTTATTTATGATAATTTTATGATGTGAACTCTTATGATTGAAATGTGGAAATTTTATGTTTTTTTATGCATGTTTTAAGTGTTATGATTATGTTATAGTTCTTGGGAAATGTTTATGAAATTGGGTGGTTCTGTGATAAACTAAGGGCGGGTGAGCCCGATATAGCTCTCTGATGCATTGGGTAACGTGAAGGAGTTAAAATATAAGGTTCCTCCGAAGAGATTTATGGAATATAATATGGTGGGTATTCCAAACGTAACCATGAGGGTTACTCACTACGTAATAATGTTTTGAATTACTGAAGTTACCTTTACATCTTATGAATTCTATGAGTTATTCATAAATCTTATGATTTAATTAGGTATGTTAAAGTGATTATGTTTTATGAGTAAAGTATGATTTCATTGATTCTTATGTATACATGGACTAATGTTTTCTTTCCGTATTTTTATAACCCTTACTGTGCTTTTTATGCTCATCCCATGTTTTTGAAATGTTTTTCACAGGACATAAAGTGGAATAGGATCAAGGATGGGATCAAAGAAATGCCAGGCTATCTAAAACAAGGAACTAGACAAGAATCTTTTGTTCAAAAGTTTTTATTTTGTTAAAAAAATTGAAACTGAGTAGATGTTTCTACTTTGTAATCTTTGAGATCTAATAGTTATGTTTGAATTCCCTAAAAATATAAACCTGAAAAGATCCTCAATGTAAATTATTCATTTAATTCAATATTATTTAATGTTTAAAGGATGGGTCCTTATGTAGGTATTAAAGGTCAGTTTAGATAACTTTAGAGGTTAGGGTATTCTTTAAGCATAAGTGACATTACCATAATGGCTTGGATTTCAGAAAGAGTCATAGTTTTTAGAGAAAGTGAATGAGCAAGTTTATCTTAGTGTTTATCTTCCTCATTAGTAAAAGTTGATTTTGTTGATATACTCACACGGACATTTTTGGTTTTAGTAAATTGATGGATCTAGCAGGAACCAAAGTGACAATGGGTATGAAGGAAACTGTGGTGGTTTTCTGATTAAGAGACTGGACGAAATGGGGGATTCAATGAAGAATCTCGTGGTTATTCTAAACCAACAATCAAGGAGTCATAATTAACCACTTGAAACATGGTGAGTTATATGATGCATCATGTACGAGAGAACCAACTCAATGTGGATGTTCATGTAATAATTTTAATGGTAACCATTAGGGTTTATATAATCCTTACTTTTGAGGTAATTACGGGTTACTATATGATGGAAAATGAAAGGCATGAGGTAAAATTGAGGTTAAATTATGTTATGGTTATTTTTGAAGATTTTATATCTTTTTAGAGAATTTTTTATGTAATATATAGTTTTGGAAAAAGGACAACACACAGACTATGTGACAACCCGTCTCGTCAGGAAAAGCTGCAGGAATCGAACCCACAAGCAAAGTGCAACTGGTATTTATCGCCTACAACTGGACTATGTGAAGTCCTTGGTTAGTATAACTAATTTTTTTAGTTATATGATCTTGTGAATCAGGAATAAGTTGATTTTGAGTTATCTATGGAAATAATTAGCCTATCATGGAGGATATGGAATTAGGTTAATTACTTTTCAATATAAGACTTTAAGAGAAACTGATGTTATTTGGAGATAAATGTTAATATTTACCTTGGATGACTGTGTGATCAAATCCTTCAATGATTTGGGTTTCAATCTTAGTGTGGTTGACTTTGATGAATTTTATGGACAATTTTTTATCTAATGGGTTTTTTTGAGCTTTGGGTTTGTTGGACAAATTTTGGATATTAAGAATAGATTTTCTTTTTATAAAGGATTATCCTTTTTGGGTATTATATGATCACGTACTTACAATTTTTGGTTTTGGTTTTGGTCTAAAGACCTGGGAAATATATAGTTCTCATTTTTGGATTTGGTTATTTTCTAGAAGTTGATTATAACACTCTTAATGTGACCGAGTCATCCTAAATACTCATCTTTTGGAGGAAATATGAGTCTGTGTTAGAAATCCAGTAATAGATGATAGTCTACATGACATGTAAGTATGTTTCCGTAAGATTTAGTTAATCTCATAAATAAGTTCCTCAATGAAAAGTAACTTAAAACAAAAATTTTGTCTGTTAACTTTTCCTACTGGGGAATCAAATACCGTTTAACCAATCACAAATTTGAGATTTTCTTGTGGTTACATTTCTTCTAATCATGTTTTTTATCACTCTCCATCAGAAATGAATCTTTGTTTTCTCTTCCATGTCCATGTTTTCCTACATGGAATCCTAGTATGGGTTAAATCGGGTGACCTTTGAACTTCCCTTTCATTATTTTTTTGTGATAGTTTAATTGACTCCTTTTCTGATGTGGGTCTTTCAATAATGTTTCCAAGCCCAATTTTAAAATTTCAAGGACACAATTCCCAAAAGTGGGGAAGGATGTAACATCCCAGGTAAATAATGAATATGAAATGTTCATATATATTAAAAATTTTGAATAAAATATTAATATTATTTAAAATGGGATGCAATGTTTGTGGCATACCCAATACATAACAATGAGGTACTTTGAAATCATATGTTACACGCTAATAATAATATAATATTATTGTAAATGGTAGTAAACTCCTAGTCAATGTAATGGCACAAATGAATAGAACTAAGTATAAAGTGATTATATATTCTTGTCAAATATTTTTACATTTATTCAATAAATTTTAGATTCTTAAATTGCGAATGAATCCAATTTTAAGCGTAAATATTCTAATATACTTTAAAAGGTCAATTAACCGCCTTTTGATGGTGAACCATTTTTTAAATCCACTTTTTGACAATTTAATATGTTATACATCACAAAATAAAATTCATTTTTATAATTGGGAGATGAAAATTTATATTTTATAAATTTATGGTATTTTTCCAATAAAGATCATTTTTTAATGCATAGTGCAAAATGCTATATTTTAATTCAAAACCTCCTTTCAGTTTAATTTATTTATATGGAAAGATTATCTTTTCAATTGGTTTTAAATTTAAGAAAAAATATATTTTTACCATTTAATCCCAGTGTTGTCATTTGAATTAATTTCACTTTGAAATTTGACATAAACAAGTGTCAATCTTTTAATAGATATTGTTTCTTAAAAACACGCTATTTGTTTGGACAACAGGAATTGATTATAAAATTTATTAATGAAACTTCTATGTTTTTAAATTGGTAAAATTGATATCATTTTCTAATTTTTAATATCAAATATATCTTAGGCTGAAATTTTGGTATTTTTCTGAGAAATGTTCATTTTCAACGAATAGTAAAAAATAATGCATTTTATTTCAAAACTGCCTGTTCATACAAATTATTTATATAGATAGATTGTAATTTTAATTAGTTTTAAGGTATAATTTAATTATGTTTTTATCATTTAATGCAATTTTGTTCATTGGATGTAATTTCACTTTTAAATTGCATGTAAAAAAAATCAATCTTTTGATATATTTTACTTCTTAAAAACCCATTTTTGGTTTTGAAAAAGGGGATTATTTTAAATTAATTACTACAATTTATGTGTTTGTAATTTGATAAATAGATTCTATATTTGGAATAATAAGGTCCAAATTATGTAATTAATAATCTTTTGTTTTTGGACATTATGAATAGTAACATCAATAATTATCTTTAATTATCGTGTCTAATTAGTAACAGGGTAGTTAAGGGTAATAAAATAATATCATAAAAATATATAATGACCCCAAAATGTATTATAATTCTACAGGTGGTGCCATGTCCGACCATATGATGCCTTGTGCCAACCTTGGGACCCCATGGAATCACTTTAGTTTGATAGTGACCTTTTATCATATTTTTTTAAAGAAAGGAAAATGTAACCAAACTATATAACAGGAAAGTAAATCAATTTTAATTTTTTCTAAATAAATGATATATTAGGCTATAAATAGTAATTGGAAAGATAAAAATATTTCCGACATCATAGTATTTGTTTTTATAATTTTTAGTCATTATATAAATTAAATTATTTATGACACCTTGATGATGCATCGATTATCTCATTAATGAGTGATTTAAATAAAATGAAAAGACAAGGTGAAATCAAAGACATTAACTTGTAGAAAACCTATTTTATGGGTGTATTTCTAACTCTTATCACCTTATCCTATAAATATATATTTTTGGGACCTTTTAAATCCGAATATCATTTTAAAAAAAGTAACATTTCATGAAATTCCAAGAGTGCCCATCCTCACTCTTATAAAAGGCCCCCACCTCTACCACATTACCCACACCTCTCAATCCATTATCTCGGCAAAAATTTACTAATTTTATCTCTACCCATCCCTCTCTTCATCATAGATGCCGTCTCTTAGGAATAATGCTCTTCAAGAAACCCTTTTGGTCCAATTCAAGGTGAGTTACTCTATTTAAATGTGGTGTCTTCTCCAATGTTCTTTTGTTTTATTTTTCTTCTCCAAACCCCTAAACTTTTTTTATTACATTATTTTGTAACATCAATAGTATCTTAAATATACTAATATTTTGTTATGATAAGGATTCTAGCTACACTTACACACACCTCCGTCTAATGATTAAAGAACACGCTGTTTCTGTGGATGGTGAATTACTGCCTCACGAAACGATGATTGTTCTATCTTCTCCTACAAACTTTTTATTTATGATATATATTATATTTATTTCCTCTATATGATTCTGTATTTTACATTTAAAACATACATTTATGCTTTGCATGTTGTGCACATTCAATAATTTCATTTGAGAAGTGCGGACTACCGCCCCCTCAAGTGATGTGACTCGTTCATGCAATACATGGAATGTATAAAAAATGAAATTAATAACCTAATGTGACCTATATAACATATATATTATACTGGAATTATAATATATATATATATATCTCATTTAGTTTTAATTCCATTATTGTGATAAAGAAATGAAAGTAGCTTTCATGCGTACGTACGGCCTACGGTCTCCAGGAACGGTGCATTTCATTTTTTATCGCCAAATTTTATGGAATAGTATATAATGAATATATAATGGATATATATGACATTTAAATAATTAATAATATTCTGGATATGGTGTAATTATAACTACAAGGACAATTCCTTTCAAACAAGTTCATTTTTGACTTATGTACCGAACATCCACAAAAATGTATGATATGAACTCACATAATTAACTACTTATTATAACATTATAATATGTGATATGAATTGAATAATAAAATTTAAAGGAGATAATTAATCAATTATTAATTGACTAAAGTTTATTATTCAAGAATATAAAGAAATGAACAAGACAAGTTAGACTTGAGGTAAGGGATCCTACCTCTCTCTTTCTTTTTAAGTACTATCTTTTATGTCATTTCTTTTAAGATAATCTTTATTATGTTTGGGAATTTTCATTTTTATTCCTCATAATGTAGTTTTTATGTTCATATTATGAGATACCCTATTCGATCTCTTAAATCCAGTTTTGAATGTTTTAAATGGCGCCGTTAGGCTGCCGAGTTTTTGTAAGTGATTTTTGATGTCACTTTTATTCCCGTGAGATTTATGCTAAATTTTCCACCATTACTTTTGAGTGGTTTATGTAATGACCATTATTCTACTATTTGTTTAATATAATTTCGTTTATGGGTATTTACATCAATGGTGTGTAGTCATTATTTCATGGGGTGTACGTTTCGACAGCTACCCAAGTCGGTAAGGGAACCTTTCACCCTCCTATTTTTAAAAATACTTATTTTTTGTTTTGTCTTTTAAATTACATCTTCTAATGTTGGGATATGATCTTATATATCCTTATTGATGTAAATTTTATGTCCAAGTGTTGATAGACCCTTTATCTCTCTCTTAAACCCTTTTTCTAAAATTTGAGGTGATGTCATTAGGCTATCGAATTTTTACAAGGGAACTTCTTAACCCAATTTCAATTCTTTGGGTTAAAGCTCTACTTTTTGGTTACGTCGTGCGATGAATATGTGTGGATGACATCTGACTATTTTACACAGAGTATCCACTTATATTTGGTTTATTTATACTTTTTCACACATAATTATGTCATTTCTTTATCCTTGCTCTAATGGCATGATCCTTGATTGGGATTACATCTCAATTTCTTCTCATTAAGACATTTCCTAATTATATGCACTTTTATTATTTTATAATGTCTATATACAGTCCTTTTACATTCCATATCTATATTATGTCTATACTAAAGTAATTTAAATGTTTTGAAAATGGTCTACTATCATGTGTCTTATAATTTAAATGTTCAAAATGGAAATGGTCTCTTTTATGAAAACATTGTTTTAAATGGTTTTGAAGATTTATTATTTTAAACCATTATCTTCCATGTCCATATTTTGAAAATGGTTATAAGGATTTATTTTTTATGTACATGAATGTTTTAAAACCCTTTCAAAAGATTCTAAGTGGTATGGGACACTTTGATTCTAAAATCTCTTTTAAATATCTTCTTTTAATGTTTTCAACGTATAAAGGGATATTTCTCTCATAGAGTTTTAATGATTTTATTAGTTGTTTTTATTTATGATAATATCATGATGTGATATATTGTGATTGAAATGTGGAAATTTTATGTTTCTTTTATGCATGTTTTAAGTGTTATGATTATGTTATGTTTCATGGGAAATGTTTATGAAATCGGGTGGTTCCATGATAAACTAAGGGAATGTGAGCCCAATATAGCTCTCCAATGCGTTGGGTAACTTGAAGGAGTTAAACTCTAAGGTTTCTCCGAAGAGATTTATTGAATTTACTATGGTGGGTATTCCAAACATAACCATAAGGGTTACTCCCGACGTAAGAATTTTATGAATGACTCAAGTTACCATTACGTCTTATGATTTATATGTGTTATTCATAAATCTTATCATTTAATGAGGTATGTTAAATTTATTATGTTTTATGAGTAAAGTATGACTTCATTGATTCTTATGTATACATGGACTAATGTTTTATTTACGTATTATTATAACCCTTACTGATATTTTTATGCTCATCCCAAGTTTTAAAAATGTTTCTCACAGGACATAAAGTGGAATAGGGTCAAGGATGAGATCAAGGAAATGCCAGGCTGTCTAAAACAAGAACCTAGACATGACTATTTTGTTCAAGAGTTTTTATTTTGTGAAAAATACTGAAACTGGGTAGATGTGTCCACTTTGTAATCTTTGAGATCTAATAGTTATATCCTAATTCTCTAAAACTCTTAACCTGAAAAGATACTCAATGTGGATTATTCATATAATTCAAGATTATGTAATGTTTTAAGGCTGGGTCCTTATACCTGAGGCCTTTCTAGAACCCACTCTATCTATCCTTGAGTATTTTGAGATACCTCTAGAGTGGAGGGAATGCCGTTCTAGTTACTTGATGGTGTGATTTAGCTAGGAATTAGTGGAATGTAAGTAGCCAACCTAGTTTTCATCATGGAATGGTTTTTGCTGATTTCCAAAAAACATTCTATTATCACTTATTCTGTCAGAAAATAAGGGGTGACCAAGACAGAGAGATCATTAATCTAGAGCAGGGTTGTATATTAGTTAGGTATTATTCAGTTCATTTTTTGAGTTACAACTCTTTGTACTACTTCTATATGGCGATAAAATTTCGTGTTCTAGCCTCTTTTAAGATGGTATCCATTATTCCATCCATTCTAAAGTGAATTTATTTAATATACCTAATTTCATTGAGATCATTAGTCAGGCTCTAATCACTGTGCACAAAATGAAGATGGAATATGACAATATAGGCCTCAACTTTTTTATATTTCATAGATGTTATCCCCACTCCTTCATTTATTTATCTATCATCGAATGTCCTTGGATTGAAATTCAATATTACTATGGTGTAATAAAACTTGATGCCCTAGTGTGAGCATGATAAGAGGGAACATGCCAATACAGGGAATGTCCCTTGAGTTTTTTATTTACCTTTTATTACGGGACATCTTTTTTCTATAGAAGATTTCTTTTATTTCATTCTCAGGTTGGATTGATTGGTCCCATAACATTCCTTTATAGACTTCTATCACTATATGATATCATTTAGATCACCATATAAAACCAGCTATCTAAAAAATAGTGAGTTGGATTTTCAGGCCATTAGATCAGTACCAAAGAATATTGTGCTAGGTGGGGAAACCACCCTAATTTATAGTCACATTATAGAGGAGTAGGGAGTCCATATAAAATATTTTCCTGTAGTGGTAGATCATTTCAAAGACAAGTTTAATGAATATTTATCTAGATTAACTCAAAAAAGAGAGGTAGAATAACTGATTGAGGTTATTTTAGGAGAATCTCTAGTGTCTATTCCTCAATGTAGAATTACACCTGCTGATCCCCATAAGGTAAATCGATTGTTGGAGTATTGGTAGAATAATTATTTTATATGGACGAACATTTTTATTGAGGTTCACCGATGTTTAACACCAATGTACCCATTGATTATACATGGAATATAGATAGTTGAACCAGATTAGGGTTAAGATGCTGTATACACTGCCTTGAATAGATGATTTCATTGACTATCTTTGTGGAACAAGAGTGTTTTCAAAGATCGAAGTTAGGTCAGGCTATCATCGTGTGCATGTTATACCTTATAACAAACCTAATACATATTTTCATTTTATGTATAGTTTGTACAAATATTTCTTTAGGCCATTAGGTATAACAAATGATACATCCTTTTTCATGGATTTTATGAAGTGTGAGTTCCACACCTATCTGGACTTTTTTCATACAAGTTGTGGATGACATCATGGTGTATTCTCACACTCCCAAAGACCATGTTATGAACATTGAGATTTTATTAATACACTATATGTGCACCAGATTTATGTTATAATTTCTATGTGAACATCTAGATAAAAAAAGTTCCCTTATTGGGTCATATTATCCTAGAATCAAGAGTACATGTTGACCCTGAAAAGTTGATTGTTGTGATATCCTAGGAGCATTCCAATGGTAGGTTTAATATATAGATTTATTTAGGGACTTTATGGATATAAAATGGGGTTCACAATTGACATATCATGGATTTATTAACATCATAAAACTCTTAAAAATATGGGTGTTATGATCCTATAGTCGTAATCATGTGAGAAATCATTTTAGGGTATGAAAGGGAGGCTTACCTCATCACCAATTCTGATTCTTCAAGAGCATAGAAGTGGATGTAAATTTTTTTGTGTTGCATAAAAACTAAGCTTGGGAGAATATCCAATGAATATGGATAGATTCATTTCATATGAATCTCAGTATTTGAGGCCTCTTGAAAGAAACTACCTAACACATGAACTAATGCTAGTAGTAGTTATTCATGATTTACAATAATGAGGACACTATCTTATGTGTGATATACTTTTGTTGAATATTAAGCACAAGCTCTACAAATATATATTTGAAAACATATATTGAATCTTATATAGTGAAGATATGTCAAATATCTTTAATAAATCAATCTTGATCTTTCTATATATTAGAAAAGGGAAATGTAGTAACTGATGTTCTGAGTTAGAACACATAGGTACATTCCATAAAGGAGTCCAATGATGAATGGAAATTTATGACCCTATTTTCAATGAAGAATTTAATGTTTCATGATAGTCCCGATAAGTATTTTCTCTCAGTCCCAATAGTTACCTCTTCTCTCCTTGAGTGTTTAAAGATTATGCAGTTTGTTGTTCATGACGACTTTGATACTTGAGAGAGAACTTTTGGAGATGACCCCTAACAATATTGTACCCTGAGAAGTGATGGAACCAAACATATATATGGATTTTATTGGGTTTCTAAAAATATTATATAGGAACTGATGCAATATTCTTACTATTATTAGTGGGATGTTCATACATGAATCTAAAAAATATACTGATTTTTTCGATGCATGTATTGGTGAAATAGTATGAAATATCATATTAGAAGGTTATATAAATGGGTGTTCACATGTCAGCATGTGAAAGAAGAGCCCCAAATACATGTTGATTTTTATAGATTTATCTAGTCTCGTAATGGAAATATGAATATATTTCCATGGATTTTTGGTCATCTTATCGAGGTCAACAAGTGGTTGTGATGCAGCATGGGAAATCATTGAATGACAACAAAAGTAGCTCTCTTCCTTCCTATCAAGGATAATTTTTTTGTTGATGTGACTAGAACACCGCATGTGTGTTATATAATACAAAAAACGAGGTCCCTCAAAATATCATTTCTGATAGGGATGCTCATTTCACATCAAGGTTTTGGTGGGGGTTATAGATAGTTATGGGTACACAGGTGCTTCTTAAAAAAACTTTTCAATCTCTTATGATTCATTGGATTAGGGGACATGGTCCAAGAATTAATTATTTACATTAGTGTTTATTGGGATAATAATATCTCTTTCATTTATTTCAACTATAATAACATCTTTTAGGTGATGATTCAGAGGGATACATTAAAGGAATTGTATGGTAGGCTGTTCCATTCTCCCCTATGGTGGATAGAGGTAGGAGATGAATATCTACTAGGTCTTAATTTCATGATGGAGACTTCATAGTAGGTACAAATTATTAGGAAATGTATGTCTACTACTGAGTCAATAACAGAATATTATGCCGATATCTATAGAAAACCAGTATAGTTCAGGGTTGGGGGCCATGTTTTCCTCCCAGTATCATCCAAACATGGGAATATATGGATAAAATGGAAGTAATGTGGTTTCATTAGTAAATATGATTGTTTGTGATTTTGGAGAGAGTGGGGATGGTTGGCCATCTGTTTTTATTAGCTAAATGGTACCATTCCATGAAATATGTCTTCCACCTTTCATAGCATCACCGATATCATGTCAACCCTTCTCATACTTTTGATCCCAAGGAGGTTGAGTTAGATAGCACTGTAACATTTTAGGAGTATCCAATGCACATCGTTTAACTAAGCCTCAAGTATCTTAAAGGCTGATAGGTCTCTTTGGTATATGTTTTATTTTAGTATGACATGATACATCATTATACGTTGGAGTGCGAGGACAATTTACATGCTTCATGACCATATTTATTATCAAATAGTGTTTTCAAACCCTATAATGTGAAATCAGAGAATATTACATTAAGGGTTAATAATTTAAGAACCTTACCTTTATATTAGATATATATAATTTAGTTTTTTAATCAAATTCATTATTTTGGAACTAGTATGGATGAATATTGATGTTATAATGGTTTCTTGGGTGTTTGGGAATTATTCAGAGCATGGATCCCCTACTGGAGAAGTAAAACACTAGGAGACATTGTTATTAGAAAAATTATAACCCAAACTATATGGTCTCTCTCAACTATTAAGGGCTAGAAAGTGGGGTAATGTAGGGTGCATCATTTTCTCAAACTAGGAGTTAGGGGTTTCATTCCCTTGATGAATGTATGTAGTTTATAGTATAGTTGATTTTCATGTTTGGTTCAATGTTTTCCTAACTATGTGTTCTAAACATATGGTTGTCCTCTTTATGCAGTATGAGGTACTAAATTAGAAATTGGTTTTTGCAACAATGTGTCCAAACATTGAGACCCCAATTTTTTAGGAAAAATTACCCAAATGTCCTAATGAATGTTTAACCCTACCTCCACCCCTATGTTCTTTCTAGTGGAATAGAAATCACTCCCTCTATCATTTTAAAACCTTCAAGAATTATTCTATAGTTTTTATCCTTTTATCTAATTGAAATTATTATTTGATTCCCATTCATCACGTTGGATCCAAATTAGTATGTAATCAATTCCTTTTGGGATATTTGCTGTTATAAATTCCCTTGAAGATATATTTATATGTCATATCATATGAACCATTTTCAGGGCATTGATCCATTCTTCATATTTCTTGTCATTCATGCCCAAATAAAAGTTGATACTGGACAGTAATAGTTGTATGAGCTCAAGGTAGGTTTTCTATGAATCATATATCAATTTTTTTTGTTTTATAAATTTCCATCATTTTGGGAATTCCAATTTTATCTAGACTTTCTTATTTAATTAGTATTCATTGTATTTATTCATCATGATATTGATCTAGTCCCTTGGGTATGTATTATCATCATTCCATTGGAGGTTTGTACCTCAACTATCTCCACCTTACGTTGGTTGTTATTGAATTTATGCCTTTAATGGATTGTCATGTTCATCTATGAACTGTTTGGGTTTGTAATGGATTGACCCTAATAATGGTAAGGCTTCACTTTAAAAAAACTGTTTATGAATTGTAATGGTCAACCCTTGTATGATATAATATCATTTGACCCTTCTAAATCAATTTTTTCTAATTAATAAATTAATATTCTTAATGATAAACAGTTTGTATATTGATGTATATCAATTATACTAGATAATTTTAAATGAATGATTGGCTGCACATCCATAGAGACCCATTACATATTTGATGGAAGGAAAGAAGATATAACCTAATTAAATATTAAAGAAACTTATGTGTTGAATTGTTTTATTTCTGGTTATGCCTTCTCACAGTAATGAAAGGGATTGACATGAACCAAACAGATTATTAAACGGAATGAATAATACATTAATTAGTTAATTAAATACATTAATTATAAGGTGAGTAAACCATAAGACGATTGAAATATTTATAGGAGTCGTCAGACTTGATATAGCATTGGATTTCCAAGTGAATGTCATCTCCACTTGTAGACACCATTCTGATTCATGGATTCTAGTTTCCAAGGATGATAACCACCTTGGATACCCATCCTTATATAATATTGGTTGACTAGTATGAATCTATAAGATCCCTCTATTATCATTATAGGATTCCCTAGATACACTCCTTGGATCTATCATGACATCTAAGGACATGAGGTTCCTTGGATGCACTACTGGGCCAGGTCTTTCCCTATACTATTTTACCAGGGACGAATTACTTGGAATTTGTTAGAATAATTTTATAGTGGAATACCTTGGTCTTTTCCACTAGGATTAAACTCTTACCATTATATATAGGGTATAGGTTGTCACAGAGTTGTCTTGAACCCTATGATCAAGGATGCTTAGGGATTTCCTTTGATCCTATTGTATTATTATCATTAACATGGATACCTTGTTGTACCTTGGAAACTTTATTATTATTATTAATTCGATTATTATTACTATTATTATTATTATAATGACATGATGTTAGATATGGTTATACATGACATGACATAAAATAAAAACTAATTCATAATTAATAAATGGAATGATTACATTTTCCAACACCAGATAAAGCTGAAGTAGGTACTGGGTGTTTTTATTGTTTTACTTCATTATTTTTTATATACATGCATGTAAATTATTTCAATTTATATTACAGAGATGGGATGTTATAAACATTGTTGGTGGTGGCCTACTGTAAATTATCTCACACACTATTAGAAATGAAATTGGTTCCCGATAAGATTACATGTGTCTAGGTATTTATAAGGAGAACCATCCTTTTAAGACACATTACATTCCTAAGTATCTATGGATGGAGCCTGATAGCAGAATATCAAGTTGGAGGTTACATTTCTGGAATAGTTTGTTCCTTCTTTTTTTATAGTGTGTATTTCATACTTCCATGTATACATATTTTCATGTTTTTTAGACAGTTGACATAAATTATCAACACTTTTGAGTACTATTTTGTGTTTATTCAACTGTTTATTATTCATATATGTTTCCATTACAACATACCAGTCTGATGTTATTATGTATTCTTATACTATACCATCAATTTATCAAATTAATACCGCTATTTATCTGCTATGATATTTATCCATTGTGGTGTAATATGGTAATGACAACATAATCTTCCCACAGAATCACCCAAGCCTCTCACTACTGATTGGAAGTCTCTGGAGTTTGGGGAGATGCACTTAAGGCCATGTGGCCAACTAGTCTCAGGGTACCTCTGAGTGAAACCCTTGTTTGATACGTCATAGTACATATTATACTATGTCCTCTAGGATGTGGATATGGATTTAAGTCATGGATATTTGTAGGTTATGACCTAGAGAATAATTTTTGTAAAATTTAATTGGGGATGAAAGTGGCGTGGCCTTTAATAAGAGGGGGATATGACACACTTGGTATTTTTTTAATAGTCAATTAAACCCATATTTTTATCATGAAACAGGACTCCAAAATAGATAATTATTAAATATTATATGTAAAAGGGTTAAATATGGCCAAAATGGGGTTTGGACTTGTTTTTAATCATTTTTAAAACATATCTTATTAGTTTAACCAATATAAACCCATTGTTTCCATTACCTTGGTAATTAATTTTTACAATTTGTACTATTCATTATTGTCAAAAAGTTTGTTGACCATATTAGAAAATATAATTTATTCTTTTAGAAATTGTGGAATATATTTTCCCAAATTAAATTCTCATATGTGGAAGTATTCAATTTAAATTTCTTCTGTAGAGGAGACGATAGTGCGTTTTTTTAAATGAGAAATCTCTCAAAAGTACATAAGTTTTAAATATAAATTTCAATATGAAATTGATTCAAATGACCCAAATTATTTATATTTTAAAATAATTGAATTAATTTTAAATTAATACCAATTTAAAATATAACTTATATTTGTAGATAATTTAAACTAAAGGGGAGTCTTTAATAAAAATTACTATTTTATCTATTCATAAAAAATCAACCTTTTCAGAAGATTCAAATAAATATACCTAAATTATTTTTGACATGTTGATTTAAAAATTATGATTATTTTTTAAAAATTAATTTTATAAAAGTGGTAAAAATAAATATCAAATTATATGTGCATTGGAAAACTAGAACACTTTAGAAAAATATAGTTTGTAGAAAAAAAATTATATATTATTTAAATTTTTTATTTTATTATTTGTAATCAATAAATTAAAATTTAAGTAGTTATTACATGTGGGAATCATATCATTTTAATAATTTAGTTTTCACTATTCAAAACCTTTGTCATAACTTATAGGTTATAATAGTCATGTTTAAATAATAATATTTTAGTATAATATCACATTTTATCTAAACCCAGTGTTGTGTGTTATGAATGTTTTCGATGAAATTAAATTTATTTAAAATGAAGTATTCAGTATATTTTGGTGGTGTTTAATTCTCATATAATCTTATTTTTTAATGTCGAATACTGTATCAAATAATATTTTCCTCGTTCAAGATATTAAGGTGTTACAGAAATAATGATATATGTTATAAATGAGCTATATTTGAAGTATAACATGATTTATCTTTATTTCCAACAATTCCAAAAATAATCACAAAATAAAAAAGATAATATGGAATTAAAAATATTATAAAAATTCCATGAAACTATATATGAATTCATTTAATACCTTAAAATAAATTCTCCTTCTCAAATACATTATTCTTAGGTAACGATTCTTGAGAAATGCATCTAAATATTAGTGACGCCACAAGAAGACTACAAGATGATTGAAAAATGTTCGAAAACCCCTGAAACATGTATCTGAATATGATTTTATAATAAATACGACAACCATTATTACCCCGTGAAACTAGTTCGATATATCTAGTAATAGTTTGTACGTAATATTAGTTTGTCATAATTGAAAAATATTATAGAATTCCATGGATTATTACACCTATTAGTTTGGTATCCTACCACTATCCCTAGTGGAAACCATTTAATCATCAAGACCTTGGGAACAAATCAATTGTTTATCTAACATTCACATGTATGAGTTACTAATGATTCAAGTCACCACTTTTCTCGGATACAGTATATAGAATCCTGAAATCTACACACCTGGATCTGATGCAAAAAACTAAAAAATTACATTTAGATAATTAATACCATAAAATATGACAATTTGTTTCTATATAAACCGTAAAAAATTTAATTGAAATTTTTGAACACTAACATAATAAAAGAAAATTTTAGGTTTATGGTTCTATATAATTAGGAAAAAAATCATACATAGGACACACATGAATTTAAGATATTATTTTCCCTCTATACAAATCTTTTCATATTCCATATGATGCCTTCAATATCCACCAAAAACGTTTTACCATATGAATCAGTTATAGACAAAAATAATTATTATAATGCTTTATAACCATGGGAAAAAGAAACCTAATAATGTTGTTCTCAAATTCATTAAGGGTAAAAAAATAATTACCAATTGAATATTATAAGTTGGAGTAAGATGATCATACATGTATGATGATATTATAATTTTGAATGAGTGTAACATATAATAATTCTTACCCAAAAATATCAAGATCATAACTCTCGAATCATGTCATAAAATATTGAAAATAAATGTGACATTGGAATTAATAATCATGAGCTATATAATGGTAATCACTAAAAAGGAATCCTTAAAACCAATCATAATTAGAAAATCATTTTTTAAATGTAATCTCATTATATGTTCTTGTGAAATCAAATGATTTTTTTAAAATCCTATATGAATTCTAGACAAATCATATTTTTACCTTGTTGAATAATTTTCATATCACTCTTACACATAGAGGAACCTTTATGGTCACACATGAAGTAAACTTCATGATTAAACATTGATTAACATTCATAGTAACATTAGAAATAAAAACTATTGTTTTTCTAGGATGGACCATCATAGTGAATTTATAAACATAAATCATACACAATGAATTGGATGGATATCTTGGAACCACCCATACATTTTTTAACAAAACCACATATCATCATAAATAATTTCATGGATCCATAACATTAATAAAGTACACAAAGATTTAATTTCACTATAAAAACTAATATGAATAACCATTATTCCTTGAATAGCATGATTAACCCACAAAAAAGAAAATCTGTTCCAAGAAAATTTCTCTGAAACAATGATAATCCATGTAGAGGATTAATGAGGTGGGTATATTTATAAAATAACCCTAGTGAATCATAAATAACATTAGTGGTTATTTAAGTTGATGTATAGAAATACCAATAAAATATCATTTAAAAAATTAATAAGGAAAGGTCACATTTCACCTTGAAAATTTATTTAAAAAACAAAATATTCAAAAAATAAAATAAAACTAATTTTCATCAAATATTTTCTAGGAAACATAAATAAAATAAAATAATTGTAATTATGGTTGAAAACACTATTCATTTTAAAAATGTAATAAATAAACATTCATTTTAATCATTTTGTATAAAGAGTTTAATGTGGACCATTTCAAACACATTTTGAAATTTAAAATTCTAAACATTGTAAATGAATGTCATATGTAATGAAAAATAGATTTATGACATTATTTATTTTTGAAATATAATACTTTTCAACAAATTTATGAAAATATGGACATAGAGGAGAAATATTCATATACTAATAGAAGATACAAGATCGATATCACTTATAGATGACTATTTTGATATTTAATTAATAAATAATAGAGTAAATGGAAATATAAATTTTAAAAATCATTAAAAACAAATGTATAATTTAATAGGAATATTTCAAGAAAATAAATGCATTTGATTTCCCCCCAAGGGAGAATGAACATTAGAAATCATAAAAATAAAATAAATTGTAAGATAATGAAATTGAAACTTTGGGAACTCCTTAGAGATAAGAGATATAAAATAATAACATGAAATGAATAAATAAATGTCCTGAAAATAAGAAAATTTGAGGCATATCCTGTAAAAGGGGCATTATTTACACATTATAATAGAATATAAGTTTATATTATTAATTAATGTCCTAATAAATAATAATTTAGATTAATAACATAAACAAATATCATATCATTGAATTGAAAATTAATTAATGGTGTTAGTATGTTTAAAAAATGTTAATACAATTAAAAAAAGTTGAAATAAGAAGTAAATAAAACAATTGTTATTTAACACAAAATAATGGAACAATATAATCATTGAATATGGGTTATAGCCCAATGAAAAGAAATTAGATTATGTAATTACATCGAACTTTGTATAGTTCAAGTAAAATTCCATGGCTCATATAATTTTAATAAAAATGTAAAATAAAATTATTTACGATGGATTAAAATTAAAAAATCAAAAAGGGAATTATAGAAAACAAATAATATATATTATGAGAATAATATCAAAAATATACCTTAATAGAAGAAATTGTGATGTAATATCTTACCCAGAGTCCACACATCCCATGCATGTCCTTAAACACCAGTATAATAAACATATATGATTTTTTTTCTTATGATTTTTTTTCATGTTTTTTTCATTAAATTATTAATTTCATTTATTTTAATGAGATATTTCTATACATTTTTAGTTAATTACACATTGGGAATTTTGAGGATGTTTGTTCCACATTTTCAAAACAGACTCACTATGTTTACCATGGAAAAAGGCTCCATTATTTAATAATCAATAGAATAATTATTATTAAATAATAATACCTTTTATGTATAAAATAAAATTTTAAAAATAACCATGTCTTATAGATATGAAAAATGAACATCATTAGAATCCTGGAGAAGGTGGGTTATATTTACCCTTGAGTAATGATTACATTTTATAATTATAATTATATAAAGAATGAAATTATTAATTTATCCTTCCATAATGAAAATTATTTATTAAATCCCATTGTATTTATTTTAATTCAGTTATATGTGGCAGTCATGATATGTTATGAAGAAAAAAATCACATCATCTCTTAAAGGTGGTAGTCTACACATAAAAATTAACGATGTTACTATTATTAAAAGGATTTAAATTTAATATATTATATAAAATATTATCATTTATAATTATACATATTTTATTGATATCAAATATATATATATATATATTAAATCCATCATTATAATTTTTTGTGAGTGGTGGTGATGGAAAATGAATTATGTCGGTCTGTGAGGTGGTCGTCTTCTATTCACATGAATCTTGAATTCATTCCCCATTTTATTTATGTTTGTGATGAATATATTTTTTTTCACCTAATTTCAAAATATTATTTTATATGGTATATACTAATGTTATTATCTCATCAGGGTTTTCAAATATTATAAGAAGGTGGAAGGATAATAAACCTAAAAGCACATGGTAAAAAACTATACCTCTTCTTCAAAACCCCTCCTTTTTATTTATAACATAATACCTCCAAGGATGGTATTCTAACCAAACTAAGAACTATATGATATGGGTAGGGATGTTATTAAGGTATTTTGGTAGGATTTTGTTGATCTATATGGTTAATTAATTCTTATGATATGAGATGAAGAGGATCCCTTTTATAAGAGAGGGAACGACCACTCTTGAAATTAAATAATTTATTAAATTAATAAAGTTTTTTATTTAAAATGGATAAAAATTTATATGATTAAAATATGATTTTAGTATGATTCAAGATAATCTAATAAAATGAAATTTGTACATGTTTGGATCACATTTTTATCCTTTCCATGTGTTCATGATCATGAGAAGTGGTATGTACTAGATTAAAATTTGTGTTTGTGGAATGAATCTAGTGAGTAGGATTGGTCTTGAGGGTGTTATGGGGGTTAAATGCCTAAAAAATGGGAAAAATGTATCAATTTGTCCTGAAAAAATTTTTGGCACATGATTACTAGAAACTACATTGCATACCTATATTTCCTGCTGATGGGGGTGCATGATTTAGGAAACCATGTATGGTCGCATAAGATACCGTTAAACTAAAGATTACCCTAATATAGTGGCAGGAGCATGGTCACTATATGGTTTTTCAAACCAAGTGGGTGGATATCCAAACATTGTTGATGAATTTCGTCATGGATAGAATGAACCACATGGTTAGTGCTCGGTTTGGAATACCATGCATCCACAGTGTGAACCACTTAAAAAGTATATTTTTACAATTTTATCTCCCAAATATATTTAATTCATGAAATATTTTCCATTCCATTCTACCCCATACAACAAAGGTGACGAATTATGAGATCCTTCCCCTTCCTTGTGCATTTCTCCATTGATTATTTGGCATTGGGAGTGCTATCTAGTGAGAACTGAAGCTCCGGTTATGTCTCTGACTCTACTACCTTCCATTTTTTTGGAAGAGTCTTGGTGTGTTTTTCATCTCCCTCCAAATATCTGAATCCTTGATTATCAGGATGTTATATTTTATGGTGTTTTATGTTATTTTACCTCAAGTATAAGTTCAATGTTAGATGAGCAGTCGTTAACAAGATTGAGATAGTAGGTATATAATTTTTTTCCCATTGTATTTTTTTTCTATGAGTATATGTGATTGTTCCAACTTGAATATTGTTGATTTTTTTGTTGTTTGTGACTAAATGTTATTATTTGGACTTGGAAGTTTTGTGATAAACCCTTCATGATCCATGCTAGGTTTGTTGATGATGTGAGACCAGACCTTATGCTACCCTTGAGGAATGGAAAAACCATGAAAATTGTGAAATGATTCCGTAAATGTTTAGATTGGGTAATTATAAATGTTAATGGGATGTGAATAATAAATTGTTTTCCAAGATTGGTTAAACTGATAGTTTAATTTATTATATGATGGATTTTTTGAAATAACCAAGAGGCATTAGAAATGGATTAAATGATGTGTTTTTTATTTTAGTTCAGTTATGGTTTGTTTTAGAAAATATGATATTTAAAGGTTGTTAATGTTTTAAAAAGTGGTGTTGAAAATAATTTTATTTAAATGGGGTTTTCATTATTTATTTCAAATTATGATTTTAAATGAGGGCGTGGTCGATCCTTTTGTGAAATTTATGTTATTATTATTTTTAATTATTGAAAATAGAAATGAAACCCTTGTGGAATTGTTTAGTTTCTCAAGTCTGTATTTATTTATTTTAAAAGGTCGTTAAAAATTATCTTTGAATGAGTATTTAGACCTATGTTTTATTCCATGATTTGGTGTTGAGGGTCTGATAGGACATTAGTAATAGAAATTTATTATGGATAAATGGGATTAGATTTTAAAGAAGAATTTACACATGGCATGTTGCATAAGTGTTTTATTGGATCAAGGATATATTACCATGGGTTGGGTGATATTGATGTTCTAGGCCCCAATAATGAATTGTAAAGTTAGGATGTAAGCCTGAGGCTTTGGGATCCTAACTTATGGAATGAGTTACCTCATATGATTTTTGATGGACTGATGATATAGTCCCACAAATTCATTTTTGTGTTAAGATGTTGGATTGAGGATCTGTGCTCTTAACTTAGGGACCAAGGATCCATTTTTGGGTGGGGCTACACGTATGCTCCAGTACCCATCAAATAATTGTTTTGTTTCGAATGTCAAACTGAGGTTCTATGATTCAATCACAAAGAAATAGATTTATTGTTGGACCAAGGATCATATATGAGATGATAAATTAGTTCACTAGGTCATAAAAATTATGATAAAAACAAATTTGACACATTATGCTATGTCTTAGGCCCCTAGAATGATTATAGATAGTTATTTTGTTGGTATTCACATTGAAAATAAATTATAAATATGGTTGATTAATAATTGTATAAAAAAGAAACATGTTTCTTTTGTTACCCGATATATTTATTGCACCTTGATTTCCTTAATACACTATTTTAAAGGATTGTTATTATATTAGACATCATTGGTGGTGTTTTATAATGTTTTTCTCACACCCTTTTTGGTACTCCATGGCACTTAGGTAGCTAAAAAGATTCTACTTGTTTTTGGTATAGGAATAAGATAGGGTCCGAGTGTATGGTTCATATAAAGACTATTTGTATAGAGCATTGAATGTTAGGACTGGGTTTGGACTCAATATTTTTTTGGGATTTTTTATGGTATTGGTTTTATACATTAATTTTTTATTACTTCTTAACATGTAGATTCTTGATATCATTGTTATATTATGTTTCCATTTGTTAATTATTGTAACTTGTTGTATTTTATCAATTAATTATTCATGTTAGTTATATTTAAAATTTTCATTAATTATATTATATATATATACTCTAATAAAATGGTATAGTCTCCTAATGTTTTCCATTAAACATTCACATCTATTTGGAAGTATATGACATACTAGGACGTGCATAGGAGGTCATGTGGAGACCCAACTCGAGGCATCAGTTATAGTGGCTACTCATCCGAGTATGTTATAAATTGGTATCGAAGGTGGAGTATATTATATTATTATTTTTCTATAGTATATTGGATACTAGTATCTTTTCATGGATTAGTAATGAGTTCAATCATGGGTGTATGAAGCCCCATGTATGTGGGAAAACACATGTTTCTAGAGGTGGTAATTTATATTTTATTTTTTTCATTATTGGTTGTTTGATATATCCAACTCTAGTGGTGAATTGGTATTTGATGTTGTTGCAATATTATTTTTCATTTCATCTCATGTTATGGAAATATAGGGTGTGTGGATTCAAGCATCATTCTATGAACATAGGATTGATTGGTCCTCCGTATGTTGCTTGTGACCGATTTTTCCTTACGATTCATATGATAGTGGTGTACTTTTATGCATATTGATTTTTCACATTGGTATTTCAATGGAATAATTGTTTATGAAATATGTTTTGAATTATTAATTTTATAAAATAAGTCATCTTGGAATGATTGGTACAATAAAAAAGTTTTCAAAATTGATATTCCTTGGGCTTTAAAAATTGATGTTTTTGAAATGTGAATCCTTTATTTCCAAATATAATATTGATTAATTTAGATGATGATTTGGAAATGATAGGACCATTAAGGACTCTATTATAGGTATCCCTAGTGTTGATACCAGGACTTGTTTATGCGTGGTTTCGATAGTGACAATCCCCAAGTTTGAGGCACTGCTTATGGGTCATAATGATTTTTGGATCTTTATGTTTGTATAAAGAGATAATTATTTTTGTACCGTCATTTAGGATGTGAAATTAAGGATTTAAAAGGTTTTTGGTTAAAATGGATTTGGTGACCGTAGTGGTTTGACAACTTGTGAGTTGTGTTTTTGTCCCTAGAGTGGGTGTTTGTCTCATAGTGCTAGTGTATGTGAGTGTGTGTCTTTAGTGGGAAAACATAGAGTAAATGGTTTCTTGTGTGTGTTAAATGAATTGTGTTTTGGATTGGGGTTACATGTGACACCATTAAGATGTGAGTTGTTAGATATTTTATGGTTATGGCATTAGAAAAGATAAACTGGTCATTTCATCACATGACTCTACTTTTTTGGAGTTGATGTAATTTGACATTCCAGGTGACCCATGAGGGGTGTTATTTGAGTTTCTCATTTTTTGAGTGTATAAGTACATGTGAACATTTTGGACATTGATAGAGGTACACATAGAGTTTTTCCTAGTGTGGGATTAGCCAATATGGATAAGTGAGAAAGTTAATGGTGTGGGAGATGCAACTTTAGTTGTGGCTATGAGTTGAAAGTCAAGGAAACTCAAGGGTAGCCTCATTTGTGGTTATTCCTTTATTAAAGGTTCTATGGATAGTTAAGCATCTATTGTTTTTAGTGGTTAAAATAAAACATGGTGGATTCGATCAATTTTTTAAATGGAATGGTTATGCAGTGGTTTTGTTTATAGGTGAGAACTTGTGTTCTTATGGTTGGTTGTAAGGACAATTTGTAGTGATATGATCATTTATGATCTTGAGATTATTTTTTTGATAATGTTTCACCGACTCAGTGTTGAGTTGTTCATACAAGTAAAGGGTGTCCAAAGTATTGATGGAAACTTTTGATATGTATAATACACACAAAGTGATGTGTGGTCACATGTTTGTATTTACCAGGGGAATGGATGAGCTATTGGATGGGAACATTGATAATTCATATAATACAATGAAGTTAATGGACAAAGAGGAGTGGTTGGTTTTATAAGTGGGTGGATGGTCCATGTAATGTTTGAATCATAAATTTTATAGTTGAATTCACTAATTAGTCACTGTTAGGTGCATGACCGTGATGATTTTGGTGCGGTTCAGATGTGGGCACATGCTGGGATGGTTTGATAAGTTTTGAGATATGTGAATAGGTGGATCAAAAGTAAGCTACGATTTTTTTTATTAAACCAATGTAGGATGCACTGGTAATGTGAGAGATCATTTATTCTTATATTAGTGTGATGGAACATTGTGTTTCTATTGTGGCTCACCTAGGTCATTCTAGAAGAACATGAGAGGTTTTTTTGGTGGTAGGGCTAGAGAAACCATCAGTTCTTAGATGCTTGGTAGGGAGTCGTGTTGTATTTTTGAGTTTGTTTAGAAACCCAAATTCATTTGTGGTAAAGCGGTGTTAATGAGATGTTGGTGGCTAGGGTATCCATAGAATTTTTATTGGTCAAGGTGTCCCTATAGTGGGAGGAAACATCAATGATGTGTAATTATGGTGGTGTTTGTCGATGAATTATAAGTGTGATTTTATCTAGTGAATATCATGAAAAATAAACCACTTTTTGGGGATTTTCTAAATTAATACATTCACTTAGAAAATGAAAATGGGTTTTTATAAAGAACAAAGTTGCCTTTAGTTTATTTATAGACGATATAGGTTCTTGTGCTATGAATGTTAATGGATGCAGTATACCACAATGATGGCTTGGAGAGTAGTTGGTACCCTGACGGTGGAGTTATAACTCAATTAATGAAATATAATATTGTATGGTTTTTTGATGGTGGTGGTATACAATAACATATAATGTTAGATCATTTGGTGAAATGAGTAGTATGTAAATAGTTGAAGGTGGATGTTTTTGGACAAGCTAATTGGGGCTAGACCATAATGTAGTTGTAACAGGAATAAATATTGAAAGTTTTAAGCCACCACTATTTTAATTTTTTTTAATGTAAAGTGTGTTTTAGAAATGAAGGAAAACATGTTATAGATCATGTTGTTCTTAGTCCCCCAACGGATGGTGCACGCATGTCCATTCTACGTGGTTTCAATGGAATGGTTGGATTCTAGTGTTCGGTGGAGTCCTCATGGATGTTTGGGCATGATTAGTTGGGAAACCTTCCATATCTGTGTAGAAAATTGAGTTGAGGTTCTGTTGGTATTTTTTGACCATGGAGTCTCTCGCCACCAAAAGATAGTGGAGGTTAACTTCGGTGTTTTTTGGGGATCACCAAAATTGGAATAATTATAGATGATGATGTGTCTAGTGTTATGGGTCAGATGTATATTTGTTGAATCCCTATTTTTTATTAGGTTTTACTGATGTGTGTTGGTTCAGGTTTTGACAGATTGAGTACCTTATGGCAAGGTTATTCATGAGTTTTTCTTTAGATGATTGGATGCTGAATGAGGATATGGTTCATGAGTTGTGGGATGATGTTGGTTGTGGAAATATGATCGGAAAACAATTCCCTCAAGTGAATCTGAGCATGGGAAACACTTCTAACATTGAAAGAAGAGGATAATATTGATCCATTTGATTTGGGCCACATGTTTTGGATAGGAAAGATATGGTAGAGTGTTGATTGGATATTCTAAAATCGTATTACGTTATGTGAGATGTTTCCTTATGTCAAAAAATAGGTAATGTTTCCTTATAATCCTTACTAGGGTCCTATGTTTGATATTGAGTTTGATATTGACGATTCCATTAAGGGGAATTGTGTTTATGACTGTGGATCACAGTGGGGAAAATATTTAGGGCAAGACTGTTTCTTTTAAATGCGTGTGGGGATGAATTTATTCTGTTTAGGAGGAAACATGGGAGATATAAGTTAATAGGTGGGCCTGATGGTCCATCCTTTTGTCTTGGAGGCTTGATGATAGTTGGGAATGAAGCTTGAGGATGATCCATTATATGGTGGGATTATTATGAGAATACAACCCTCATATTAGTTATGTCCAAAATTGAATTTATAGATTATGATGATATTTGGTGCGTATAAAAGGTATCAGGTGTTTTATGAATGTTTGGGTAATGGAAAATAGAAAAAATGTTCCAATCTGTACAGTGTGAAGAGTTGGCATACAATTAGTAGAAACGATGCATCATAACCATGCATCCTGCAAAATGGGGGATGAGATCATGGTTGAGGAAACAGTATTGGGTGGCCCAAGTGACCATGAAACTATAGATTCCCCTTGGATAGTGGTGAGGACTTTACTACCACATAGTTTTCAAACCATGCAAGTGAAAATCCAAACCATGCGGCTTGGTTTCCTCATGGACAGAGGGAACAACACTGTTGGTGCACTATTTGAAAATAGTGTAGCCAAACCCTATGAAACATAAGAAGTTTATTTTTTCTAGTTTTCCCTCCCAACCATATTTATAATTTTCATTATTTTCACCCCATTCATCCCAATATATCAAGGATTATTATCCATGAGATCTTCCCTCCTCAATGGGTCCCTCTTCTTCAATTATTAGGCGTTTGTAGTGCAATCTGGTGAAAATAATGGCACTCTGTAAGTATCTAACTCTATTTCCTTCCACATTCTATAATTGTATTGGTGTGTTGTTTTACCTCCGTCTATACCGAAAAAGATAAGTTTATTAGTATGTTCATTGTATTGGTATTTGAAGTCATTTGAACTTGAATCTAGATTCAAGTTTGGATGCGAATTTTTTGATGAGATTTATATAGGAATTTATTAATATATTCCCAAATTCTTGTTTGTTATATGAGTGTATGTGGTTGTGCTAACTTTCTTCTAGATATGTTTTTTCCTGTTAGTAAGGAATGTATTATGGGCTTAACATTATGGTGATAAACCTTTTACAAAACCTGTTTGGTTCATTGATGACATGAAACCAAACCTTGGGCTACCCTTGGGGTATGACAAACCCTTAAAAATGGTGAAATGTGTCAGTAAAAATTCTGATATGGTAATTATGAAATTTAATTCTCTAGGGATAGTAAATCGGAATGAAGGACTGGTTAAAGGTATAATTTAATTGACTTTATGTATGATTGTGTGAAATTACTATGTGGGTTTTGAAATGGTCTAAAATATGTGTTTTGTATTTTTATTTAGTTATAATTTTAAATGAATAAAATTTTATTTTAAATTGGGAAATTTTATTATGTAATTTTTGTCCTAAATATAATTTTAAAAAGGGATTCTGATATATATTTTAAATGATGATTTGAAATGGGTGTGTGGTTCACATTTTTGTGAAAATGCATTAATTATTGTTTGAACTGGTTAAAATTTGAAATAAAAACCATGGAGAATTGTTTAGTTTCTCAATGTGTAAGACTCAAGTTTTAAATGGCAGAATATATATGGTTATTAAATGAGTATTAGGACTTCTGTTTGATGAAAAGATTTGGTGTTGACAGTGTGTTAGGACGTTATCAATGGAAATGATTTATTGTTATATGAGGTAAATTTTTAAAGAACCATTTACATGTGATAATTTATATGATTGGTGTACTTGGACAAGGATATAATACTATGGGTCAATCTATACAGATGTTTTATTCCCCATCGATCTATTTTGTTTTGAGTTAGGATGTCTGACTAAGGATCTATACTCCTGGGTAATGGGCCGAGCCTCCTTGTTTGGGTGGGGTTGGAGTGATGCTCTAGGAACACTTATATATTATTAGGTTTGGATTCTGAATTGATTCCTTATTCTCCTAACTTAGGTGATGATTTTCCATGTTTGGGTTGGGTTTGAATGATTCTCTTAGACCCTCCAATATATTTTTTTGGATAGGATGTCATACTGAGGGTCTATGGTTTTAACGTATCGACGTGGCCTGATTATCAGACCGAAGTGCCGAGTTGAGTTGGTAAATTGTTCAATTAGTGAATTCCAATTGGGAAAAAAAGTAAGAGACCCATGTGCTATGGATTTGGCCCCCTAGAATGATCTGATTTGGGTAGTTATGTTAGTTTACACTTGAATATTAATGTATAAATCGGTTGACTAATAATTGTTTACAAGTGAAACATGTTTCTTTTCTTTCCCTCTATATTTTTTTCACCTTTCATTCCTCCAATATTGTTATAAAATGGTTATTTCATTAGATACCATTGGTTGTGGCCTACTATGTTGTACTCATACCCTTATTGAGCCACCATGACACTTGGGTACCCAAACAGATGCTACTTGTTTCTAGTATATGTTTAGGATATGGAAAATGTGTATGTTTCATTTGTTTGGACCCATCCTAAAGGGGCCCATGTTGTGACTACCCCATACTCACCTCCAATAGGGAATGGGATGGTGACTATCACTGAGTAGTAATATCACACATGTGGGAGGAATTAGCCTATGTACCTATACTCAAACAATCATCTCCCAACCACCAAATTCTAAAATGTAAAATCAACAAATAAAAAAAGCATTCAAAACACTGTATTAGAAAACCAATGTACAACGGTGAATTTAATAGAAAATAAATAGGGCCAGAAAACAATCCCCCCAAAAAAAGAGTATGTAAACCAAAAATTCCATCAAAAAAACAATTATACTGGGTCTACTACTTGATTTTTTTGAACACCTCGGCCCATTTGATCTCACAATGCTCTATCTGGTCTTATTCCACCCTGGACTCTATCAAACGGTCTCTATTTTTCCCAAGACATGGCATGTGTGGGAAATATATTTTAGAGGTGAGTATAATAATACTCAGTAGGATACCCAAAAACCACAAAGTAATACACAATCGAAAGATATAGTCATATAAAAAAAGTATATTACTATAGAATATTTAATATGAATATCCATATATAATCAAAACATGACATGAATTCTAGAAGTAAGTCACAACTACCACATTCCCACACTAGGTATTCAGTTGGAAGATTCCACAAAGTACTCATCTGGGAGAAAAAACATCTAATTCCAATATCCATGATGATGTCTATCCAAGAAGTACTATTTGTATGGAAATTCCATGAGAGAGATAGAATGATAGATCTGAAGGGAGTGATACAATACATCATATGAGGATCACATCCAGGTCCATGGGGTGATAACAAATAATTTATTTGGATTAACACGCTATGTATAAGATCATCACCTAGTGAAGTTGGTCACGTCAATATCGAAAACTCTACATGGGGAATGATTATAAATAGAGGATCCCACATCAGGAATCTCGAGGGATTCCAAAAAACACTATCCAAGAAGTCCAGCTAAAGGGATCATACTTCTATGAGTAGGAAACAATATCAGGAAACCATTAGGGGAACGATGAAGGGAACAAACCCTAAATAAAATATTACAATATACAATGGATGAGAGGATTAATTCATGTAGAAAATGATGGTTCATATTGATTAGTAGTCACACCTACCATGTCCATTAACCTCGAGTTCCACTCGTGTAAACAGACAGTGTAACTAGAAATAATTCAAATCTGAATCCAACCATACGTATCAAAAGGAAATGATATATTTAAGGGTCCCAATGATGTATATGTATATTCAAATGGACAATATGTTTGAATGTTATGGGTGTTTGAAGTATCATAAGGGGGTGGGAATTTACTAAGTCATTAACTAACCTAGGTTTGACACGTTTGTCTTGGCACCATCCAACTAGCCTAGCCTACTACATCTTGGCCCACACTCCGCCCTTCTTTGGCCCACCTGGTTGCACACTGATCCCCAGCTCTAGCCCTCTGAGTCTGCATGACCTCTTGCCTATGTGTCCCTGCTATAGATTTTTCCCACGGTCACTACACATGGCCACCTACCATGGACAGCACCCTCGAGCCACACCAACTTTCATGAATCCTCATTCTGTATGCCGCCTCTATAAGCACTATATTCATGGATCACCTCCCTAGACAAGCACCACCCCTATCTTGGACCAACTGGAGCTGCTGCCCCGACCACCGCTGTATGAAAAATCCTATATTGTTGTTTTCCACTGCCTTGGACAAACAACACTACACTATCATCATCTAACTTCCACTTCATCATCCCAAACTCAAATACATAGATTAAGAATGTCGCATGACGAATCAGGGACACAACAAATTGATCATTCACTTACGGGTTTCAAAGTACAGTGAGGAGAAGAAAAAATTTGCGGGAGAGAAATAAATTCAATGGAATACCTGGAGAATTTATCTTGTAATTTTTCCATTTTGGGATAGATTCTTCCATGTTCAAATGATAGTGAAAAACAATTCCAAATATCACATAAAAACAAACCTCATAATTTAATACCCATCCACCAACAATAATATAGTGGATCAATCTATTCATCGATGGATTCGTGTTTGTTGTGAGCATAAGTAACGGGGAAAAATAATCAATGAACAACCTCTCTACCAATATTTTGGACAGATCATTGATGAATAATTTTTGGGTAGTCCTCATTGATGAGGTCATTTAATGTTTTAGTTTGTCGATCATCGATCCATGGTCTGTTCATCTTTCACAAAGGGAATTTTTTTGAATCCAACCCTAGTGATTATAAATAATTCCCAGGGTTATAGAGCTGACATTGAGAATTGTGTATAATGAACATTTAATGGAAATCATCGCTACATCAATAAAATAATTTATCAATAAATTATTTAAAGATGATTATTTTTTAGGTTTTTTCACAGAAGACTAGTGCCGACTAATGTTAAGTCTCAAATAGGGAAAACAACCCATTATAAACTAAAAAATGGTATACCATTTTCAATATGAGTCACTTTCCATGAGTTATTGGGAGTTAAGAATAATATATATATATATATATTTAAATAATTTAATTTAAGGTTACAACCCTGGTGATGTCTTCTACAGATGACCTGCGATGACCAGTGTTTTGTCATTGTGAAGTTAAGGTCATTTATCTTATCCCAATGGTTCACTAATATTTCTAATCCAGGAACCAATTTATGTGTAATTCCACATTTACATAATAATTGTGTCTGTGTTCTATTAAAAACAAAACATTTCTCAATGAATTGTTCTCGGAACACCAAGTCATAGAATCACATTCCTTCCTACCACCTAGTAATGGAATTTTCCAAAAATAATTTCTAAATATAAAATTGTGAAAACATGACGCATTATATTCTCCACACCTTATAGATTTATGTCCTTGAAAGAAAAAAAAAATTGAATCAAACAAAAAGTTGTAGAAAATGAGCAAGAATATGAGCCTTATATTCCCCTATGCTCTCCTAGAGATTCTCATGCTTCCAATAGACACACAACAAAATAATCACTCACCCATGAAGGATCCACTCTTAATTATCCTCAATCTACACCAAGTACTCTATAAAAACTCGTCCATCTTCGATGTCTAGATCCCCCTAGTTGATGGCATGTGATGAGTCATGAACATACCTCCCCACCTATGATATATAGATTACATCATGTACCCAATCAAGTTGCGGTGTTTGAGCTAGTTTTTATCCCACCACTCCAACACTATAAAGTTTATGGAAATGGTCGATGAATCTTAGGGAGATATTTTTTCCCCAAATAAATCTATGTAATCTGTATCGAGATGAGACTTCAATGAAGACATGGTCTCCATCCTCAAATTACTAGTACATCAATCACCTTTCAACATAAGAATTCAGATGGATATGTGTAGTCCTTATCAGCTCTTGGAAGATCTGTAGTTTCTCTATATTATCTTGCACCAACTCTAGACTTCTGAGTGCTAACTCTCCTTGGTCATTCCTGAAATGTGGGGATCTGGAGGGTTTCCCATATAAGGCCTTGAATGGTGCCATACCAATGGTTGAATTATAGCTTTTTTGGTATACAATATCTACCATAAGTAGTTGATCCTCTCAAATTCTTCCAAAATCCTACATGAACACCCGCTTTATGTCCTCTAAAACCTGAATTGTCTTCTTAGTCAGGGAATTTATATGTGGGTGGAATGTGGTGTTCAAGAACAACTAAGTCCCAAAAACCTCACATATTCCCTTAAACAACCAATATATAAAGTGAGTATCATTATTTGAAACTATAATCCATGGAACTCTATGAATCCAAACTACCATCTCAACATAGATGTGTCTCAATCTCTCTACCTAACTCTATTATCAGATAGCTAGGAAGCCGGACAACATAGTGAGTTGGTCAAAAAACCCATTGATTACACAGTTTTCTCTAGATGAATGTGGTAGTCCCATCACTAAGTCCATTTATATCCTATCCCACTTATATTCCATCACCTCAAGGTGTTTTTCTAAACCCGTAGAAACCTAGTGACCAACCTTCACATAACGACGAGTGAGGCATAGTGAGACGAACTATGAAAATACCTTCTTATTCCTCGGCCAAAAAAACTGATGTTTTAGGTCCTAGTTTATCTTTTCCACACCAGGATATATCTCGAATGGTGATGTGTGGAATTCCCTCAGAACATCCTCCTACAATGACACTGGTACAAATGTGGGTCCTATAAAGAGATTGATGTGCTCCCCACCATTGGAATATCCATTGGGAGAAATACCTGAGGATAACTGAGAATGTAGGGGCTTGTAGTCAACATCCATAAGTTGTTCTTCGCTGAATTTATCTATGAGTTTGTGGGTAATATCCATCAACATTCCCCCATCTGCATCCATGAAGGAAAACCACAAGGAGGCCAACTTCTCGGATTCCGCATCCAAAAAAACTGAACATGACCATTTACTGAGTGAATTTTCCACCACGTTCCCCTTCCCAGGAGAATAGAAAATCTCAAAGTCATAATCCTGGAGGAAATCTAGCCACTACCTATGTATCAAGATCATATCATTTTGAGTGAGGATATTCTTGAGAGTCTTGTGATCAAAGTAGAAGATAAACCAATCGAGTATTTGGTAGGGTGTTAACATCTTCAACCTGAAGAATACCACTGAAAACTCAAGATCATGGTCTTCATAGATCTTCTAATGTGTTATAAACTATAAAGATATATAGGAAATCACCATTATACTTTGAATCAGATCACAACCATTCCATTTTCTTGAATCATCACAAAAAACTACGTACTTGAAACCCTCCTCTCGCAATCTTATGATCCGGGTCATCATTATAATATTCCTCAACTACTAAAATACATGTAGATAATTATCCTTCCACATGAATGGATAACCCTTTTTAGTCAAATATTTCATAGGTTATGATATCCTAGATATATTAGTTATAAATCTCTGGTAATAGCCTTTGTGCCCAAGGATGCTCCACACCTTTGTCTCAATCCTAGGTGTCTCCCTTGTTAACACTCCCCTGACCTTAGACGACTCCACTACAACACCTTCAGTCAATATAACGTGTCTAAGAAAGTGTACAACTTGAATAGAAAAATTGGTCTTAAAGGGTTTCCCAAAATTCCAGTGCAGTAAGTGTACATATAAAACCATCTATAAGTGTTTCATGTGCTCCTCCTCAAATGTTGAGTACAGACGGATATAATTAATGAACACTACCATGAACCTGTCTATATAAGGAATAAATTATTACTTCATGTGTCACATGGAAAAAACTGGGGCGTTCTTCTTACCATAGGGACTAACCAAGTAAACATAGTAACTATAATGACATTTCAATGTCATATTCGATATATCATTATCCTATACTGACAACTAGAGATAACATGATTGAAGGTCAACCTTCGACAACCACTGTGAACCTCTAAAATCATCATAGATGTAATAAATCCTTGGTAGTGGATACATGTTATTCATGATAACCTGATCCTTACACCGATAATACACACATAACCTCAATCTTCTATCTACCTTCTTTGATATATAACCAGTGATGCCTTGGGTGAAACACTGGGTTTCTAAAAGATCTTCCTATAAAAGTCCACCAATTACATATTTATCTCAGGATGCTCTAAATGAGCCATAAGATATGCTGGTGGTGATATTGATTATATATCGATGTGTCAATCAATCCAAAAGTCTATCTATCGGCGGGGAGGTTATCCTGAATCAAATTTAGAGAGGAAAACCTTATACTCCAACACTACTGTTGGGAACGGGAAACTCATAACATCTAATACTCCATGGGTTAGGATAGGAAACTGGTGAGTGAACGGATATTCCCTTCAATGCATGCACACATCTTGTGCTTTCTGGGTTTCCCTATCCCATAAAAAATGAATACCTGGTTCCATCGATCTGGACACACCATACCCTTCACCTAAAATTGTCAATATGTGAACGGACTAAATATAAACAATCCATACCATGAATTTCATTGTATGGGCTCGACGCTTACACCAAGAGGATCCAACTGAAACACTCACTTCTAAGGGTAAGGTCATGTTGTCAGCATAGATGTTTGATCACTATGTCTCCTATAGAAGGTGGCTCCCTATGTGAGAGTTGAGTCAATGGTTCTAACAGAATATCAATTTCTCAAAAAATATATGTGGAGGGGAAAGAATGACTAGAAAAATGGTCTATTAGTAAAATATATTGAATCAGATAAAAATTGATCTTTCCACAAATCAACCATGGATATTCGGGTTCATACGCCACAACATTATGTTGTTTTCCCCTCCACTATCCTCCAGCTCTCAAAAGTAGGTGTAAAAAACCTAGGGTGGTGGTGGTAACATTTCAAAACATTGAGAATCTCCTACTACTCTACTGGCTCCTCTTCCATGCCTTCCGCCCTCCAGATCAATCAACATATATATATATATATATATATATCCAAATCTCTCTATGTAACTAGTAAGAACTATATTCTAAAGAGGTTCCTGAACTCTATCTATGAAAGAATCAATAAATCATGATTATGGGTAGAAAAACTACACCATCACCCAACGAAGCCCTGACGAAGTATTACCACCACAACCAACATCTGATCAGTTGGTTTCTTAACTAGAACGAAAACATATGTCAATGCCTCAAGGCAGTACTCGACTTCCTGAGGGTCAGGCTCGCCTCATAACGTGGGGGTCTCAGTATTTTAAACTCATTATGTTCTATTATACTATGCTCCTCGTATTATGGAACAATAGGTACCACTGGTTTCTCAATATGACGGTGTATAGACAGTCCACCACAAAGAGGTAACAGATGGGAAACTGGTCCCTGTACTGAAGCCTCATCCCTAAGGGGGACGTCCTCGTGACCATGCTACTGAATCCTATTTGGTATGAATCATAGAGGCATCATCTAAGACAACTAGATGAACCACAGTCAATAAGTATATTTGGATAGTTGACTCGAAAAGGACATGGAAACCACAACACAATGCTATATGATGAATGTACCATTATTTTCCATGAAACCATTGTTCTGATGTACTAAATAGAAATATTTGTTATCAGAGTCCTTTTGCGTGGCTATATTGGTCATTTCACCAACTCTGTAGTCACTCGACTGAAATATAAACTGAAAACACTTAACATTATTACCAAAAACCAATCTCAATGACTCTCGGACCTACGGTAGAACCAAACCCTATGACACCACTCTGTCACAACCAGTCTCGGAGGGGTCCATGTTATGAATACACCATGTCGGCCTCTAGTTGCCCCGGGTCTTGTGACTCACATTTATTATGAATTTCACACAAATGGGAGGCATTATCCTAAGTACCTATACACACACACACACCTCTCCAAGACACCAAATTATTACATGTAAAAACACTAGGTAAACAATGAATTAAAAAAATTATAACCTTCAATCAACAAACAACAATGAAAGTGGTAGGAAGTAAATAGGGCTAGAATATAGGCCCCCCAAAAACTAAATAATCTATAAACCAAATAGTACAACCTATAAACAAAGGTACTCAGACTGCTTATGGAATGTTTATGAACACCTCTCCTCATCCAATCTCACAAAGATTCATCGTGTCTTGGTCCTCTTATGACACTTTCGAATTGTCTCTCATCTGAAAAAGACACAAACCATGTGGGTAGAGGCCATGAAGGGTAGAGTATAAAAATAATCAGTAGGACACCCTGAAAAAAAAATGAAATACAAAAGTGAAAGTTATAATAATCTCTTCAGAAGTAAATATATAGAACATATGACAAGAATATATAGATATAATCAAACAAATACTTGTGGTCTAGAGGTAAGTCATGACTTCCACATACCCACAATAGGGATTCAGTTTGAAGATTCCCTGACACACTCATCAGGGAGAACAATATCCCTTGTCTGATAGCACTTATGATGTCCATCCAAGTGGTAAAATGTTTTAGGAAACACAGAGAATGATATACACTAATTCATATGATGAGAGGGAATATAAACATCTGATGAGGATCACAACTAGGGCCATGTGTTTATACCAACAACTGCATCAGGGTTAAAACACTATGTAGAGGACCAAATCCTGATAAAGTTGGTCAAATAAATACATAATACTCTACCTCGGGCATGAGGATGAATAGAGGATTCCACACTGGGCCCCTTGGGGGATTGAAACAACTCTATCCCGGAAGTCCTACTGATGAGATCTACTGCTATGTATAGGAAATGATACCAATAAACAATTTGGGGAACAATAAAGGGAATAAATCTTAAAAAACTCATCAAATATATAGTGTATGAGAGAATCTATTCTTGTAGAATAAGTGTGTGCATGGTGATTAGTAGTCACCCCCATTGTGTCCCTAGACTACAGGTACTACCCATGTTAACGGTCTGTGTCACTGGAAATTAGACCAAGATAAAAACCACCATTGGCCATAAAATACCACCTCAATGTAAGGGTCCTAATCCCACAAACATATAATCCAAGAGATCTTTTATTTCAATGTTATTGGGGTTTAAAGGAACATAATAGGGGGGGTTACTACTCCATGAACCGACCCAGGATTGACTCGTTCGACCAATCCTAGTACGACCATCCTGGACCACTCTAGTCCTTCCCATTATAGCCTACATCTTCCCTCTAGCAAGATCCAGCCCGATCGAGCCCACTATCTCGCCTAGCCCACCGGGTCGCACCTCATTGGCCCACACTGGCCTTCTATGTCTTCTCAACCCACCATCTTGCAGCCTTCATGTTTGCTTGACCTGCCACCATACCATCTTAGCTTCAGCCCCATACCACTTTCACACATTATAGAAACATGTTGTGGACCACACCCACCATACCTTTCGGCTCACACATGGCCTCCTTCCACATTCCACCTCTGCAAGCCACCCTAGAAATGGCCTCACCATCTGCCACAATATCCACCTAGGTTGACCCCCTCAACCCATGCCTCCACTCTCATTGTCTGACTATATCCACCACCCCAGTCACCATTCTGTACCGCCACCGACTCCGCTATTCGCCACCATCCCAGCCATATGGAATTACAGCATCACCTTTTCACCTCCACTGTGTCATTCTATACTCGGATACACATATTTAGATTGTTGTTCCATGAATTAGGGACACAATGATCAATCATTCGCATATGGGTTTCAAAGTTTGGGAAAGAGATACTGATCACACGAAATTGGGGGAGTGATATAAATTCACAATAACATATGAAGAATGGATATTTTATATTATTCATGATACCCTCAATTCATATTTGTTGGATTAATAATGATGAGGATGTTAATAAATCTCTTGAAAACAATCCCACAATTTAATTCTCTTCCCACAAAGATCAAACTACAGATCAATCTATTCATGAATTGATATATGTTCATCATGAAAAAATGAATATGGAAAACGAATCAATGAACAACCACCCTGACTGGATTTTGGATCGATCATTGATGAAGATTGATTGGGTTGTTTCTGTTGGTGAGATCTTATGATTTTGTTGTGCACCGATCATCGATCTGTGATCTGGTCATCGTCTGCTACGGGAAAAATCCATTGAGCTCTACCTATCAAATCACCAGCATTCCCTAGATAATTTAGCCAACCCTATGATTTCTTCATCAGGATAATTTTAACTAAATTTTTTTTCTACATCTACAAAATAATTTATCTTTACATTATTTAATGATAATTATATTCTTCTTAGGTTTTTCCACAGAATAGATGGAATGACTAAATTTAAGTCACACCAAGGGAAAACACCCCATTATGAACTCAATGTTTGTTTTAGATTTTCGATTCGAGTCACCATTCATGATTTATTTGAATATAAAAATAAAATAATTGTATTTAAGTAATTTTATCTACGGTTATGTTCCGGATGAATTTTTCTACAGATGACCTATGCCAACCTATGTTATGTGGCACATTGGGTAAATCCATGACTCAAATTGCAATGGTTCCAATATATTTCTAATGTGGGAACCCATTTATGATACATTCCACTTCTTCAGAAATGTCACTTTCATAGATTATAAAAAACTGAAGATTTTTCAATGATTTTCTGGGCACACCAGGACTTAGAATCACACACCGTCTTATCGCTTAGTCTGGAATGTTTCACAAATATGTTCTAAAAATAATATCGGGGAAATAAATGTCATTACCTCATGCATGTGGTATTTGGTTCCTACATTAAAGGTCTTTTCTATGTTGATACTCGAGTCTTTGTTTGAGATATTTTAAGGTTTTATTATTTGACATTTTATTTGTATAATTGCATCATATGTAGAGTATACATATCATTGTTATATCATGGTTCCATTTAGTTATAATTGGAACTTGTATTACTCTATCCATTTATTTTTAATAATGGTTTTCTTAACTCTTGGAATTTCATCAACTGTGGATTTAATCTGATAAGAAGTTATAGTCTCCACACGTTTGAGTTTAATCCAACACTAATAGTAGACATCATCTATCTTTTAAGAATATGTGCGGATGTTTTTATGCTGACATGGCTTAGGGAACTAGTTATAGTGGCTTCCAAGAATTGCATGTTACACTTATATATTTTTTAATCATTCATGGACCATTTTGACTTCGACAATGATATCAATGTTCATTAATTTTAATTTGTTAATATATGTACTCTAAATAGAAAAAAGGACCATATATGAACCACGATTGATATTTTAAACAAAATATTAGTAACTTGGGAGAAGAAATTATTTCTATGAATTTTAAATCATTTAATAAAATATTATTTTTTATAATATATCAATATTATAAATTTTAGGGAAAATCATTTACATTGACATTAATATTAGGGAGACAAAAATGGAATTAAAATCTAAAAAATTTACTGTTCTAAAAAATGTTATATTTACCAAATAAATTCATGGATTACAATATTTATTTACAATTATATTACATTTAATAATCTTAATATCCATTAATATATTTTTTATTAATTGAATTATTACTTTTCTGTTATGCATAACCATTTAATGTTATTATTTCATTACTAAAAATTAGAAATTAAATTACCATGATCAAAAATAATTATATAAAAAATAACTACTTATAACATAAAAAATCATAAGTTTATACCTATGTTAAAAATATTTTTTTTAAAGTAATATTGTTGCATTTTTTCCTTTATAAAAACTTAATTATTAGTATGGTAAACAACATGTCAAAATTGAAACAAAAAAGTTCATATTTGACTTTTAGATGATTAGGGATGTTAAATAACCATACAATGAAAATAAGAAAATTTTTATGGTTTTTGTTTAGTTCTAACCATATTATTTTTAACATTAATTACCCAATTTTACCTTCAATATGGTTACAAAAATTAAAAAGGATAATATTAATACTAAAAAAATAAAATGAATTTATTTACCATATTTTAATAACCTAATTAAATATATGGAATCGAATTTTAATTATTCAAAGAAATTAAGTGGAATAATTTAATGTTAAATTAAACTAGGAAATCGCGATATGAAAAATTTTCATTAATGAAAAACCCTTTTATGTATATAAATGTGTTATAATAAATTGATGTATTCAATTATTTTCTAAAACCATAATAGGGTTATTTTTCATCAAATTTAACTGATAAATTTTACAAAACTAATCCATAAAAGAATTTTACATTATATATAATTTAAACGGTAATAAAAATTTAAATATAAATCAATATATCTCATTATCCACTAGAAAATAAATACTTTCAAAAAAATATGTAACCTTAACCACAAGATAATTTTTATTTGATAATTTCAAAAATGAAAAAAAAATTATCAAAGAAAATTTCTAAAAAATAATGATACAAATTATGACATTCACTCACAAAACAATAATAGCTACCATTTTTAAAAAAAACATATTTTTAAAGACGAAAAACAATTTATTAAATGTTCATGATTATTTATTTATAATTTATCAAGAAATTTTTATTGAGTAGGACTATATATATATATATATATTTGATAAACTATAAAACCCCATTCATACCATACAATTTAAGGTATATCTTATAAGGATCTTATTAATATAATAATATTTTATTTTTTGTTTTGGATTGGTGTTGTGTGTCATATATTCTATCTAACATAATGGAATTCTCTTAAAATATCATGATATTAAATTCATACCATATAATTAATTAAATAATAATGTTTTTAATTAATAATGATAATCATAGTTTTAACATTTGAAAATAACATTGATGATATCCCACTTCATAAAAATGGTTAATAAAAATTCTCCATAAAAATATTGAATAAGAAATATGAAGGCCATCTGTAATGACACAAAAATAAATTTCCAAATAGTAAAACCTTAATGTGAAGTAAAAATATGTAAATGGAAGTGAGAAATAATTCCCATTCACTGATATAGTGTGATAGAGAACATGGTTAGAGGAATGTTAAGAACCATAATATCATAAATTTTTTATGGGTGAAGAGATCATTGATTAATAAAAATGAATTTAATAGGATAAAAGATTGGTTTCAATATCTTTTTACATTGAGTCTAAGATTTATTTTCTAATACACACTAATAAATTAATGAAATCCACTAACTAGATATGAATAATTTCTTCAGTAATAAATTTAACTTATGAAATATTTTTTCTCTCTCGATGATATGAACTAAAGATTAATAATTTGTGCTTGAAGAACTATAATAAACATCTAATGGATCACATATTTCAAAAAGAATAAAAATATATTAACACTATTTTTATATGTTATCCCAAAATAAAATGGTTACCTATTGGTTTGATAATCCCAAAATGAATAAAGTTTCATACATTGAAAGAAGACATCAAAACCAGAAATTCAACAGCAATATCCATTGAATAGAATGATTTGTTCACATTTTATTCCATCATAAATTTAAAATTTATCTATAAATAAAATCAACCACTCTTAAAGTCTCATACTGAAAATATATATTCGTTAATCTCATAATATCCATGATATGGTCATCATTACCATAAATATCCTAAATCACCATAAAGCTACATTATAATCATATATTCCTTCAAAGTATAAACTAACCATGTCTCATCAAATAAAATTCAATAATATAACTGAATACTCCCAAAAATTATAGTTTTATTGTCATAGAATTACATTAGTAAATTAATCATCAATCCACTCTCCTATCACATAATTTCTTAAATGACAAATCATATGTTACCGAATTTTAATAACCAATAGTCTCCTCAACCACATATCTCACAATCTGGAATGGTTTTACCTAAAATAAGTCTAATGTATTCAAAATATAAATTCATTATAACTCAGATAATTAACCATGTTAATGCTACAGTTTACATATGAATCTACCAAATAGAATGACTCAAATAATATAATTAATCACATCAAAAATCAATCACATAAAACCTTAAAATGTGAGTCTATGGATTTTAATATATGATCAAATATAATCTCATAAACACATGATGGTATCCATAACTCTTAAAATAACCTCTAATGAAAACATCATAATCTCCATAGTTTTATAAACCCTGATATAATACCAAATATAATAGTATAGACACACTACTAATGGGTTATATATAATACTTATCGATTAACTTCATCTGAGGATATACCACCTAAGCGGGACTCTAACCACCATCCATAGTGGAATCCATTTCCTTATGAAACCCTTCGGTGGAAATCCATTCTTCAGCCAATGTTTACACATGATTTTTTTAAAAGGATCAAAAGAGCCCATTTTCTCTGATACCAACTACAACAGCCTGAAACCCACACTATTAGATAAGATGAAAAAAAAACACAATCATAACAATTTTTGGATATTAGAGAAAAAAAATTAAATATTCTTTTCAATTAAGAAATTAAAACGTCTATAGGAAATATTGGATTACTTAAATACACCTAAACCTTTTAGATTTCAGTTTTTGTGAATTACAGAAAAATATTATTTTAAGAACACTCGTGACATTGTGATAGTATTTTACCTAATAAAACTTTTTTCATATTCTATATTAAAACCATAAAATATATAGAAATTTTCATCACACATGAACCCTTTCTAGACTAAAATCATAAATCATTATTCTTCATAATCCTTGAAAAAAAACATAAAAACTGTGGACTTAAAATAATCTGTATGCATATACATATGCATTATCAATCAATTCTCATCAGTGAGTGTATGTTGAGTATATGGGAATGATGAAATACTAATAGTGAATGACCCTAAAATAATGTAGTTCAGACCCATAAATATGTGAATGTTCAATTATTAAATTTTAAATAAAAATTTGACTATGGAAATATTCATTAAAATAAATCATCAGGAGTCATGTGATAACAATATTGATCAAATTAATCTTTTAAAACCTATATATTTTCATCCATAAAATGTAGAAAATAATTTTTTTTATCATAAACTCATTATATTTACATGGAAAATAATAATATTTCAATAAAATCCCATATAAATCATATATAAATTATATAATTAAATTTGGACATTACATTCATATCAATATTACATATGGATGACTTTTCATGGTCACACATAGAGTAACCATAATGATTACAAATTGTGTAACTGTTATAGTTAAATTTGAAGACACCACAACATTTATACATGTAATAACACTCATGATCAAATCCCAAACATGAATTGTATACAATGAATTGGAGGGCTATCACAGACCCACCCATACTTGGTTTATAATAGACGAAAATTTCGTAATAATCCTTTTTGCATAATAATAACATGAATAATTACACAAATATTTCTTTTCATTATAAAAACTATTATAATAACCATTATTACATTTATAACATGATTGAACCTTGGAAAATAAATGGGATACATGAAAATCTCATTGAAAATATTAAAAATCCATCCCTAGAAATAATGAGGACAGTATCATTACCACGTTACCCAAGGTGAGAATAATTAGAATCATTGGATTTTGAATTTGATGAATGAAAATACCATTAAAACAATATTGAATACATTCTTGAGGAAAATACAGCTTTTAGCCAATCAATCAATTATATATAGAATTCCTCTTATGATTTAAGTAAAATGACTTATTATGTAGTTTGTGTCTAGAAAAAACATGCTTTTATTTGATTTTATTATATCATCTTGTTTTAAAATAAAATTAAGACACATTAAATTAAATACTATAGTTTTTGAATAGTGATCCCATTATTATTATAAATATAATGTTTTAATATACCAACTTAATAATAAAATGATGTGATGGACTCAACTAGTAGGATCATACCCAATAAATACCATTTATAAGAGCTTATATGTGAGGTAGAATCATTGGGATATTCACTTGACCAACCCCAAGCTATGATCTAATAACTTAATCATGATTAAAATCATTTATGTGAGAAGTTCATGCTCATCGTGATCAAGACCCAATCAATTTACGCTGAATGAACACCTGAAATTCTCACCATCGCACACATTAATCTTACAGAATTTGAATGTTTATTAAATTTATATGTATCAAGAACTTGTAGATATTAGTATGTATAATATTTATTTATAAATCAATGGATAAATTTTCATCATATTATTTTTACATTGTTAATGATTTTTATTTTCATAAAATAAAATACAACAAGTATTATTAGGTAATATTATATTTTTGTTAAATAATTCATTTTTTTGAAGTAATGTATTTTTGAAAAAATTAATATTTCAATAAAATATAATTATTAATTAACTTTTAATAAATTTAAATAATGATATAATTTTTATGAAGTCAAATATAATTTTTATTAGGTTTCGAAAACTGTTGTTGTAAAAAATCCATCATTTTTTAATAAATGTATTTCATATTTTCAAAATAATAATTAACATATTTATATAATTATTTCAATAATATTAATATTAACTTTGGAATGAAAACATTTATGTTATCCAAGGTATTATTTCTCATAATTTTCTAAGATAGTCAAACTTTTGGGTAAAAATTAAGTACCATATAAATATACATTGTTCACTATGACATCATAATTACCAAAAAGTGAATTAGTAAATATTATGAAAGGTATCCTCAAAAAATATATTTTCTGTTTTGAAATAATGATTTTTATGTTTATTTTATAAATTTTATAAACCCATTATGAATCCTCCCAAATCATTAATTTATTTAATGGTTTTTAAACCATTTCTTTAAGAGTATGAATCTCACACACATAAGAAAGGGAATTATTTTTTTATTTTCAGGCCTTGGAATTATAAAATAATTAAAACCACTACATTTTGGTAAAAACCATGGAAAATAACCATGATACGATTTTTTTTGATTAATTTATTATATATAGTCCAAATCCAATTTTTGAGAAACAATAAACAAATACCCACTCATTTATTATATAATCCCATAAAATATTATATTTTTATTCCCTAAAAATACTTGGAGAATTTCCATATTCTTCCCCCTTTTAAATTATAAAATTCACCCCCTCTTGTATTTGAGGATCTCATTATACATATTTGATCCTACAATTGGCATCAGATCCAGTAGCTTTGTTATACTGATACATTAAATTTTGTATCAGAGGGTTGTTTCTAAGATACTCACATTCTATTATCATTATCTAACTTAACTTTTAAAAAAATTATTCATAATCATTCTATTTTATGGTGTTACTTTATATTTATTAAGAATTTACTTCACAAATCATTTGGGAGGAAAATGGTTGTTTTTTAATGGAAGCAATTCACGTTGCATCTCTGGAAAATCTCAATCCTACTAGAACACCAATCATTGATGTTTATGACTATGAGTACTGGGGAGAAATAATGAAAACCATTTACATAATCCAACGTGTTGACAACTAAATTATGTTAACGGGAGATTATAAGATTTTTGATAAGGAACATAGAACCTTCAATAATTCAGTAAAGTTAGAATATATGCATAACATTAAGGTATGAAATACTTTTCTTTGTTCCATGACTAGATATATATATTGGAAAATTTCCTCTTGTGAATCTGTAAATTGAATTTAGAAGAAAAATGAAGTAACCCACTTTGGAACATAAAAAGTCATTGAAACTATAAGAGCGATGCACAGTGGTGAGTATGATGGTTTCAGTTTTCATTATAGAGAACCCATATGTAAGGTATAACTATGATTTATGACTATATTCAAAAGATTAAAATCAATGGGTGATAATGGTTTTGATTATTAGATTCATGTAGACAATATTATAGGCATCATTCCCTATGAATGGGAATCCAAGAGGAAATCTAAAGATGTAAATATGAATGTTACTTAGATTTCTTTTGATGAGATTTTTGGAACTCTTCCCCAACCTGAAACTTTAATGAAGGGAGATGCATATAATATTTAGAAGAAGAATATAAATATAAGTTTTTCTTTTATAACTAATTCAAATCATATGAAATCCAAGAATCAAGATAGAGTTACTAGATATGAAACTAAGAAGGATGTTACTCAATCTGAATCTAGTGAATGTGAAGCTTTAAAAAATGAGTTAGCCAATCCTTATAGGAGGAAGAAAAATATTATTGGGAAAAAGAACATTTAATATAGGTACAATATTAATGATAGAAAGAATGAAATATGGATATTGAAAAATATTTATTTAAATTGAAAATTTATGTCATCAGAACCCAAAAATAGTGATTCTGTTTTCCCAAATAAAACTTGAATTTCTAAAAGATATCATTTGGTTGATAATATTATAGTTTCTTATTGTATAATTTCAATATTAACAGATATTATTTTTTCTTATACATAACATCTATCTTAAACTAAACATTGTTTCTTATATATGAAATGATGTCGTATAATTTTTTATAAACTAACCATTTTCTATTTGACATGTGCCTAGGTCCCTCTAATATTTAAGGAAAATATGACCATTGGAGTGGAACCGACCGTTTAGAATATTTTCCTATAAATAAGAGTTCATTTAAACGAGAAAGGATGTTTTGGATATACATAGTAAATAAAAGAGTGATCAACTCTTGTGAAGTGATTTGAAGAGAGAGGGTCTCTTACAACTCTGATTGCTTCATGCAGATGTCATGAACAACTGGTTCAGGTGTGAACAACATGTTCAGACATGCTTTGTATAGACACTTATCATGCTGATCCTAGGCTTCTGAGTTTGGAAGATAGAGGTTCCAATTTCCTTATAAATTGAGGGCTTGCATGGATAGAAAGATGGATACTGATCTTTGGATTTATGCCTTACATTGGATTGGGTAAGATAGAAATTCTTGAATGTATAAATCATGGAACATTTATCCAAGGTTGTTGGATGTCTATCTCTTTTGGATAAAACAATCTTATTGTTTCTTGTTCTCTTTTACATGTTATTTTTTATTCCACTGAAATTTTAAACAATGATAAAGTAAGAAAGTATAACTTTTTTATAATTTCTAATTCTTTTAAGTTAATTATATTAATCATTTTATACACGTTTAGGAATAATCTTTCATCTAATAAAATCTACCTTAAGAATTTTTCTTACGGTTGTAATGCTTATGAAATTCTTTTTTAGGAGGGTTTTTGAATATTTGTATGACTTTGATAAAATATTTTTCCTTAAAAATAAATTCTATCGTTATGAAATAGATTCCTTAAATGTTAAGAAACATGACTTAATAATATTTTATATCTGCATTAAAGGTTAGAAACTAATTTTTATGCTATACAATTCAACCCCTCTTGTATTTGACGATCTCATTATTCATATTTGATCCTACAATTGATATGAGAGCTAGTATCTCTATTATACTGATACATTACATTTTGTATCAAAGGGTTGTTTCTAAGAAACTCACATTCAAGTATCAGTATCTTACTTAACATTCTTAAAATTTGTTATTCATAATCAATCTATTTTATGGTTTTACTTTATATTTATTAATAATTTACTTTACTAAAAATTTGGGAGGAAAATGGTTATTTTTTAACGGAAGAAATTCATGTTGGATATCTAGAAAATCTCAATCCAACTATACCACCGATCTTTGGTGAAAATTACTATGAGTACTCGGGATAAAGAATGAATTTAATTTTGATAATCAAATGTATTGAAAACTACAATATGTTAACTGGAGATTATATAATTTTTTATAAGGAACATAGAACCTTCAATAATCAGAAAAGGTGGAATACCCGCATAACATTAAGGTAAGAAATACTTTTATTTGTTCAATAAATAGAAATATATACAGACAAATTTCATCTTGTGAATCTAAAAATAGAATTTGGATGAAGCTCTATGTAACCCACTTTGGAACATAAAAATTCATTGAAACTATAAGAGCAATGCTCAGTGCTGAGTATGGTGGTTTCAGTTTTCTTTATAGAGAACCCATATATAAGTTATAAAAATAATTTTTGACTATAGTCAACAACTTACAATCAATGGGTGATAAGGGGGTAAAATTATGAGATTATTGTAGACAAGATTATAGACATCATGCCTAATGAATGGGAATATAAGAGGATGACTATAGACGAGAATATGAAAGTTACTCAGATTTATTTTTATGAGATTTTTGGAACTCTTCTCTAACATGAAACCATAATGAAGAGATATTCTGATAATATTATGAAGAAGAATTTAAATAGAGGTGTTTCTTTTACAACTACTTAAAATTATATGAATTCCAAAACTCATAAGAGTGTTACTAGATATAAAACATAGAATGTTGTTACTCAATCTGAATCTAGTGAAAGTGAAGCTTCAAAAAATGAGTTAGCCAATATTTCTCTGAGGATGAAACATATTTTTGGGAAAATAAACTTTAAATATATGTACAAGAATATTTTGGGGAAAGAAAAGAAATATGTAGAAGTGACATGATATGAATGTAGAAGAACTGGTCATATTAGACCTGATTGTCAATTTCTTAAGAAAAGAAACACGATGGACATGAATTCTGAGTGAAACTAGAATAAGTTCTACAGATCAACGAATAATAATGTTTTGAAATCCGATTACACTTGGTGTTCTAGTGGTGGATAATCTTCTGATGAGTCTTCAGAATATGAATCTTTTGAGAAAAATAATATTGGTCTAATAACTAGAGGTCCATTTCAAAATCATTGACTTATGTCTTAGGTACGAAGAGATAAATATTTAACCATTGTGTCATTATTAGAAACTTTTCATAATTAAAGATTTTCTTCAGATGAATAAAACTCTTCATTAGAAAATAATAATCATTAACCTTTCATTGACAATGTTTCTAGATTTTCCATGTTGCTAGAAATAAAAAATCATATGGGATCTACGAAATTCGAGAAAGAAAAGTATAGGGAAATTATTTTAACAATTGAAATTATAGATCATACTAAAGATCATGATAAAAATGATTATTTAGAGTATCGTTTTAAGAAAAGTGAGGATGTTATTTCTGAGAAGGATAATCATTCTAAGGATCTTAAAAATAGGAATTTATAAGAAGATGTTTTAGAGGATAAACATAACTCTAAATATATTATTCTTGAGGATAAGAATTTATTCTTGAGACTAATGTATAAAATATTTTCCTTGAATAATATTCATGAATATTTTACATATTGTAAGGAAAATTTTGACAATATGTATTCTCAGATCCAACCTTATGGTAATAATCAGGGAGTATGTTATTCTAATGTAAAACCAATTTTTAGAAACAATTATTTTGTTCCTTCAAGATCTCCCTTTTACAATACAATTAAAAGTATTTAGAATTGAAAGATGAAATGTTCTTTAAATAAAGTTCAATCCATTGGGGTTTATTAAACATATATTTATAAACAAATGTGGATACCCATGATTTTATTATCTTAAAATTCTGGATCCATGCATGCTTGGATTCAAAAAACCTAACCCTTTTATTTTCATGATAATGAATGAAGTACCGAAAACATATAGTGGATTGACAGTGTATGTTCCCTGAACATGACTGGTAACAAAAAATATTTCAAAAATATTTTAAACAACAATGGTGGTGAAGTAACCCATTGAGATAACTCATAAGTTGAAATTGGCAGTACATGTAACATTATTCTTCTTGGTAAATATATTATTTAAAATCTTATTTTTTTAAAATAACTTAAGCACATCCTCATTTTAATAATTCAATTAAATGCTGATGGTTACCTTGTAAATTTTAGAGATGATAAATTTTTTGTTCACAATTCCAAGGATGAGTTTACTCATTCTTCCCGTCAGCATGAAAATATGTACACTGTAATCCTAGAAGACTTTTGATGTCATGATCTACCTTGACGTAGTGAAATTGAAGATCAATATAGGATTTGGAATGGAAGTCTAGGACACTGTACCATAAGTAATATTTGTAAAATATATATGAAATTACTTGTTAGGGATATACTGGATCATCGGTTTATTTCTTCAAAAGTATGCGATCCTTGAAAACATTTAAAGATACATAAATCTACCATTAAATCTATAAGGGATGTTTCGAATTATAAAGAATTATAGTTAGTACACATGGATGTTTTTGGTCCAACAAAAACTAGACGTATTGGAGGAAAATACAATTTGTTATTCTAAGTTGATGACTATACTAGATTTACATGGACCTATTTTCTTGCGATGGAATATGAAGATTTTTCTTATTTCAAAAACATTAGAGATCAAGTTAAAAATGGGAAAAATGTTCCTTTAATTAATATTCATATTGTTCATGGTGGAGAATTTGAAAATTTATACTTTGAATCTTTTTGTATTAGGAAAATTTATTACTCACATTTTTTCTACTCCAAGAACTCTCTAACAAAACGGTGTTGTTGAAAGAAGAAATCGTACTCTTCATGAAATGACTAGAAACATGCATAGTGAATACTCTATAGCTAATAATTTTTTGGTTGAGGCTATAAGTAATGAATTTTATAATATAAATTGAGTTTTAATAAGACTTTTTAATAATAAAACACTTTATGTGTTATGGAATAGATGAAAACCAATAGTTTCTTACTTCAATGTTTTTGTTTGAAAAGTATTTATCTTGAATACTAAAGATAACATTCATAAATTTTCACCCAAATCCAATAAAGGAAATTTGTTATGTAACTATACTAACACTATAACATATATAGTTTTTAATCAAAACACTTCTACTGTAGAAGAAACAATACATGTAGAATTTTATGAATATGATCTTTTTTTCCAAACAACAAAAATTTATTTTGGATATATTTTCTAAAGATAATCATCAAAAATTGATAAAACATCTTTCGGAAAAAGAAAATTTTCCAGAAAAATATTTCTGAGATATTTACCACTGAATACTTTTAATCCTATGTGGACGAACAAGTTTTAAAAAATCTAATTCAATTGTTACTTAAGAATCATCCCAGTGATAATATCATTAGAAGCGTTATTCAAACAATAAGAACTAGAATTTCTTTATGGAATGAAACTGGACATATTAAATTTCATTCACAATTTGAATAAAATAATTATAATGAAGTATTGGGTGATGAAGATTGTATAAATTCCATGTAATATGAAATAAATGCATTTAAAAGGAATAATGTTTGGAACCTGGTTAAATGACTTAATGAAACATAAATTATTGGAGTCAAAGGGATTTTTATAAATAAATGTGATGAAAATGGACTTTATTACAAGAAATAAGGCATGAATAGTAGGTTAAGGGTATAAACAACAAGATGGAATTTATTACAAAGAAACTTATTCTCATGTAGAAATACATGAATCTATCTATATTCTTGTATTCTTTGCAGCATTCATTAATTTAAAACATTATCAAATGGATGTGATGTGTGGTTTTATCAATGGCTAGGTATATGAGGAGGTCTATATAGACCAACACCCTGGTTTTGAAGATATAAAATATCCTAATCATGATTACAAACATACAAAAAATTTATATGGATTCATGCAAGCCCCTGAATCTTGGTATGATAAACATAAATAATTTTTGATTCAAAATAACTGTGTTAAGGGAACTGCTAATCCAACCATATTCAGTAAGACAAAAAATAGAGGTGTTTTGATTTTACAATTTTATGTTGATGACATCATCTTTAGATGAACACAGAAATCCTTAAAAAATTCATTTACAAATCTTATGAAATATGAGTTCGATATGAGTATGATGGTTGAGTTAATTTTATTCCATGGTTTTAAAATTTCTTAAAAATTAGAAGGAACTTACATATCCAAACATACATACGTCGATTATCTTCTTATGATGTTTTGGTATAAAAAACTAAGAGAATTATTAATTCTATTGGAACCTCTAATACAAAAGATATTGATGAATCATGGAATCTATTGAATCAAACATATAATAGTGGAATGATAGGAAGTTTACTTTACATAATATCTCGTTGACCCGACTTAATGTTTTTAGTGTGCTTATGTGTTAAAAACCAGGAATATCTTAATGAATCCCACTTAATGGTTGTGAGAATAAGGTTTTGGTATTTTAAGAGAACATTAGATTTGGGACTATTTTAATCTTCTGGAAATGATTTTTTACTGAAATGTTTTTTTATGCTGACTTTAGTGGTTCAAAAATTGATAGGAAAAGTACATCTATAAATTTTCATTTCATAAGAGATGCCTTAGATTCTTATCCTTGAATGAAACCACATTCTGTTGCGCATTCAACTGCTAAAGCTGAATATGTAGTAGGTGGAAGTTGTTGTGCTCATGTGTTGTGGATTCCACACACACACACACAGACTATGGTATTAGTTTCAATAAAACCCAAATAATGTTTGATAATAAAAGTTTCATTTCCCTATGTAAAACCCCTACATTTCACTCCCATGTAAAGCACATAGACATTAGACATCATTTTATTATGGATCAGTCACTTTAAAGAGATATTACTCTTCAATTCAGTGGAATTCAAGGACAACTTGTTGCCGTTTTTACTAATCCATTACATTATAATTGATTTGAATAAATTAAATAGAAGATGATAATTATTACATTAAGGTAATCATCCATATCTACATCGTATTTAAACCATATATTAATATTAGGATACTCCTTAATTCATGTGTATTACATATGCTTCTTCTTTTTTTCTTTTTTCTTTCACTAAGAAAAAATTATCTTTATTTAGGAAAATATATATTACTATATAATTTTTTTAATAAATTCACAGAATGAAAATTCACAGAATAGAAATTAAAAGAATGGAAATTCACGGAATGGAAATTCAAATAATCTAAAACTTCTATGAGAATTCTTATAATACTGAAAAATTCATCAGAATATTCAATAAGGTACAATTTCTTACTCTTCAAATTATAATTTTATGCATCAATTTTTGGTATTTCTAAAACATTTTTTTTCATTTTCATTCATTTATTATCGTACCTTACACGATTAGAATTCTTATTTTCTATAATCATCCTCAACTGTCATATCATGTTAGGTTTATATCAGCCTTTTGATTATATTATGGATACTGAAAGGTCACTTATTTTGTCTATATAAAGGGTGCCTCATTTTTGAGCCCCACACTATCATTTATTCTCTCTGTGTCAAAGTTTTGTTGCCATAAAAGTCTTTATTCGTATTCCCCAGTTTCTTAGACTTATAATTCCTCTTGAATCCATAGTAGACCTGATGTCGATATGCAAGGAAATAATCGATGGATTGATCTTCAAGGAAAGACAAGTATGACCTAACTTCTTTTAAATTTATGAATCAATCATCTCCAAGGTTATATAAACTAACGGATGGGAAATGTATGTGTGGCCACGGAGAAATGTCAAGATCTAGATTACCCTAACCTAGTCATTCAATTATATGAATTAATTATTTTCTTCAAAATGATGGAAAGGAATAGTTTAAGATTAAATGTTCCGGTAAGAATTTGATAGTTCCTTACCAAAAAGTGAAAAATGTTTTCATGATATATTATAAAGGAGAATCTATTCTATGCTCTCATAGACTTTCGACAAATGAAGTTCCTTTTAAAAATGACAAGGCTTTGGATTACCTTGGTCTCAACAATATTAAAATTCTAAAGATTTCTAATCTAACAAAAAATCACAAGCTGGATGCTCTATGGATGTAGGGATTTCATATTCCAAGGAAAGTTGATAAGGACTCTTTAATGATATGTGATATATTTTTATCACATTTTATTGTAAATGTAGGGAAGATAATCTTGATCAAGTTCATCATCCTCACCATCCATGCAGTAAAAGCTGGAAGCATCAAGTCCCAGATACTTATGTATCTGTAAACTCTCTCGAGGATAATCATAATGTGCCTTCAAGAGTTAAAATTTCCTTGTCGATTAATTTTAATCCAGTCATGATTTTTTTTCAATTATTATACTCTAAGAAGAATGAAGGTATATTTTTTACCGGAATCCCAAATATTTGAAGAAATTGTTGTCTATAACAAGGATGGTGTTTTAGAATCTTGAAAATCATTTCCTATGAAAGGAAAAAAATGAATAACCTTGTTTAACAGCACAAGTTCCTGATGAACTCGTATCTACACCTCCTTCTGTAATGAATCCAAAAACCTTTTCTATTGAAATGATTTCAAAGTGGAGTGAGATGGTAGCTACCAGAAAGTAATGTGATCCTTCATGTGTCTTAAATCATGCATATCATAAGGCCTTAGAAATATGCAAGATTCTATTCTAGAGAAAGAAAAGATGTATATGAACTCGAAGAATAAATCCTCAGAAGCTCAAGGGTGTTAGTCTTTACTAAAAGTAGTAGAAAAGAAAACTCAAGTAGTAGAAAAATATCAAGTTATTCAAATGAAATTATTTGTCAATCTATAAATCCATAAATCACAGTACATATTTATAATATCAAAACCTATTCAGGAAACTGAAGATCATATTCTTCAAGAAGACATTGATGATATTATAAGGGATGTGGATAAGTATAATGGATCACCTTAGACTTCAGTTTGTAAATTTGATTTTTAAGTAAAGTAGATAGATGAAGAAGTTGAATTTAATGTTGATGAAGAAGAGGAAGAAAAGGTTGAATAAGAAGATGATAAATGGGAAGAGTTCCAGTAATAATAAAGATAAGAAAAAACACAAGAATAAGAGCTTCAAGGGTAAAAATATTAACAAGGAGATCATAATGTTATCCAAGTATCTAAGGAAAAACCCCATGTTCAAAATTCTGACAATGGAAAAAGTGTAAAGGTTACCTCATTTGATAATGAAAATCCTCATGAATCTTTTAAAAGGGTAGAGAAAAAGGATTCTTTAACTCTAAGAGTATTTGTAAAGGAAAAGATGATTCAGACTCTGAATCCTCACCTGCTATTGATTATCTCTTTGTTACATTGTCTCTAAGAATGTTGGTCAGCACTATTCCAGTTCTTGAAAATATAGATTCCTAGAGTAAAATGATGAAGGTGACCCTAAATAATAAGTTGGAGTAGACTAATATGTTGATAGACATGGTTGGTAAGTAAGAATAGTATTTTAATAATCATTTGATTTATTATAATGCTCACAAGATTACGTGCAATAATGTCTTTAACAAGGCTAAATCCATCAATGAAGGGGTTTTATAGCTCAATGACGTGATGGATTCATCAATTGGAGCATTCAATACATGTGAGTCCAAGTTCAAAAAATTCATAGTATCCATATCTGAGAAAGTAATCCAACTCGATTCCATTTCCCATTCTGTATTCTATGAAAACAATGTTAGAGAAAAACTGGTGAGAACACCGGCTGCTGAATATGAGTTCATTAAAAATCATGATGATAGATTCAATACTCAAGAAGAACGTATCTTTCCCATAGAAAAGAAGAACCATGATCATGTGATTTTGTTGAAGAAACTTCAAGAAGATCATAAATAATTGATTAATTATAAAGATTTTATAAATAAAATGTTTTCTGAGTAGAAGAAGGATGGATGATTTTTTTCGTATATTCTGATGTTTTATTGTAATCTAACATTAATTTCCAATAATTCTTTAATAATTGTTTTGCATATCTTTGTTTTGTGTTTCAATGTATGTTTTCATTACCTTACAAGAACATCCTATACGTCTCCATTCCTTTTTGAAAATCATAATTGGGGAGAATTAATTTGAAGGAAGAATTCAATAAATACATCAAAGGGGTATAATCTATTAAGTGGGAGTGTGGTATGAAAGAATAATGCCTATGTAAGGGGTTGTCTCTTTTTAGAGGAGATACTTATCTATATGGGATATATTTCCATAAGAAAGAAAACCAGATACTATAGATCATGAATACGATCCTTGGGAATGATTACCTTAGAAGGAGTTAGCAGTATTCATCCTAAATTTCATTCATAGTGGTGGATAAGTTTTCCTTACTTATTTTTCTATGTTAATATATGCTTCCTTATAAAATTTTATTGTGCTTTACAAAAATGGGGAGATTATTTAGTCAATAAGGTTCTCTTATCACTTCTTTATTCCTTATGGTTTTTTGTTTTGAAAATCACAAACACTTTTCCTTATGTTTCATTTTACATATATATTGTCAATCCATTTAACATATATAATTTTCAATCTGTTTTAAATACTGATTTGTCATTATGTTTTACTTACAAGTTTTTATTCCATTTTACATACATATTTTTCATCCATTTTACTTACAAAATTTTCATTATATTTTATTTACATATTTTTCAATCTGTTTTACATACAAATTTTTCAATATGTTTTAATTAAAGATTTTTCTTTACATTTTACTTAAATAATTTTCATTTCATTTTACATAAAAAAATTTCAATCCATTTTACTTACAAATTTTTTAATCCATTTATATTAAAAATTTTCAATTATGTTTTACTTAAGTATATGTTATACCGATTCAGTGATACAAGTGAATCTGTAATGCTGTTTTTATAATAACTTTGTCACATGAAAATCTATTACACTGTTTTCATTATAATTATATAGTTTTTCATGATACCAATACCTGTAAAAATGTTATACTAATTTTATGATACTCGTACCCAATAATAGTGATACCATTTTTCAAAATCTGAATTACAATTTTTATAAGAATCTATTTTCTTTATAATGATATATTTTATTAATGTATCATTAAAATATTATCATATTATATTTTTTTTGATACTTATCATCTATCTTAAACTAAAATTCTTTTCTTATACATGAAATTATGTCGTACAATTTGTTATAAACCAACTATTGTCTGTTTTACACTTGTCCAAGTCCCTCCAAAATTTAAGGAAAACATGACCATTGGAGTGGAGCCGAACATTGAGATGTTTTGAATATTAATAAGTGTTCATTTAAATTACCAAAAAAAAATTTGTGATACAATGTGAATAGAAAAGTTATCAAAGATTGTGATGTGACATCTAGAGAGGAGGGTTCTTAAAAATCTTATTTCTTCTGTAGATGTCTTGAACAACTGGTTAAGGTGTGAAAAACATGTTTAGACTAACTTTGTACAGACTCTGATCGTGCGGATCATGGGCTTCAAGGTTTGGAAGATAGAGTTTCTGATTTCATTCAAAAATGATGGATTGTAGGGATTCAAAGACAAATATTGATCTACAGATTGAGGGCTTACCAGGGTTTGTGATAGATAGACATTCATGAAAGTATAAATTAAGAAAACATTATCCAAGGTTGTTGGATATCATTATATTTGGGTTAAAAGAATCTTATAGTTACTTATTCTCAATTGCAGGATGTTTTTTATTCCGCTACAATTTTTATCATTGTTAATGTTGAAATTTATAACATTATTATACATTCAAATTTCGTTACTCTAATTTTATTAATGATTTTATATGATATTAGGTATAATTTTTTACGAAAATGATCCTTATGTTTTTATCTTAAGGATTTACTATTTAGGAAAATGATTTTAAGAGGGTTTGTGAATATTTGTTTAACATTGTTAAAATAAGTTTCCTTCAAGTTAAAATCTAACAATAAGAAATGGATTCTATTGGGTAATAAAATTTCCTTAAGAATGTTTCATATCAACATAAAATGTTCCAATGAAAATTCTAAAGTATACAATTCACCCTCTATTGTATTTTATCATCTTATTATACATTTTCAATCTTAAAATTGGTATTAGAGCTAGTAGATTTGGAATACTAATACTTTACATTTGTAACACTTAATCATGAGAATTAAATGATTGTCATAAGTGTATCTAAAATTATATAACAGTCCAATTATATGGGTAAGGTTTAGTGTCATGAGATTCCGTGTTGGTAAATCAATTGAAACTGATTATTTTAATGTAATTTTCCATCATTATTTCTAGAGTGTTATCTTTGAACCATGTTTACGATACAACACATTATGTTGATTCCAAATTTACCATGCTTCCTCCATGTTACAAAGTTATATATTGCCCTATTATTTATGGTTCTTTTATTCACAATTGATATTCTTATTGTCAAAAATTTATTTCCTTATTCCATGTTTATTCCCATATTTGGATTTATATCATTCTCTATTCTTATTTATGTCCCTAGTTTATTATCTTAAATTCAAAAATCCATTTAATTTTAGAAGTATGTTAAAGAATTTTTCAATGATTTTATTGTATCCCATATTCAAGGTATTATTTTATGCAACTAATTCATAAATCCACTAGACTTATTGATATTATATGGTCTATTATGTGTAATATTATGTAATAAATCATAAATTAATATATAATAAAGTTTATGGTTGTTTCAGTTGATATTGAAGGGACATTTATTTTTTTGATTAACATTAAAAAATCTATTAGAAGTGTTAAAGATTACATTATGTATAATAAAACACACCTTATTTTTTGTAAGTAAAATGTAAGTGTTATTTTGAAGAAAATACATCCCTCCCTGGATACTAGATGTGGATGTGGTTCTGGAATAAATTTACATATGGGTAACATCGTCAACAATGTGCATCGGGCCTGACTCGTCATAACCTAGTACATTACAACATGCCTTACTACATATCTGGTTTGAATATTTTTGGGAATATGATTTTAAAAATTAATAATTTCATTATGAACCATCATTAAGTGAAAAAATACCCATAAGAGTATATGATATAAAATAGATCATTGATAACATATATTGAAGCTTATAAACACATTAGTTATGGAAATAAATTTACGTTATAATTTATCAATTTAATGTCATTAAATTACCATTTATGAGTATAATAGTGTAAAGATAAATATCCAAAAAATTTATTTTATTCTCGATTATGGTAAAAAAATATGAGGAATTCGGTATAAAATCGGTGTAACATGCAATGTGATGACTACCCAAATGAGATGCCCAACCCGTTCCGAGAGGGAATACAATTTTTTTTATGATACCCTCACATATGATATAGGTTCTATATAGAATCCTATATCAATAGGACCAGCCAAATCCCCCTAACAATAAACAAAATGCAATTGGGAGATTCATGAAAAAATGGCTTCAAACTTTGTAATGATCATATAACCCCTTAATCGCATAACAATGGATCAAATCCATTGAAAAGATCATATACATCCTTCAATGTTCCGAACAAGATATGATTATACTTGGCATTTATTATATTGTGATAGTTGATGATCAGTGGTTGAAATTTATCAAGAATATGATGCTAGTGGAATTGATCTATGTGATTTCATAGTGGAACTTTAAAAAAAAGTTTTTTGATAAATATTATTATGTCACTATACATCTTAAAATTGAAAGGGATTTATTTTTCATAAAGAAAATATTTGATGAATCCTTATTCTAGGAGTATGAGGAAAACATCAGTACACTTCTACAATACTACATCAACTTTTTTACATACCCCTGATTGAAAGGATTCCCAATTCATTGGTAGATAAAACATAGTCTACAAAATTCCCTGGTGATCCCAGACATTGATAGTTATGAGAAATTGTTTTTTGTTTCATCAAAGTTGAAATGGATAATGAAAACTCCCATGAGTATTATAAGGACCAGAAGATTAAAGTGAGTTTAATTATAGTGGTTTTATGGGGAAATATAATGATGTGAATAAATTTTATCATCCCACGAGTTAATACAGTGTAAATAAGTTCCCAAGAAATGTCTCATGGGTGTGAGGAGATGATTTATGTGAAGGAATGAAAAACACCAAGTTAATAATTTCTGATTGCAGAATCCAACTAATATGACTGATGAAAGTAATTATCTAGAGAAACCTCAGTGTATTGTTCATTACTAGAATTTCAATGAACCAGTGATCTTTTCACACCAATTATCTAATACAAGGGTTTTCATAGATATCCAATAACCTCCAAGGCATAAAGGGATAACTTTTTATATCTCAACTGCTGAGGTGGATCCTAGAAACAATGAGGTGATATGTACAGTAGTTTTTCAATCAAGAATAGTGAATTTACTTTCTAATTCTATTTTTATGCATCCCTTCATATTTAAAAAATGTTAAAAAATTATTCAAACACAACCAAAAAACATTGAAATGAAGTTATTAGTAAAAAAATAACGTGTCATTCATTTCATCCCAAGTATATAACTCATTCATAATCAAAATATTCAAGTTGGACATCCTATAGATCCTTTTAGTAATCTATTTGGTAGAATTTAATGCAATTTTGGGCATGGATTACCTTTCCCTGTATAGATCCAACCAAAATTTCCTAGTGTAGAAAATCACTTTCTATATCAATAATTAATCCTTCATTGTATACAAGTTTACTGAGGAGGATAAATATTAATAGCCACAAGATCTCATGAATGGATATTATTTCCCTATGAGAAACTGTATAAAGATACAATGATTGAGTCTAAGGAAATAAATATCTTCATAGATTAACATATTTTGAGGGAATATGCTAATGTTATTCCTGATGAATTGCTCCATCTCCCTCTTAGAGAGAGGATCAGTTTTCAGTGGATATTATATGTGTTGTGTCACAATTATCCAAGACTCGGTATAAAATGGCTATTGTGGAACATGAGGTGATGAAGAAACAACTACTTGAGAATCTAGATAATGTGTTCATATTCCCATGTTCTTCATAATGTTTTACACCAGTCCTATTCATAAAGCAGAAGGATGGGTCAATGCGGCTTTTCATTGACTATCTTGTGATCAACACGATAAAAATAATGAAAATGTATCCTTTAAAAAAGATTGTTGAATATTTCTATTATAAACATGGAGAACAATACCTCCCCAAGATGGATGTGTAGTCATGATATTATCAAATAGGGGTAAATAAGGTGGATATCCATAAGACTAAAATTCATACAAGGTAAAGACTATGAGTTCATTGTAATTCCTTTAAAACTAACTAATGATCCTAAAATATTCACAGACATGATGAATAATCTATTTATAGATTACCTTTAAATTTTTTTCATAATATTTATTGATGATATTATAATCTTCTCCAAAACCAATGGGGAGTAAGGGGATAATCTGAGCAATATGCTAAAGACCTTGTGAAATGAGACGATTTATGGAATGTACAATAAATGTGAGTTCTATTTGAATAAAGTATCACTATAGAGTATTTTTATCATAAGAAATGAAATATCTATAGACACATGAATTGTAGAATAAATTCAATGACGGATTAGGCCAATATTTGTGATAAATATCTATATTTTCCATGGATTTGTGGGGTACTATCACCAATTTGTGAGAAAGGTTTCATGATTAAAAACCCAATAACCATGATAACTCGAACGGGGGTCATGTTTTCATAGAATTATGAATGTGAAGTGAGCATAAAAAAGATGAAAAATATGCATATCACTTCTGATATGCTCACACTGCCTTTATGTGATGATAATTTTGTAGTAATCAGTGATTCATCGAAGAAAGTATTGGGATATGTTTTAATCAAAATTAAAAATTCAAAGAATATGTTTTATTGAAGGTGATTTTTCAGGAATTTAACTATCTAATTCATGATCTGGAGTATGATGTAGTGATCATCACTAAGAAAATATGGAACCATTCTCCCTTTTTGGAGATGTTTGAAATATATGGGGATCGTGAAATGTAAGGACCCGCACTTATTTCATACATAATCTTGAATTTATTCAAGAAAACACTTCATTTTACATTGAGGATCTTTTCAAGTTTAGAGCTTTAGAGAATTAAGACAAAATATTCATAACATTACACATTGTTACATAGTGGATACCATAAAATCAGTTTCCATTTTCCTCAGAATATAAAACATTAAAACATAAAACAAGACTCCTTGACAATTCTTCAACATTTAACATGTCTTCCTTCCTTGTATTATTCATCCATTAACCTGTGAAAAATCATTTAAAAACTTGGGATGAGCACAAAATCTCAGTAAGGTATGAAAAAGAAGGAAAAAAATCTCATTAGTCCATGAATACACAAGACATATGGAAACATTTTCAAAATACATGATTTACACCCATAAAATCTTACTTAGCGTAACATGAGATTTACACAAGATCCATACAAACATAATTATAATCATAAAAATATATTGGGGCATTACTTACATAATCTTGTAACCATCTTGGCTACCTTAAAATTTGTAACCCTCACGGCTACCTTACTTTGTGTAACCATCACAGTTACACTTGGAGTAACCATACGGCCGACCTCCAACTTACTCATACCCAATGCATTGGAGGGAAATATAGGTCCCACCCTTCATCATAAACAATGCCCAATAGCCAAAACATAATCATTCAACATAAATAATAGCATAAAAACATTGCCTTTGAATCTTATAAAACAGAATTTTAAAAGAGGATTTTAGAAGAAAAGTCCCTTATAAACATCATATACTTGAAGTGATACTTAATTGAGTGGATGGAATATGTATATACTCTGTAAATACACATAATTAAACATAATATAAACAGAACCCATCACACAAACAATTTAAATAGCACATAAATTATAAAGTAGAAGGTTAACCCAAAGAATGGAAATCGGGTTAAGAATTCCCTTACCTTGGGCTTGTCCTACTTCAAAATTGTTTGAACCTCCTGTATAATGGTTAAAGGAGTGTTAATAGGATTTTAAAGAAACGTGTTCATGTTTATAACATCTTATATGGTCATTTCATAACCTCATTTCACCCCTTATTTGTTAGTATTTTGTTCCTTGCATTATTTTGGGTGAGGCCTTTTGTGATTTTCACGATCGGTTCATGATGAATCGTTCTTGTTGATTGGAAGTGAAACTCCAGAATTGGAATGGAGTATTAGTTACATAACTCCAGTACCATAAATTATACCATTCATCACTTTGGTTCTTTATATGATGATGATTTATAAGTTAAAACATTAATTATGTTCGTTTATATAATTTAAGTGGTTCTTTGATAATTACAATTTCATTTAGTCTTATAAGTTTTAATCATGAGTAAAAAAGAATTACAGAACCTTATATGATTCATAAAACATATATTATAACCTGGTTCAACCATATAAATGGTTTCATGACCAGACTTGAAATAATTAATGGAAATTGAAAATACATCGTCCACGATATCGGTAATTCGACACAAATGGACAATGTTTCTTGATTCTTTAAATAAGTGAGAGAGGAGAGGAATAATGATTTGTAATTTTCCATAAACATGAAAACATCCAGAATATACATGATTCTGGAGATTTCATGCCTCTTGGATAAGAGGGGGTGAAGAAAGAAGTGGAAGGAATCATGAAATAAAGAAAACATGAGAAATTTCTTACAAAAAATTCGGCAGCCTAACGGCGCCTCTAAAAATTTCATAAAAACAAGATTGATGAGAGGAATGGAATATCTCATCAATCATACAAAATTTGGACTGTAAGGGAAAATATTTAATGAAATATCCCAACAAAAGACAAAGGGAAATGAAGAGAATAACATAAAATGGATGGAAAGAATGAAAATGAAAGAGGATGTTTACCTCTTGATCTCTTCTCCTTGAGATCCTTCGTAAGGGCTTTGATTTTGGTCTTTTGGTGAGACCAGCAGCTCTAGGACGTGGGGAAGAAGATTGAGGAGGGAATTTGGCAGAAATTAGACAATGCTCAAGGCTTGAGAGGTGTGGGAGGAAGAGGGGAGTGAGGGTGGTATTTATAGTGGAGGAGGGGAGGTATTTTAGATTATTTTAATTATTATTATAATATTTTTATCAAGACTATGAATAATCTCAAATCAAGTGGCCTTAATTAGTGAAAATATCATGTGATTTCGAAGCAAGTGGCCTTGCATCACTTATGATGTCATAAATAGTGCATTTTTACTGATAAATTGATTATACGGTATTTTACCGTATTTCACTATTCACCGAAAATTCAAGAGTTTCAGAAAAATACCAAAAATTTACCCCAACCATTTTTCGACGTGTAGAATTCAAAAATGAACTCCATTTTTCAAAAATAATTTTCTAAATATTATTAATTTAATTTTAAAAAAAGGTCACAGTTAATTCGAAAAATAACAAAATTGAAGTGCAATTAGTTTTATGTGACATTGGAAAATTAATTAAGATCCCATTATCCTATTGCCATGGGAAAATAAAATAATAATATTATTTACTATTCATGAGGTCATATTACTATTCATATTACTATTCATAAGGGCATGTTACTATTCACCAAAAAAACAAGTTTGTTCCATCAGACTCGAAATAACATACTGAACACAATTGTAGATGATAGTTTCTTGAAATTCAAAACATAGAAGAAATAAAATTATGTTTAAAGGATACTTATAAATATATACCTTAAACAAAATTTCAAGCATTTTCAATTTATTTTTAGAAAACCTTGGGATGTTACATTATCCCCACCTTCTTGAAATTGCGTCCTCGCAATTTTATTTACTTATTAAATAACTGAGGGTATTTTTCCCTCATAGCATTTTCAGACTCCCATGTTGCTTCTTCAGCCATGTGGTTTCTCCACAAAACCTTTACCTGGTGGATTACCTTATTCCGCAATACCTGTTCTCTTCGATCAAGAATCTGAATCGGTTTTTCTTCATAAGAAAGGTTCTCTGCTAGCTGAACTTCTTCCGGCCTCAAGACATGTGATGAATCTGGAACATACTTTCTCAACATCGAAACATGAAAAACATTGTGTACCTGAAACAAGCTCGGAGGCAAAGCTACGCGGTACGCAACTGTTCCAACTTTATCCAAGATTTCAAAAGGACCGATGAACCGTGGACTTAGTTTCCCTTTCTTACCGAAACGCATCACACTTTTCCAAGGAGATATTTTAAGGAAAACATGGTCACCTACCTTGAAAGAGAAGTCTTTCCTTCTTTTATCTGCATAACTTTTCTGCCTGCTTTGAGCTATCCTCATGTGTTGCTGGATCATCCTCACTTTCTCAGCCACTTCTTCTACTAATTCTGGCCCCATCAACTTTCTTTCACCGACTTCATCCCAAAACGCAGGAGTCCGACACCGCTTTCCATACAAGGCCTCAAAAGGTGCCATCTGAATACTGGAATGGAAACTGTTATTATAAGAAAACTCAACTAATGAAAGATGCTGATCCCAACTTCCCTGATAGTCCATTGAACAAGCTCGAAGCATATCCTCCAAAGTTTGAATCGTTCGCTCTGACTGCCCATCTGATTGAGGATGAAAAGCTGTACTGAAATTCAACTCTGTGCCCAAAGACTTCTGAAGTCCCTTCCAAAATTTAGAAGTGAACCTGGGATCTCGGTCAGACACAATGGAAAGAGGAACTCCATGTCACCTGACAATCACTTTGAGGTACAATCGAGAAAGCTGATCTAATGTCATTGTATCTCGAATAGAAAGAAAATGAGCAGACTTTGTTAGCCGATCAACAATAACCCATATTGCATTGTTACCTCGAGAAGTCTTTGGTAGTCCCACCACAAAATCCATGGATATATTCTCCCATTTCCATTCTGGCACCGGCAAAGGCTGAAGAATCCCCTTCGGTAACTGTCGCTCTGCTTTAACCTGCTGACATGTCAAACATTTCATTGTAAAATCAGCAATATCTCTTTTCATCCCATTCCACCAGTAATACTCTCAAAGGTCTCTGTACATCTTAGTACTTCCAGGATGAACAGAAAATGGAGAACTATGAGCTTCACACAACAATTCTTTCTTCAACTGGGAATCACAAGGCACACACAACCTTTTTCCAAACCTTAAAACACAATCTTTATCAAGATTAAATTCTGGAAACTTACCCATTTTAACCAATTCTACCTTTTTCTGTAGCTCACAGTCTTCCCTTTGCGCTTTCATAATTCTGTCTGACAACGAAGACTGCACTGAAACCTGAAACAAAACAGATATATTCCCTGCACCAACAACTTCCAAGCCAAAATTTATCAAATCATTAATCAAGGGATCACGTTCCAAACGTAGCATGGTTAATGATGCATGATTTTTCCGACTTAAGGCATCCGCTACTTTGTTTGCTTTTCCAGGATGGTAATTAATCGTGCAGTCATAATCCTTTATCAGTTCTATCCATCTTCTCTGCCTCATGTTTAATTCCTTCTGTGTGAATATATACTTAAGACTTTTATGGTCAGTATATATTTGGCATTTGGTTCCGTATAGATGATGCCTCCATATTTTCAAAGCAAAAACCACAGCTGCCAATTCCAAATCATGTGTGGGATAATTCAGCTCATGAGGTTTAAGTTGTCTCGAGGCATAGGCAATTACCTGATCATTCTGCATCAAAACACAACCAAGTCCCTTCAAAGAAGCATCACTATAGATGACAAACTCACCATTCCGGGAAGGTAAGGCCAAAACTGGAGCATTCACCAATCTCTTCTTTAGTTCCTGAAAACAAACATCACATTCCTCTGTCCAAACAAATTTAACCCCTTTCCGTGTTAACTTAGTTATTGGGCTAGATAACCGTGCAAAGTTCTTAACAAAGCGTCGGTAATAACTTGCTAAGCCCAGAAAACTACGAATCTCTGTAACATTTGTGGGTCTTCGCCATTCATCAACTACTTTTGTTTTGGTAGGATAAACTGTTATTCCATCCTTATTTACAATGTGCCCAAGAAAAGAAATCCGTTGCAACCAAAAATCACACTTGCTGAATTTTCCATATAGTTTCTTTTCTTTTAAAGTTTGTAAAACAACCCTTAGATGTTTTTCATGCTCCTCTTTATTTTTAGAAAAAACCAGAATGCCATCAATAAATACCACCACAAACTTATCCAAGAACTCATGAAATACTCTATTCATAAGATTCATGAATACAGCAGGTGCATTAGTTAACCCAAATGGCATAACAACAAATTCATAATGCCCATATCTAGTACGAAAGGCTGTTTTCGGGATGTCATCCTCCTTCACCTTCAGCTGATGGTATCCGGATCTCAAGTCAATCTTGGAAAAGTACTGAGCTCCCTGGAGCTGATCAAACAAGTCATCAATATGAGGAAAAGGATACTTGTTTTTAACAGTGATGTTATTCAAAGCTCTATAATCAATGCAAAGTCTCATGGAACCATCATTCTTTTTAACAAACAAAACAGGGGCTCCCCATGGTGAAGTACTGGGACGAATGAAACCTTTGACAAGCAAATCCTGCAACTGATTTTTCAATTCAAGAAGTTCTATTGGAGCCATACGATATGGGGGTTTTGAAATTGGCTTAGCATCAGGAACTAAGTCAATTGTGAATTCAACTTCTCGTTTAGGTATGACACTGGGTAACTCCTCAGGAAAAACATCAAGGTATTCATTTACCACTGGCACATCATTGATTTGAATAGTTCCCTTGTTTTCAACAATATGAGCCAGATAACTTTCATTTCCATCTTTCAGTAGTTTCTCAGCTTCTTGATATGTTATCAATTGTATGGGTTCATTCTTGTATACAAACTGAAACTCTTTCTGAAAAACAACTTCTTTAGCTCTACAGTCAATCTTAGCATGATAATTAGAAAGCCAGTCCATCCCCAGAATAACTTCAAACTCGACTAAGGGTAAAACAACAAGGTTTGTAGGTAAAGTCTTTCCACATACCACAATAGAAATATTCTTATAATTCCACTTTGCTATAACATTTCCCCCTGGTGTTTTAACAACAAGTTCGGGTATCATTTGTTGAGGTGATATTTCCAATTTACTAGAAAATTTCTCAAAGATGAAGGAATGTGTAGACCCCGTATCAAACAAAACTTTAGCAAAATCTGAGTGAACAAACAAAGTACCTGATACAACTTCATTGGATGGCCCAACATCTGCTGACGTAGTCGCAAAGGATCTCACTACACCTTTCTGCTTGTAGTCTGGCTTCTTTGCATCATTTGGATCCCTCTTTGGACAGGCATTTGCATAGTGACCCATCTCACCACATTTAAAACACTTTATAGTTTGCTTATCAGGATTAGTTTTTGGATCATTTTCATTGCAATCTCGGGCCATATGTCCAAACTTACCACATTTAAAACACTTCCCAGTTTTGATAAGACATTCCCCAGGGTGCTTCTTGCCACACTTTTCACAAACTGGAAACTGTATTTTCTTACCATCAGATTTCATTGGTTGATTCTTACCCATTGCTTTCCAATTTGACCTCTTCTTCTCTTTGTTTCCAAATTGCATGTGATCGTCAGGAAACTCCATCTCTACCCTCTCAGCACATCGGACAAGTTTCTCATAACTTTTGAATTCACGGGAGGCCAACGCCCTTCGATACCTTGGCTTCAATCCTGAGTAAAAGTGGTTGATTTTTCTATCGAGATCCAGAATAAGATTCGGAGCATACCTCGCTAGTCGGGGGAAGTTCGCCTCATACATAGCCACTGAATCTTCCTCCTTTTGTTTCAGTTCAAGGAATTGTTTCTCCATTCTAAGTCGCACCACCTTAGGAAAATATTTTTCAAGAAAAAGACTTTTAAATTCATCCCATACTAAGGCATCAAAATCCTCTCTACCCCTGATATTCCTTACCATTGACCACCACTGATCAGCTTCCCCTTCAAAACGATAAATGGCAAGACTTACCTTTTGATTGTCTGAACATCCCATAACATCAAATATCTTTTCAAGGGCCTTAATCCATCCTTCTGCTGCCACTGGGTCAGAAGATCCACTGAATGCAGGACGATGTTGTCTCATAAAATGTTCCACCACTGTCATGTTCTGTTGGGGTACATCTATTTGTCCTCTTGCATGGATGCCACTACCATTTATTGCCTGTGTTAGCTGAGCCATTACTGTCACAAACTGCTCGGTTCCAATCCCTACCATTCCGGGCTGTTGATCAGGAAGGATGTCATTCTGTCGGTGCCTATCCTCTTCAGCATCCATGTTCCTTCTGCGAACAACCATTCTAAACAAACATTTCTTAGATGAAGCAACATGGTAATCTTTAAATGCTATAACAAATTAAACATAGGGTGATAATTATTTATGGTATTCTATTAGCATCACCTTAACCCCTAAAGTTATCTAAACCATCCTCTGATACCAACTGTAAGGACCCGCACTTATTTCATACATAATCTTGAATTTATTCAAGAAAACACTTCATTTTACATTGAGGATCTTTTCAAGTTTAGATCTTTAGAGAATTAAGACAAAATATTCATAACATTACACATTGTTACATAGTGGATACCATAAAATCAGTTTCCATTTTCCTCAGAATATAAAACATTAAAACATAAAACAAGACTCCTTGACAATTCTTCAACATTTAACATGTCTTCCTTCCTTGTATTAGTCATCCATTAACCTGTGAAAAATCATTTAAAAACTTGGGATGAGCACAAAAGCTCAGTAAGGTATGAAAAAGAAGGAAAAAAATCTCATTAGTCCATGAATACACAAGACATATGGAAACATTTTCAAAATACATGATTTACACCCATAAAATCTTACTTAGCGTAACATGAGATTTACACAAGATCCATACAAACATAATTATAATCATAAAGGTATATTGGGGCATTACTTACATAATCTTGTAACCATCTTGGCTACCTTAAAATTTGTAACCCTCACGGCTACCTTACTTTGTGTAACCATCACAGTTACACTTGGAGTAACCATACGGCCGACCTCCAACTTACTCATACCCAATGCATTGGAGGGAAATATAGGTCCCACCCTTCATCATAAACAATGCCCAATAGCCAAAACATAATCATTCAACATAAATAATAGCATAAAAACATTGCCTTTGAATCTTATAAAACAGAATTTTAAAAGAGGATTTTAGAAGAAAAGTCCCTTATAAACATCATATACTTGAAGTGATACTTAATTGAGTGGATGGAATATGTATATACTCTGTAAATACACATAATTAAACATAATATAAACAGAACCCATCACACAAACAATTTAAATAGCACATAAATTATAAAGTAGAAGGTTAACCCAAAGAATGGAAATCGGGTTAAGAATTCCCTTACCTTGGGCTTGTCCTACTTCAAAATTGTTTGAACCTCCTGTATAATGGTTAAAGGAGTGTTAATAGGATTTTAAAGAAACGTGTTCATGTTTATAACATCTTATATGGTCATTTCATAACCTCATTTCACCCATTATTTGTTAGTATTTTGTTCCTTGCATTATTTTGGGTGAGGCCTTTTGTGATTTTCACGATCGGTTCATGATGAATCGTTCTTGTTGATTGGAAGTGAAACTCCAGAATTGGAATGGAGTATTAGTTACATAACTCCAGTACCATAAATTATACCATTCATCACTTTGGTTCTTTATATGATGATGATTTATAAGTTAAAACATTAATTATGTTCGTTTATATAATTTAAGTGGTTCTTTGATAATTACAATTTCATTTAGTCTTATAAGTTTTAATCATGAGTACAAAAGAATTACAGAACCTTATATGATTCATAAAACATATATTATAACCTGGTTCAACCATATAAATGGTTTCATGACCAGACTTGAAATAATTAATGGAAATTGAAAATACATCGTCCACGATATCGGTAATTCGACACAAATGGACAATGTTTCTTGATTCTTTAAATAAGTGAGAGAGGAGAGGAATAATGATTTGTAATTTTACATAAACATGAAAACATCCAGAATATACATGATTCTGGAGATTTCATGCCTCTTGGATAAGAGGGGGTGAAGAAAGAAGTGGAAGGAATCATGAAATAAAGAAAACATGAGAAATTTCTTACAAAAAATTCGGCAGCCTAACGGCGCCTCTAAAAATTTCATAAAAACAAGATTGATGAGAGGAATGGAATATCTCATCAATCATACAAAATTTGGACTGTAAGGGAAAATATTTAATGAAATATCCCAACAAAAGACAAAGGGAAAGGAAGAGAATAACATAAAATGGATGGAAAGAATGAAAATGAAAGAGGATGTTTACCTCTTGATCTCTTCTCCTTGAGATCCTTCGTAAGGGCTTTGATTTTGGTCTTTTGGTGAGACCAGAAGCTCTAGGACGTGGGGAAGAAGATTGAGGAGGGAATTTGGCAGAAATTAGACAATGCTCAAGGCTTGAGAGGTGTGGGAGGAAGAGGGGAGTGAGGGTGGTATTTATAGTGGAGGAGGGGAGGTATTTTAGATTATTTTAATTATTATTATAATATTTTTATCAAGACTATGAATAATCTCAAATCAAGTGGCCTTAATTAGTGAAAATATCATGTGATTTCGAAGCAAGTGGCCTTGCATCACTTATGATGTCATAAATAGTGCATTTTTACTGATAAATTGATTATACGGTATTTTACCGTATTTCACTATTCACCGAAAATTCAAGAGTTTCAGAAAAATACCAAAAATTTACCCCAACCATTTTTCGACGTGTAGAATTCAAAAATGAACTCCATTTTTCAAAAATAATTTTCTAAATATTATTAATTTAATTTTAAAAAAAGGTCACAGTTAATTCGAAAAATAACAAAATTGAAGTGCAATTAGTTTTATGTGACATTGGAAAATTAATTAAGATCCCATTATCCTATTGCCATGGGAAAATAAAATAATATTATTATTTACTATTCATGAGGTCATATTACTATTCATATTACTATTCATAAGGGCATGTTACTATTCACCAAAAAAAACAAGTTTGTTCCATCAGACTCGAAATAACATACTGAACACAATTGTAGATGATAGTTTCTTGAAATTCAAAACATATAAGAAATAAAATTATGTTTAAAGGATACTTATAAATATATACCTTAAACAAAATTTCAAGCATTTTCAATTTATTTTTAGAAAACCTTGGGATGTTACATGAAATCCTCAAGTATTTATTCACATATAAAGAGATTAAAATTCACCAATGAATATGGTTAGAGCTAATAAAGGACTAAGTGTTCCCAATTAACTACCATCATCAGGAAGATGGTAAATTTGAAGATTCTCTATATAGAAAGGTTCAATAAATTCTATCATTTATGAGTATTGATAGGGATATAACCTTATTATATTTGGAAAGGTTTCACATGGGAATAATAATGGAAGGAACATCACTAATACATTAACAATTTATTACACAAGTCAATATTTTGAAAATGAAAATATATTATCAAAGATATGATATGGGATTTTTATTGAATGTGGAAGCTATAAAAAAACAAAAATCCTTGGAGTTCAACATTAATTAATAAGGTGTTCTGAGATTTTGTTGATGACAATGCATACCATCAAACCCATAGTTAAATAAGGAGCTATTATATGATGCACATATATCAACCATCTCCATCCACTCAAGAAGCACAAATATGTATTGAGATTTCCATTAAAACTATTTTTTGTAAAATATGAAGATTGTTGTCATAAAATATACATCAAGATATCTTGTATTCCTTCATGTGAAAGAGGAGTAAAAAAATACAAGGGGATAATGTAACCATTACCCATACCTACATGGAAATGGGAAAACATCACCATAAAATATTTCATTGTTCTCTAGAAGTCATAAAATTGGAAAAATGATATATGGTTTCTGGTTTACCATATTACAAAAACTTCTAACTTCCTTACAATTTGATAGTTTTTTTCACTGGATAAAAATGTATAGATTAACATTTGAGTATAAGTGAGGTTTCATGTAACCACACTATATATTATATCCGATTTAGATCAAAATGCACCTATAAGTCTAGGATGTGTCAGTATGATTCTATGAATACTATGTTGAACTTGAGAATGAATTTTCACCATCAAAATAGTAGACAATATGAGTGGAATATCTATTCACTCATGTAAATATTTAAGGCATGATCGATTGACTTTAATGGAGGATGGGTTTAGAATAGTATTTTATTTGAATTTTTCCATCATGATGTCTTGGATGATAGCCTTAAACAATGTTTATGATGCAATGTTTTAAGTTGTTCCCCCATTTCCCATGTTTCCTTTATGATATGATTCCTTTTTATTTCTATTCTTTTTTTCCCATTGATATGAATACTATCTAAAATTTATGACCTTTTCCATGTTTATTCCCTCTTTTTGGATTTATAGCTCACCCCTTTCTTATGTATGTCCATATGTTATCCCGTGTAGTTTTAAAATCCATTGAATTTTAGTAGGTGGTTTCTGATGTTTTTAATATTGTTGTTGAATCAAATGTTCATGATGTTATTTCATGTACTTAGTTCCCAAATACATTAAAATTAATGATATTCTGGGTTTTATTAAGTGTCATATTATTTAATTGATCATTTATTTATTATGTAATAAAGATAAGGTTTGTTAATGTTTAACATAAAAAAAACTTATAAAATATAAAAATTCAAACATCATTTCAAAACTACATTTCTTTTAATATATACATAGGAACAAATACAAAATAATTCAAATAAAATAATGGTTATGACAGAGGGAAACTCCCATCATGTCATAAATTTTAGAACTATTAATTCTTTTCAAATTTCTTAGAAAATGAATCTATGGTCACCCATTTGGAAAAAATTATGATATTTAATTTTCAAAAACTTTTAGAAGAAGGTAAAATACCATGTGATATAGATTTAAAAAATCTTATATTCTTTAAAGGTGAATTAATGAAATCATTTTAAAAGAAAAGTGTATAGAAGGGAATGATTCATTTTCTAAAATATAAAACATGATAAGAAACACTTACAAATTACATTATTGATGTTTTGTTAATAAAAAATGGTGAAAATGGAAATTAAACAGGTAAAGATATCAATATATAGATAGTAATAATAGATATGTGGTCCCTTAATGTAATATATTTGATTTTCCACCAAAATACCTTGAACATAAATAATCATAGAATAAAAATATATTGTTATATACATTCTTTTTTAACTTTGGTAACTATTCAATCGTAATACATATGAAATAAAAATATCAATTGAAGTATAAAATATAATTAACTTAAATGGATTCTTGATATTATAGTTCAATTAAAATTTTATGATTTTTATAAAAAAATTTATTTATATTATAAATGACTTTCCCAATGAAACAGAGTTTGAGATGAATAACTGTTACAATGTTAATATCATTGAATTGAGAAATAATAAAAAGACTGACTTTAATTAGAAACATTAAATCCACCCAAAAAATATGAAATAAAAAATCAATCTACAAAATTAAATTTCATTTATAATATTAGTATATAAAAATCAATTAATACACCATATAATCCCAATGAAATGAAATTTTGTTATAATATTCTATTACACATGTTTATTATAATGAAAAAACACAATAGTTCAAATAATTTTAATGGAAACATAAAATATGATTAAATATAAAAAATTCATGAAATAACATGTAATATGGTTTTATTTATAGGAAAAAATAATAATTTTAGTAAATAATATCAAAAATATGCCTCAAATAAAGTAGATTGAGATGTTATATCTTACCTCGAGTCCATATATTTTTAGTATTCCCTTTATATCCTATAAAATATAATCATATCATGTATATTATTTATTAATAAAACTATATAGTTTTAATTCATTTTAATTTGATAATTTATTTCATATATTTGAATTAAAATAGTAAATACATTGTATGTTAAGTGCGCATTTTCTACTTTGAGGATATTTTGTCCAAATTTTTAAAATCAATTTTTTTATCAACCACGGACCATGGGTAACTATTGAATATTATATATAATAATATTAATGAAATCATAATAATTTTATATATAAATTATATTTTTAATACAATCCACAAAATGTGGTTATGAAACATTATCTAGGTGGAAATCATTAAGATGGTAGGGCAAGCGTACACATGAGTAACCATTCTATTTTTCAACGATCATTATTGAAAGAAGTTATGTGTTATTATTTTTTCCATACTCTTAATTATGTAATACATATAACATTATTTCTTTTAATACACTTATAAATTTCATCCATGTGACATGGTGATGAATAACTAATCACATCATGTCGTAGAGGTGGTAGGTCACGCGTATAAATGAATAATGTCAGGATTTTTCAGAAGATTAAAAACTAAAAATTATATGATATATTATATTCTAAAAATAAAAAATGTTCCATTAATATATATATATATATATATATTTAATCCCTCATTATAACAATCCATGATAGATGGTGAAGGAAAATGAATTATATCGGTCCACGAGGCTATAGTCTTCCATACGAAAAAATGACGAATTCCATTACCATTTAATAGAGTTTGGATATGGATATAAGTTATGAATCTAATTTAATAAAATCATATAAAATGGTATATATTAATTATTATATCTCATCATGGATTGAATATATCTTAAGGAGTTAGAGAAATTAATTAAATTAAAATGATCGTTTGGGAAAACTACATTTTCATCAGAAAATGTAATTTAATTTACAACTTAATACATAAATGGATGTTATTATTTCCAAGATGTATGTAATAATGTGGTAACGGATGTTAGTAAGGAATTTTTATCATTATTGGATGAATGAAATTTTTTTATGTTGCGAGTAAATGAGACAAAGTGGGTCCCTTTCAAAAGGTAGCGGTGAGATTCTATAACAACATAAAAAAATAATTAATTAATAAAAAAAAATTATTTCCAAATTATAAAAATTGATATTATTAGAAGATAAGATGAGTATAAATCACAAAAATCACATAAAATATAAATTTTATGAGTTTCTATCTTATTTATTAACATATAATTTTTATCACTTCATTAACACTATTGTCAATTATGATGATATAAAATTATTTACTATTTAAGGGTAAATATAGTTATTATTAATTGATAAAAGAAAGAGAAAAGTAACATGGTTTATAATTTAAAAAATAACAATCTCTTGGTTGATGGTCATATTTTTATAAAATTTATATCTTTTAATTAAATATTATTTATTATAATATATTTTAATGCCAGTTCTCAAATTATTCATTTACTTTAAATTTAATAACAAAAAGATAAAAATTAATTATAATATAATACATTAAAAATAACCATCTTATAATATTTATCCATATTAATTTGTATTAAATTTATTATTTATTATTATATTTTGTTAATATTTTGAGTATGAATTAATTTATTTCTATTAATTGAAAAAATACCAGGTCAGTGTTGTGTAGGATTTTAAGTTTAATACATCATAAATAAATATTATAAATAAATTACAATGGTAAAAGTAAATAAATATTATTTCAAATGATATTTCTAACTGAACATATCCTTTTTGTATCCTTGAATTAGAAATATTATAGTTATTAAAAGGAAGAGTGTGACATTTGAGGCTTTATATTTATATAAATATACTAAATTTCAAAATCATTTCATAATTGATAAAATGATATATTTTCCTTTTTGGATGATTATTTATGTGATATAATCATACAATAAACTAAATACATGTGTTTGTATCATTTTAGAGTCATTATCATTTTATTTTATCTTTAATTACTCAATTTACACTTTATCATGGTTAAACAATTCTTACGTTACTATTCATATATGAAAAAAATAAAACAGATCTAATTAAGAAACATGATTCCCAATAATAATTTTATTTTCATGATCTACTACCTAAAAGTTGTATAACATAACATAATATTAAATGATATAAACATGATGAAAAATAATATTTTGAAAAAACTACTATTTAAATATAAATTTTTTATACCACATTAATGTATAAAATAAATTTAAAAAAAATAATTGGAATGTTTAAAAAAATTAAATTTCAAAAGTATTCAAAAAAATATTTTTACAATATAAATAATTTAATAAATAATATAGTCTTCAATAAAAATCTATATTTTTCACTATTCGTGGGAAGATCATGAATATTAGAAAATATAAAAATAACACCACATTGTAATTTAGATATGATTATTTAAATAATTTAAACATTTTTATCAAATAAAAATTCTAAACATTTATGAATAGAAGAAGTATAATAAATATAAAATTATTATTTAATTATAATTTATAATTTTTTTTGAGTGTGTCCATTATATATATTTAATAATATTCACAATTATAGTCATACCATCCAATTGAACAACTATGTTATAATAGTCATATTAAAATAATAATATTTAATTGTTTTTTAAGATTTGTGTTTCTTATTGTACATGATATCAAATAAAATGTATATCTATTATCATACAGGGATGTTATAGATCCAAAAAATATGATTTTACCTATACGTAACTTTTATATTTAAAAATAGAGGATTCATATTAATTTATTTTTCCACATAAAGTGTTGAGAAAAAATACTTAGTAGGGAGCCAGTAATAATTTCCCTAAACAATTATGAAAATTGGATTATTCAAAACCATGTATTCTTATTTATATTGGTATGAAGTATAATTGTTTTAAAAAATAGAAAACATTATGTAGTAGTATACAAACCGAGAGAAAATTTAATGATCAATACTATAAATATATGGTATCTCTATATAACTGGATGTTTTATACCAACACTACCATCTATGAGTATAAAATTTGTATCTGAGATGATTATCACAACAGAAACTTATGGGATGTGGTGATATAATTGGTAAATAGATCAAATATACACACAAATGTACCCACACAAATGATAGGATGTGATAAATTAAGTTAGGATCTTATAAAAAATCATAGGAAAATAAATTAGGCCATTCTAGTTTGGAAATTATTATATAATAGACTAGGGAATCAGGGTATGGGAATAATTGGTCATGTATATATTTAAGCTCACCTAGAATAGATTTTTAAAAAGGAAAATGTGGATAATTAGTTTCAACAATTTCAATTCCGTTATCATTTTCACTAATATAATGCTCATATTGAAATAGTCGATAAAAACTATATATAATACCATTATATTTCATGTGGACAATGTCAACTCATAAAAATTATATATATATATATATATATATAGATATATAAATGACTTATAAAATATTAAATACTATATCAAATAGAATACTCAATAAAAAAATCAACCTAGTCTATGTAAAAATTAATATTATTACTATAGTAAACTGTATATATTGTCCATACAACATAATAATTATACCATGCATCATGATTTGTGTAAAACACTTATATCCTTATTGACATTATAAGAAATTATTTTCACCCTTAGGATATAAAATGTGATGAAATATGCATCTTATCAACATATAAATAACTTAAAATACTCAACTAATAAAAACATTATTACAATAAATACATAGATCATCAATCCTAAATTATTTCATAAATATTTTAACAAGAAAATAGTCATTTAAATCATTAATCTTAATCCATGTGATACCAATATTGATCACATGAGTCATTAAAAACCCATATCTCTTCATCCATAATAATTTGAAACTACATTTATTTAACATAAACTCATTAGTCGACCTTGGAAATTAATAATATTTAAATAAAATCCCATAGAATGATTTTATAAACAATATTTGTAAATTAGGAAATCACATTCATATCATTAATATATATGGATGAATTTTCATGTTCACGCATTGATAAACCATCATGATTACACTTGGAGTAAATATCATAGTTATATTTGAAAAACCATCATGATTTTACATTTAATAACCCTCATGATCAAATTGCAAACATAAATCTTACACAATGCATTTTAGGTCTATCATTGACCCACATATGCATGGTTTATAATTCAATATACATTAATAATAATAAAAATTGAAGGAAAATAGCATGAATAAATTATAAAAATCTTTATTTTTATTATAATACCCATATTAATAACCACTGTTCCTTTCTTTACATGATTAACCCTTGTAAAAGAATTCTATTCAAGGAAAATTTCTTTAAAAACAAAAAATATCCATCCATAGAAATAATAAAGATGTAATTATTTCTAAATAACACTATGTGATCACATTTAGTATTAAGGGATGTTGAATTTTATGAATAGATATACAATTAAAAGAAACATAAACACATTCTTGATGGAAATACCATTTTTGTAACGACATGGATAGTTCTAAATATAATTCCCCTTGAGATTTAATTAAAATTTATTATTATGTAATATGGTTATAGAAAATAGAAGAACATATTTAGATTTATTTTATCCTATTTGATTAAAGGAAACTTATGAATCATTAACATTGACAATATAACTGTTCTATAGGGATCATTTTAATAGAATAAATATATGGTTTTAACCAACCCAATTGACATTGAAAAAAGAAGTGAAAAACTCATTCAGAAAGATAATACCCTATAAAGCCCATATTTTGGTGATTCCAAGGGGTATAACATCACTAGGCTTCGCACATGACTAACCCTGGGATGAGCTCTAAAAACTTTAGAATGTGAAAAATCATTTATGGGAGAAGTTCAATCAAAGTGAGATCGCAACTGAAACCATGTATGCCTAACCTCCCAACGAAATTATCATTATCACACAAATTACACTTAGAGAGTTTGTGGGTGTATTACATTTTTTTACAGGTTGGATCTAAAGCCTTATTTATTTTTAAATCAATGCATAAACCACTTTTAACTGGGTAGCGGGAGACCCATTACATAGCCGAAAGGCCCAGTGGGCATTTATCCAATTACATGGCCCATAGGTCCAAATTTTTGGACTGAGGCCCATTCTCTGACTAGTACTGCTATAGTACCCACCTGCTACTATACCTCAAAGTAGCCGATATGGCTAGAGTTTCCTTGCCACTGCTATAGTGACACGCAACCACTATAGTTCTCGCTGTTGCAACAGTGCTACCGCTGCTACGGTATACCGTTTTACTTGTTCCCAATGTGTTTTGAACTACCATTTTCATGTTGGATTACGAGGTTAGGACCACTAAGCCAAACCCAAACTACTGTGGGTGTATAAAATGTATATATATGTTAACAACCAATAAATATGAGTATGTAAATTAATTTTTATCTAAAATTGGATATATTTTCATTCTATTATTGTTATTTTATAATTTAATTTAATTTTGGTTCAAAAAAATTAAAATAATATTTTTAGGTAATATTATAATTATTTTCCAAAATTATTTTTTACAAATTTATTGATTTTTGATAGAAAAAAGATTTCATTAAAATATATTTATTATTTAGTTTTAATTTATTATAAATGATAATATAAATTGATGAAGTAAAATATTATTTTTATAAGGGTTCAAAAACTGTTATTGTCAAAAAAGAAAATAGTCTTTAATATATATCGATTATATATAAAAAAATTCAAATATTATGAAAATTATTTAGATAAAATTAATATTAATTTTGTAATCAAAACAACAAAATTATCCAACAATGATTTTTTCATAATTTTCTATGATAGTCAAATTTTCACGTAAAAAATAAATACCATATACATATACTTATTTTATTATGACATCGTAATGACCCAAAAGTAATGTAATAAATAAATGTAAAGGAATCCATGAAAATTTTTTTTTTTATGTTTCAAATAATTTTATTTTATGTTTATTTGAATGATTTTATAAAGCCATTATAAATCTTCCAAGACCATTAATATAATTTATGGTTTGAAAATCATTTCATTAAGAGTATGACTCACACACACCTAAACAAGAAAATTATTATTTTTAGGTTAGTACCATGAAATTAATTAATAATTAAAACCAATTTCATTTTTTAGAATCTAGTGTAAAATATAGAAGAATATTGGGGGTTTTTGGTTTTTTATTATATAGATTCCAAATCCTATGTTTGAGAAATAATAAAAAAATATAACAACTCATTTCCTATATAATTCCATGAAATATCATATTTCTGTTCACTATAAATCATTGGAGAATGTGATTACTCCTCCCTCTCTTCTCTTTATTCCTACCATGGAACCCTCAATCTCTCATGAAGAAACTCCCATGAATTTGGAGTAACACATTCATGTAATGGACCCTCACCTTCTCTTCATTTTTCAAGATTTATTGTTATATTATTCCTTTTATTTCAATATACATGTGTTCTTATATGTATTTACATGTCACTATTAGTTTATATTAAATATAAATATAATTATATACCCATTTCTCTATTATAAACCAATTTTACGAATGTTTATGTGATTCCATTATACTGCTAAAATGTTACTATAATTTTTCATGCCAAAACCATTATACAGTGAATATGCATCAAATTCCTATAAATTATGTTCACAATTTCATCATTATACTTATTTAATTGAAAATAATATTTATTTATTCCAGTTTTATTGATCATGGAATTGAATATGACGATTAATGAATTCATAATTTATGATCTATGTGGTATACCTAAACATTAGAATGAAATTAACGTGAGTAGTCCAATACATTGGGTAATGATTATTCCCATGGGATTTCATTTTGGAAATTAAGTGAACCTTATTAATTTATTTTACTTTTTTTCATGATGTTTTATTGATAGTTATCCTTGACCCATGTTTACAATGTAGTGTTTTATGTTGTTCCCACATTTACCTTGCTTTCATCATGTTTTCTAGTTATATTATGCCTTTTTTCATATTATTATTAATCACCATTTATATGCCTATTTTCCATCATGTATTACCTTATGCCGTGATTATTCCCTTACTGTTATTTATATCTTTCCCCATATTTATGTATGTCCCTAGGTTATCCCGTGTAGTTTTAAAATCCATATAATTTTAGATGGATGTTAAATTTTTTTTCAATAATGTTGTTGAATACCATGTTAAATATATTATTATATATACCTAATTCTAAAATAAACTAGACTTCTCGATATTCTAGGTTTTTATAATTGTAATATTATGTAAAAAACATATAATAATATCTAATAAATAGAATTTTTTTTAATTGGTATCAATGGAAATGTTTAGTTATTTTTATGATTTATATTAAAAAACTCTAGTGAATGATTGAGGGATTACATTATTTATATGAAAAAATACCTAAATTATATTAATTATAGATTAAGTGTTTTTTTATGAAAATTAATTCCTATTTGGATAATAGATGTAGATGTGGATCTGGAATATATATTTCCTATGGTAACATCTTCAACAGGGTGTGTCAGGCCTAAATCATCATAACCAGGTATATTACAACAAGCCTTATTATGAACTAGGTATTACACCCTAATGGTATATGCATAGGAAAATTCATAAGATCATTATGAACCATTATTATGGAAACCAAAATACACATAATATTGTATATCAGATAATAGAACATGGATAACATTGATAGAAGAATATTAATTCATAAGTTAACGAAATAAATGTATATTATATGTTATCTATCTAATATCATTAAATTCCAATATATATGTTTAATAGTTTAAAATTAATCATCCCTAATTTTCCTTTTATTCTATAAAATGGTCAATAATAATAGAATTCATTTAAACAATAAATGCTATTGGATATCTAATGATTTCCTCAATGAGATGCCTATCCATATTGGAGCAGGAATCAAATATTTTTTTAATGATACCCTCTCATCTAAATTAGGATACAAATAGAATCCTATATAATGATTAGTGACCAAATCCCCCAAAGAATGATCAAGATATAATTGAGAGCTAAATTTGATAAAGGACTACAACTTTTTAAAGATCATTTGATACCTTAATCACAAAATAATGGATCAACTCGATTGAGAAGATCCTCTATGTACTTCAATGTTTGGATATGGGAATGTTATAATGGATATTTATCATGTGGTCTTAGACCCTGATTAGTGGTATAAATTGATCAAAAATATGAAGCCTGGTTAAGATAATGATATTATGAGGTGGAAGGAATTCAGAATTTTTTTTTGATAAATATTTTTGTTGCACTCCCCATATTAAATTGGAAATGGATTTATTTTCCCTAAAGAAACAATATAAAGAATATGTTAGGCCCTTTGTGGAAAACATCACATGACATGCATGATATACATTTATATTTCTAGTTGACCCAAAATAAAAGTTTCACAAATTCTTTGGGGGAATAAAACATCATCTAAAAAATTTGCAGGTGATCTAAAACATTGATTGCAATGTGGAAATAGTATGATGTTCCGTCAAAGTAAAAACGGAGATTAAAAAATCTCAAAGGTATAATATAGATCATAAGTTTATAGATGAGTTTAATTATTGATGTCTAATGGAGAAATAAAATGGTTTCAATAAATTTCAACATCCCACTTGTCAACGGTGCGTAAAGAACCCCCCATGAAATTACCTAAGGGAAAAGAGGTGATTATTTATGTGTGGGATAAAAGAACACCTACATAATGATTTATAATAGGAGAAGAAAACTATTGTGAATGAGGAAAATAATTATCTATCCAACTATCAACGTATTGTTAATAACTACAATTTAAACAAACCAAAGAACTTGGAAGACAAATTTACAAAGACAAGGGTTTTCGTAGACAACCAACAACATGAAAGGAAGCACGAGTGATATTTTTTCCATCTCAACCACTTAATAGGCTTCTAGAAACAATGTGGTGATATGTATTATAGTTATTCAATAACATAGAAAATTTAATTTTGGATTCTATATTTACGCATTCATTAATATCATGAATTTTTATTAGAACTATCCAAATATCACCGCAAGAAATGGAAATAGAGTTATCGATGAAAATTATAAATGGGTAAATTATTGCCTCAGAAGTATATAAATCACCCCAAATATAATTTTTGAGTTAAGAATTTTTTTAGAACCTTTTCATACTCTATTTGGTGTAATTAGATTCAATTTTCGGCATGGATTAGATTTCCCTATATATATCCAACATAAATTTTTACAATAAGGAAATATCTCTCCATATCATGAATAAACCACTAATTCTATAAAAGTGAAAGCTGGAAAATTATTATTTAGAATCAACATCTACAAAATGGATTATATTTCAGTATGATAAATTTTATATAGATAAAATACAATGTCAAATAAATTACCATCATCAAAGACATGAATAATGTGAGGGTAAACACTAATGTGTTTCTCGAGAAATTTTCTAGTCTTCCACCTAGTCGTGATGCTGAATTTTCAATCTAGTTTATACATGTGGTATTATCGTTATCCAATAATATGTATTTAATGGTTATTATTGAAGATGACGAGATAAGGAAACAAACTAATGGAGAATCTTGATAAAGAGTTCATATGCCCAAGTGTTTCACCAAGGGGTGTAGCAGTCCTTCTAGTCAAAAATAAGGATGGGTTGATACACCTATTAATTGATTGTTGTGAGCTCAAAAAGATCAAAATAATGAAAAATTTTCCTCTTCCATAGATTTATGAAATTATCTATTAGAAACATGGTGAACAATACATATTAAATATGGATCTATGTGTTGGATATTATCAGATTTTGGTGAAGATGGCAGATATCCCCCAGACTACTTTTCATAAAAGGTACGAGCATGATGTGTTCATAGTAATTACATTAAAACTCACTAATAATCCAAAAATATTCATGGAATATATAAAGGGATTCTTTAAAGATTATGTTATACAATTTGTGGATGTATTTATATATGATATTATAATATTATCTAAAACTAAGGAATAGAAAGGGGAGAATATGAGCACTATTCTTAAGACCTTGAAAATGGAGAAGTTTTAGGGAATGGTCATTAAATCTGCATTTTGGTTGAAATAAATCTCATTATTAAGAAATATTAGCATAAGAAATGGGATATTTATGGATCCTCGAATGATATATGATATTGAATGATGGATGAGGCCAACATTTGTTATTGATATCTGTATTTTTATTGTATCAGATGGAGACTATTGTTAATTTGTGAGAAATGTCTACTAATTATCAAATATTATAACCAGGATAACTCATTAAGAAGTATTGTTTTCTTGGAATGATGAATGTGAAGAGAGCTTAAAATAGTTGAAAAGGAGGCTTATAGTATCCCATGTTCTCACAAAACCCACAAGTGGTAAAATATTCGTGGTATTTAGTATTGCTTCAATGAATGGATTGTGTTATGTGTTAATCCAAATTAATAATTTCAAATCCTATACTTTAAGGAAGGTTAAATTACAAAAATATAACTACCCAATTAATGATCTAAAGTTTGTTGTTGTGATATTCACCATGAAAATATGAATGAAGTATCTCTTTGGGAGATGTGTGGAATGTATAACGATAAGAAAATATTCAACTATATACTAACACAAAAAGAACTTAATATACACCAATTAAATTTTTTAGTGTTGATTAAGGAATATATATTCTTAATTTACATCTATAATGGTAAAATGAATAATGTAGAAAAAGATCTAAGTAGAAATGAACCAGAAATTCAATTATTGCTGAGAATTGAGATGAATAAGAACTTCTAATATTTGGGATGGATGGACAGAGTATTTATATTGGAAGTAACATCATTAATCTCTTAACAAATGATTCCTCAAATGTATCTTATTGAGAGTTTAAAAGATTAATAAAGAGATTATGTGGAAATTTAGTAGAAATTAGAATCTAAAAGGAATGGGAAATCATTTGAGTACAACATTAATGAATAAGGAGTTTTCAGATTTGGGTCAAGATTATGTGTACCATCAAATCTTGAGTTAAGGAAGGAGCTATTATATGATTCACATATCTCAACTATTCCCATCAACCCATGATGAAATAATAAGTGTAAATATCTATATGAAAAATGTATGTGGGATAATACAAATAAGGATATCGTGGAATATACACAAATATGTATGCTATTTTAGAAATTGAAAGTGGAAAGGAAAAAATATAAGGGTATCATGAAACCATTACCCATGCCTACATTAAAATTGTAATAAAATACCATGGACTTTTTCATTAGTCTCCTAAAGGCATAAAGAGAGAATGATTCTATATGGGATGTGGTGGATTGTAATGCCCTTACACCAGTTTCTGAGAGTCGGTGAATTATTAAATGACATTGGCATGATAAAAGGATGTCATGTCTCAAAATACCAATCAGATTAGTAGCCTTGGAAATAATAGATACATTAATATGGTTTACATTACATAATAAAATGGAAAACTACAACAACATTGTTTCCATAGACAACACTGAGATCCCATAGACTATTTATGAAGTCATAAAACATGCGGATGACAAAACAATATATTCATAGAACCAATTTAATTAATTATTACAAAATTATTAAATATTTATGAAGTCATAAAACATGCTGATGACAAAAAAAAATGTATTCTAACTATTCACTAATAAATAAAATAGTTTAGTAAATTATAATTTTTTCCATAACCTAATTTTGACGTACTTATTTCAAATATAATTTTTATTGCTTCAAATAATTGTATAGATAATTGATTTTTTTTAAATAAAACACTTTATTTATTGAAAATTAGTTGTTATCATGATATAGTTAACCTTATATATCAAATAAAAATTTATTAGGATATAATAAAATTATACTAATATTTTTAATTAAATAAATATTGTTCAAATAAGATATTTAGCTAAAATAAAAATTATATATAATATATGAGATTATAATAAATGATTATATAATTTTTCATTATATATATATATATATCTAAATCCAATCATAAAATTATCGTAATTTTCAGTAATAAATTATTAAAACAATTATACAAGTAATTGTATTATAAAAAAACCATTTTCTTTTTGAAAAAGAAAAACAATTAACATACCATTATATATACCAATAACCCCTTATTCCTCCATCAGAATCTCTTTGGGTAATATTTAAAATGTTGGTAGTTTCATGGGTTGGCATTGCTACCATAGACCTAGTGGTGATCTCCATTAACATTGACTTCTTCCCTAGTCAATTTTTTATGAGCATCAATTGATGAAGGTCTACATGGGATTAGTCACGGGAGAACCCCAATGACACTAACACCCTAGTGAGTTCTTATGAATTTACTTAAAATGGAATTACTATAATATTTGAGTACATCATTTTTTTCTGAATATGAATATTAATTTTTCCTTACCTTTTATAAAAAAATAAATCTAAATATAATATTATTTTAATGTTTGATTGTTCCCAATGGTCATATTGAAAAGTGGATCTTCCAGTGGGACCATGCGTGTTACCCTTACACATGTTTTGTAGTTGGGGTGTGGCTTAGTGATAAGCCCTTGTAATCCTATATGAACAATAGGGGATCCCAACTCATTGATCGTAGGTCACTATAGCAGTATTGTAGCATACTACAGCAGCGACAATACTATAGTATACAACATGCACTATAGTGGTGATCGGACATTGTAGCGGCGACAAGGAACTATAGCTCTGGTGGGTACTATGTGACACTATTGCAGGAGGGGTATTATAGCTATACTATTCAATGAATGGGCATTGGGCATAATATTTGGGAATATGGGCCTTGTGATGGGCTAAATTCCCACTAGTCACTCATGTTATGTGATGGGTGTTACTCTACGAAGTTGAAATATTTCATTGCATTGGTTTAATAATTATTGAGGCTTCAACCACATTATTTTTAAAAAAAGAATAATTCTACAAAATATTAGTCAAATCTATTCTAGAAAAAAATTCACATAAAAAGTCTAAATCATACATTCTTCCCCATTAATATTTTTAAAAAAAAATAAACGCATATTCTACGATGATAATAGATCTGGGTACATCTATCTCATTGTTTTATTATGATTCCCATGTATTCTAATTATATTTATTATTTTTCCCCAACACATTGAAAATGTTATATGCCTAGTTATTTATTACTATTTATCTATAGTCCAGGATCATCATCACCCACTCCATATTAGATAATTCATTTTCCAGTGCTACTAACAATAGATTTAGAACATGTGAGGTATTGGTTATGTATATTCTCATGAGTGAAACATGTTACACATCCTGAAATTGAGCCATATTGGGTGAACATTTTATCTGATAGGCCACTAAAATAATTAGATGAAAAATATAAAAGGGGATAATTTATATATTTATAAGGTTTCCATTGATTCAAAAAATAATGAATCTCATCCATAGTGATATTGGAAGGAAAGTACTGTCTCAAACAACTAAAATATAATTCCATACAATAGTTTTTATCATTGATATACTACCAAATATATGAATCTTTTTTATAAAATTGGATGGACTGAACCTTTTCAATAATATCTTGAATAATATTAGGACAATGTATCTTTTTTTCCTAACTCTATCCCAATATGTAGGAGTAAAAAATTTCTTCCAATATATAGCTTCTTACATATCCATTTGAATATAATAGTGAAGCTAATATTGTTTGAGAACATAACTAAAGAGAGATTTTGATCACATATAAATTTAAATTGATTTCAATAGGCCCTCAACATGTTTATGAGTTTCTAAATTGTCCTACTAGACATGACACTAGTCTAGGGGTGATAAGGTTTTATAAAATTTAATTTAGTATCCCAAGCATGTTGAAGACTTATATTTAATTTATATGTTAACCTAAAATCAATATAATAAATAATTGAATGTTGTACAACAATCAGCCTCACTATATATTTTATTTATATCATATAAATCTGTTCAAAATATAAATATTCCTAAATAGAAAGGTACTGGGTAGTCTTGCCGAGTTGAACCACCACAACCTATATCGTGTTGTTTCTTTTGGACATATTCATGAGACTAGTGACTACTTTTGAAACACCAAAATATTTTATGAGAAATTACCTTTTTAATTTCTTTGATATATTGTGATGTACACTACACCAAGATTAGCTTGAGCTATACAAAACACTGTATTTTCTTGTAGTATATGAAAACATTATACATGGCTTGTGTTACACACCAGAGCGACCTTCCTCGATAGCTTGTGTGGTACGCAATACCGAGTTTCACTAAATAATGATATATTATAATATTATTATGAACTAGCCATTATGAATTGTATGAACCAAATTTTGAATTTTATAACATTATAATTCATCATACACATTTTCGAGAACATTTTAAGAGAACAAAATTTGTTTTTCGGACACAAAAAATATTATTCAAAAAATGCTGTTTTTTCGCCTTTAGATGTAGCGCACATTTTAAATCTAATTTTTGACAATTTTTATGTTAAATATGAAAAATTAAACTTCTTCTATTGAATGAAGATATAAAAATTTACATTGGATAAATTTTTTACATTATTCGGATAACCATCACATTTTGACGAATAGTAATAATACTCTAAATTTTAATTAAAAACAACTTATTTCATCAAGATAATTATATGGTTAAATTATAATATTGATTGGTTTTAAAGTATAAATAGAATATATTTTTACCATTTAATATAATTTATGTCATTAGCATTATATTTACATTGAATTCATAGGTAAAAACATTTCAATCTTTTGTAGTATTTTTCCTTTTATAACCTGTTTTCTCAATAGTGGGATTAATTTTAAATTAAATACTACAACATCTGTGTTTTAAATTTATAAACAATGGATTCCATATTAGAAATAAATTGTTCCAAATTAGTTTAATAGGCTATTTTTTATTTTTAAGCATTATGAATAGTAACTATGTTAATCATTATATACTAAAGTTGAAGGTAAATTGGGTAATTAAGTGTAAAAATAATACTATAAAATTATCAGAACACTTGTATTAATATAATTGGATGATTATATTTAGTCCAAAAATATACTTGGGTCGAAATCGTATCTTTTGGATCCAACATGGATGTGATTAAGACATTTAATTTATTTTATTTAAAGAATGTAAAATATGTCTCACTCAAACATTAATAATTAAAGTATATTTAATATAAGATTATACATAATATATATTACAATTATAAGTACTCATTTTAAAGATAAATTTTTTTTCTTCATCATGGTAATTTATTTGTGATTTTTAAGAAATAAATAAATTCTTTAATAACTTATACATTAATGATGCAAAAATTATGTATTTCGTGAAAAATCAATAATCTGCTTTTTATTAAAATAATAATACCCATCAAAAAGACCAGAAACTTGACCAAACCTTACTGGTCGAGTATATATATACCCTAATCATCCAAGGGTTGAATTGGTGACCATTTTAAGCCTTATAAAATGAATTATGACACATCTATTATTTTATTTAAAATAATGTCAAAGTTGTCGCCTTTATACTTTAATAAATACAACAATTTAAATGTTGTGATTTTAAGATTATAAATTCATGTAAAAGTTTTATTATGGACGATATTAGATTTATAAACATCATTGTATTTTAATTTTCATTTTTATGCAACAAATAAGTATATTAAATAATTATACAAAAATGTTGTAGTAATTATTTTATTAAAAGAAAAATCAAATAAATTGTTTTAAAAATATTAAAATAAATAATATATGAACAAAATAATGTGCACTGTGAATTTTTTAGATGAATATGAACTGTTCGAAATCTATAAAATATTTTGGATCGAATATATCTTCTTTTTATATTTTATTAAAATACAATTAACTAAATAGTATCAAAATTGACACTGTTGATATTTTATAAAACTATCATATTATTAAATTTATGAAAAATCACAAAAATATACAAAAATTACAAATTTAAAATTATATGGTCTAAAATGTAATAATTTATCTATTTATAGAAAATTCAAAACACATAATTAAGTATTTATAACAATTTAATAATTATAATATTATAACATCAAATAAAATTAAATAGATTAAATAAGGATAAATCAAAATGATAAGGTTTTAAATAACATCAAAACATATATAAATTTGATTGGATGATGAGATTACAAACTTATATTACCTCATATATTAATTTTAGTCACTTTGTACGATTTTATGTGGGGTTTGAAATTATAATAAATTAATATTTTGGGGGATTCCAAAAGTGCCTCTTCCATCTCTTATAAAGGGGAAATTCTTCCCACTAACCTCCACTACATTTTGAGACTTCTAGATCGTCAAACCCATGTCCATTTCTCTTCTCCACTTGTATATAAATATTCTATTGGTCTTGTTTTTCCTCAAAGGCCTACTTTAGTGCCCTAAGAGGTGGTTTAGAAGAGACACGTCGAAGAAGAGTTAATATCCTTTACCGATTTTTTCAAATTTATTTCTTTTTCTACATATTATTAAATATTTGCTTCATTACAAAGTTATAACATTTGTATCACTCATATACTGATATGTTATTATACATTTGAAACAAACCTATTTCATCATCTATCCATCATAAGGAAAATGAAATCACAGAGTGTGCGTACGTATGACTTACCATCTCCACGTCGTGGTGTGATTTGTTTTTCCACCACCACCATACTTGGATGTGTATAATGGTGGATATAATAACTATATATTATTATTATAAAATCATAATGATTCGGAGATATTATATCATCCACTTCAATTCCATTCAATAACTATGGGAATGATATTATCGCTCGTGTGTACGTATAGATTACCGTCTCCATGACGCGATGAGATTAATTCTCCATGTTATCCATTAAAGAATGATTTTAAAGTATATATAATAAATAATCATTAAATATATTACATAATAATGATATTTTATTTATGTAGATGTTATTTACTTACTTTAATTCAATTTAATAAAAAAACGAAAAAAATGTTCATGCGTACGTATGACCTACCGTCTCTATGAATGGTGTATTTCATTCCTTTTATTGATAATATATATATATATATTATGATTTTATTATATATAAATACTTTTTTACATTTTTGAAGTAATTAATATTGATCTATGTAATCATATGAATAATTACAAGTCAAAATGCATACGGTAAATGAAACGAATTTACCCAAAACGCTACATTAGCATGGAATCGACAAATGAAGGTGTAAGAAAAACCTAAAAGTGAATCATATATGATATAAAAAATATTATTATGGTTATGCTATAAGTTAATAATATGTTTAAACCCAATATACATGAGTCTCTGACACATACGAATGAAATTAGACTTAAGGTAAGGGATATTTATTCCAATCTCATTCGTATCTGAGATTTTTTATTCGTAAATATTTTATAGGGTTATGTTTATCATCAATGTCCATGTTTTCTCAAAATTCATTCATAAAATTTTTACTATTATTCCATGTATGTTTAAATTCATTTTTACCCTTTTTTACCACATGGTATGGAAGGAATCTTTCTTTTGTTTACCATACGAGGTACTTTTGACTTTTCTTGCAAAAGTACATGAAGAATGATTTTTTTAACTTGTACGGCATGAAAAAAAAATTTCGGTTTCATAACGCCTAATTTACATGAAGCATACTCTTCACGATTTCATGATTATTTTCAAAAAAATAGTTTTCTTTTAAAATTGCATTGCATTTTGTGAAAAGAGAGGAATTTTGAAGAAGAAAGGATATTATCCACAACAATTCATTTCAAGTGTTTTATCAAAAATACTTTCCCTCAAAGATGATATTATTTAGTATGTTTATTATTCAAGTATAATGTATCTATTATTTATATGGTTTGATTTTTCTTTTGAGGAAATGATATCCATTTGTTTTATATGGATTTTGTTATTATGGGATGATGATAATGAAACCCATTGTATTATTTGGGTTTTGATTAATGATTTAGGTTTATTTAGTGTCACACCAAAGATTCATTTCATTATGAGATGGGTGGGACCTATATCTCCCTCCAATTCATTGGATAATGATTTATATCTCCTGAGATAGACATGGCTGGAACGACAAGTAAATATGGTTCAGTAAGAATGAGCTAAAACATCAAGTAAACCTGGTTCCATAATGAACATTGTACACTATGATGGTTTTGGCAGAAATTCCTTGGATACTATGGAAATAATATCAAGTGCTTAATGATTTTCCACAATTACATTTTTTCCCATGCTATTTTATCATGAATAATGATTCTTTATAATCTTTGTCTTATGTACTACCAAAATTTATTTCATGAGTCATGATTTTGATGTTTAAACATTATGTTCATGTTTTTAAGTTCAAATGAATACAGTTTGTTTTATTTTATCCATGCTCACCCTTACTAAGCATTGGAGATCCCCATTATTAGGGTTTCTTTTCACCGGGATTTAAAGAATAGTTTTAGTTAAGAAAACTAACAAGGGAAGATATTTATGGGATATGTTGAATATCTTTCATCATGATTAGAAGATTTTGTTCTGAGTTTCCAATGGAACTAAACTATTATGGTCCTTGGGTATCTATTTTTATTATGTATTAAGTATTCCTCAAAATTAATGTAATATCCACTTACTTCATGCTTGGGCCTCTACAGATGGTATCAGAGGAAATGATTATTTAACCATTGGAAACTAGGATGCGAAAACATTAGTGAGATCCCTAGAGATATTTCTACTATAGGTCTAGGGATGTCCCTAAGGTTTAATATAAGCATAAGTTACATTCCTTGAATTTTGTTTGTGATCATGAATAACCTAGGGTGAACTTAAGGTGTCATGTATTAATGAATGTGTGATAATTGAGACATCACTTAAGTGACATTTCATGATTATGCGGTTCCTCGTTATTTTAACTATTTCTTACACTATGGTTTCTAGTTTTAGTCAATGAAGTGAATGAGAATATATTTGGTTAACACTAATTTTATTGGACAAATTGCTGACTATGATCAACAAAATTGTGTAATTATTGGAGGTAATGTTGTAATGATTATGCCAAATCAATCATTGAGACATATGATTAACAAGGTGAACTTTATTTTTATTCTTATGTCATCGAATAAGATGAATATGGACATTTATTCATGTTCGAATGATGAGGATCATAGTGGAAGACTGATTAAGCTTTCTAAACATCATGAAGAATGGAAGAATAACCTTGAGGAATTACTCAAATGGAGGGGAAGATGTTATCTTTTTTGGGAAAAGTGGCATAGAGTGACCGACTATTATAGAGTTCAATGTCTTATCTATGGAGCACATTGGAATTACCGAACTCAATTCCCTAACATAAGAGACTACATCTAAATCGAGGATGGACCAATTCCATGCAAGTCATTGAAGATGATGGATTGAAGGGATTATGTATTAGAATTCAAGAATAATGTTGTTAAGGTACATTTATGGAATATTGAAATATCTATGAATTGGTCTATTATGGTTTTCCGTAAGAATATGATACCGGTAACCATGAAAAGTGATTAAAATATTTATGGAACTCACCTAAAGTGCTCATAATTAAGGGATAAAAATATAATAAAATGTTTGATAGTATTAATGAGCTCATGACTGATATAAGGACAAAGTGATATCGTGGTTTGATTATATAGAAATTTTGGGATTTTGGTATCTAGAAGGAGTTAACTTTTGACAGAATTCATGTTTTCAAAAATATTATATGGTAATTCATGTTTCAATATAATACATGATTAATGAAATCAAATGTTTGGAATGTGACCAACAAGATATATCTTTTGTTATATGGGGGATAAATGATGGCATTCAATGGTTGGAAGAAGACCCTTCTAGTAATCGTTTTCTTTATACTATGAGATTGGACAGAAGTATTTTCGATAATCCTAAAAGTAGGAAATAATTAAGTTAGATATCTGATAGTATTGTTTAAGGATAAAATTTTTCTCTAGAATGTTATAATATTATAGTTTTAGAAAAAAGTACAACCTTTAGGATAGGCGACAACCCATCACGTCAGACAAGGATGCAGGAATCGAACCCACAGCCGAAGTATAACTGGTATTTATCACCTACCACTAGCCTATAGAAAGTCCCATGAAAGTATAAATTATTTTTATATTATTAAGGAATATGATAGATGAAGTATAAGTCCATTTTTGGAATCATATACTGTTAATATCACCATATATGGACTTATGTTTATTTAATATCTTATGCTAACAATTTTTTCATAGAGACAAATGGAATGACCTGTCATTCAATCACATGATCTGCTAACACTCCAAGAATGAAAAATTCAACATCATTTCTTTAAATAAGAGATAAAGTGGAAATTGTTCATGGATTGACCAATGATAATTTTACACTGAAATCATGTAATTATTTATCCTTATGCAAAAAACCCTCAACTTTAGGGAAATGAGCGTGAAAACAAAAAATGTTGTCCTAGTGCCCTCATATTTAATGAATCAGATGGTTCCTTAGATCATCAAAAATTTATGATTTTGTGATTTTTGGATTTTTCATGGCCATGTTCTATACCACTATTTTTAGGAACATGATTATTATATTTCTTTCCATATCCATATTTTCACCAATATTCTCTTATGTAGAAACCCAATGTGAATTACTTTTGTTGAGAATTATGTTTCTAATGTTCATTTTTAAAATTATGTTTTAGTATTCCTTTTTACGATTCGGGTTTCTATAAAAGAATGTTTCAAGTAGTAAATGATTTATAACCCAGATGAATTTCGAGGGTGAAATTCATTTTAAGGGGGGTAGAATGTTACACCCTGAGATTTTATGAGAAATAATATTTTTAATTTATTTTATTTCTGGTGTTTTACACTACAAAAACACTAGCTTTCACTATACACAACATCATATTATCTTGTAGTATACACAAATAATATACTTGGGTTGTGTTACACGTAAGAGTGACCTTCCCCGATAGCTTGTGTGGTACGCAATACCGAGTTTCACTAAACAATGATATTATATAATATTATTATGAACTAGCCATTGTGAATAGTAGTAACCGTATTTTGAATTTTATAAGATTATAATTCATCTTACACATTTTCTAGAATATGGTATGAGAATAAAATTAATTCTTCAGATACAAGAAGTACTTTTGAAAAAATTCAGTTTTGTTTCCTTTTAATGGAACACCTATTTTAAATCTAATTTTTGACATGTTTATAAGTTAAATTTTAAAAATTAAACTTATTTATTTTAATTTGGATATAAAAATTTACGTTGGATAAATTTTTGACATTATTCTGATAACCTTCACAATTTGATGAATAGTAAAAATAAGATAAATTTTAATTAAAAACAACTTTTTTCATCAAAATAATTTATATGGATAAATTATAATATAGATTGGTTTTAAAGTTAAAATAGAATATATTTTTACCATTTAATATAATTTATGTAATTATAATTAATTTTACATTGAATTCATTGGTAAAAACATTTCATTCTTTTGTAATATTTTAACTTTTATATCATGTTTTCTCAGCATCGAGATTAATTTTGAATTAAATATTGAAAATTATGTGGTTTTAATTTTGAAAAAATGTATTCAATATTTGAAATCAGTAGGTCCAAATTATGTTAATAGGATACTTTTTATTTTTTGGCATTATGAATATTAACTACAGAGAATTTTATTTACTACAACTCAAGGTAAATCAGGTAATTAATGGTAAATATAATATTATAAAATTACCCTAACATGTGTATTAATATATTTGGATGATTATATTTCGTCCTAATATATAATTGTGTCTAAATTTTATCTTTTGGAACCATCATGGATGTGATTAAGACCGTTAATTTATTTTATTTAAATAAAGTGAAATATGTCCCACTCAAACATTAACAATTAATGTAATTTTAAAATAAGGTTATACATAATATAAATTAAATTATAAATACTCATTTAAAAGATAACATGTTTTAATTAATCATGGTTATTTATTTGTGATTTTTAAGAAATATATAATTACTTCAATAGCTTATACATTAATGATGTAGAAATTATTTATTTAGTTGCAAATCAATAATATAGATTTTATTAAAATACTAATACCCATCAAAAGGAACCGAAACATTAAAAAGCGTTATTGGTAGAGTATATATATTTCCTAATAATCCAAGGGTCAAATGGTTGACCATTTGGAGACTTATATAAGTGTTTATGACACTTATATTATATTATTTAAAATAATGTAAAAGTTGTCACCTTCATGCTTTAATAAATATATAAATTTAAATGTTGTGATTTTAAAATTATAAATTCGAGTAAAAGTATTATTATGGAAGATATTAGATTTATAAGAATCATAGTATTTAAATTTTAATTTTTATACAACAACTAATTATATTAAATAATTATACGAAAATGTTGCAGTAATTATTTTTTTAAGATAAATATCAATTAAATGGTTTTAAAAATATTAGAATAAATATTATATAAACAAATCAATGTGCTCCATGAATTTTTTAGATCTATATATCATTTTAGAAATCTATTAAATATTTTGGATCGAATATATCTTCTGTTTGGGGTTTATTAAAATTCATGTAATTGATTAGTGTCAAAATTGACACTATTGATAATTTATAAAAATATCATATTATTAAATTGTTTAAAAATCCCAAAAATATTTAAAATTTAAAAATTTAAAATTAATTGGTATAAATTGTAATAATGTATCTAAATATGGAAAACTAAAAACACAAGAGTAAGTATTTATAACAATAATTAGAATATTATTACCGCAAATAAAATTAAATAGATTAAATAAGGATAAATCAAAATGATAAGGTTTAAAATAAAATCAAAATTTGTCAAAATTAGATTTTTTGATGAGATTACAATATTATCTTACCTCATATCCGAATTTGAGTCACTTTTAATGTTTTTATGTGGGTATTGAGTTTATTATACATTAATATTTAAGAGGTTTCCAAAAGTGCCCATATCCTTTCTTATAAAAGGGGACCTCTTCCCTCTCCTCTTCACAACATTTTGAGCATTCAAGATCAGACTAACCAAGTAAATTTATCTTCTTCAATTACATAGAAACATACTAGAGGACCTGGTTCTATTCAATGACCATCTTTAGTACCCTATGAGGAGGTTTAGAAGAGGCTCGTCGAAGAAGAGGTAATATCCTTTACCGATTCTTTCAAATTTATTTATTATTTTACTTCAGCTTCTTTATTTGCATCATTATAAAGTAATAAAATCAGTATCAATCATATATTGATATGTTTTTATAAAAATTAAACAACCCTATTTCATTATCTATCTATCCTACAGAAAAATAAATCACTGGACGGGCGTATGCACAACTTACAGTCTCCAGGACGCGGTGTAATCTGTTTATCCACCCCCACCATACATGTATAGGTATAATTGTGGAAATAATAACTATATATGATTATTATAAAATTATACATTTTCTGATATATTATATTATCCACTTCAATTTCATTAAATAATTATGTGAATGATATAATCACTCGTGTGTATATATGGATTACCGTCTCCACGACGCAATGAGATTCATTATCCAAGATAAGCATTCATAAATGATTATAAAGTGTATATAATAAATAATAATGAAAAATATGACATAATAATGATACTTGATTTATTTATATGTTATTTACTAACTTACATTCATTTTAATAAGGAAACAAAAATAGTGTTATGCGTCCGTACGGCCTACCGTCTCCATGAACAGTGTATTTCATTCCATTTATCGATCTATTATAAATATATATTATATTATGAATATATTATATATAAATAATTTTTTACATTCCGGAAGTAAGTAATCATGATCTCAGTAATTGTATAAATTATTACATGTCAAAACACGTACGTTAAATAAAATAATTTTACCCAAAACACAGCTTTAATAATGAATTGACAAGTGAACCTGTAATATAAAGTCGTATGTGAGTCATATATGATATCATAAATATTATTATGGTTCTGTTACAGGTTAATAATATATTTAGACCCACTATACAAGAGTCTTAGAAACATGTGGATGATATTGGACATAAGTTAGGGGACAATTATTCCAATCTCTTTCTTATCCGAGATAATTTTTTCGTATATATTTTCTAGGGTTATGTTTATCATCCATGTCCATGTTTTCTCAAAATATTTTCATAAAATGTTTACTATTGTTCCATGTATGTCTAAATTAATTTTCAAACTTTTTTTTACCAAATGGTATGGAAGGAATATTGCTTTTGTTTACCATACAAGGTACATTTTGACTTTCCCAACAAATGTATGAGAAGATAGTTTTTTTTAAATTATAAGACATGAACGGAATTTTACGGTTTCATAATTCATAATTTCCATGAATATTACTATGTACAATTTCATGATTATTTTGAACAAAATAGTTTTCTTTTAAAATTTCATTCCATTTTGTGAAAAGAGAGTAATTTTGAAGATGAATGGATATTTTCCCCAAAAATTCATTTCAGGTGTTTTATCCAATCTATTTTCCATATAAGATGACATTATTATTAGGATTATGCATCATGTATAAAGAGTCTATTCTTTATATGGTTTTATTTTTCTTATGATGAAATGATATCCATTTGTTTTATATGGATTAATGTTAGGATCAGATGATTATTATGAAACCCATATTTTTCTTTGGGTTTAATGATTGATTTATGTTTATTTTGTGGCACACAAAAGAATGATTTCATTATGATATGGGTGGGACATATATCTCCCTCCAATGAATAGGGTAAATATTTATATCTCATGAGGCAGACATGGCTAGAAGGACAAGTAAATTAGTTTCCGTAATACAGGCCTGGAACGACAGGTAAACCCAATTCATTAATGTACATTGTCCACTTTGATGGACTTAGTAGAAATTCCATGGCTACTATGGAAATCGTATCATGAGCTTAATGGTTTTCCAAAATTACATGTTTTATTCCCATGCTATTTTATCATGATAAATGTTTCATTATGATATATGCCCTACGTACTGCCATGACTTATTTCACAACTCAGGACATGGATGTTTAAACAATATAGTCATGTTTTTAAGTTCAAAGGCATACGGTTTGTTTTATTTTCACTATGATTACCCATACTGAGCTTTTGAGCTCACCCTATTTATGTTTTTTTCCCAGGATATAAAGAAATTTTTTAGGTAATAATACAAATAGAGGATGATCTTCATGGGAGATATTGATGATCTTTCTCCATGATTAGAATATTTTTTTTTCTGAGTTTCCAAAGACACTAAACTTTTACATTCCTTGGGTGTATATTTTTGTTATGTATTATGTATTTCACAAATGTAATGTAATATCCATGTACTTCAATCTTGGGTCTCTACAAATTCCATGGCGATGTTATCCCATTTCCATATGGGTATCTGAAATGATTTCATCATTCCCATGGAATTGTTATTCATTGATTGAATATGATAAAATAAAATATTATTTTATATATACTATGTTATCTCCTTCTTTATGTTATGCCACCAAATATTCTATCTAATATCATTATAGAACATGGAAATTCTTAGATGGGTGGATAAATATATTCTTTGTGTATTATCAAATAGTTATTTCTTTTTCAAATGTTATAAAAGAACACAATGACATATTCCAAACTAAATGAAATCAACTTCGTCAATATAGAATTCATGAAGATCCACCTCCTTTACTTCATTCACATTTATTGACACTCCATATCCTTCCTGTGTGCCTCTTTAATGTTGTCCTAGATATATGGTTGGTTAATAATTTAAGCAAGGTATGATATATTGAATAATGTTATGTATTTCTATATCTATCCATTACTCATCCATGAAGATAGGGTATTTCTCAAAAAATATCATGTTTATAGTACACATTTACATTCAATTAAAATACGAAACAACCATATTTGACATTCTAGGATGTTAGTTAACCAATAAATTACCATCCTTGATTATTTATATCCATCGTTGTTAAATAATGTTGATATCATTCTATGGTAATAAACAATTCAATATTTAGTGGTCTGTGTATATATCAGGTTTTTTTCCAAAATGAATGTATCCAAATATTCGAATAAAACATTAATTTAACTAAATCTTGGGATTTAGTAGGATAATTTAATTCATGATTCCATAAATATTGTGATGAATTATTAATACCTTATAAATTTTTAATAAGTACAAATCCAAATATATTAATAGATCCATCAAAATAAATGAAAAAAACTTCCCTATTAGAGGTTAATGTGAGCATTGGTTGATTAACCAACTTATTCTTTTGTTCATACAATGTTTTTTCACACTCTATTTCCCTGATAAATCTAAATCCATTATCAGTTATATTGTATATTAGAATAAAAATCCTTAAAATTTTCTCTAATATAATTTTATATCATCATACAATACTAAGGAAAATATTAATATCACTTATAGTAGTATGATGTAACCACTCCACCAAGACCTTTTTCATGGAAGGATCTATAGTTTTTCCAACACTAGTCATCGTGTTCCCTAATAATGAAACTAATTTTAACGAGAAATCAAATTTTATAAATATTCCATGTATTCCAAATCCATATAGTTTTTAACAAGATGATTAGATGATCATCATAATCACAGAAAAATCTAGAATATAACAAAAAATCATCAATAAAGACCACCACAATACATCAAATAAATATTTTAAGAGTGTATTAATAAAACACATAAATATGGAAGGATAATTAGAAAATTTAATGGGAATAAAAACAATCCTAGTAAAACCATATATTTTTTGAATGTATTTGGATATCCTATTTATTATCCCTCAAATGATGATACCCTGATCAGAAGATAATCAGGGAAAATAATTGTTCCCCAAAAAGATAGTCGAACAAATCAGCAATCTATGTATGATGATATTAGTTCTTCATTAATATCCTATAATTTTATATATAATTGATGAATAGTTTCATTTATCTATCATGCTTATATATAATTAGAACATGTTGTCCCCATGGAGATACCCATTCAGGAATACATCCTTTCCCCATATTTTATTGATGATTAATTTTTTAATTCCTCAAACTCAACACATTCTATTATAGATAGTGTCATTGATGTTGTATTGGATCTGGGTATGAGTAAAACAGAAAACACTACTTATACATTCAATGGAGGTCTAGATAACTCTTTAGACAATATACCAATGTATTCCAGAAAATTTGGGTTTTTATTCTATATTTAGACATTCTATATCTTATTTGTTTAGTAGTAATTACCATAATAAATGATATAATAGGTACTTTTAGATATATATCATTCAAGGATATCACTTATTCAAAAAACAAACATATGGTTTCTATTCAAGACCATTCAAATTTCATTCTTTATATATTATATCATAGATTTAAACATTTTGGTCTAGTGTATCCCCGTTATACAGTATATTTGACACCTTAAATTTTTTTTGATATATATTATATTTAATTTCCTGGCTGTCGTGTGTTTTATGCTACACCAAGATTATCTTGAGATATACCAAACAGTGTATTATCATTCCAAATACACAAAACTATACTTGTCTTAGGTTACACACAATTTCAAGATATTCAGATAGAATACATTTCACGCAACACTCAGTATAGATTTTGTTCAATGTAAAAAATAAAAATGTTTGGGTTATGTAATATGCAACACAAAATAATGATTTCACTAAATGAAACACTATATTTGTCTGCAATACACACAAGATAGACCTCATCGATTGCTTGTGTTGTACGCAATACTGAGTTTTACAATACATTGATACATTATTAAAAAAATATTATTTAATGGGATATAAAGTAGCTGTTTTGAATAGTATTAACCAAATATTTAATTTTATATAACATTAAAATCTATCTGATGCATTTTCTATTGCATGATATACGAATAAATTCATTTTTTTGTATACAAGATGTATTATAAAAAAATTCAATTTTTCCACATTTTGATGATGAATCAATTATAAATATAGTATTTAAAACATTTATATATTATATTTGAAATAATAAATATCTTTTTTGTCTGAATGACATCAAATTTTACATTGATTTAATTTTTCGTATCTTTCTTAAAAATTTCAAATTTTAATGGATAGTGAAAAATACTGCATTTTAATTCAAAACTTCCTTTTCATATAACATATTAATATAGTTATATTATATTTTAAATATGTTGTAAAGTTTAATTAGATTATATTTTTAACAGTTAATCCAATTTTGGTCATTGGATGTAATTTCCAATTTAAATTGGACATAATCACATGTCAATATTTTTGTAGTTTTGACTTCATAAAAACCCACTTACTGGTTTGGAAAACGGGAATTAAATAAAATTTAATTAATGAAAAATATGTGTTTTTAATTTTGAAAAATGTATTCCACATTTGGAATTCTTCGGTCAGAATTATGTTAATTGGTTACTTTTATTTTTTTGTATATTATGAATACTAACTATGAAAATTTTTATTAATGAGAGTTAAATGTAAATTGGGTAAATTAGGGTAATAAATAATCTGATAAAGATAATAAATTTACCCTAACACCTGTCATAATATTATTAGATTAAGTAAAGTCATCCGATATCAGTTGAGGGTCATAATTGATTCATTTAATGGGATTATTCCATGAATGTGAAGTAATAAAAAAAGAAAGTGACAACATATAACTCTCCAATATCTTATAAGTATAATAATTCTAATGTAGTGATAAACATAACAAAAATTATAACATAAATATTCTCTATAAATATAATAAAATTATCTACAATAATATAAATTATTTATAATTTTTAGATACTAAATAATTTCAATTAATGTTGACACAATAGTAATGTTTAAATTATATTATTAATACAAATATAAATTAAATGATTTTAAAAATAATAATATAAATAAAATATGAAATAATAATGGTTCTCCATGATATTTCTATGTTCCTATGACATTTTATGATTGTTTTAAATATTTTGGGTTGAATTTATCTTAACTGGGATGATTATTTTATGTCTAATGAATGAATAGTGTCAAAATTGATGTTATTGATATTTTATAAAAATAAAAAATTATTAAATTATTTAAAAATCCTAAAATTATTTAAAAATTACAAAGTGTAAATTATATGTTCTAAAATGTCATAAATTATCCAATTATTGACTATTGATGACCCATAATTAAATATTTATAACCATTTCATATTTAGAATATTAATACCAGAAATAATATTAAATAGATTAAATAATGATAAATCAAAATGATAAGGTTTGAAATAAAATCAATGCATGTCTAAATTTTATTTTTTTGAGATTATTTTGACCTATAATAATATAATATTCTAAATATATGTGTTTTCTACCATTATAAATAGAAAATAAATTTAGAATAAATTTATATTTCAGGACATTCCTAAAGTTTCTCACATTACTCTTATAAAATGTAACCAACTCTACCCTCATACTCAAACCCTTCATGCCCTTTGGATCATACATACTATAATCAAATATTCTCCCAAAATCCCTCCTTTACTCCAAGATTCCATATAATGTGAAAAAATCCATCCTAATGAGAACTTTAGGGAAAATAAAAAAGAGATTCACGAAAATGAGGTAATTGTTTTATCAACTCATCCGACATTCTTTTCTTGTGACACCTCCTATTATTATGTTTCTTACATACTAAATTAAACAAATAATGTATCCTATATATGATGAGGTATTATGATAATGATGGGAAAACTTTATACCTCCTTTTATCTGTCAAACAAATAACAATATCATCATTTGTGCGTATGTACATCTCACTGTCAACACACAATGGTGTAATTTGTTATTCCAGAATACTTTACATGGAAGGGTATAATGATGAGTATTGTGGATGTTAATAATGAATGTAACAGGTTAATTATTCTATATAATATATATTACATACAATTTAATACCATTTATGCTTTATGTGTATGATATCGTCACTTGTGGTTACGTGTAGCCTACCGTCTACACGACGTGATATGATTCATTCTCCATGTTAACCATTCATTAATAATTAACAATATATATAATACATAATAATGGAATATATGAAATAAAAATTCTATTGTATTTATTTTTATATATATATATATATATATATATATTTCCTTTACTGGCTTCCATTCAAATAAATAAAGAAATGAAAACAATTTCCATACGTACGTAAAACCTACTTTCTCCATGATTGGTGTATTCTATTTCATTTATCTATCTTATATATATATTTCAATATATAGAATATTTATGATATATATTTCATGATTTACATTTTTATGGTTTTTAAATATTTATCTAATTAGTAAGATCAAAATAACAAATCAAAACACAAATGATTAATAAAACTATTATTACCCAAAATATTTCTTCAACATGAAATTGATAAATAAACGTGTATTATAATGTCATAAGTGAATAATAAATGATATTATAGATATTATTAGGTTTATTTTAAAAATTAATAAAATATTTTGAACCCTCTATAAACGGGTTTCTGACACAAATAGAAGAAATCACACCTAAGGTAATGGATAATTTTGCAACGTCATTTTTATCAAATATTGTTTATACGTATGTATTTACTAGGGGTAAATTTATCATACATTTCCATGTTTTCTATTTTTTCATAAAATTATTATTATTATTATTATTTGTATGATTATAGTCATTTTTACCCATTTTTTCATTTATTACAATTTGTGGAAGAAATATTTCTTTTATACAAGATACTTTTTTGACATTTCCAACCAGAGTAAAAGAGGAATGTTTTTTACTTTTATGAAAAGAATGGATTCTTATGATTTTATAAATACTTTTTTATATGAATCTTAATTTACAATATTTCTTTTGTATTTTAAATTAATACTATTTTCTTTTAAAATTTCATGGTATTTGGAGAGAAGAAAGAGTTTCGAAGAGGAAAGAATATTTTCATCAAGAATTAATTATTGTATTTTAACAAAATTATTTTCTATCTAAGATGACACTATATAAATATTTTTTGTTTCATTCTATGTTATTATTGTGATTTGATTGGGTTAGTTATAGAATGATATTTTATAAGGATAATGTAATGATGTAATGATGTAATGGTGTTTAAGAAACGAATTTTATTTCAGGGGTTATGCTATAATAAATGATTTATGTTTTATAGCACATGTAAGAATGATTTTCTTATGAGATGTTTGGGAGCTATATCTCCCTTAATTTCATTGGGTAATGATTTATATATCATGAGATATACATTACTATAACAACAAGTAAATACAGTTTAGTAATATAGGGATGGATTTACAAGTACATCCATTTAAATAATACATGGATGTAATGATAAGTAAACCCTGTTCAGTAATGAACTTTCCCCACATTGATGGTCTTGGAAGCAACTCCCGGACTACTACGGAAATCATATTATGAGTTTATTTTTTTCCACAATTCCATTTTTATTCCAATTATATTTTCTCATGGTTAATGATTCTAATATAATTTATGCGTTATAAATTACAATGATTTATTTCAGGACTCATGATTTTGGTATAGGTTAAATGTGGAATGTTTTTTTTTCTAACGTTATGTTCATGATATTACATTATTATTTCTACATTGTTTAATATATTTTTCATGCTTACCCTTACTTTGAATTTGATTTCACCCCCTTAAATGTTTCTTTTCAAATTTTTTTTGAAGAAGGGTATTATGTAATATGTACTAGAAAGGTTTTCTAGTTATTAATGATAAGGTAGGAAATGATGTAGATGATTTATGAACCAGTTGTATATCTTTTCCAGTTCCAAAATACACTGAACTAATATGTTCATTGGGAATCTATTTTTGTCTTGTATTATGTATTACAAAAATTTATTATAATGTCCATGTACATCATGTTGGGTTCTTTATACTTGGAATCAGAGTGAATGTTCAGTTAACCATTGGAAACTAGGAAGCAATAAATTTAGTGAGATCACATAAGATATTTCTATTGTGTGTGTGTGGGGATATTACTAAGGGTAAGTATAATTATAGGTTATAGTCTTGTAATTATGGAAAAGATATTTAATCACCTAGGTTTAAACATACGATGTTAGCGACTGAAGTTACGTCCCCTTGATTATGTAGTTTTCTTTATACGTTTTTTGGATCTATCCCTATTATTTATTGGTTTTAGACAATGGCTAGAAACTGAAAGAACATGGTTAATGATAAATGAACATGTAAATGAAATTATTTTCCTCCTAATCATCAAAATCATATGGGGGTGGAATGTATAAATTGATTTCTACACTTACAAAAGTTATAAATCATTATGTACTTCCAAATGGATAGAGAATGGAATAACATTATATTATATCCTTCACATGGAAACATAAACCTTATTTTAGTGTGTCTTCTAATAAACTTATTACTGTTAAATGGATTAGAACCATTGAAATGATATTTTCCATTCCTCGACGTTCGGAATAAGAAAATTTCATTTTAGAAGTTTATCGTTTAGAAGGAGAAACAGACCAGTGGTGGACTTTATTGAAGAATATGAGGTAGTAAGATGAAATTGAGTCCATGGAATCAGGTGAGATTAAGAACATTTCTTTCAATATGTACTTTCCTCATATTATTTGAATAATTATGGAAGAGGAGTTCCTTGATCTTATAAAAAATGGAGATGAATCTGTTGGTACATATGAGGGAACTTTTACAGGTCTTGCAAGGTATTATTATTTCTTTATCATTCAACATGAAAGTAACGTTGATCAATTCTTTAGAGGATTAAAACCATTTCATTGAAGTTCATTAACTATAAGATACATTAGTGGCTATGAAGATATTGTGCATTACACTATCATGGTAGAAACAGAAATTGATGTTACATAACAATATCCTAATTTTAAAAAGAAATTAATTGATGGATCTCAAGAGAAAATATCAAAATAATGGTGAAATGAATATTAATTTTTATTATTCTCAAAATATATAATGTATCATGGTGAATATTTACTTAAAGGGAATAAAAAATGTTTTATGTGTGGAAAAGAAGGTCATCGAGCAGTTGAGTTCTGATGTAATGGGAAAAAAGTTACTAATGATGTGAATAGAGCAAATAATAGAGAGAATACACAACATACACTTCAATGCGAAAAATGCAACGAAATGGGGAATTATGCTAATGAAATCCAAAATCCAAGGGTTAAGGATGATGATTGGCCTCAACAACATAATAAGGAAGAAGACAACATGATTTCTCAAGAGATCAGTATTTGTGATGTAGAGTATGATATCAAATTAGTGGATTGATTAAGTATTTATGTAATGAGATTAAAAATTAAGGTTGTTGAATCACATTTATAGAATTATAGAATAACGAAATATCTATGCAATAGTCCAATATAGTTATTACATAAGAGGGGTATACTGAATGAATCTGATAACCATGAGAAGTGATTGAGGTAATAAGGATGTGATTTTAGAAAAGACATGATTAAGGGAATGATAACCCTTTATATGATATTTATGTAGAGATAATTATATTGGGACAATGATATATTGGATTATAACCAATAAATTGGATGATACTAATTACATTGATTCATGATAAATATTTTATGAAAATTGGATTATGATATCATGGACTAGTTTAATGATTTTTTGACGTATAAATAAGGGGAAAGAAAGTTCCCAAAAAGGATGTATTATATATTAATGTGTTAACATGTTTCAAGAAGATACATGATTATGATATTCACATGTTGGAGTGTGATAACCAAGAACTACACTATGAGACATCAGATATAAATGATAATATTATCATGTTCACCTATTTCTTAAGAGAGACATTTCTCGATAGCTTTCATTGCATGCAATTCCGAGTTTCACTAAACACCTATATATTAATAAAATATTATTATTTAATGGAATATAAACTTGTAATTACGAATAGTATTAACCATATTTTGAATATAATATGACATGGATATTTATCTTTTGTATTTTATATGACATGATATAAGAACAAATATAATTTTGTGGATAAAAGAAATATTATTCAATAAATGAAGTTTTACAGCCTTTTTATGGAACACCAATTTTAAATCTTTGTTTTAACACTTTTATATATTATAATTGACAAATTGAACATTTTATTTTGAATCAGGATATCAAAATTCACTTTGGTTGGATTTTTGGAATTTTTTTGATAAAATTCGTATTTTAATGAATAATGAAAAATAATGCATTTTCATTCAAAACACATTTTTCATTTAATTTATTTATATAGTTAGTTTATCTTTTTAATTGGTTTTAAAGTGTAATTGGATTATATTTTTATCATTTAATCAAATTTAGGTTATTGGATGTAATCTGAAATTCAAACTGGATATAAACATGTGTCAATCTTTTGAGAGTATTATTTCTTAAAAACATGCTTTCCAGTATTGAAAACACGAATTGATTTTTGATTATATAATTCAATTGTTGTTCATTGAATTTTAAAACATTGATTATATATTTGGAACTTGTGGGTAAAAAATATGTTAAATTTTTACTATTATTATTTTGGATATAATAAATAGTAACTATGATAATTAATTTTACTACTGTTAATGGTAAATCGGGAAAATTAGGGTACAAACAATATGAAAAACATTATAAAATTTTCCCAAAACCATGAAAAATAATATTTGATTTATTAATGTCAAACAATATCACCTAATTGTTTTTAATTGTTTCATTTAAAGGAATTTCTTCCTTGAATGTGATGTATTTATAATTAAAACAAAAATGAGTGACAACATGTGACTCTATTATATTTTATAACTATAATAATTTTAATATAGTTATTAAATTTATAAAAAAATAGTCTCAAGAAATATAATGAAATTATATAGATCATGTGAATTTATTTTTAATTTTTATAGACTAAATAATTACCATTAATGATGACACAAAAGTGATGTAGAAATTATTTTATTGATAGAAATATCAAATAAATGGTTTTAAAAATACTAAAATAATTATCATAATAATTAATTAAAGTTATCCAAAAATTTTATAGATTATTATGAAGGGTTTGTAGTCTAAAAGACATTTATTTTGGAAATTATTTTTGGTATGGATTTTATTTAATGTCAGATAATTGAATAGTTAAAAAATTGACACTATTTATATTTTAAAAAAAATAACATATTACTAAAATATAATAAAATTGGAAAAAAGTAATTAAAAATTAAATAATTCCCTATTATATGATCTATAATATCATTAATTATCCAATTATTTACAATTTACAACACATAAGTATATATTTCTTAACCATTTAATATTTAAAACATTATTACCACAAATAAAATTAAATAGATTAAATAAGGATAAATCAAAATGATAATGTTTAAAATTATATAAAAATATGAATAAATATTTTTGTTTTTAGTATTATGACACATAATCATCATATATTATAAATAAATGTTCTTGGGGGAAATTATAAATTTAAAATAAATTTATAATTAATTAATAATTCAAGACTTCCCTAAAGTTCCCCACCCCCCTCTTATAAAAGGAAACCACCTATACCCACATACTCACAACATTAAATCCCTCTGTCTTGTCCAAAATATACTATAATAATCTATAAAATTCCATAAATTCATCTTAGAGGCCCCACTTTGGGCATGAACCCATCGTAGGGAGACATTTTTTGAAAATTTTAAAAAAAAAACTCGAAAAGGGGGTAATTGTTCTATCACCTCTTTCAAAAAAAATTATTCATCTACTTTATATTCTTATTTTGTTTCAATACATAAGTAATAAATCCATTATTATCATTATTATTAGATATTATTACAACTATGAGGAAAATTTATACTTTCTTTTATCTGTCCAACGAATAATAATATCATTATGCGTGCATACACACAACTTATCGTCTCCACATCGTGGTTTAATTTGTTCTTCCACAATAATTAAATTGGATGAGAATAATGATGAGTATGATGGATATAAATAATTAATATAACATGATTATTATTATTTTATAATTAATATACTATTCAATTCTATACCATTTAACCATTATGATTTTGATATCGTCGCTTGTGCATACGTACGACGTACCATCTCCACTACGTGATGTGATTTATCCTCCATGTTAACCATTAATGAATAATTATGAAGTTTATATAACAATTAAGAATTAAATATATTGAATAATAATTTTACTCTATATATATATATATCATTTACTATATTCTATTCAATTCAATAAGAAAACGAAAACAAAATTAATGCATACGTACATCCTACCATCTCCATGAAATGTGTATTCAGTTTAATTTATATATATTATATATATATTTATATACATTATATTTATGATATATACATAAGGTTTTACATTATGTATGTGTGTAATTCATGATCTATGTAACAAATCAATATAATAAGTCAAAACACTTACGATAAATAAAGCAATTATTACCCAAAACGTTTCTTTAACATGGAATTGATAAATTTGGCAAGTAATATAAAGTCATAAGTTAATAATTAATGATATCATAGATTTTATTAGGGTTATTTTCCATGATAATAATTTCATTAAAACAAATATACAAGAGTGTTGGACACAAATGGTTGTAATCGAACCTAAGGTAAGGGATAATTTTACATTCTCATTTTTATCTTAGATTGTTTATATGTAAGTATTTTATAAGGGTATATTTTTAATTTATGTAAATGTTTTATAATAATTATTTTATATAATGTTTAAAATTATTTTATGTATGTTTGATGTCATTTTTACCCATTTTTTCCTCATACTACGTTATATGGAATGAATCATTTTTTCATACGCGATACTTTTTGACATTTCCAGCAAGAGTATGAGTAGAATGATTTTTACTTTTTTGTAATGAATGGATTATTATGATTTCATAACACCTTATTTATATGAATATTTATAAGAAATATTTAATTATTATTTTAAATTAGATTATTTTTATTTCAAATTTCATTGAATTTTGAAAAAATAAAGCATTTTTTAAAAAGAAATGTCATTTTTCTCATGATTTACGTTCAAGTATTTTATCAAAATTATTTTCCATATATGATAACGCTAATTAAATTGAGTTATGTTTTTATGCCTATTATTAATGTGATTTGATTGTGGTATTGATATAAAAATATTTTATGTGGATTATGTTATGATGGAAAAATGTTTTAGAAACCCATTTAATTTCATGGGTAATGCTATAATGAACGATTTATGTTTTTGTCGAACATGTAATAATGATTTCATTATAAGATTGGTGGGACCTATTTATCCCTCCAATTCATTGGGTAATGATTTATTTCTAATGATATCGACATTATTGGAATGATATGTAAATCTGATTCAGAAATATATGGTAAGAAAGACATTTAAATCTAGGTCAGTAAAATAGGGTTGGAATGGAACGTAAATAAAGTTCAATAATGGACTTTTTCCACTATTATGTTATTGGCATCAAATCCTTGGATACTATACAAATCATATTTTGTGCTTATTATTTTCCACAATTCAATGTTTCATTCCGATGATGATTTTTCATGGATCATGATTCCATTGTGATTTATACCTTATGAACTACCATGATTTATTTCATGAATCAAGATTTTGGTATATGTGAAATGTGGTATGTTTTTTTCAAAAGTTATGTTCATGATTTTAAATTCTAATGTCTATGTTTTTTTAATTTCTTACATGCTTACTCTTACCGAGCATTTCGGCTCAGCCCTTCTCATTTTTCTTTTCCCCTGTGATTTGAAGAAAGGTATTAAGTAAGATGTGTCTATATGGGTTCTATTTATGAAGGATAAATCTTGAGATGATGTAGATGTTTTAAAAACCAGTTGTTTTTGTTTTCTGATTTTCAAAGGCACTAATTTAATATGGTCTTTGGGTGTCTATATGTGTAATGTATTATGTATTAAAAAAATGTATTGTAATGTCCATGTCAACAATCATCATTCTTTATAATATACATTGACCATGGGAAGTATACAAGATTTGGGATGAGATTATACTCAATATGTTTGACACTATAGTTATTATGCACCATTGATACATGTATAATTCATCTGGTAGTTCTATCCAATAAATATAATTATATTATATTTTGGATTGATTCTATATTGTTTAAAGAAATTGATCAAATATTGGAATGTGTCAAAAAATATTCAAACAATGTACTTATTAGATTTATGAGAATAATGATTGTACCTTTAACCATAACATTTGGAGACTCTACTACTACCATTGGGATTACTAATGAACAACCTCTCCCCCTTTACCAATTCCTAGTTTGATGATTATTTTTCTATATTATATCATGATCTACATATTTATTCTTATATTTTACATGTTATCTAGATGTGATGAATTAAATGTTAGGTAGTTCATTAACCATCTTCCTTTTGTCATTTTCACTGAGATGTTGTGGATTCACTACACAATAAATGTTCTAATCTATATTTCTAGATCATCCACTCATAAAAAAATTTCTAATCCGATGAAGTAAAGACCCAAAAATCCTGTTGAAGTTTTTTTCCTAAATACATGGGAATTTTACGTGTCTGCAGTTTCTGACGGCACTTGATTCTGAGGCCCAGTGTGCCCAGAATCAATTTATGATGTTTTGTTCAGATATGTTCATTAAACATACGTGCAAGTTTTTATATCATTTGAACCGGTGCTCGGAATTGAAATCTGAGGACACTGATGAACATGCAGCGCCGATATTCGTTTAAGGAGACCCTCACCATAGTTGTGTTTTATCATGGGTGGAGGTTAATTTTTGGGGATTCTTAATAAATTAAATAAAAATTATGTGTGTCATAATTTTTATTTAGGTGGTGGTTAATTTCTCAAAAGGGAAGTTGGAGGTGGCGAACACCCCCACATAACCTTCAATGGGAGGATATTATGTGGTGGGGCCTACACGAGCTTCATACTCCTCAAATCCCCTTGAACTCCCTTTAACTCTTGGATCTCTCTATAAATTCTTGGGAGCCACTTCACTCTCCACATTCCATCTTTATGGTGCCATCACACAAAACTAATTAATTCCAATTAATTAATTTGAAAATGTTTGAATTATTCTGGCATGTCAACAAATAAAATAATGGAGTGGCCATTATTCTAATATTGGCTTCTTGATTATTCTCTGGGGAAGCTTGGGTGGACTCTTGGAAGAACACCATCCTCTCGACAAAGAACACTTCTCGCCACCGAAGAATGTGAAGAAACACCTTCTGTCTACTTCAACCGGAGCAAGGAAGGGAAGCACTGCTACCCACAAAGTATACGAAGGGCGTCATCTCAACACAACATCATTGAGCTCTACTCCCTCTAACATTGGCGGAACGACGTCCGTCTACCATGAAGCCATCTTCCACGACTCGTCAATATTCAACGACAAAATACGAGGTAGGGGGTTTGATTAATTTAATGTATAAATTGTACCCCCATTCATGTTTGTTTGTTTCGGATTGATGATGACCACTCGTTATTTCCCAATTCAGAGGGTGTGGTCCAAAACAACATGGAATGACACCCCTCCATTGGTTTTTGTTGATTGACATTGGAGGCAAAGCCGAAAGGGCGCGGTGCCGTCGCACCGCACCGGAGAACAACCATGGGGCGGAAGAGGTGGTGATAACGGAAAACAGAGGTGGAGGTGGCTGCACACCGACTGCATGGAGGGAGAACACGGCCCACAACTACGGGCCGCTCGGCTGGAAGAACTAGCCGGCCACTTTCCGGCTCGGCTAGAAAACTGCGGCGCCAGTAGGCGCCGTGCGGTGGAGGACCCGGCCCGCATCCGCGGGCCGCACGACTGAGAGAACCGGCCGAGTTCCTACCAACCAGTCTGGATAACCACGACACCCACATGCGCAGTGTGGGGAGAACCACGGCCTGCAGAACATGCCATATGTGCTGGGTCGAACCGGCCGCACATAGGAAGGGGCGGCGCCACTTGGCACCGTAGGGCGAACCGGACCGGCCCGCAGTGCGGGACGGGTCCGCAGGTGGGCCGCATCCCACCGGGCTAGGGTGACCTCTAGCCATGTCAGACATACTGACCCAGGTTGGGATGACCCGCCAGCCCACTGGTCTTGATGGGTCGGGCCCGTCACCACTTAATTGGGTCGACCCGCCAGCCCACTAGACTTGATGGGTCGGGCCCATCTTCGATTAAATGTGAATAACCCATGGACCGTGCATCCGATCGACGCGCTGTCTACAGCACTGGGAACCTCGCAACTAGGAGGTCCTTTTTCAATAATCCAAGTGAGTTTTGGACAATTTTAGAAAATGTTCAGGTTTGGATCGAGCGTAAATTCAACTGGGCCCTTGGAACGGAAATGCCAATAACTCTAAGACCGGGCGTCTGATTGACGCGCCATTTATCGCGTTGGGTTCCTTATGATGAGACAGAACTAAGAGAAACATCAACTCATGATTTAGTGATAGATGATGTATCAAGACATGAATCGAGGAGTGGAACCTCCAAGTATTGAGCGTGTTGTGTGCTAGAATCCTAGAGCTGTCTGCGACACTACTATTCCAGAATCCTACGTGGGTTCAACAGCGATGACTATTGTACCAGAAATCTACATGGGTTCAAAAATGATGAAAATTGTACCAGAATCCTACGTGGGTTCGAAAGCAATGAATATTGTACATGAATCCTACGTGGGTTAGACAGTGATGACTACTTTACCGGGATCCTCCCTGGGATTGACAGTTATGACTTCTGTTCTTGTATCTTGTGTGGGTCCGATAGAATAGCTAGTCTTGTATCCTGTGTGGGTCTGACAACATATTTGGTCTTATATCCTATGTGGGTCTGACAACATAGATGAATCAGTGACTACATCTGATTATCTCTATCTCTCTACTATAGATTTATACCTGTGTGAGCTAAGTGTTGTCTTTCAATCATTATCATCAGTGTGATTGACTTACTTCCAATGTGAAATCAGTGGTGTTTGGGATCAAGAGTTGGAGCTTGTCTATGACTGGTAACATAGGTATATGTAAGGGAATATAACTTAGTAGGTTTAGTTGTTACTTCATGATTGCAACTTTCTACTATGGTTTATCTTTTGTGGATTGTGGAAGACCTTCGGGGGTATTAGGGATTTATACTAAATATTATTATACTCACCCATGCACGGGCATTGCCTGCACCTTGTTGTGTTCATTGTTGCCGATGGATGGTAGTGATCTAGGTTGAGGGTGATGAACGGGAGACTGATCAGAGCTGGACTAGATGGGACATACCACAGGGACGATTTTCTCGAGTTCTGTACCTACCCTTTATGTAGGATTCCCGGGCAGACGATCCAGGAGATGTTTTCCCTTTTTACCTATACTTGTACAAGATGTTCAGTTGGGTTTTTATATTGTCCCACTTAAATTCCGCAGACCTTACTTTTCTATTTTTAGTAATTTTTTACTCTACTTCTTGTGTTCATATTGTGTGTGTTACAGGTTTAAAGGAAATGCCTTCCCTTTTTTATCTGGATTACGCATTTGGTGCTAGTCGCAAGCCTATGGCCTATGAATGGCGGGCATTGGGTAGTCACGGCTCGGGCCCCAGGGATGGGATATAAAAATTGGTATCAAAGGAGTGGGTTCTACCAAAGAACATAGACTATGAATCTTTTAATGGAAATAATGTTTTGTGTTTTGGGTGTGGTTATCTGTTTAAGGAAAATAGTGTGGTGTGGCGGCTGATGTATCCATACACTAGGACTCTAAATTCTGATCTCCGACTTAGTGCACGAAAAAAGTGATTGCATTTGTGCTTCCTTTGAAAAAATTTTCTTCTTGATTACTTTGTGTCAGCTCACCCAGTATACTGTTTTAGCCTTGGCGCACTTGTTTCTTTTTAGGATGGCCCCACAAAGGCACCCAACTAGGGTTCTGAGTTTCGTACGAGATGGTATCCCACCGAGTGGTGAGGCCTCAGTTCAGGGCCCCATCACAGCGGAGGTACCAGCGGTACCACTACCTTCTACGACACTGATACAACCAGCTCCAGAAGCAGAGAGTGCATGCCACTTGACTGCGTTGCACAAGTTCCAGCGCCAGAGGCCGCTCAGGTTCCAGCGAGAGACGTACCCACATCCAGCTGAGGATTGGCTGGAGGCTGTCATTAGAGTTTTCATATTGATAGGTACAATAGATGACCTCATGGTGATCCTTTTCGTGAGTCTCCTACACGAAGAAACATGAAGATGGTGGGGCCTGATGCTCTAGGTTCATGATGAAGCATCTTTACTCTAGACAGATTTCAAGAGTCTCTTTCTCTCATATTTTATTCTAGAAACCCTTCGTGCGGTGATGATTCAGGTGTTACTTCATCTTCAGCAGGGAATGATGACTGTAGCTCAGAACTCAGTGAGGTTTATGTACCTGTCGCGCTACTCTACATATATGGTATGAGACACGTTCTTCAGGGCCCATACCATTGAGCTGGGACTCAGGTAGTAGATCAGGGCTTCGATGATTCCCCTCAGCATCCTGAGGCAGGTGGGGGTGCTATAGTGATCCCTTATAGTGGAGAGTTTCTTTGCTGAGAAGACACTAGCAGTGAGACCCACCACAAGGCGACACATAGAGGAGTATTCTACAGCTAGAAGTAGACAGACGTCGTAGAGGTCCAAGTGGACCAGGCCATCAAGTGGGTGACCCAAACTACAGTTTCGGTTGTACGGGGCACTCGAGACAGAGCCGGATATACGATGAGCAGACAGTGCTATGCATGCGGTGGGTAGGGCCACATGGATCGAGACTTCCCGATTCACCATGTAGATGAGAAAATGACACTAGAAAGACCTCCCAGGATGAGGCATAGGTTTGAATGTGGTGGACCATCGGGAGCAGGTAGACGTGGCAGAGGACATGGCTGAGTAACTGGTGGTGGGAGATGTTTCGGGGCTCTGCCACCACCACCACCAGGAGGTCCACCCCGAACATAGGGAGATGGCAGACAGAGGCATTATCAGCTCCAAGAAGTCGAGGCCTACAACTATGGGGAACCTGAGATGATTCGAGGTACTAACTGTGTGTACTCCAACTTTGCTGCAGTACTTATAGACACATGTGCGAGTCATTATTTTGTTTCCACTACCCTCATTCAGATCATGGAGATTCAGACGGAGCTGTTGGCTCGATCCTTATGGCTAGAGACTCCTACGTGAGCATACTCGATGATTACGCACTTGTGCTGAGAGTTTGAGTGTACCCTAGGAGGCGAGAGCTTCAGCTGGGATCTTTTTGTAGCAGCGTCGAGGCCTTACAACGTCATCTTGGGTATGGACTGTTTATCCATAGTACATGCTTAGATTGACTGTATTAAGTGAAAATTGCGGTAAATCAGAATAGATGGGACAAGGTTTACCTTCACTGGTGAGAAGGGCGCCTTTGTATCATTAGATGGACTTACGCAGAGGAGGGGGGAACCGATCACACATTAGTTGGCTAGTCTCATCCTCGTAGTGGTTGATGAGTGAAGTCCGAGTTTTACTATTGTGGTGGATCAGTACACGAATGTTTTCTCTGAAGATGTTCCAGGACTAGCTCCTCACAGAGAGGTAGACTTCTATATTGACATATACCCCAGGATAGCACTGATATCTACTCCATCATATCCGATGGCTCCCGCCAAGCATCGTGAGTTGCGGGTAAAGAAGGCGGACTTATAGGGGATGGGATTTATCTGACCCAGTGTTTCACCCTGGTCATCTCTGATTCTGTTTTCCAAGAAGACAGATGGGAGCATGCGACTGTGTGTTGACTACGGTCGCCTGAATCAGGTGACCCTGAAGAACAACTACCCACTCCAAAGGATTGACGACCTCTTTGCTCAGCTCAAGGGAGTATGATGATTCTCTAAGATAGAACTTCGATCAGTATATCACCAGCTCATAGTTAGAGATGAGGATGTGCAGAAGATGGCCTTCAGGTGTCGGTATGGCCACTATGAGTTCTTGGTTTTTCCCTTCTGTGTAACCAATTCTCTAGCAGTGTTTAGGAGTCTCATTTACATGATCTTCCATCCATACATCGATCGCTTTGTCGTAGTCTTAATCAATGACATACTGATTTACTTGACTACTGAGGAGGAGCATTCCTACCATTTGCAGGTAGTAATGGACACACTTCGACAACACTAGCTTTATGGTAAGCTCTCAAAGTACCAGTTATGTATTGGAGAGGATCAATTCTTGGGACACCTCCTCTTGGATGCTGGAGTTGTAGTGGATCCAGTGAAGATTGAGGCAGTATTTTCCTGGGAGCCACCCAGAAGTGTGATAGGGGTGCTGAGTTTTCTAAGAATGGCTAGGTACTATCAGAGATTTGTGCCAGACTTCTCCAGATTTGAAGCACCACTTTCAGCATTGATGATGAAGGGGAAACCCTTCATGGGGGTAGATAGATGCCAGCAAAGATTTCAGGAGCTGAGGTAGAGGTTGGCCAGTGTGCCCATTTTCAGGCCACTAGAGGAGGGCGTAGGGCACGTAGTTTACTACGATGCATCAGGGATAGGAATCAGGTGTGTCCGGATACATGAGCGAGTGGTGATTGCGTATGGTTCCCAGTAGTTGAGAAAGAATGAGCAGAACTACACTACCCATGACTTGGAGTAAATATAAGTGGTCATTTCCTTGAAGAGGTGGCGATAATATCTGAGGGGCGAGCATTTTATAGTCTACTCTAACCACCAGAGTCTTAGGTACATCTCCTCATACAAGGACCTGAACTTGAGAAAACAACGATGGCTTGAGTTCATCCAGGACTATTACTTCAAGAGAGTTTATTATTTTGGGAAAGGGAATGTAGAACCAGATGCTCTTAGTAGGAGATCCGGAATTCAGCTTCTAGGTGAGGCGACAGAGTAGCTAGCCACGTTACAGATATCCTTTTTGGATAGAGATGGAGAATCTTTTCTGTAGTCTCACATAGCCATTCCTCCACTTCATCAGAGGGTCAGAGAGGCACATCATGTGGACTGTGATTGTGAGACACGATGTGCTCAGATTTCTTCAGGGCAGGAACCCGATAGATTTTATAAAGGTGGGGACCACATCATCCTCTTCAGAGGACGTACCATGGTGCCTGTTGTACTACAGGAGGAGGTGTTGAGGGATTTCCACACTTCCCCTATAATAGTATATCCAGTAGTGGCGAAGAAGTATCAGGACCTCAGATGAAAGAACTGGTGGTCGTGTATGAAGAAGGTGGTAGCATAGTTTGTCTTGTGATGCCTCACTTGTCTGCAAGTGACGGAGGAGCACCAGTTTCCAGCAGGTTGGGTTCAACCCTTAGATGTCCCATAGTGGAAGTGGGACGGGATATCCATCGATTTTGTGACAGGACTTCCATGTACATATAGATGACACGACTATATCTGGGTTATTATTGACTGATTAACCATGTCATCCCACTTCCTACTAACCAGAGAGAAGGGTTCAGTAGTGTTCTTGGGACGCCTCTACGTTCAAGAGATCTTACGGCTTCATGGTGTGCCATCAACGATAGTCTCCGATCGAGATTCATGTTTCAATTCCTAGCTATGGAATGGGTTGGAGGAGGCTTTCAGGACACAGTTTCTCTTGAGCACCACCTTCCATCCACATATGGATGGTCAGAATGAGAGGACCATTTAGACTCTCGAGGACATGCTCCGTGCATGTTTCCTTGATTTTCGTCAATGCTTGGTGGATGACTTACCCTTCATGGAGTTTTCATTCAATAATAGTTATCACTCCACCATTGAGATAGAACCTTACGAGGCACTGTTCAGCCAACCTTGTAGATCCCCACTGCGCTGGACGGACCCTGGGGAGTCTCCACATGTAGAACCAGATATGGGGCAGGCTATGAAAGAGAAGGTGCAAATCATCCAGGAGCAGATGAAGACTATACCGAGCAAGAAGAAGTCTTATGCTGATATAAGAAAGAGACTATTGGAGTTCGAGGATGTTGACCACGTCTTCCTACGGATCTCACATCGATATGGACTATGGGGATTTGGTCAAGGCGAAAAGTTATCTCCGCGATTCCTCGGACTGTTCGAGATCCTCAGCAGAGTAGGAGAGGTGGCTTACTACTTGGCTCTTCTACCTATGTTGCACCGGGTGCACGACGTCTTCCACGTATCTCAGCTGAGGAGATACGTGCACGACCTATACCACATCATCGACCACAGGGAGATGGACATCGATGATGGGGGACATTCACGGAGCTTCCAGTGGATATTGAGGATAAAAAATAGGGGGTCCTGCGTGGATTGTTGATTCCTCTGGTGCGCATTCACTAGCATCACAGGATCCTCCAGGAGAGAACATGGGAGAAGGAGGCTCAAATGTGTGCTCAGTATCCCCATTTGTTCCCTTAGTGTGTTTTGTAGCTTATAGGGACGTAAATCCCTAAAGTGGGGATAATTTAAAGACCCGAAAATCCTGTTGAATATTTTTTTCTTAAATTCATGCGAATTTTACGAGTCTATAATTTCTGAGGGCACTTGATTTTGAGGCGTGGTGTTCCGATAATCAATTTCTTATGTTTTATTCGGGTATGTTCAGTAAACGTACGTGAATGTTTTTATATCTTTTGAACCAGTGTTGGAAATTGATATCTGAAGACACTGATGAACTCACAACGCCAGTATTCTCTTACGAATTCCTTCACTGTAGTTTTGTTTTATCAAAAGTGGAAGTTAATTATTGGGGATTCTTAATAAATAAAATAAAAATTATTTGTGGCATAATTTTAATTTAGGTGGTGGATAATTTCTCCAAAGGGAAGTTGGAGCTGGGGCCCACCCCCGCATAACCGCCCATGGGAGGATATTATGTGGTGTGAACCAAACGAGCATCAAACTCCATAGCTCCCCTTGAACCCCCTTTAACTCTTGGAACTCCCCATAAATGTTTGGGAGCCTCTTCACTTTCCACCTTCCCTCATTATGGTGCCACCACATCAAATTAATTACTTCCAATTAAGTAATTTGAAAAATTATGAATTCTTTTTAAATGGAATCAAATAAAATAATGGAGTATCAATTATTTTAATTTTGGCATGGCAATTATTCTTTGGGGGAGCTTGGGAGGACTCTTGGAAGAACACCACACTCACGACGAAGAACGCTCCTCGTCTCTGAAGAACGTGAAGCAACACCTCCTACTTTCTTCATCCGGAGAAAGGAATGGAATCACCGCCACCCACGATGTACACCGAGGGCGTAGTTTTGACGCGACTTCACCAACCTCTACTCTGTTTAACGTTGACAGAACGATGTCTGTCTTCAGCGACGTTGTCTTCCGCGACTCATCAATGTTCGACGACAAAATACGAGGTACAAGGGTTGATTAATTTAATGTATAAATTGTACCCTTGTTCCTCGTTGTTTATAAAGAATTGATGATGGACACTCTTTATCGCCTAATGTAGAGGGTGCGGACCAAACCAACATGGTTGGACGCCCCTCTGTTGGTTTTTGTTGATTGGCGTCGGAGGCGAAGCTGAAAGGGCGCGACGCCGTCGCACCTCACCGTAGAAGAACCGTAGGGAGGATAAGGCGGTGTCGACAGAAACTGAGGGCGACGGCTGCACGCCGACCGCGTGGTGAGAGACAACGGCCCCCACCCGCGGGCCGCAGGGCTAGAAGAACCGACCGACCGCCTACTGTCCTGGATGGAAAACTGCGACACCCACAGGCACCGCATTGAGGAGGACGTGGCCCGCATACGCGGGCTTCTCGGTAAGGCGAACCGCCTGACCGCCTGCCGACCGGGCAGGAGAGCCATGATGCCTGCAGGGGCCGTGTGGGGAGAACCACAACCCAAATTGCGGGAAGCGTTCTCCGAGTTGAACCAGCTGGCTACGGCTGGCCGGGCAGAGGAAGGGGCGGTGCCACATGGCGCTACCGAGCCAACCGGACAGGCCCGTAGTGCGGGCCAGGTCCGTAGGTGGGTCGGGCCAGCCCCCAGCCAGGTCAGACCCGACATGCCAGGTCTATCCGGCCCGCCATCCCACCGGGCTTGAAGGATCGGACACTTGTTCGCTTAATTGGGATGACCCACCAGCCCACTGGACTCGACGGGTCGGGCCAGTCTTCGCATAAATGTGAATAACTCCTGGACCGCACGTCTGATCGACGTTCCATCTACGGAACTGGGACCCTCTTGATAAGGCAGTATATTTGTGATATTCTATGTGATTTTTGGAAATTTTTTGAAAACGTCCGAGTTTGGATCGAGTGTAAATCTAATAGGGCCCTAGGAATAGAAATGCCAATAACTCTCAGACCAGGCGTCTGATTGACGTGCCGTCTGTGATGTTGGGTTACTTATGATGAGACGGAACTATGAGATACATCAACTCAAGAAATAGTGATAGATGATGTATTGACACTTGAATCGAGGAGAGGACCCTCTCAGAATCGAGCGTGCAATATGAGGTAACCCTAGAGCCGGCTACGACGCTACTGTACCAGAATCCTACGTGGGTTTGACAACGATGACTATTGTACCGAAATCCTACGTGGGTTCGACAACGATGAAAATTTTACTGGAATATAATGTGGGTTCGACATCGATGACTAGTGTACCAGAATCCTACATGGGTTTGATAGCGATGTCTACTGTAGGGGATCCTTCGTAGGGTCTGACAATTCTGACTTCTGTTCCTGTATCCTATGTGGGACCGAAATCTTAGATGAATCAGTGATTACATCCGATCATCTCTATCTCTCTACATAAGATGTATAACTGTGTGATCTGAGTCTTGTATTTCAATCATTATCATCAATGTGATTGACTTACTTCCTATGTGGATTGGGTTGTGTTTGGGCTCGAGATTTGGAGCTGGATTGTGATTGATAACTTAGGTATTTGTATGGGCATATACCTAAGTAGGTTTGGTTGATACTTTGTGATTGTAAATTTCTACTGTGTTTTATCCTTTATGTATTCTGGGAGACCTTTTGGGGGTCTTGGGGTCCCCTACTGAGTATTGGTATACTCACCCCTGCATGGGTTTCACCCGCACCTTGTTGTGTTCTGTGCTGATGACAGACGACAGTGATCAAGGCTGATGGTGATAGACTGGAGACTGCTCAATGCTAGAGTAGATGGGACATACCATAGGGATGAGTTGCTCGAGTTCTATACCTACCCTTCAGGTAGGATTCCCGGGCGGACGATCCAAGAGCAGTTTTCCCTTTTTACCTGTACTTGTACATGTTGTTTAGTTGGGTTTTTATACTGACCCACATACTTTCAGCACACCTTACATTTCTATTTTTAATATTAGTTGTCTCTAATGCTTGTGTTCAGACTTTGTGTGTTTCATATTTAAAGGAAATGCCTTCCCTTTTTATCGGGATTACGCCTTTGGGGCTAGTCGCTAGCCCCTAGCCTATAGAAGGCAGGCTTGGGGTAGTCACGGATCAGGCCCCGAGGATGGGCTGTAACATATGAAATAAATTCATGTATTTTTCCCCCCATATTTGTTACACATGGGTCATTTTTTTTTCATTCATTTTAATCAATAAATAATATTCTTCCATGAGTTTAGATACATCACTATCTTCTTTAAATTATATATATTCGAAAAAATGTATCTCTAAACCCCATTTAAACATTCATTATTTTATTAACTATATCCTAATAGATTTCATAGTATCTATATTCTAAATTACACCAAATACGGGGTTTATTCCGCTGAATAACATACCAACTATTCCATTTAAATCCATTAAAATTCATCATGTGTATCGAAAATGTCTGGTAGAGTATATTTTATTTATTTAGACTGATTTATTTTTAACTATTATTCAAATATATGCATTTATTATGTAATTTTTTCTCATTGAATTGTGCTTATATTTATTGAAAAATATTTTCCAAATATACTACCATATCATATAATCAAACATTCACCTTTGATTTATTTTCATAATTATTGTCCACCACTAATATTCTTCTCATTATAAGTCATATAATTCTAATGTAACTATCTATATCAATAAAGAATGATATATAAAAAATATATTTTCTATAGTGGTAATACATTGTTCTATAATTGGATGACCAATAGAACCACTAGTGGAAGGTGGTTGCTAACACATAACGGATAGAACTAAATGTTATTTTCTTTTAGTTTATTATTTAGGCTCAACATTATTCAAGTCATTATACATAAATAGAGATAGTAATTTTTCCATCCTCATGAAGTTTTCAATTGGTGATTTAGTCATATTAGGTGTGATATAATTGCATCATCTATTAAAATAATTATTGAAGTGGTTCCACCTATTTCCCAACATATTTCTTATATAATTAAACCCCAGAGATAAATATGGTACTTTTATAATCATATAATTATAAAATAATTTTATGACTTAAAAAACTTTCTTATTGGATTAATTATTTAAATATCACCTAATAATAATTACATTATATATATATATATATATATATATATATATATATATATATCCTTCATAAGGGTTTATAAAATTATGTATTTAACAATGCATTTCCACATGCAGTATCAAAATAGATGTGCATCAAGACCCATTTTAAATAACAAGGTGAATGAAATATTAAATTAAAATATGACCTTATAGGGGTTATTAAACCTAGGTAAAAATGTTAAAGATACACATTGACTTGCAATATCAATAAATGGATATCCCCACTTGGAATCCCCTTACTTAATACTTCAATAAAATTAAAGGATGTTTTCCTAAAATTTGGATTATACTTAGATTATTAATAAATTTTTCGAATATTAATTTTCACAAATAACTAAACCAATTTATAAAAATATCCTATCATAATTCCTTCTTAAAAAATAAATCATCCATTACATGGTAATATAATTCAAAAAACATATCATTTATTAACTAGTTTCATATAAATAAGAAACATAATAAATGAATAATTTAAAGAGTTTTATAATAAAATTGTGATGATTCTTCATAGGTTCATCTAAATTTTATTTTTCGAAAAAAGTATCATGGGGACATACATTAAAATAAGGGGGAGATCATAATTCCTAATGAGGGAATATACATAAGAGATAATTAGCATGTGACCTTGAGGAATAACAATTGGGAATGAATTTAAGAACATGAGACATATAATAATATAGTATATTGAATAATAACATGAAAATGTATATAAAAAAGATGATTCATTAAAAATCATATTACTTATGTTTATCACTAATGGTTAGTACCACATAATTAACATGTTTATTCACCAAGATAACATAAAACATATCACCTATAGAGATTAATTATATAACCAATAATTTAGAGTGATATAAGGGATCACAAATAATATTTCATAATAAATGTGATTCCAAATTATCTTAATAAATAATTTTATCAATAATTAATGGAGAATAAAGAACATATTTCATATAAAGACAATACATACATAAGACATTAAATACGTGAAAATATACTTCATTTTTAAACCATAGAAATGGAATATCAATTTTGTATATGTAAATAACCATATCATTAAATTATATTTTTATATTGGTTAATACCCATGGATAACGAAATGGTTTTGATATTCATAATAAAATAATATTTAATATGAAAGGTATAAATTCATGGAATGAATACAGGGGCATGATAGTATAAAATGTTTATTAGAGAAATGGAATAATGAAAGATGAGAAATGTATCCCATTGATGAAAATTAATTTGTGATGTAATGTGATAATATAAAATTATATGAAAATATTTTAATCCATCATTAGAATACCATTCCTCAAAAGAGACACCTGAATACAAATTGGAAGTGGAGAATTCCCTCACCAAGAATGGTTACTTCCTAAAACATAAGAATAGAACCGTGATGAATTAAAAACACCTAAGATGGACTCTATAGAGGTAAAATGACTTTGATGTTAAGGATTATAGATTCTGGGTGGAGAGTAATGGTGGATGGGTCAGTATCTACTTTAAAATATGAGGAATTGTTTAATAATTTCTAAATATTAATTTTTGAATTCTAGGTTGTTAAAAATAAATAACTGTTAACCTTCCCCTAGTTTATGTTAATGGGTTGAGACAATTTTTTATTTATATATTATTTTATTATATTAAAACAGATATTCATATTTTAATATTTCATTTTACATGGAAATGTTATTTTTCAATATAATCTAGTTTTTAAAATAATAACTTCTAATTTAGATATTGGAATGATATTTATTGGATTGAAAATTTATATAAATCTATAAAAATACATAATTTTTATAAAATATTTTTTATCATGGAATATATTTAATTTATCAGTACATATTTATTACATATATATGAGGTCATAAAACAAGTAAAAAAACAATTTTTTTACTATTCTCCTAAAAAGTGTATTTTATAAAATACAAAAAAAATTCACCAAAACATACTTGTGACATATTATTTTAAGCCATAATGTATAATTTATCAAAATAATTTTAAAAGAAGATAGTTTTATCTTTTAAATTTCACTCAATATTTATTTAATAATATTTATTTTTATGGCATAGTAAATTTTACAAACATTTAAATATTTAGAAGAATATTGTAGAATTATTTGATCATATATATTGATATAATGATTATTTTAAAAGAATATTTCATGAATATTTAATTTATATAAATAACTATGTTTATTGTAAAAGTGTATATATTTTCATGAAAATAAAATTTTAGTTGTATCTAAATATAATATTATAATAGTCATCTTATATTACGAAATAATTAATTAAATAAAATATAAATTAAATGATATTGAAAAAATATACATTTCATTTATAAAAAATAACTTCCAGATTTTTGATTATACAATCGAGACATATTCAAACATATTAAACCAATACATGTCTTATGTTAATGGCAGGTGATGCTGGTTGTTTTGTCAATTTGGTCAACTAACATTGAACTAGTCGTGATCTATCCAAGCATGAAATTATCCCTTACTATTTTTCATTCAAGCCTCACTGGATGAAGATATGATTATGATAGGTCAAGGGAGGACCCTAATGATGTTACCTAACAATAATGATTTGTAAAATAAGATTCAAATGGAATGACTCTAGTGATTAAGGAAATCTTTTCTCCTTTCTGTATGATTTTTCATTTTCCAATAACATATATAAATAGCAAACCAAATTGTAAAATTATTACTAATGGTCATTGTTTCTTATGGTAATTTGGAATAATGATCATAAAATTATAAAAATAGTCATATAAACTCTTACAAATACCTTTCCATTTCATCATTTTAATTCAATACAATTCTTATGAGGGTTCTATATCATATAATTTTATACAATGTTCATAAGTATATTATTTTTTCTTTTATGTAGTATTAATTGATAGGGATTTGATCCTATGAATAAATAAAGATTTAATTTTCCTCATTCTAATTTTACTATTTTACTTTTTTTCCAATGAATATTTTATGCATTTTCATGTGTTTAGTAACCCATTAATGTATCATTATTCAATAATTAAATAATGTTTTGTTCATTTCAATATGATTTGAGATTATATTTCTAATTAATATTAAAAAATATTATTTAGAAAACATGTAACACCCCATAACATTTCTATAATGTATTATTTACCTTTGTTTTTTTCTTTGTTCATTGTCTGGGTAATTTTTAAAAGGAAATTTAGATGATACATGTAATTGGAAAGTAAATTTATTTTCAGAATTTTTTTCTTAGACATATAGTTTTTAATATTCATTAAGAAATTTCCTACCAAATATTGGTAGAAAAAGTATAATAAGGGCATAGAGTCAAAATCCATGAAATGCATAGACAATGTGAGGGATTTTGAAAGATATTAACAAATTTATACCATATAATGGAATAAATCAAAATTTAAAGAAAATTCAATGTGGGGGGTTTAAGATTATACGAGCCTCATAGATCACATGATTTGTAATGGGATTACACACCTTTCAAATGTCACATTGTGTAGTTTTTAGTGTTGTGAACAATCTAATTTAATTTCTTTATGTCTTTATCCATACTTATCATTACCCAGATCCCACTCTAAGCGATTTTGGGTGACTCTCTTCCATTATGATATCTTTTTTCAATAGTAGATCACCAATGGGGAGGAATTAAATCACACCAGGTATGTAATCCATTTATTTATTATTTATTTTGTTTATGTATTTGGTTTTGGATATGATTATTTTCATATATCTGATCATATAGTGTTTCTTATTAAGCCATTTTAGTTTCTCAGTATTCCCTTCCTTTCAAAGGTTGTTCTATTGGTTTCCAGTCTCCATTGTTGATAGAATATGAGTTTTTTACATTATTGAGGTAGGTATTTCTATAATAAGGGTTAATTGGATGAACTTCATAACATTGTTGATAAATTACTTTAATTTATTCATTAATTTAATGTGATGAAGTGATTAAAAGTATTTCTTGTAAAGGAGAACATTTTCATAAAATGGGGTTATTTTCGAAAAATGGTATTTTTTATTTTGGAAAAAATTTCAAACTCCAAATTAGAATGGAAAACATTTTACATATTTTTATGAAACTTTTATCACTATTTTGAATTTATTTGGGAAATTGTATATGGGGAACCTTTAGTGGATTGAAAAATAGACATGGGTATATTTAATGTTTGTTTCACATCCAGTAGGTATCCTTTTTGTGAAATCCACGAGAAGGAATCTATATCTATTGGATCCAAAGAAAGTATTTTTAGGATTTTGAGTGTCTAGTACATATTGTCACATATTATAGATCCTAATATGATTGGATCTTTTCATTATTTTTTATTTGTCACATGATTATTTTTAACATTGATTTCTGATCATCAGTTCTCATATGAGGTAAAATCACATAGCTTCGTGTGGTTGGTTATTTCATGGATATGTGTACCTGTTGATGCATGGAGATGTCTTCCAATTTAATCAATTATACTTTTCATATATATAATATTAGAAAATTAATTTATTTTCTAAAAAAAATATAGAAAATTATTAAAAACTATATTTATTTTATGAAAATCCTTTTTAAAAAAATTTATTCTAAAATACATAATTATTTCATTATTGATATTAGAACTTGTATATAAACTATGGTTGTATCTGATTAGGCTTTAGATCACCCCCAAAATGTGACATTGGGAGTTTTTAAATGTTGTATTTTGGGATTTAGGTAATAGGATGAGATTATAGTAGTATTTTGTCTTCCCTAATTACTGTTTATTTTGGATCGGGTTAGTTTAAAGCTGATGGTTGGTCTTGTGGGGTGATGATATAGTTTCTAGTTTAGTTTTTTTGGATTGGAATGTATTTAATTATGGTTTATCATCAATTTTGACATCATAATCTGGTTACATATTTTGTTATCATTATATTCAATACTTGTTTTTTAGTTATCATGTTTTACATATTTGACATGATGTTTTGGTGTGGGAGCCATGTCCTATTGAAATGGGTTGGTTAATTATAATTTGGTATCAAAGTGATACATAGCCTAAAGTGTGTAAGAACATAAAAAGTTTGGTTTTGTTTCTAGGGTATATTAGAGTTAGGACCATCCCAAATCAGATATTAGTTGTGGAATATGGTCTTGGACAACACACATATGTGACTAAAACTAAGTCACCATTGGTGGTAGTTATTTTTAACTGTTTTTGACACTTGGAGTTTTGGGTCATTTTAATAGACTATATGAGATGTGTCTTTGACTAAAAATTTCCCTTTTAACTTATGGTCTTTAATGGTACATTAACATTCATATGGTTTTAAATCATTATTATAAATACACACATTTCTTCCAATGATTTTGTTATTTTCTCTAGACTAATTGGTTTTTTCCGTTTTTTAGAAAATAACTCCCTGAAGAGATATTCCAAATTTGAGAGAGGAATCTATGTGATAAGTTCCATATAAAAATCCACAATTATAACCTACAATGGTTGAAGATATTGTCCCCTCTATTTTGACTCTGGGCTATCTGGGTGTCGAGAACCGAGGACGTCTTGTGGATCGTGGCATGGAATTCACTTTGTTGTATGCACCCAGCCTTTGTGGTGACAAATGTCCCTTGGAATTCACAGTGTTTCTTGAGAAATATAGAGGTTCCTCAGTTTAATGATGTTTACAAAATACTATATTGTGGGTTTTCCATGTATATGATCCAGGGACACGGACATGGATGATGTGACTCCATTATGAAAGCTATGTTCCAAGAGTATATTACATGGGATTAATTAAAGAAAATATTTTTCTATAAGTTTTAACATGAGACATTTTGTGATGCTATGAGGTGGTAGATCTTGACTATAGATCATAGGGAGCATGTTTTTATATAGTATTCTTACCACTTTTATTAGTTGGTGCATCTTGAACACGATATTTTCAATATTGAGTACCTTAATGCATAGAGGTTTTAATTTGGACTTAGGCCAAATATTTGGCCAATGTGGATATTATTGTTTCTTTTAAACCATTATAGAGGTAGTTGAAACAAAGTATTTAAATGATTAAGACATAGTTTGAATTATACGTTTGGGTATTTCTATAGTTGGTTTAGTGGTTATCCTAGGTGCAACTTCTAGCAATAAAATAATAATTTAGGGCAGTTTATTTTTTTAGGGAGAGTTTTATGGGCTACAATTGGGAAGATGTAGGTTTTTTAAAACTTGTGTGGAAGGACATATTATACAAAGAATAAATAAATAGATGCTCCTACAACTTGTCATCATTATGTATGATCCGGCCATATATTACATTTTTGTGAAAAGATATCACAAGAAGAAGTTAAGAAAATAAATTCAACAAGGGTTTATAGGTTCAGATAGATGCTTCCAAGGGTGGTGCATATAATCCTCAGGCCATGGGATATGTTCATGTGACTATGACTGAACAAATTTATGTATCAGAGTGTGAACTAGTGGAATTTTATTTAGGGTTAGCTAATAGTTGAGTTATGATATTTGTTCCATCTTATATGGTGTGGGATTTGTTTGATAAGGTTTCTACCCATTCCTTTATATAGTCAATGTTAGATGACATGTTGGTTTTTCATTCATAACTTTTTCTATTTCTTAGATCATCCGCCAAATTTTGGGAAGAGGACCGAACATGGTTTCATATGTCCCTTGTGTCTGGTGATGATAGAAAACATTCAGTGGGATATTTTATTTCTTGTCCTTAACATGTACGACTTTATTATCATCATGGACTAGAATATAAGTGTTAAGGAACTGATAGACTATTATCTATTTTTAGTATTTTTTGTATCTAGCAATGATTTTAGTCATATTTTATAGGGTGACTGGGACTCTATATTGTGAAGGGTAGACCTATTGTTCTTTATTCTATGGTAATCTCATTCAAGTTGTTAGAGGTGGTTTTTGATTCAGATGATCCTTGTGTTAGTGGTCGAATTCAGAATGTTGTTTGTGAGTACCCTGAGGTATTTTCACATGATTTTTAATGTTTATGACCCTAGAGAGTGTTCATGTATACTATATAACTTCTCCTTAGTACAATGATCATTTCTATGATGTATTATAGTATGAAACTTGCTATGTTGGTGGGACATAAAGTCCAGTTTGATGATGGGGAGGAAACAATATTTATTCTTCCTAGCATATCACTATGTGAATATCCTATATATTTTTCTATAAAGGTAGATGGAAGCTGCAAACATTGTGTTGACAATCGAATATTGAATTGTGTAACCGTTAAGAAAAATTTTACAATGCCCGGAATTGATGATATCATGGATTGTCTTAGAGGGGCCCATTCGTTTTCTAAGATAGACCAGAGGTATGGGTATCACAAGTTTATATTCTGAGAAGAGCATATACCTAAGATACTATTTTGGGGTTATAAAAATAATTCCATGTTACTAGTTCTTCAATTTGGTCTAAAAAATGAGGCTTTTTTGTTTATGGATTTGATGAACCATATCTTTTATCCATTCGTGGAATATTTTTTTGTTCTGTTCTTAGATGATATTTTGGTGTACTCCATGTTAGAGTAGGAGTATATGAACCATTGGGATATCATTCATCAAAATAGGAATGAATATCATATGTATGTTATGATTTACAAATGTAAACATTGGGTCTGGGAGGTGTTGTTTCTAGGGAATAGAAAACATGATATGTGTAGATTAGAAAATCCTAAAAATTTAATTGAAGTCATGTCCTCAGATCATTCAAAAAATTTGTATGTTATTTGGAGCTTCAAGGGTTTGGCTGGTTACTATTGATGGGGTTTTTGGTAATTCTCCAGGATTGCGTATTTAATGGAAAATTTAACCCCAAATGGTGTAAATATGGAATAGAATGACGTGTTTTAGAGAACATTTAAGGTGATTATAGTGAGGATGAATTTAGAAGTAGTTTTTATTCTTCTAGAGATGAGATATCATTATGATGTTTTCTATGATTATTCTGGTATGGGTTTTCGATGTGTCTTGATGTACGATAAATAATTTATAGTTCATGGCTCGCTCTGGTTACCTCATGATGGGAACAACTACCATACCCATGATTTTGAGTTGACATTGGTTATGCATGAACTCAAAATAGTGAATAATTATCTCTTTGGGGAGTAGTATATCATATATTATGATCAGAAGAGACTGAAATATATTTTTACCAAGATGGATATGAATTTAAAATAAACACTATGGGTATTTATCCTCAGAATATGGATTTTTATTTTTTATATATCCTTAAAAGGAAAATGTTGTTGCGATTTCATTGAACAAAAAAGTATTAACCCAAAATGTTAATGAATTAGTTGAGGAGTGGTCTCTGATGTGTTTGTTTACTAAGACAATATATGATGTGGAATAGTTTGGTGTAAATGTGTTCTTGGCTCTAATGAAGGATGAAGCATTGATTTATGAGCATGTTCAGATTTAGAATGTGACACAATCCAAGTGATAATGCTTTAGTGAAAGAAATTAAATTGGGGAGACATATGTTAAGTGGACTGTATCCCTCTATTGATCATTGGGATTTTATAGTAGGTTGGTTGTTCAGTTTTTCTTGAGGAATGAGTTTTTGGAATGTTGAAAAAGTTCTGGTTAGTTCATTTACCCATGTTCTACCAAGATATATCATGATATTTAATTTTAGTATTGGATGATGGGATAATATGGTTAATTAGAGGTTTTCAATCACGTTGTCTGACTTGTTAAACAGTAAATGTAGAACACTAGACGACTACAAGATTGGTTCATACCTTACCCATTATTCTATGGATGAGGTATGATATTTAAATGTATTTATTTACCGATTTACCACCACAACAATGTGGTAATGATTAGATTTGGGTTATCATTTATCAACTCATTAAATCAACACATTTTCTACTTATATAATTGGAAAAATAGAGGGAAAAAATTGGGACTTGTATGTTAATGTGAATGAGAAATATCAGGGGATTCTATTTTATTTTTTTTCTGATATGAATCTAAGGATTAGAAAATGTGTTTTTTAATTTTTTAGGATGTTATTGTTTCCTTGATTAAACTAGTCACAACTTTTCATCTATAAAAATATAGACAGATAGAAAGTTCTATCATGTTTCTAGAGGACATTCTAAGGACTTGGGTGATAGATTTTAGAGGATCTTGGGAAAATAATGTGAATTTGGATATGATTTCCTATAAAAATAATTATTTGGATTCATGATATATAGAACCCTTATATGCTTTATAAGAAAATATCTGTAGATCTACCGTTTCTTGGAATGATTTGGGAGAGACGTCCATTGATGGGTTGAGTGTAGTTCTGGAGATGATGGAGATTTTTTAGTTGATCCATTCGAGATTAATCATTGAACATAGTAATATGAAATCCTATGTGGACCATCATCATTTGAATTTGTAGTTTGAGGTTTGTAATTAGATATTTATTTGTTTTTCACATCTATTGGAAAATAATGGAGTGGGTGTGTAGGGTATGTTAGAACCCTAGATTGTAGGCCCCTTTATAATTATTGGATGACTATGTATGGTGGAATATCAGTTTCATATGCCATATAGATTGACATCTATCAATGACATGTTTCATGTTTCCCAGTTGATGAGGTATATATCATATCTTTCCCAAGTAATTATATGGGAGTATTTTGATCATGATACTGATACCACATTGGTTGAGTAGCTACTTCATATTATGGATCAATAGGATAAGGTAATTCATGGTAAGATAGACACCCCAAACTGGGTAATGTGGAGGTGGAGATAGTATGTCCTTGAGACATTGGAGTGGGAGTCATTGACAAGGAAACTATGACAATATCTTTTTATAGATCTAAGATTGTGAAGTAATTATGGGAGAAGAATACATTTATTCATGAGATATTGTAATGCCATATTACCTTTAAATTAGGTATGTTTTTACCATTTTCTTTGTTTTACTTTTACATTGGTTGGGCAATTAGAAAATAAAATTTGGAGGATACAAATAATTATGAAGTCTAGGAGTTAGTGTAATTTTCATTATTGGCCGTAAATTTTAACCGTTCTATAGAAAATTACATGTCGTGAACTAGGATTACATGTTGTTTAATGTCCAACATGAAGAATCCATGAAAATGATACACATCGTGAGGGGATTTCATTCTATGTAACATGTTCAGTACATGAAATGTGGAAATTCATATTTTAATCAAAACATGATGGGTTTTTTTGTATTTGAACTTTATGGATGACTCGACGTTCCACTGGATTAGGATCCATTTAAATATAATGACTTTTTATTTTTAAGGTGTTTCACAGATGTTTTTATTTTCATTCCACCTGTATCCTTACTTCTCACAACATAGAGGTCACCCTAGGTGATTTTTGGTGACTCATTTCATTCCAGATCTATTCTTTTAAATAATGATCGACGTTGAGGATTGACACTTATATCTTGGTATGTAATCCATCTAGTTTTTCATTAGTATTTATTATGGTTGTGGTTTTCACTAATATTTTGTTCGTGTTTGTTATCAGCAACTGTTTTTTGTTTATCATTTTTGGTTTTTAGAAATACCTTATCTTTTATGGGATGTTGTCATGGTTTCTGATAACTGTTGTCAATGGAAGCTAGGCTGATAATTTTTAAATTTTCTAATTTATATAAAATGGGATAATTTTATGAATTTGATATCATTATAGAAAATTCAATTTGATTTTTTATTAATTGGAAATGATAAATTGTTTGAAATTATTTATTGGAAATGATAATCTTTTAGAAAAGGGATTTTTCATTGATAATTCATTATCTGGATTAAAAAATTGGGTTTTAAACATTGAAAATAATTTGAATGGCTTCAATTGTTTTTGGAAATTGTGATCATGGTTTTGAATTTTTTTATCCTTACAATTTAACATTGGGAACATTCGGTGTGTCGAGAAATTGACACTGGTAGCCTTAGTGTGAGTTGTACTACTAAGGTTTTATCATTTATTATATGAACAGGAAGGAATTTATATATTTTGGGTCCAAAATATTCCTTTTTAGGATTGTGGGTGACATGTATGTAGTGTTCTGTAGCATGGATCAAAATATGAGAGGTAATTTTTCTTTTTTGGTTATTTATCCCATGATTGCTTTAGTCCTGGATTGTTTAGAATATGTTTTCATAAGAGGTTTTATCACATATTAAAGATCAAAATTACATTTAAGACATTATAAGGATCTCTATAATAATACATTTTCATCCATAGACATATGGATAGTATCAAAGAACTCTATGGACATTAGAAGACATGGTTGGGACATTCTCACTTTTCATTCATGGTATTTGGCATAACGATTTTAAATATGGGGAATTTGAGAGTCATAATGTCATTTAATCATGAATTAAAACGTAATCATATAAATTATTGTAGAGGAATATATTTTTTAACATGATATTTGAAATATAGTTGGTGGAATGAAGCTTTTTGGAAAAAAACATTTGAAGTGACAACAATCAATGTGCATAATATTCGAAGTAATATCCTGGAACATCAAATCAGGAAAAAAATAAATGTAGATCCACAAAGGAAAGATTTATAATTTCATGAAGGGGATCATGTTTACAAGATTTTATATCCATTAAAGGATGTAATATATTTGGTAAATAAATTAAAAATAATACATTAGAACATCATCCCTTTTTAAATGTAGGAATAAATTAGAGATGGGGCCTACCATTTAGAAATGCCACCTAGATTATCTAAAATTCATGATATATCATATGTCACCTTTTGGAGAATGTATTATATTGTATTATTTAATGTTTTTTCTAGCATGTAATCAGAATTGGAAACTGATTTATCTTACTATGATGATCGTACCTGAAATTCCAGATACTAGAGAACATGTGTTCTGGAATTGGATGACTTGACTGAGAATGATACATTACAAAAATCATAAAATATAATAGGAAATGTGGAAACCTAATGATGTTAACATAATTAATATCCCAAATACTTTAATGAGGTTACATTCTAAAAATTTCATTATAGAATATTTTATAGGGATTCATATAATGACAAAAAGTTAAATTATAGTAAATAAGATTGTACATATAAAAAACAATGACATAGTCACAATAGAATTTGTTACGAATGTGATAGAAAGTAAATTTGATGACTTTATAAATTTTATTTGATGAAATGAATTTCATTTTTAGTTCATCATATAAACATTTTCATGAAATAAATTATTGATAGATTATAGAAGTATTATATATATTTAGGTGTCAAGTGATGAATTAATGTTTTAAAAATTTACACTTTTAGGATTTTATATTCATATAGAAATTTCATGAATTTTATCTAAAAATATTAAGCCATTTATATATTAAATAAGAAATATAATTTATATAAAAATTTAATATTAATCATTTAAATATATGTTCACCATTTTGGAAATCATTGTAATGTTTTTGTTCAACAAATATATATATATATATATATTTATATTATGTTTTTAGTCAAGTATTTACAAAGAAAATTTTTGTATTGGTTTTCATGGAATGGAAATATCTATCATAAGATTTAACATATTCTAACTAATCATATTATAAAAAAATTATACTTGTCTATATTAACCTATGATAATAGTTAAAAAATATAATTTTCTAATTAGAAAATTTTACCAAATTATGAAATTGTATCATGTAACCTCGATAAAATATTTTATTTAGAGAAAATATTTTTTTTAGAATAATTTCCAAATATTTTTTTGTTCATATTTTATAGTGACCATGAAAAATATTTATCACCTTTGATATGGAAAAAATTTCCAAAAGGGTTACAAATAAATGCATAAGGATTCAAGATAACAAAAAACACTCTTAAAACTCATTGAACCGTTTGATTTACACATTTCCAACATTATATTTGAATATAGTAAAATTTTTATCCACATTCATAATAAAATGACCTTATATTACTGAAATATTTTATGTAATTCCATGTGCGTGCCACAACTAAATTACAAATGGGATCCTTTTAACCTATATTATTAATAAATATTTATCCCAATTAATCATAAAGGAAATTCCCAAAAATTTTATGACATTCCTTCACAAAATTATTGTTATATTGAAATTACCCAAAGAGAATCCATTTTAGGATTAATGAGTAAGCTAAAGGATGTATATCAATGATAAAGAAACCATCTTTCACTATTTCATCTTTTACATTGTAAAAATATATTTTATAAATCGGAACATAAAGAACCCTGTATAAACAATATAAAAATATAACATTAGGATAATAAAAACTCATTTTTTTCATTCCCATATAATTTAAATTTAATACATCACTCGTTTGTATGTGTAACCAATTGTCTCCACATAGCTGTGGGATTTTTTCTTCAATGATCATTTTAAATGGATTATTATAATGATTTAATTAATTAAATATTTAATACAATTATGAAGAAATTATTATATCTGAAATATGTTTTATCATTTACATTTAGCAGTTCATTTAATAGGAAAATGTTAACATTGATTATATATATATGTGGACTACCACCTCCATGGAGCGATGAAAATTGTTTTATTATCACAATGCATAGATGAATCTAAAAATCAATATAATGAATTTAAATTAATATTTTTACACTACTAACATTTTATTTATTATAGAGTGATTTTATTATACTATTATGAAAAAATGATATTGAAATTAAATTTTAGAGAAATTAAATTGACAAGAATAAGGTGGTCTATCTAAGAAAGAACAATTTATGAAATAGATTTGAAATCATTATAAAAAGACCTTATATAATGGAATATATATATATAATGTTTAATATAAATTATTATATATATATATATATATAAATTCATCCTACTAGATAATCAATCAAAAACATTTACGTTGGCCACCATGTTAAGGGATTTCCATTATAATATAATTTTATTTCAAGATTATTTATATTATTATTTCCAATCAAAAAATTATTTTTTCATAATTATTTATAACCATGATATTTTAATCTATTTTGGTTATTTTTAGGATTATGTGTTTATTTTCAATTTATTCTCTTTTAGGATCATTAATCTTAAATTATGTTACATATATGGGAAAATATTTTTAAAAAATTATTTTAATGCTTTAATTCATAAAATTGTTGTTCCCTTCCAATATTTTCATTTTATTTATTTCAAGTATGTTATAAATTATATATTTTTTTCCTAATTTAATTTTTTCAAAAGATTTATCATTAAAAAACATAAAAGGAATCTTCTTGATGTTTTCTGAATGAGGTACATTTTATCAAAGGTGTGCATACAATATTATTCTTATGATATACTGTATTAACAAATTTTATGGATTACATGAATATTCATTGCTTTCAAATATAAAAATCAAGTATATGTAGATATTATCAAATAAAATCATATTTTTCAATATATTATTTTATTATATTTATAATTATATCTAATGAAAATTTATTATTTTTATAAATTAATATCAAATTTAAATATTATTTCTAACTATATTTCTTTAAAGATATAGTAAGTATAGTTTTTTAAATAGACTAATTTAATTTTCATTTCATAAGTCTTAGTTTTATATATATCCTTTAATTAAAAATAATTCATTTCATATTTTCTTCCACTACTGATAGTGAAAATTACCTTTTTTGAGGTTTTTGACTTTCATATGATAATATATTCTATCATTATCCTTTACACAATAGACATTATTTCTCTCCCTCATATCATTATTTTTTGTATCAGGTATGAATTTAGAGTAGTTTTAATTACATTAATCCTGATTCCATCATATTCCATTTTAATATATGATATATGGTGAATGATGATTATTATGTATTTTATTTTATTTATTAGTGAAATACATATGTTTTGTATTCTTAATTCAATACAGAAAATTGTTTGCTTCTAGTTAAATTTTTATTGAATTTTATTAACCATTCATAATATGAGGAACGTAAAGGATGTGCAAGTGAATGGTGGGTCCAAGTTATAGTTATCCTCAAGATGCATAAATATGTCTAATGAGACAAAAGTGATGTCATTTCTTATTAGATGGGTATTTTTTACCTATATGCATTTATTGAGGATGTTTTATTGGTTGAGAGGCCCTAATTATATGTTTTAAGATAACTTATTATTTACATTGATAAAAAGTTAACGAATGTCCATATTTATGCGTTTTTTTAGGAATTTATTTTCCATTATCCATGTGATTTATATATTGATATAATATATGTATTTTCATTCTAGATCTGTTTTCAATTTAATTTTATGTATTTTTTCCACTCTATTATATTGATTATACCTTAATTAATCATGAATTCTTCTAATTTATGTTACCATTATAGATAATTTAATCTTTTCTCTAATTTTTTATATTTCCTAATGATACATGGAATGATTTTATAAATGATTTCGAGGTTGAAATTTATTTTCTTATTCTATGTGTTAATAATTAAATTTTAATATGGTAATAAGGTGGGTATTTAGTATTACAATGATACTAAACTGATCGACCATATACAGTGAAATCAGTTTAATATTTCACTAATTTACTTAATCATATAATGTTTCTAGGATGACAGAGTTATGGTTTTACATAATATAATCCAATTTTTTTTATCTCAAAAACGAACCCAAAGAATCATAAAAGAAAAGAAAAGAAATTAATTAAATTGAAATTAAATATATATTTCCATGTTTTATATAGATAATGAATATATAATTTACATAATCCAAAAAAAAATCTAAACCAAATATACCATTCTTTGTTAAATGTATGATGACAACCTATTAAACTTGGTTATGGTTTATTAAGGGTTTTTATAGATTTTTTTAAATGAATTAACATTTTAATATTTTGGAATCATATTTATGAGTATGAAAATATATGCTATTTGGACATAATTAAAATATTATTATCATGTTAGGATGTTATATCAGTCAATTGTTTATCTATTTGTTGGTTTGTACCAATATAACTAATATTTGCATAATAAAGAATGTGTAATGCTATGTAACAGTTAATATATAAATAATAACGATTTTGATGATGAAAGATTAATAAAAAAATTAACATCCGCGATATTAAATATAATTTAGTAGATTTTTATGATCTTTTGAGAACCAAGATTTGTGATGTTGAAATAATTTTTCTGAAAACAATTTTAGGGAACCACGTTTTTTGAAATCAGTGGACATTTGTTTTTTGGAAATATTTAAAATTTAATCAATTTAATCTTTTGAAACCAATTTTATTCATATTACTGTTTTTTGATATATTATTTAATATGTTTTTAATTTTTGAATATGTTATAATATTTTTTTGAAAAATTATTAAATATTAAATTATTTTTGGTATAGATAATCACTGTATTACCATTAGTTGATATTTAGGGAATATTTTAATATGATTAATGATTTTAAATACTAATTAGGGAATTTTTCTCGGTGAATTATGTGTATTATATAAATTGTATAAATTAAATTATTTGGTCAATGTTTTTATTATTAAAATTATGATTTTTATGGTCAATATTTTATTTTAAATTAAATATAAAATGTCATATATATATATATAATATTTTAGTTGTGAATAAATTGGGAATATGTTATTAACAATGAGGAGTAAGATTACTAAAATTTATTTTATTTCATTATTAGAAAAATATATTAATTGTAAATGTGTTATAATATTATTTTATAAATTAAAAATTAAGAAATACTAAAAATAAAATTGAATATATATTATGTAGAGTTGAATGATTTTTTGAAAAAATCAAATAAATGGTTATTGGAATAATAATGAAAATAAATATTCAGATTTGAAACTATGACAATTATAATGTTCAATATAGATATCTAAAAAATAAAACATTGATATTGGTATATATAGAGTGATATGTCATTTCACTACTATATAAAACATGCAATTACTTATTTTTAAATAAAAATATATCACTTATTAGTTGTTCTAGTAAATAATATAAACTGATTGAATGATAATTTTTATTTTATACATATTTCATTATTTTATAGTTTAATATATAACATAGTAATTTAATATATTAATACATTATAGTGTAATTATTAGAATCATTTCAGTTTATATTATCTAAAATTATAGTATAAATTATTAAAACAACATAGTATTGAGATATATGATAGGATTTATTCAATATAATTATATATTATGACATGTATAAATGAATTATTAGTAACAGTTCGGGACATACCATACCAAGTTTCAAGTTAGTATAAAAACAAAAGGGGAATTATATTATATGTTCAACTATTCAAAATAATAATGAAGAACCAATTTTTATGAAAAATTATTATTAAAATGAAATTGATAATGTCATTATATGTATTTAGAAAAATAAATAATTTATATAAGTTTTATTGGATGAGGAATGATATTAGAAATTATCCTACAATCAAAGGTATACTCTTCACATATTAAATTATTATTTAAAAATCATATTAAGAGGTAATAAAAATTATTTAACATTGTATATGTGAAAATTATTATATAAAAGTGAAACATTATTATAGAATCTATATAGGTGAAGGATGTTAAAAAATAAACCAGAGTTGTTACAAGTAAAAATAATAGCAGAGCTATAGTAAAGAATAAACATTGTAGAAAGGGAAAATACAACATTATGAATTTTTTATTGTTTGGATATACCTTATATTCAATAAAAAATTTGGATAAAACTATTTTTGGAAAAAGATCGATGTCTTTTAAAATTATTAAAACAATTTTAATAAATTGGGTTAAATAAGATATTTTAATACTTTTAGTATATTCAAGTCAAATAAATTTATTAAAAATATATATAAATTGTTTTTTTAATTTTTTTATTATGGAGAAATTTTTTTGGAATAATTAATTTATTTAAATATGTAATAAATAAAATTAAACAAACACACAAAAAAATCAATAAATATTACCTCACTATATTGATACCAACATGATAATATTTATATATCACAAAGAATAATAAAATGAAACAAATTAATACAATTCGAATATGTCCATCCTCGAAGACCCATATCATGATAATAAGAATAAAATGACACCTCATATAGGTTTTTTATATATATAACCCAGAAACACATTTTTTTTCATGAAAATATAAAAATTGGGGAATTTTTTAAAAAAAATGAAATTTATTGATAGAAATAATACTAATTTTATTACTTCAATTTCATATTTGTAGTCACTAAAAGTATTATTTCAAATCAAATTAAAAATCATAGAAATATTTGACATAGAAGAAATAAAACAGTAAAAATTTATTTCTCCTCGGATTCTAATGAAAATGATAAATATATAGTTAGTAATGAAGACATGCTAATTACTCTAAATCTAGAGTCTTTAATATATTCTCATATCATTTCATTGAATCACTTAACATGCATTTCACCATTGTGACTATAAAATAAAATTTATAATTAATTATAAGTATTTAATTAACAAATCTATAATATTACACATTTTCATCTCGTATTTTGTTATCTAAAGAACTACTATAATAGTAATCCATAGTAATTAACCTACTTCAATCATGGGTGTTTCTTATGATCGTTACATGACCTGTTATAAAAAATTTATAAGAATGAATCACCAGTGATTTTCATTCAAGAACTATATAATTGGGATGGAATCCAATGATTTTAATTATAAATGGAAGGACATCTAGTAAGTTAAATATATGAAATATAAAAAATATATAAATAAAATAAATACTTATTATTCATTTTATCAAAGTAATGATCGATCATTACATTTCATCCAAACATGAAAAAAATTAATTTTTTATTATTCCACCATCTCAGAGGTAATTAATAATAAATTTTAATTATAATTTATGTATATTTCTGATTTAATAAGATTGTAAAAAATTGTATTATATTTAAAACTACCTAGTATGAGATAAAAATTATATGTTCAAATTACGTACTTGAGGTAGTCATCAATAAAATTACCATTATACAATACTATGTTATGTATCATCTTTGGTAGTCCAAAAAGAAATATAATAGATTTTATAACAAAGGATTCCCCTTGTTAGGGGACATCATTAAATACTTGGATTAGTTTTATTATAAGTTACTTTTTTTTCGATTACTCATTTACATTTTTCACTCAAATCTATTAAATTCATTGAATATAAATATATACATTATTGTGCAATGTAACCTTTCACAATGGATCCATAAAAATTATTCATTTTCCAAACATAAGAATTCCTCAAACATATATTATTTTGTATGGATACATCCAATGAAATGAAACTGGTCACCCTAAGAGTAATTTAGTTTGATTATGGAATGTTATAAATAACATGAAAGTGATAAAATATGGAGGGAAATATTTCTCTACGTCCCATAAAATTGTTAGTTACAAATTATGTAATATTATTAAAAACATTAATTGACATAATGTTGTTCTAAATATCACTATAATAATTTTAAAATTGATTCAATGATAACCATAAATAATTTGAAATTAAATAATGACTTTATATTTGAATAAATATAATATGTTGAAAATAATAATAATAATAATTAGTGATGTTAGTTTTACCAATCTTATATTCACAAATTTCAACATATTTCTTGAATACCTATTTATACCCATGATAGTCAATAGTATTTACCAATGTTAGATTTTATATAAATTTGTTATCACATATGAATCATTGGTAACATTATTATTATTTTTACTGATAATCATTGGATGTAGTTCTAGTCTAACACGTCAATCAACCAAGTAATTATAATTTCATGGCCTATATTTGGAATTCCACTAGCTATATAGAAGGATTAAAAAAACATTTCTAATATTTTTCGTTAAATGTGAATTACACCTAAAAATCAACATTAAAATCTATTGAATAATAAATCAATTCAAACAATATGATTTTCTACTATGATTATATTTGGGTTTAGTGGAAATAATTTTCATCAATATAGATTTTAATGAACTTTATCCAATTTAAAATTTAAATCATCTAATTTAATAATAAAATCAGTTTTATAAATTCACCTAGAAGGACTCTAAGTGTTAATGGTATTGTCTATATGAATTTTTTTCTATGTTTGATAAATTTTATTTATTTGATGATTTTATATTAAAATTAATCTATATTGATATATAATCCACATGTATCATATACTCATTATAAAAATGTTATTTGCTAGTTCATGTTTCATACTATAGTAAAAAATAATTATATTTTTAGAATTTATCTTCCTCATAAGAATTGAAAACAAACGAAATATACCATTCTATGAAAACTCATATGTGCACACACACATATTCCAATTATGATTAAAGTATTCTTGAAATTTTTTTATAAAACATCTATAACATTTACAAGATCATATTATCCACATATGATTATATTAATAAATATTAATGTTAATTTATACCACAAATATCAAAGAAATTAATAACTGTGAATGAAAATATACTGACAATTGTGTGATGTAATCATATGACTAAAGAGGTTAAAATAATCGAACGATATAACCAAAATAATATTTTAAGCCTCATATATATAATTTAAATTCCAAGAACTAAATTTATTTCATTATAAAACTCCTAAATTATATACCAAATCATCATAATCCTTAAATATCATATCATACTTTTATATCATATTTAATGGTATTCTATCACACATGAAAGGACTCTTGACTATAAAAATTAATGTAATGAAATACCAAGGTTTATATAGAACATCAGATGTTTTTTCATATATAATTGGCTTACATTGAGTTGTAGAGAATACATTAAAATAATTGATCCCTATAATTTCTTCCCTAATTAGTCTCCAATATTTTGGGAAATCATTTATTTTATTAGCTAAAAACCTAAGCTGAAAAATTAACATCAATTTTATATAATAATTTGAAGGAATTTATACATTATTATAATTTATACCCTTTTCAAATACTGGGAAATAAAACATTCTTGTACTAGGAATTCAATACATGGTTATCTAAAGAAAAATATTAATTTGAAAAGATTTTCTTTCTATTTTATCACATTCCTAATATACATGATTCCTTGCATCATCAATTAATTTTATCACTCTCTCACAAATATCATTTACATTTATTAAATAATGATCTGTAATATGATTATGATTATGCATTTGTAAATAAAATTTCACATTATGTTATATATATGAAATCAGATAAATTATCAAATCATTTATTCAACTCATTTTAGTTCGATGTTGAAAAGTCTGGTATTTTTTCTTTAAACCATGATACCAAATATAAGAGTTTCATTAAAAATTAATATTTTTTTATTATAGATAAATAATTCCAAACATAACCAAGTTCATACAAAATATTTATTACATTAGTTTCCATTATGTACTGCATCTAAATCATTATTAAATACAATTTCAAAAAATCCATCATTTTTTGAAATTTGGTAGTTATTAAATAAATACAAAGTATCTAAATTCAATTGATTCTGTTGGAGAAAAGTTTTTATTAAATTCAATCTATTAGACTAAAATTAAAAAATTCTAGATATTAAAGAATCATATTAATACATATTATAAAAATAAAAAATTCATATCTAATTATATACGTATTTATCTTGGAAAAAATTTAATTTAAATACAAATTTTCACACGTTACATGAAATATAACGACTTTGATAGACATGTTATCATTAGTTAATACATTTATAATACATTTTCCAAAATATTCAAAAAAAGTTACATATAAATCATTTCCATTATAATAATACAAATTCAAAATTTATTATGAATTTCATTAAATCATAGTAGTTGTAATCCAAAAAAATCATAAGAGAGGAAATATGTTCTGATCGGTGAATATAAATGATAAACCAATGTATAAGACATGGAATCTAAAATAAATAACAAATTTAATTATATTAGGTAGATGTAATGAGTGACTATGAAATGAAAATTTATTAATTATCAATATTCTTATTGAAACAATTCAGACTACTTTAGAATGAAATTAATTTTAATGAAATTTTGATCATTACTTAATTAAAATCATAATTTGAAATGAATTGTTTCATTACCCAAAATTTATTAATAAAAAATAAATACAATCAATTTATATTTACATAAAACCTTAATATAATGCACAAAAATATAATTTTATCATATAATTTGTTATATATAATGTGTAACTAATTTTAAAAAATTATTCTAATAATGATTAAAAAAATTATGAAATAAGTGTACTAATAAAAAAAATTGTTCTATAAACCAAGATGATTTAAGCAATAACTAGATCACATAAACTCTATGATAATTATAAAACAATGAACATCATGCAATGTGGAATAGCTAATAGACCAAAAACACCATGATTTTCTTTTAATGAGAAGTCGAATAAATAAATTGATGCATGGGGGGATATTGATAAGGAGAACCAAGGTTTGTATTTTTTTTAAAATAAGGTGGAGTTAGTGTCCATGGTTTTATTAGAGGCTAGGTGCCTCATTTAAAAAAAATTATACCAATTATTTTAAAGAACTCGTTGTATACCCATCCTAAATGAAATGGTTTTCAAAAACCGTCGATATAGGATTTAATTTTCAAACTATTCAAATATTTTGTATAAATAATTATAATAGTTTCATCTACACAACAAACAATACAATTCATAAAAAGTTTCCAATGTACCCCTCATTTATAGAGGTTATTGTATCTTATTGGTAATTTTATGACATAGTAATCATGTTGAAATTTTAGAATGATTATTTTTTATTGGTATATTAATTATTCTCAAATTTTTGATGTATAATATTCTTCATAAAAACAATATTATAACTCTATAATATTATATTTAGGACAATATTATTGATTTGTGTAATAGTTGGATAACGTCATTTTGATGTTTTTATGGTAGATATTTCATCAGATTCTCATCCGGCCTATTCCCAAAAAATGGTTTTCATTACATATAATGTATAACACCAAAATAAATTACAATATTATCTTTTTAGATTATAAATAATTTTTGTTTCATTTTTTAAATATACTGAACAGTTTCTTAGGCTTAGTCTAGAAACACAATGTGTTTTTTTTTGCAATACACGTAAGAACATGTTTTATTGCCTTTAATAGAACTCAGTGTAGAAATAAATTTTGAAACCTCTTTAAATTTTATTTCTAAAAAACATAAATTTTTAATGATTAATGTCAAAATTATTCAATGGTGAATGTTTTGTATTTTTATGAGAACATGCATTTTTTTATGAATACTGAAAATTATGCATTTTAGATAAAAACTACATTTTTTTAAATAATTTTATATGTTTAATTTAAATTTATATTGGTTTTAAATTCACAATAGATAAATTATACAAACATTAATAAAATTTATTTCATTGGAATCAGTTCAATTTTTTATTTATATATAAAAATATAATTAATTATTGAACATTTTCACCTTAAAACCTGATTTCTTCACATATCTGAAAAAGTAGATTTAAATTTAATTATATCATCATCTATAAATTTAATATTGAAAATATAAATACATGTTTGTAATCAGTATAATATTAATATTCTGATAAAATTATATTATAACACCACAAAATTTTAAGTAACTTTTTTGTTTTAAAATAAAATTAATAGAATGTGTTGCACGCAACATCGATTTCGAACACACTCTGATCCATTAATAACAGACTGTTATAAAAAATCTATTAAAATAGAAATAATTAATAGTATTAAAGAAATAATTATATATGTATATATTAAATGTTTTAGTTATATTTAAAAGTATTTTATATGCATATGTTATGGATGAATTCAATTTTAGTCATTAAAAGACTTTATTATTCTAAAGGTAGTTTTATCATCTTTTGATGTAACATTTGTTTTAAATAATTTTTTGACACATTTATAAAAAAAATTTATAAAAAAAATTAATCTTTGAAATATTAATATTAAAATTTTATTTTGTTCAATTCTTTATTTTTCAAATAAGTTTCTAGTATTAATGAATATCGATAAAATAATGAATTTTAATTGAAAATATATTTTCATCTAAATTATTTATAATGAAGAATTGTATTGTTAATTTTTTATAATTTTATATTATATTAAATTTTTATAATTTAATCCAATATAGTTTCTTGAAACCAATTTCACATTGAATTTGGATATAATAACATTTCAATCTTATTAACATTTTCAATTTATGAAAATTGTTTTCACATTTTGTTTGTGAGATTAATTTTATATTAATTACTGAAACTAATGCATTTTTTTTGAAATATGGATTCCATATACTGAACTATTGTGTCAAAATTATGTAAATATGTTTATTTCATTTTTTGGAATTTATGAATAATAAATTTAGTAAATTTTTGATTAATGCGATTAAATAAAAATAGAGTAAGGCTGAAAATAATATAATATATATTTTTCAATTACCATAAAACGTGTTCAAATTTCATTTGGTGGATGCTTTTTAACCAAAAGAACCATTGGGAAAATATTATAACCTTTGGAAGAATCATGGATGAGAATATGATATTCATTATATTTTATTTGATGAATATTTTTAAATGTAATATCCATATATTTAATAACTATATATTACTTAATATAGGGTTATATGGAATATAAATTAGACTATAAATATAATTTGAAAGAAACAATATTAATATTCACCATGATAATTTATTTTTGTAACGTCCAATATATGGATTCCACAAAACTGGTGCCTTGTACCTAGTTTGAAGCATAGCGTCATGCACATTTCCCTAAATTCTATAGCCTTCCGATGGGTAGTGAGAGTAAAAGGTGATATAGTGGGGAAACTATTCCCTCATTGGTATAGTGTAACACAATAAAATATATAATAAATAATTTTATAATAGTAAAAAACATACAACAGAAATAAACAGTAAAATACTAATAAGATAAGTAAACAAGAATTGTTCCAAATAAAAGTTGACATGGCATTGGATGCGCCCAAATTTACCCTACTCGTATGCGGTTTTTATAGTACAGGTAGGGGTCGAATCCACAAGGACCGAAGAAGAAACCTAGAGACACTATGAATTTGGAGAGATTTGTCTATGGAGTGGCCGACTAATTGGAATGATTTTTTTTTGAAACTAGTTATTTAATTAAAAGGAAAAAAATAACAATTACTAAGTCTAAAACAATTAATGGAGATGAGTTGATCCTAAATCATTAATAGGTTTATATTGGATGTATTTATTTTCATATAAAGTTTCAGTTCACTAATTCGAGATGTATCAACAAAATGATATAATTCCTCAACATCATTCACCAATTTAATCCTTACACAATTCCAAGGCTAATCACCAATGCACTTAGAGGATCAATTTAATGATCACTCTAAGGAATTGGATCGTACTAGCACTCGAAATGTGTCATTGGTAAAGTTAGCAAAGATGAAGAAGAAAATAATCATCAAATAGAAATCATAAATTAATGAAATGATTATAGAATTTTAGATCATAAAATAAAATTCAATATTCCCCATACAACTCCCTAGGACCAACCCATAAGGGTTTATCCCTCCATTAATTCTATGATCTCAAAGGAGGTAGAAAGCAGACTCATAGGGGAAAATTGGAGAAGAAAAAAAAACAACCACTCCACCATTGTGTGAAGAGTTTCACAAAAGATAATGTGAATAACCTCACTCCCAGAGGAAAATATATCAACATGATATGGAAAAAGAAATAATAAATTAAGAAGAATAAGGTGATGATGATATTTTATTAATTAAATGAAGTTGAACGAAATAACTTACTTGGGTGAAATTGACAAGCGATTAAAAAATGAAAGCATACAATTGAAAGAAAATAAAAACATCAATTCCAAATCAAAAATATTTGATCCCCCATTCCCTTCAGAATAAGATCCATATATAGGAATATTTGGAGACTTAGATATACCCTCCCCCCCCCACAATAAATTACATCTCAATTAATTTAGAAAGTCAAATGGAGGGTGAGAAAATTAAGGGATTTTGACGTTTCGAAGTTGACCTGGAAATTTCGTCCAGAAACGTCCACCATTTTGATGTGTGAATTTGGAATTCAAGGAGGCTGAATCCTGAGGGGTCATTGAGGGGAAATATTATCTTCCTTCTCTCCTATAAGATATGTAAAAAGCTTGGGAAATTTGGAGCGGCCATTTAGAAGTTATTGTCGAAATGGTGGGACGACATTATGTGCATTAATGTCGGGCCCACCATTTAAATCTCAAATTCAGATCTCATTATCATCATGAAAACAGGATAATTAGCTCTAGCTACAGTTGAAAAAAACGATCCTTATATTTTTCCCATTCTACTGTATAAAATTGAGATTCATTGGGAATGGTTTGTGGGCCCCAAATTTGTTTGATGGGCCTTAGGCCCATTAGGGTTTTTACAGTAAAATTATTTCATTTATGAGAAAAAATCTCCATCTTCCCTTATGATTCATCCATCGGAAGTAAAAAATAAAATGTTACAAATTAAGTGATAAATCATATCCCAAAATATCAAATTCCGAAAATAAATATAATTCAATCCACAAAAAGATGAATTATTGGGAACCAATTTTCTTTTTAAACATTAATAGCATTTAAGATGAGAAATAAAGTTCTATTTATGTAATGCACTAAAAACAATGTTTATGGGCTTTGGAACAATGAATATAATGATACTAACAAAGAATAATAGCAACATTTAGTGACTAATCACACCCCCCCAACATGAGTTTTTCTAGTCCCGAGAAAATTATATTACAAATATAAAATTCAAATTCCCTTTTCCCAAAACATTTTACTTCACATTGCTCACTCAAAGACCTCATACCCAAAAAATATGAAACTCATCAAAATCATTTAAAACAAGCTAGGTCCATAAGCATATCCCAATCCCAAGCCCATTCCTTTGTTCAAATTCATCGCCACATTTAATCAAATTTCAATTAAGCATGATAAAGTGTTGTGAATCACAAAAGATATGGGGCTCATTTTATAGTTCAAGTGGAAAACTTGGAAGCGCTATGTGGGAATTACATTTAACCTTAAAATGAGTATACAATTTTTTTTGATTTTTTTTGATTTTTTTATTTTTTTAACCACAATAGATATGAAAAGACTAACTCTGGGCAAGACAACTATGGAGTCACGATCCCCAAGTGTCGGAAGCCACACATATTGTCAATTCCATGCTCTATAATAATGATATAAAGCCTAACTCTATGCAAGACAACTATGGATTCATGATCCCCATGTGTCAGACGCCATGTATTTGGACAAAACATTGCTCTATGTGGTCATTATTTTTTTCAATTTTTTCAATTTTTTTATTATTTGTTTTTGGATACTAAAATTAAACTAAAAGTGACACCAGAACCATATTCTATAATAAAAGGGACCCAAGAACTCAAATTTACACCCAAGATCTAGTAAACGTGCATTGTGGCATTTTTATTAGGAGGATGAAAATGTATACTTTGAAAAATCACATCGGACAACCGCACTTTCCAAAAACTATGCTCATGAACATAAACATTCCTTAAAATCAGAATCAAGCCATGAAAAATTATTTGATATCCCATTTCATAGTTTTCAATGTGTGTTATCATGTTCAAGGTTAATGGAAATTTTCTTTCCATGCATGTTCTTATTAAAAAAATCATTTTTGTTTCATCTACCCCCAACATAGAATAACACTGTCCCCAGTGTTTAATGAAAAGAAAAGTTAGAAAGGGGGTAGGAGAGGAGTTCATAGAGGAAATCAAAAATGATAAACATGGAACAAATTCACCTGGTTATTTTTGAATTTGAAGTTCATGATGCTCTATATTACTCCTTTGATCTCTTGGGGGATGTAGGAACCTCATTGATTGAACATGTATCACCCAGAATAGTTCATGAACCATACAAGGAAGAACAAACCGGTCAAAAAAACAACACAACAATTTATTTAAAACCAAGTATCAACATTATTAAAGTTTTTCTTATTTTTTTAATATTAAAAATCAAACTGATGATACATTTTCTTATTTATATTTTTTTGGGTAAGGTAATACTCAGGGATCACACCGCGTGACACGGATGAATACGGTGCACCCTTTTCATACCCATCCTTACTCATAATAGATGAACATGTCAACAATCTATTTTTTTTAATACCAAAAAAACATAAAATAAAATAAACTGATAGTACATTGTCTTCTTTATATTTTCTGGGTAAGGTATTACTCAGGGATCACACCGCGTGACACAGATTAAAACGGTGCTCTCCTTTCATACCCATCCTTACTCATAAAAGAAGATCATTTCAACAGTCTATGATAATTTATTATATGAAAAAGAAAATGATTCAAAATGATTGGAAACATGACAACCATGGGTTTCCTCCAATGCAACGCTTTTTTTTAACGTTGTAATCTCGACTTGAACCCCCCAACTTATCCAATTCCATCATTCAAAATTGTTATAAACCCTTATTTCTCAACATCAAATAGATTGAGATTGATTATTTTTTTATAATCTTTTCCTTGTATAAATCCATGTTCTATAATTTATCTAAAGATATAAGGAATGTCAGAAATGGTTGATCTAGTTTCATTTTTTGTCTTGCCTAAGACGTTAATGTCCAATATAACATTATTGCTTTCATGAAAAGAATGAATGAAAAAAGTATGGTCGTGGATATCACATATGATAGAATTCATGTGTGGGGAAGGAAGGATAATGATTTTGAGTTCTGGTCGATTGCAATCTCCTAATGAAGATTGGAAATTTGAATGAAAGTTAGTTTCTTCTCCAAAAAAGATAGAAAGAATTGGTTCCTTTGAAAACATGATTCATCCCAAAACATGTCTACTTGAAATTCAGGAGTTTTTATGGGCTCAATTTTTAGTATTTCTCCCAATTGTTCAGTGATTGGGGTTTTTGAAAAATCATCAATAGAGAAATATTCAGAACTCCCAATCTACAATGTCAACTTTCTCTCTTGTGAATACAAAAAATCAGTTTCCTCTTGATTTAAGCACCCTTCGAAATTTATTTTATTGTATTCAACTATCCCAAATCCAATGGTTGGTTATTTAATAAATTCATGTGGGGTTTGTGGGAGATAATATTCTTTTATTAGTGATGAGGAAGAGAAAACCTGAGTGGGAATGGGTTCCACAACAATTTCGATGCTACAACTCTTAAGGATGAAACTTTTGAATTCATTTTATCCATTTTATAACAAAAATGTTCAAGAATTTTTTCATCATTTGTATTGATATATGTTTGGACTTCATTAACTACATTATGTTTTATCTCTTCAATCATCCTCGAGAGGTATGGAAATTGATCCTTTAAACAATCAGCATCCCATTGATTGCAAATCTCATCTGGTGTGGGGTATTCAATTATGGTCTGGACAATGAATTTCTCTACGTGAGGTGTTTACCAATATTGATTACTGAAATGATTTCAAAATTGGTTTTTGAAGGGGTATTTTGGAGGATAATCCATTGGAGTTGATTAAAAATTGGTTTTGGGATTTTTTTGGACACACTGAAAAAGAAAGGGGAAAAGAGAAGAGAAGTTAGGGTGAGAATAGAGAATTTGGGATGAGAAAAGAAGACGAGGGTATAAGGTACATACATGGTTCCCCAGAAACGGTTCCAAAATTTGGTTGTGCCCAAATTTACCCTACTGGTATGCGGTTGTTGTAGTACAGGTAGGGGTCGAATCCACAGGGACCGAAGAAGAAACCTAGAGACACTGTGAATTTGGAGAGATTTGGCTATGGAGTGGCCAACTATTTGGAATGATTTGATTTAAAACTAGTGATTTAATTAAAAGAAAAAAAAATAACAACTACCATGTCTAAAACAATTAATGGATATGAGTTGATCCTACGTTGTTAATAGGTTTAGATTGGATGTATTTATTTTCTTATAACATTTCAGTTCACTAATTCAAGATGTATCAAAAAAATGATATAATTACTGAACATCATTAACCAATTTAATCCTTACAAAATTACATGGCTAATCACAAATTTACATTGAGGATCAATTTTATGATCACTCTAAGGAATTGGATCGTACTAGCACTCGAAATGTGTCATTGTTAAAGTTAGCGAAGATGAAGAAGAAAATAATCATCAAATGGAAATCATAAATTAATGAAATGATTATAGAATTTTAGATCATAAAATAACATTCAATATTCCCTATACAACTCCCTAGGACCATACCATAAGGGTTTATCCCTCCATTAATTCTATGATCAGAAATTAAGTAGAAAGCAGACTCATAGGGGGAAATTGGAGAAGAAAAAAAATAATCACTCCACCATTGTGTGAAGAGTTTCACAAAAGATAATGTGAATAACCTCACTCCCAAAGGAAAAGATATCAACATGATATGGAAAAATAAATAATAAATTAATAAGAATAAGGTGATGATGATATTTTATTAATTAAATGAAGTTGAACGAAAGAACTTACTTGGGAGAAATTGACAAGCGATTACAAAATGAAAGCATACAATTGAATGAAAATAAAAACTTCAATTCCAAATCAAAAATATTTGATCCCCCATTCCCTTCAGCATAAGATCCTTATATAGGAATATTTGGAGACTTAGATATACCCCCCCCACAATAAATTACATATAAATTAATTTAGAGAGTCAAATGGAGGGTGAGAAAATTAAGGTATTTTGACGTTTTTAAGTTGACCCGGAAATTTCGTCAAGATTTTTCCACCATTTTGACGTGTGAATTTGTAATTGAAGGAGGCCGAATCCTAAGGGTTCATTGAGTAGAAATATTCTCTTCCTTCTGTCCTATAAGATCTGTAAAAAGATTAGGAAATTTGGAGCGGCCATTTAGAAGTTATGGTCGGAATGGTGGGACGACTTTATGTGCATTAATATCTTCCCACCATTTAAATATCAACTTCATATCCCATTATCATCATGAAAATAGCAGAATTAGCCCTATCCACAGTTGAATAAAATGATCCTCATATTTCTCCCATTCTACTGTATAAAATTTAGATTCATTGGGAATGGTTTGCGGGCCCAAAATTTGTTTGATGGGCATTAGGCCCATTAGGGGTTTTCCAATAAAAATCTTTCATTCATGTGAAAAAAATATCCATCTTCCCTTATGATTCATCCATCGGATGTACAAAATAAAATTTTACAAATGAAGTGAAAAATCATATCCCAAAATATAAAATTCCGAAAATAAATATAATTCAATCCACAAAAAGATGAATTATTCGGCACCAATTTTCATTTTAAACATTAATTGCATTTAAGATGAGAAATAAAGATCTATTTATGGAATGCACTAAAAAATTGTTTATGGGCTTTGGGACAATGAATATAAGATACTAACAAAGAATATTAGCAACATTTAGTGACTAATCACACCCCCCCACATGAGTTTTTCTAGTCCCGAGCATATTATATTACAGATATGAAATTCAAATCCCCTTTTCCCAATACATTTTACTACACATTGCTCACCCAAAGACCTCATACCCATAAAAATATGAAACTCATCAAAATCATTTAAAACAAGCTAGGTCCATAAGCATATCCCAAGCCCAAGCCCATTCCTTTGTTCAAATTCGTCACCACATTTAATCCAATTTCAATTAAGCATGATAAAGTGTTGTGCATCACAAAAGATATGGGGCCCATTTTATAGTTCAAGGGGAAAAAATAGAAGCGCTATGTGGGAATCAAATTAAACCTTAAAATGAGTATACAATATTTTTTTTGATTTTTTTTATTTTTTTATTTATTTAACCACAATAGATATGAAAAGACTAACTGTGGGCAAGACAACTATAGAGACACGATCCCCAAGTGTCGGACGCCACACATATTGTCAATTATATGCCCTAAAATAAAGATATAAAGCCTAAATCTCTGCATGAAAACTATGGAGTCACAATCCCCAAGTGTCAGATGACATGCATTTGGACAAAACATTGCTCTATGTGGTCAATATATTTTTCAATTTTTTAAATTTTTTATTATTTGTTTTTGGATACTCAAATTAAAATAAATGTGACACCAGAACCCTATTTTATAATAAAAGGGACCAAAGAACTCAAATTTACACCCAAGATATAGTAAACGTGCATTGTGGCATTTTTATTAGGAGGATGAAAATGTAAACTTTGAAAAATCACATCGGACAACCGCACTTTCCAAAAACTATGGTCATGAACATAAACATTCCTTAAAATCAGAATCAAGGCATGCAAAATTATTTGATATCCCATTTCATAGTATGCAATGTGTGTTATCATGTTCAAGGTTAATGGAATTTTTCATTCCATGCATGTTCTTATTAAAAAAAATCATTTTTATTTCATCTCCCCCAACATAGAATAACACTGTCCCCAGTGTTTAATGAAAAGAAAATATAGAAAGGGGGTAGGAGAGGAGTTCAAAGAGGAAATTTAAAATGATAAACATGGAACAAATTCACCTGGTTATTTTTGAATTTGAAGTTCTTGATGCTCTAGATTAATCCTTTGATCTCTTTAGGGATGTAGGAACCTCATTGATTGAACACGTATCACCCAAAATAGTTTCTGAACCATAAAAGGAAGAACAAACCAGACAATAAAAAAACAATACAACAATTTATTTAAAACCAAGTATCAACATTTTTAATGTTTTCCATATTTTTTTAATATTAAAAATCAAACGGGTGATACATTTTTTTATTTATATTTTTTTTGGGTAATGTAATACTCACGGATCACACCGCGTGACACGGATGAATACGGTGCACCCTTTTCATACCCATCCTTACTCATAAAAGAAGAAAATGTCAACAATCTATTTTTTATAATACCTAAAAATACAAAAAATAAAATAAACTGATGATACATTGTCTTATTTTTATTTTCTGGGTAAGGTATTACTCAGGGATCACACCGCGTGACACAGATGAATACGGTGATCTCCTTTCATACCCATCCTTACTCATAAAAGAAGAACATTTCAGCAGTCTATGATAATTTATTATATGAAAAAGAAAATGATTCAAAATGATTGGAAACATGAAAACCATGGGTTGCCTCCCGTGCAGCACTTTTGTTTAACGTTGTTATCTCGACTTGAACCCCCCAACTTATCCATTTCCAACTTTCAAAATTTTAATAAACCCATATTTCTCAACTTCAACTAGATTGATATTGATTATTTTTTTATAATTTTTTCCTTGTATAAATCCATGTTCTATAATTAATCTAAAGATATAAGGAATGTCAGAAATGGTTGATCTAGTTTCATTTTTTGTCTTGCCAAAGACGTCAAGGTTCAACATAAAATTATTGCTTTCATGAGAAGAATGAATGAAAAAAGTATGGTCGTGGATATCACCTATGATAGAATTCATGTGTGGGGAAGGAAGGATAATTATTTTGAGTTCTGGTCGATTACAATTTCCTAATGAAGATTGGAAATTTGAATGAAAGTTAGTTTCTTCTCCAAAAAATTTAGAAAGAATTGGTTCCTTTGAAAATATGATTCATCCCAAAATATGTCTAGGTGAATTTCATGAGTTTGTATGAGCTCAATGTTTGGTATTTCTCCCAATTTTTCAGTGAATGGGGTTTTTGAAAAGTCATCAATAGAGAAATATTCAGGACTCCCAATCCACAATGTCAAATTTCTCTCTTTTGAATACAAAAAATCAGTTTCCTCTTGATTTAAGCACCCTTTGAAATTTATTTTATTATCTTCAACTATCCCAAATCTAATGGTTGGTTATTTAATAAATTCATGTGAGGTTTTTGGGAGAGAATATTCTTTTATTTTGTGATGAGGAAGAGACAACCTGAGTGGGAATGGGTTTCACAACCATTTCAATGCTTCTACTCTTAAGGATGAAACTTCTGAATTCATTTTATACATTATATAACAAAACTGTTCAAGAATTTTTTCATCATTTTGATTGATATGTGTTTGGACTTCATTAACTTCATTAAGATTGGTCTCTTCAATCATCCTCGAGAGTTATGTAAATTGATCCTTTAAACAATCATCATCCCATTGATTGTACATCTCATCTAGTGTGGGGTATTCAAATATGGTCTGGACAATGAAATTCCCTATGTGAGGTGTTTCCCAATATTTATTTCTGAAATGATTACAAAATTGGTTTATGAAGGGGTATTTTGGAGTATAATCCATTGGAGTTGATTGAAAATTGGTTTTGGGATTTTTTTTGGACACAGTTAAATAGAAATTGGATAAGAGAAGAGACGTTAGGGTGAGAATAGAGAATTTGGGATGAGAAAAGAAGACGAGGGTATAAGGTACTTACATGGTTCCCCGGAAACGGCGCCAAAATATGGTTGTGCCCAAATTTACCCTACTGGTATGCGGTTTTTGTAGTACAGGTAGGGGTCGAATCCACAGGGACTGAAGAAGAAACCTAGGGACGCTTTGAATTTGGAGAGATTTGGCTATGGAGTGGCCAACTATTTGGAATGATTTGATTTAAAACTAGTGATTTAATTAAAAGAAAAAAAAATAAAAATTACCAAGTCTAAAACAATTAATGGAGATGAGTTGATCCTAAGTTGTTAATAGGTTTAGATTGGATGTATTTATTTTCTTATAACATTTCAGTTCATTAATTCAAGATGTATCAAAAAAATGATATAATTACTCAACATCATTAACCAATTTAATCCTTACAAAATACCATGGCTAATCACAAATTTACTTAGAGGATCAATTTAATGATCACTCTAAGGAATTTGATCATACTTGCACTCGAAATGTGTCATTTTTAATGTTAGCGAAGATGAAGAAGAAAATAATCATCAAATGGAAATCATAAATTAATGAAATGATTATATAATTTTGGATCATAAAATAACATCCAATATTCCCCATGAAACTCCCTAGGACCATCCAAAATGGGTTTAGACCTCCATTGAATCTATTATCTCAAATGAAGAGGAAAGAAGACTCATAGGGGGTGAATTAGAGAAGAAAATGAAAAAAACAATCACTCCATCGTTGTGTGAAGAGTTTCACAAAAGATAATGTGAATAACCTCACTCCCTAAGGAAACAGTATCAAAATGATATGGAAAAATAAATAAGAAATTAAGAAGAAAAATAATATGATTATATTTTATTAATTAAATGACGGTGAAAGAATGAACAAACATTGGAGAAATTGATAAGTGATTACAAAATGAAAGTATACAATTGAATGAAAATAAAAACATCAATTCCAAACCAAAAATATATGATCCCCCATTCCCTTCAGCATAAGATACTTATATAGGTATATTTAGAGACATATATACACCCACACAATAAATTACATCTCAATTAATATAGAGAGTCAAAAGGAGGGTGATAAAATTAAGGGATTTTGACGTTTTGAAGATGACCCAGAAATTTCGTCCAGATTCATCCACCATTTTGACGTGGGAATTTGGAATTGAAAGAATATGAATCCTGAGGGGTCGTAGAAGTGAAATATTCTCTTACTTAATTCCTATATGAGCTGTAAAATTTTTAGGAAATTTGGAGCATTCGTTTAGAAGTTATGGTCAAAATGGTGGGACGACTTTATGTGCAATAATGTCAGGCCCACCATTTAAATCTCAACTTCGGATCCCTTTATCATCATGAAAACATCAGAATTATCTCCGAACACAGTTGAATAAAATGATCCTCAAATTTTTCTATTCCTACCATAAAAATTTGAGCTTCATTAGGCTTGGTTCATGGGCCCCACATTTCTTTGATGGGCCTTAGGCCCATTAGGCTTTTTCCATTAAATTTATGCATTCAGGAGCAAAACTCTCCATCTTCCCTTAAGATTAATCCATCGTACCTTAAAAATAAAATGTTCCAAATAAAGGGATAAATCATATCCCAAAATATAAAATTCAGAAAATAAATATAATGAAATCAACAAATAGATGAATGATTGGGCCCAAATTTGCATTTTAAACATTAATTTCAATTACGATGAGAAATGAAGTTCTATTTATGTAATGCACTAAAAAATGTTTATGGGTTCTGGAACATTGAATATAAGGACATTAAAAAATAATATTATCCACTTTTAGTAACTAATCAAGCATGATATATATTCTAAGAAAGAATACAAAAAAATTATACTATAGTAAAACACAATATATTTCTCAAATAACAAAATAAAAAAGGGACTATGAAGCATTTCAAGCCTCGGCTTGGACCCAATATCACATAATACTGAGAAACACATCAATTACATCTAGCAGAGCACCTTCCCTGATTAAAACCTAAAATCATATAATCTTTTTGGACCCAAATCATGGCCCAAACAGGGTGTGAGACTAAATCCCTGTAGGAAACCACCCATGTTCTATTCCAATCTATTAATGGATATATATAACAAGCAGTGTACAATAGTTAAAGTAGTAATCTATGAGTACATAAAAACTACCACAACATATGTCTCGAAAAACAATGTAAACATGTATAAGTAAATGTTGAATCCAAGATTGTGCTTTGTCTTGGAAGAAATTTTATAATTAATTCATTTCATTATTCTAATTCCAAGAATTATATAAAGTATTGAGGTCCAGCCTAGCCCCAAAGACCTCCCGTATATGCTTAACTGTCAACTCATTACATAATAATACTTTAAATCATTTTCCAATAGAGCCTGTCCAAGGTCTCCCTCAATGGATCCTAAGTTTTCGTGGTATTTTAAATAAGTATCAATTATCATGAGAACCCAATACGTGGCTTTCTCACAACCTTTGCATAACTAACTTTTTGAGCCCTTCAATTATCTTTTAACCGAGATAGGGGTTAATCCATGTTATATAAGCTGAAATTAGTCACATGAGGCCAACCAAGCCTTTTAATCAAGACTACGACATTCCAATTTCTAATTACCATTTTATTCATTTAATTCAATTACATATTCCATATCCAAATCAATACATGTGAATTAAATAATCACATGGTTTTAATATAATCAACTCACACGAGATCTATTTACATAATAACCAACACATGTAAATTAAACTATTACATGATCAAACAGGGATAACCAATATGGAAAAAACGTATAACAAGCATATTATGAAAGTTAAACAATTATAAAAGCATTAAACTAAATTTATCTCATGTGGTAAATTCATATAATGATAAATTCTTTTTAACAACTCACTAATGTGAATCAAATTCAATAATCAAAGGTATTCTAATCAAAATAGCCATCCCAGGAAAACACACACATGGGGTGGCCCTTAATCACGGTTCAAAACCCTAAACATGATTTTAAATCATCTAATTAATTACCTAATCAACAATAATGAATAACAAGGTTCATTATTCAATCACCTAACACCATAAATTTGGCCTCATGGCACTCCATCATATATAAACATCCTGACATTCAACAGAAGGCACAAGACCATGAACATAATACTTGTACAACTATCCTCATCTAACATCATGCTCTAATAATCCCTAGAAAAGATTATATCCAAAAAATATGTATAAATTATTGAACTTAAATAACTGTATTGAGATAATAAATGAGTAATAAGGGACCAATATGAATTATGAGCTCACTGAGTGAAATCCAACTCATCTTATAGTCTTCAAATTGTAGATTAGATGACTAAACCATACACAAAATCCCATTAAGATTTTCCTGGTTGCACAAAGAGTCGAAGGGGGTTTTTTTGTCTGTTTGAAAAAACGTTGCTACTACCAGACATAATTATTAAAAAATGTACATGGTATGAAAATGAGAATACATTCCGTGTCCATTAAATTTATTTCCATACTATTACATGGTTTTTAATGTAATTGCATGGTGTGTAGCATTACATACATAATAAGTACCTATAAGTACATGAAATTCAGTTCCCAGTCACGTCATGTAATATGCCTTCAACCATCCCCTCATCATCTTTTTCGCATTTTATTAAGTATTAACTAAAAATGAATGATCCATACCTCGAGGAAGAATTGGGGTTTTATAAATTTCCCACTTAATGAAATTCTTCTTTGAGTTTCCGTTACAAGGGAGGTGAAGAAACATCATAGAATAACTCTTGCCATTACGGCCATACATAGGACTCCCTATCCCATGTATCTTTCTCCACTTGGATATGGTTCGATAGCACTTGTTCCAAAATAATAGTCTAGACATAGAGAAACTACATAGTATGATTCAAAGTATGATTGAGATTATCCTTAGTGGATGAATGTTCTAGCAACTCAACTCCCTCAGGATGAAAGGTGTAAGATAGGTCCAAAAAGTAACTTTTGAACTGATAAAAGTTGAAGAATTCAAGAATATCCATTTACCTATGAGGTAACTTCAATCAGTAGGAAACCGGAATGACCTTCTCCAGAATCTCAAACAGATCGACGTATCTCAGTAAAAGATTACCCTATATATAGATCCTTTTGGGTAACGACCTTAGTGTGATATGCTAGAAATCTCAATCTCAGACCTCAAGTTCTAAAAGTCATCTACGATGACTACTGTTTGATTTATGAACATACAATACATTATCCATCCGTTTAAGAATCAACTGAACCTACTCAGTGATCTCTTAGACATGATGGGGTCCAAGCATCAATTCCTCTCTTACCTGCAACAAACAAAGGGGTGTTGGGCTTGGACTACCATAAAAGATACATATGGAATCATTTGAATAGTATCATCGAAGCTATTTTCATATGATAATTCAAAAATGGGTATGTGTGTCTCTAGAATCACCAAAAATCTCGGATGCATGTGTGAATAATTTCCTCCAGCAGCAGAATCATGTGATCTGACAGGCCATCTGTTAGGGGATGGTAAGTTGTGCTCAGAAGCACCTGTATACCCAAATACCTCTGTAGCACCTTCTAGAAATGATATGTAAATTAGGAATAGTTGTCTAAAATGAGAAAATGTGGGACCTCATGTTGTAATACAATCTCATGGATTTACAACCTCTTAAGCTCATCAACACCAATGGAATCCTTAATCCGGAGGAAATGTGAAAAATTTATAGTCCTTTAAACCACAACCCATAATGTATCATTACCTCAGAGTGAACTTAGTAAACCCATCAATAAATCCATCATGACATCATTCTATTTACACTCTGTAATTGGTAGATGTTTCAGAGGTCATGATAGTCTTTAATGTTACGCCTTTACCTGTAGATAGGTGGAACATATCATGAAAAAACGAGTTACACATCCTATCTTTCCTAGGAACCAGTACTAACGATGTTTATCCTTATACATCTTGGTGACACCTAGATGCACTACACAAACAAAAGCATGAAAATCTTGCATCAACTCCTTGTGCATGTTTGCAGACACCTAGATTCCACCCTTTAACTCTAAAACATCTACCTCTCCTATAGTCCAACTTGTAGGAGGTTTCTATCTTGATATACTCTTATGTAAAATTAGGACTTCTGAATCTGTTAGATGAATCATCCTTACTCTATCCAGTAAGTTATAGGTAAAAACTAAGAATGTGAGAAAATTATACCCCATACCTATCATGCACTCCAGATGCATCTCATAGAACAATTCCATCGGTTGCCACCAGCTACTGTCCTACTGCACTGCTTTTATCTGAGTCCCCCTACTTATTGAATTATCCACTGCATTTTTTCACACTCCTGTAGAAAATATCTATGTTGAAATACTGTATGTATTCCACCCACCTTGGCTGCCACAAATTCAAATCAATCTATGTAAATATGTACTTTAGAATTTTGTGGTCTGTGTAGACAAAAAACATTCTACTTACGAGTAATGTATCCAACAACATAAGGAATAATTTTTTTGGCTAACTCAATATTGTGCATTGGGAAGTTCCTCTCATGTGGCCATATCGTCGAGACCTAGACACTATGAAACGATCCACTTGCAGAGTTTATCTAAGGGGGAGTTTTTCATTAAAGAATACTTTATTATTCTTAATGAAATATCATTCCGGAAATCTAGAATATGATCCTTAGTGTTTCAAAGCCTAAGGGGGAGTTAGTCGTATTCATAAACACCCATAAGCAAAGGGAGATAAGCCTTAATGTTTTCTTTCTTCTCATACTTTCTTTTTCATAGGCATGTTTGTGCGTTCCAAAAAGGGGGAGACTGTTGAGTCAATAAGGTTTTTCTTATGACTTTTACATTCCTTCTTGTTTTGAAAATCAAAAACACCTTTCTTTATGGAAAATTTCTTTTATAAGGAAAATCTCTTTTATAAGGAAAATTGATTTTATAAGGAAAATTTATTTTATAAGGAAAAACGTTTTTATAAGGAAAATCACTTTTATAAGGACGATCGATTTTCTATGAAAAATTATCCTTATCATATTCTCATTCATATATTTCTTATGTATAAGTTTTGGATTCATTTCTCTATTCTCATAATCATTTGAAACTTTGATATTAAACATTATGTTTTATTTACTGAATTCCAGATGAGAACTATAATGATGTTTCATTCCGAATTCCAGATACGAACTCTGATAATGTTCTACTCCGAATTCTGGATACAAATTCTCATTACGAATTCTGATGACGAATTCTCATTACGAATTCTAATAAAAAATTCTAATTATGAATTCTGATGAAGAATTCTCATTACGAATCCTGATGAAGAATTATCATTACGAATTCTGATGAAAAATTCTCATTATGAATTCTGATAACGAATTCTCATTACGAATTCTGATAATGAATTCTCATTACGAATTCTGATGATGAATTCTCATTACGAATTCTGATGACAAATTCTCATTACGAATTCTGTTGATGAATTCTCAATCTGAATTCTCATTCCGAATTCTCATTCCGAATTCTCATTCCGAATTCACCTATTAAACAGAATCTGATCATCATTGTTTTATACACTCCGAAATTTTTTAGACTCCGAAAAATTATTTTTTTAGACTTCGAACAATCACTCCGAACTTTTGAGATAAACTTTTAATGATATCGTACATTCTTTTACACTTGTTTTTTTATAAAACGATGTCGTATATTCTATTATAAACTAACCGTTGGTTAAGTTACACATGTATTGGTCCCTCCGATTTTTAGGGTAAATATGACCGTTGGAAAGGAGGCCGACCTTGCCTATAAATAGGAGCTCATTTGAAAGAGCTTGAGGCGGACTGATGAATAACTTCTTCAACATTGTGCATACATGCTGTTGAAGTGATTTCTAGAGAGAGAGGCTCTTATTAACTCTCAATGCTTCGTGCGACTCCTAATGTTGGTGATTACATTCGAGGACTTCCTGAGATAGGAAGACAGATGTGCCGACTACCTTGAAGTTCGAGGTCTTCCTTGCTGAGGAAGACAGAGGTTGCAAACTACCTTGAAGTTGAGGGCTTGTGGGGATAGCAAGACAGAGTCTTCGATCTTCGTATCGAGGGCATACCCTGGTGTGGGTAAGACAGACTTGCTTGAAAGTATAAATCAAGGAACCTTTATCCAAGGTTGTTGGATACCCTCCTCTTTGGGTTAAAAGACTTATATCTTGTTACTTGTAGTTTTACTACTTGTTTATCTCCATTGCATTTTGTATTATAAGGAAATTATAACTTTCTTATACTTCTTTACTTGTACTCTATTTCATTTTGATTCTATACGCTTTAAGGTAGAATCTCATATTGTAATCTTTTTTTTACGTTTCAATTTCCGGAACCATATTTCCGGAACCTACTTTCAGAATCTTTTTCCAGTTTTACGAAAGTACATAGGACTTGAAGTTTATAACTTCATTCCTTATTCCAAGTTTTTCATTTGGTATTAGTGGTGTTGTGAATTTTCTTAGTTTAACTTAGTTAAACTTAGCTCATTCCTTTGTTAAAGGAATTTTTAATGTGTACAATTAACCCCCCCCCCCTTTATATTGAGCATCTACATCATTATTTCGATCCTAAAACACTACTCCCTACCGGATACATAATGAATTATAGTACATAGGGTAACTCCAGCCAGACTCTGGAAAAATCAATATCAGTACTGTCATTAATATCCAATTCATCATCAAAAAGGCTATCTCATAATAATATTACCATACATACTTCTCACCCTTCTTTTTCAATCCCATCATTGGAACTACTAAGCAAGATAAGTCCTATATGAAACACCTATTGTAACCATAAGACACCCAATTACTCTGCACCTCAAATACATGTTTTGGGATACTCTTAGGTAACTACTACACCCACCTTATCTTGGTCCACTGATTCTCTTGTCTCCGAGATGACGTGACCCAAGAAGTGAATATGATCCATCCATAACATGTAGTTTGAGAGCATAACATATAATTGAGTCTTTCATTGTGTACTCAAAATGTTCTAATGATGCGTGGAATGGTCGTGTAAAATATGAGATTACACAAAGATAAAATCCATGAAAACCATAAAATAAATAATCAAGATAGTGATGGAATACTCAGTTAATCAGTTCAAGGAATACTTCCGGAGAATTCGTTAGACCGAACGACATAACAATATAATCATATAGATCATATATACTATAGAATGTTATGTGAGGTATCTATGATGATATCACAAGAATTTTATGATAGCCATATCTCATAATAATCATAAAAAATATCCAACCTCTTGGGAGCTGATCGAAGAGATCATCTATAAATAGGAGAGGATACCTGTTATTTATAATTTACAGGTTCAATTTATAATAATCCATGAAAATCATGAGGGTACCATTCTCTTTTTTCATAAAAGGACCAGTGAACCCCATTGCAATGTATTGGGACAGATAAAACTCTTTACCTCTAAATCCTCTAGTTGTCTCTCAAGTTCTTGTTACTCCATCACATCCACTATATAAGGAAGTATAGACACCTGTGCAGCTTCCAGTACTAGAACGATATGAAACTCTACATATCATTGTGTAGGTAACCTAGATATTTTAGTTGGGAAGACATTCATGAAAAGGTAAACCAATAGTGGAAGAACAATTTGACACATTCTCTGGTCATCCAGATATAAACTGGCAATTTTTATTATCATCCCACTCATCCCAGAATGCTTGGGTCGAGCACATATCTCTTCGACATTCTATTCACCAGGGCATAGAAACAATATACCATTTGGTTATGTAAAACAGACAATGACGAGATATCTATAAAAAATGACTAAAATGAGAATAACTTGTCTATTCCATGTACAACATCAAATACTATCTTTTCTAAGACATAGGGATCCCAAAAGAAGAGACACCGAACAATTTTATGGGGTAACTCCTTGCACCATCTCACACCTACCATTCTAGTTCCTATCAACATATATAGTTTCATAATGTCAACGGATGAGAAAAAAGGATCCACATGCTATCCATAATGGACACATACATGAAACTATGTAAATCCCCTGTATAAAATAATATAAAACCTAATATAGATGTTATTTAAATTGTACCTCAGATAGTTGAAGGTTAGGGATCCTAATATTGTTTGGTATGTTGCACTGCATAAGTCTGGCTTGTACCACTTCATTGAGACACTACCTGGATACCCTAACCTGACCTTCATGGCTATCACATAGATCATGGGGTCCTGATTCCTTGGTCATGATCAATACCTCAGGCTGAAAGACTTGACGCATTCCAGATCTCTGACTGGTGAGAAGCTATTGACCCTGCTCTAGAACGTGGATTTGGTGTAGGCCCTCTCTAACTAGATGCTGGTGATTTTTTTTATAGAAATGTTGTATGTGGCCAATATTTCCAAAATCTTGGAACTGGAATGGGTCCATTAGGTACTGAAGTATAGTATTCCCAATACTTTTACACTAGAAGAACCTCACATATATATTATATGACACATTATGTGTACTAGATTCATAGCGTGTAATCACAAAACAATGATACCTGCAACTAGTATAAACAATACTAGATCTTGGTGCCAAACATCATTGGATAGAAACTCTAGATTCCCTCTCATTACACTCAGATATTAGTTCCCTAATCACTATATAAGAAATAAAAGGTAGATGGATGAATTTCAGCAATGAGGATATGTCATACTTGAGACAATCCCCAAATCTCCTAGCCTTTTATAGATTATGACCCAACAGAATAGGTGTGAAGCACTGGATTTCATTAAATCTGGCTAATTAATCGATAATTGATAGACAATACTAATCCATATGCATTAAATCATGAGATTTTTCCACCCTCAGTGTCTCTGTATAGATGTAGAAATAGATGACTGACTGAAAATCTTCTCATTTGATATCCCGCAGACTTTCTCTCTTTATGATAACTTCCAACCACCTCATGATAGAATCAAACAACATATATTCCGAGATCATGACCCTACTATTTTGAGGCATGTAAATATTCTCAAATATCAATAACATGGCCTCTAGCCAGAACTCTACACCCTATGGTCTTCCTTCCCTAGAAAACATCGGTGGATGCTGCTGTTGGAACAATCGTGTCGGTTCTTCCATAGATGTGGAAGGTTGTGGTCCTCTCTGAATGGATTTCATGAACCTCATAATGCCTTCACATAAAATTTCATTGGCACCTATGTCTAGTATAACAACTGGTGCTGCAATGTGCATGATAGGAGGGTCTACTAGTAGCACATGGAATACCTCCTCTGGTGTATGATCATCTCCACCCTCACAACATACTATTGGATCTCATCACGAGGGAATTGCACTGTAAAGTCTAGAACATACACCTCAATATTATCTTATATATCAAAGTACATAGTTCAAGAGTGAAATAACTAAAAAGAAGTTGAAAATATTTAATAATTCACAAAAGATGAGTACATTGTGTGTTAGGACCATACACTGCATTTACACTTAATACCTTCCATGGTTGTGTACTCCCACTGGCCTGGGTGTGTCAAAACCCCATGTACATAGAATGTATGAAGCATACAAGACATGTATACTTAATCTCATTCATAGTTATGTAACTATACATTACTTCATCATTTAAATGTCTTGGTTATATGGTGTTTCATGAAGACACATGGCGTGTACTCAAGTATTCCATCTGGACCGTATACATTTACCTGGCCAGATCCACATGATTCTACCTATGGAAAACCACCAAGCGTGTACCTACTGTATACGATACATTTTGATCAAAACTCAACAACCCATGGTCTCTCTCAAAAGGTCATATAAAAGGACAAAAACCACATGGTGTGTACTTAGAGTATATGGACTGTACTTAAATAATTCTTTTCTTCTAGAACAGAAGAAGACATGGATTGTGTTCAAAGGACTAGACACTGTGTTGATTGGGTTTCTAGATAGTAAGCCTCAGAAACATCTCTGGAACTACGTTTTTTCATAATTAGGAAATTTTTTTCCAAATTAAATTTTATAGTGGCCCATACTCCATGCGAATCAATTCTTGGAATCCACATACAACACATAACATCATAATCTATATCCTTTGGATGGAACATGATCCAATAAATTCAGATCCTAGGGGGATCATACTCCTTAGGGACCAAAGTTTGGAATCCATACAATTTAACTTTAATGTGTATCCATAAAACTATCACAACAGTAGGCATATCAATCATGGTACATATCATAGAAACATTCATATCTAGCATGACATCTATCAAAACATCATGTAATCATTAATGATCTCTAAATGGAATGGAATGAAAGAAAGGCATATGATTTCTAAGATGTTCCTATACGATGCATGAGATGTAATACCCTCATCTCATTAAGATGAAACAAGAAATTAAACATAATGATATCAATATTAATTTAACAAAACAAGTGTTCCACACAATGGTGAAGGAAAATGAACTGTAATAGCACAAAATCCCAAAATTAAAATTTCATTTGAATGAATTTGGATTTTACTTATACATAGTGTAGCAAATCCTAGGAATATCTAATTAAAAAAAATCCATTTCCTTCATATCTACACCTAATATTAAAGAAACCCAGGAAAGAAATCCTCTGTTATGACTATGTATCAGCCCGAATCTAGATTCCAATCAACTGGTGACCCGTACCCGGTTGGCCACATGGCCTCACGTGCATTTTCCCATATGCTAGAAGCTTCCGACTTGCAGTGGGGGACTAAGGTGTTAACGTGGGTAACGATTCCATCATTGGTAGTGTGTAACACATCAGAATAAATAATATACAATATCAAAAGTAGTAAACAACATACAATTGAAATAAATCAAGAAATACTATTAAGATAAATAATTAGACATCATTATATACAAAATTATTGCAACATGTTATATGTTCTATGAAATCAAAAAGAAAGTACACTACTATAATATAAAATATATTTCTCAATAAAAAAGGAAACAAAAAGGGATTGGAAGCATTGCGCTTCTTGGCTATGTCCCCTTCTCTCATACTCTAGAGCATAACATTAATTATCTATAGCGTGACACATTTCCTAATCAAAATCTTCAATCATATAATCTTTTTGGGCCAAAAAGTGTCTTCTAAATAGTGTGTGAGATTAAAACCCAATATAAAACTACAGAAGGTATGTTCCAAATATATTAGTGGATATAAATAATAGGTAGTGTATGATATTGAATGTAGTAAACAATGAGTAATAAAAATAATCACAATAGATTTCTTCTAAAACGATGTAAATAGGTACAAGTGAATACCAAATCCATGATTTGCAATGTATTAGAAGATGTGTCATATTTCATCCATTTTATTATTCTAATTTCATGTACATTATAATATCAAGAGGTCCAGACCAGGCCTAACAATCTCCCCTATAAAAGTAACAATCAACACATCACATAACAACAATTTAAATCATTTTCCAATATATCCTAGTAAGAGTCTCCCTCTATTGATCCTATGTCTGCTTGAAATTGTAAATAATTTCAATGTGTCTGACCATCCTATATATGGATCGCTCCCAACCATTACATAATAAACTTCATGAGCCCATCCATTGTTTTATAATCGCGATAGTGGTTCATGAAAGTTATTTAATGTGAAATTAGTCACATGATCCCTACTTTATCTTTTAACTTAGAATATGGCTCTCCCATTATTAATTTCTCCTTTTTATCTTTTAATTCAATTTCATATTTCATATCCAAAGAAACAAATGCGAATTAATATTTCACATGGTATTAACATAATCAACTCGCATAGGCTATGTTTTTACAATTAAAATAACTTAAAAATTAAAATAGTACATGATCTAACTATGATAACTGACATGGGAAAGACATATAACAAACCAAGTGTGCAATTTAAACAATTTTATAGGCTTAAAAAAAAAATTATCACACATGGGAAATTCATATAACGATCAATACATTCTTAACAACCCATGAATGTGAATTCATGTCAAGCCACATAGGCATTATAATCCAAACAACCATACAAGGGAAACTCACCCATGTGGTTTCCTTAAATCAAGGCTTACAACACTAAACGTTATTTCAAATCATCTATTTAATTACCTAATCATGAATAGGAAATAATAGGGTTCATTATTCAATCAAGAGGCACCCTAAAAGTGGCCTCGTGGCACTCCGGCATATGTAAACATCTTTAAAATCAATTAAAGGAGAAATACAACATTCCTTATACTAGTATGACTCCCCATGTCTAGCGTCATGCTCTATTTCATCCTAAAATGGGGAAGATCTAAAAAATGGGTATCAATGCTCAACCATAAATAACTAGATCAATATAAGAAATCATGAATAAATTCTCAAGAGGAATATAGAGCTCACTGAGGGGAATCCAATGTATTTGATAGTGTTTTTATTGATGATTAGATGATAAAACAAGAAGAAAAATCCTCTTTTTATTTTCTTGGGAGTGCAGCTCATCGAAGGGGGTTCATTTTTGTTGGTCTGGATAAACGATACTACAAACCAACTAATTAATTAAAATATATACAAAATGTGTATTTTAGAATTCACATCATGCCCTTAGAATTTGTGACAAGACTATTACATGACCATGTATTATGAAATCATTGTGTGTACCCTTCCATACATGATGTGTACCTATAAGTACACATTGGTTAGTTCCCAGTCGCATTATGCAACATGCCTTCAACAATCCCCTTGACTTATTTTCTCCCATTTTATAAATATAAAATATTAAATTAATTATCGATTCTTTAAGAAAAAAACTATCTTTTAATTTTAATTTTTAAAGAAAAACATAATTTCTTTAAATTCATACACAATGATGATGAAATTATTATTTAATTAATTTGAATATCAAATAAATGATTATAAAAATAAAAAAATATATAATTTTACATAGTTAATTTCATCCATGAATTTTATAGACACATTTTACCAGTTAATGATATATTTGGTGTATTGGTTTACAAATAAATTGTTTAATAATAAATTTTTTAAGTCAATGTAATGAATCTTATAAAAATTGTATCTAATCTAATATTAAAATAAATATAATTTTATAAGATTATTTAAACATAATAAAAGTATGATATTTTTAAAAAAAATTTGTTATGAATTTATATATTTATTCTCTTCTCCATTTTGGGTTCTTTTTCATTTTATAGTATATATATTTACCCTTATGTAATAAAAACACATGTTGTCACAACAAGAGTTAAATGGATTTAAAAACTATTAAAGCCCAATGATAAGTTTAATATTGTAACCTAAACGTTATTAAAAATTAATGGATGATGTTATTGTGACTCATACTAATATAATAATATAAATAACACACTTTTTAGATATTTTTTATTTTAAATTAATTTATATTAATTTAATATTTTGAATGTTTCCAAAAGAGACCCTCACCTCAATTATAAAATGACAATTTCGCCCATACTTCATCACAAAAAATTGAGCCTTATATATAAACATAACCATACCAATTTCTCCTACCAACAACCTTATCTATGTTCTAGACGTACCGGGCTTCCAAAAAAACTTGAAATCCCATGAGATGATATTAAAAGGAAGTCCATCAAAGAAGAGGAAATTTTTTTACCAACTCATTCCAGTGTTTGCATTTTAATACTTACACTTAATAAGTTATTTTTTTAATAAAGAAACATATAATGTATAATATTTAATATTATTGTTATTATTAATATTTTAAAATAATATTACACCTTTAATTAATCCTATGAAATTTTAAATCAATGCACATGCGTCCCTACAACTTACCATCTCTACGTCAGGGTGTAATTTATATTTCTTCACCACATTATTAAGAAGGGTATAATGAGTATTATAATGGATATAAATTATAAATATGACATTATATTGAATCTTTATAATAATTATACAACCCAATTCCATACCTTTACAATTTTAATGGAGTGTTACTGTTGATCGTTCTTATGAATGACCTATATATCCATTACACCATGTGATTCATTTTACATTTTAACCTTTAAATAATGATTAAAAAATGTATATATTGATTAAACTCAATATTTATGAACATAATATCATTCTGAATATGAAATAATTAAATTCTATGTATAATAAATAGGTTTTACATGAATTAACATGTATATTAATATGAAGGATGTAACACACAAAATAAGGGTAACAACGAAATATTATTAAAAAAAATTATAATAAGATCTGAAATGATAACATAAAATTGAATATGCTTATTGGATAAAATAATAATTTCATTTTATCCATTATACATGAATTTAAATCACCTTGAACTAAATGAATGTAAAAGGTAAGGGTTATTTTACAACCTCAATATTATTGGGATTATTTATAGGTAAGTAACTTATATGAAGTATTTAGCATCAAAATAAATGTTTCTTAAAAATGATTTCAAAACTATTTTTACGATTAAACTAAATAATGTGAGGTATTTTTACACATATTCTATTTGTATAAATTTTTTTCAAATGAAGCAATTTTCACTTTCTAAATGAAGTACATTAAGAATTCTTCGACCAAAATATGGAAGGAATGTTATTTATCTTATATAGAAGGAGTGAATTTTTCTGCTGTCCTGAAACCCAAATATTTTTAATATAACATTATTGTTTTCTATTATTCTTATCAATGGAAAATAATTCTTTTAAAATTGAGAATACTTTTAAAATAAATGATTTTGATGTAAAAAAACTATTTCTCTAAAGAATATATTTATTTTAATATTTGTGAACATAATTGTTAGACCTTATTATTGATTGAGGTTGATCTCTTTTTATACCAATTATCATATTTTATTGTAGTGTTTATGAATAGTTTGACTGTGGATAAGCTAATTTGAAACTATTCATGGTTTGTAATAATAATATCAACATTTCGTATTCTATTTTTTCAATAAAAATGTATATGGTGTATATGTGTTCATATGAGGAAGGCATTGGATAATGTATGTCATGATAGGGGACTCCAATAGCCACTAGAAGGATCTGAATGTCTCATTGGAATTTTTTTTGGGTATTTGCTAAGGTCTTACCCGTTTATGTATATTGTCTTGGTTGAAGTCTTGACGGTATATTTAGGATGTCTGGCATTATGAATCCCCTCATTATGTGATTATTTGTTGAAATTACATGTGATTATTCAATTAGTGGGACATATATGTGATTATTTATAAGGTATTGTTTGATTTTATTTTATTCGTTCCATATTATGCTCAGTATTATTTTTAAATGGAGAGTTTTTAGTTATATACCACTCCATAATATTAATGATTATTTCATCAAAATATCTTTCATTATACTCTATTCCTTAAAAAGAATCTAACATCACCCACTTCTAATTTTTTATTTTTCCATGGATTCCATGATGTATATAATGATTAATATGTAGGGTTATGCAAGGATTCTATTGGTTCTCTCACTGTAATGACTATGTTGAATTTTGTATATTCAATTGTATATTATGTTTCATGTATGTAATCTATTTTCTAAAACTGTGAAACAAATCTTTCCGTTGGAATTTGAGTACTATATCTATTCCTATATAATAATGTAATGCACTAGATCCAAACTATTTGGATTATTATTATTACAGTTGGCATCAATGTATGTTTAATACAAACATTGGAATATTGATTTTGAATAAATACAATATGGAACATAACCTGAATATAGACATCAAGGTTAAGTATTGAATAACATACTAGAATTATTTTAAGGTGAGATTATGGGTGTCTATATAGATAGAAATCAATGTTTATACACTATGAGAGGATATGGTTCTAGCATAGATGTAGTTAGGGGTATCAACTCTGATAAGGTGCATTGTGACTGACTCGACCTAACCTGGTACATGGAAATAAGACGTACTGTGCACATTGTTTGACACTCCTATGATATATTCTTAGGATAAATAAAATTTTAATTACAATAAAATTATAATGTTTTCAAATGTATATATTTCCCAATGAAGCAATGTTTATTATTATTAAATTTGATATACACAAATTATCGATTTATATTTTGTGTTTATGCATTATGATTCATAAACTAATCTAGTGTATTCAATTTTTTATAAATGGTGCCTAGTGGAAGAAATATAACCATATCAATGAATGTATTCCATAAAAATATTTACATCTTACTGAAGATAATGATGTCAGAGCTGGAGTTGCAACAGGTGTAGAAAAACTTATTGCAATATCAGGATTGCTGAGTACTGTATTGAACAACAACATTAACAACGTGAAGTATAATAATTGATAATGTGGAGGAATAATGTTTGACTATATAATTATAAAACATTCTCAAACATTAAATAATACTATAAATTAATTTGTAGCAGATCATTAGATATGTTCATTTGAAAAATATTTCTCAATTTGGGATGTGAGGAAATTGATATGGTTGTCAATGCAGTTAATCGTATCATTAGAGATGCAGATCAATGGTGGAGTTTGATTAAAAAAATAAAGAGTATGATGAAATATAATGCATATAATTGATATATTTTAATAAAATTTTCTTGGAAATATATTTCCCCCATGAATAGTGATTAGACATAGAGAGACCATTCATGAATTTGTGACAAAATGATGATGAAAATGTGGTTAAATATTAATCCAAAACTATATGGTTGGTAATTCATGTTGTAGACAATATATTTTACCCAAGGAGTAATATTTATCATTAATTCGATGGGTTTTATCCACTCCACCAAAAGTAATTGGTCCCCCAAAATTACACATCATACGATGATATACTCTATTATGCTATCATGAGAAATAAAAAATTATATATATGCTATAAGTGTAAGGGAAAATAAAAAAATTAGAATGGTGTACAAGATATGGATAAAGGGAAAAGGGAAAAAATGATTTCCCCCTATTTAATAATTTTGGTAAGAAACACTATTGTACTTTCCCGAAGAGAATGCTAGTTTCTTACATGTGTGGAGATAATAGTCTCTATGATTGTGATTATATGGGAAAGAAAGAAGATGTACATATGTGATTTTCAATTGTATGTAATGGGACTCTATGAGAATGTAAATACCAAGTAGCAATGAAATATAGATTATACAAAACAAAGGGATATACGTAAATATTAAACTGTTTCTACAGTAGAAGTGGATTAATTAATGTATGTTTTTGTTGGATTCAATAATATTGTCATGATACTATGGTTATAAGAATCCATAAAAAATTTGTATTGTTCTACACTACTTTTCTTATTCCAGTTTGGAATAATGTAGGATATTTTTACTGTATTATGGTGATCGTGGTATTCATATATTTGGTACCCAACAAAAAAATTAACATTATGATATATGGGAAAATTATGATGTTATTCTGATTTTAGGAATTTACAGAACTTCTTTATATTTTTTTTACAAAAAATCTGGGTAAATATAATTATAATGAGTCTTAATTTTGGAATGTATTAAGTTTAACATTCGACTTTATTTTTCAAGGTTAATGTATAATTTATAATAATGGGTAACCATTGGTATCCAACTTGGTGTTATAAAAATTTTTAAAAGATGAATGAATGACACCTCGATCTTATTATTAATAAATGTGATGAAAAAAAATCACGTAAGTTCATATATGAATAAAAAATAATCCATCAACTCTATGAAAATTATTCTCCAATAAAAATATTATGTGTTTAGTTGTGTTTTTAGAATTAAATAGACATTTAATCGATTAAAAATTTATGGGTTTGTGATTTCTAACATTATCAGGACCATGTTATCTATCACTATTTATCAGAACATGATAGTAAGTTCAAACATTGATATCCTTATTCTTCTACGTGAACCCTATTATTTTTTATCTCAAGTGTCCTTCGTACATCATTTTAATTATTTTAATATTTATATTTCATTAACCAAATTTACGACGTGTGTTTCCCTACCAAATAATTTTCAATTATCAATATTTTATTTGTAATGTTAAATTTTAATTTTCATGTTTAAATTTTTTTATTTGAGAAAATAATGCGACCCTGCAAAATTTTAGATTATGTTTTATTTTTCTATAAATATAATAGCTTGTGTTGCAAACAATAATGATATTGAATGAACCATGATCTATTAATAAAAGGAATTTATACAATCTCAATTAAAATGGAGTTAATGATCAATATTTACAATTTTATGAAATATTCAAATTTATGGTTTTGAAAATAATCTAAAATATTTTATTGTAATAAGATAAGAATGAATTGAATTATACGCCTTAAAAGGCCTTGTTTTTCTAAAGGCTATTTTAACTCCACTTGTAGGTGCACTAGTTTCTAATCTAGTGTTAGATAGATTAATAAATTATATTTTACAATATAATATTCTTCTTTGAATGACCAATTTTAAAATTTAATTTGGGTCAATGTTTAATTTTGTTTTGATAAATTTCCTGGGTTGATGAATAGTGTTAAAATATTGCATTTTAATCAAAAAAAATGAACTTTTCATCTAAATAATTTTTAATGAAAAATTATATTTTTAATTTGGGTTAATTTTTAATTAGATTAAATTTTTATCATTTAATCCAATGTAGGTTATTATAATAAATTTCTCATTGAATTCATCCACACGAGTAATTTTAAATTAATTAATGTAACTTTTTTTTAAATTTTGAAAATGGATTTTATATTTGTAAGAAATGGGTCCAATTTATGTAAATAAGTTTCTTTAATATATGGGAATTATGATTAATAAATTTATTAATTATTTTATTAACACGATTAATGTAATTAATGTTAAAATTTCCTTGTCGATTAATTTCTAAGCCATTAATGATTTTTTTTCAATGATTATACTCTAAGAAGAATGAAGGTACAGTTTTTACTGGAATCCCAAATATTTGAAGAAATTGTTGTCTAGAATAGGGATGACGTTTCATAATCTTGAAAATCGGTTCCTATGAAATGAAAAAAAATGAAGAACCTTGTTTAACAGCACATGTTCCTGCTGAACTGGTTTCTACACGTCCTTCTGTAAATAATCCAAAAACCTTTTTTGTTGCAATTATTTCAATGTGTAGTGAGATGGTAGCTACCAGAAAGTATTCTGATCCTTCCTGTGGACTAAATTGTGCATATCATAAGGCCTTAAAAATTTTGCAGGATTCAATTCTAGAGAAAGAAAATAAGTATATGAACTTGAAGAAGAAATCCTCAGAAGCTCAAGGGTGTTAGTCTTTACTAAAATTAGTATAATTGAAAAGTCAAGTAGTACCAAAATCTCAAGTTATTCAAATGAAACTATTCATCAATCTATAAATCCATAAATCGCAGTACATATTTACAATATCAAAACCTATTCATGAAACTGAAGATCATATTCTTCAAGAAGAAAATGATGATATTATAAGGGAAGTGGAAGAGTATAATGGATCACCTCAGACATCAGTTTCTAAATTCTTTTTTTGAGTACAATAGATGGATGGAGAAGTTGAATTTAAAGTTTAAGAAGAAGAGGAAGAAAAGGTTGAACAAGAAGATGATTAATGGGAAGAGTTCCATTAATAAGAAATATAAGAAAAAACTCAAAAATAAGAGCTTCACAGGGAAAAATATTAACAAGTAGATCATAATGTTATCCAAGTATCTAAGGAAAAACCCCATGTTTAAAATTCTGACAAGGGAAAAAGTGTTAAGGTTGCCTCATTTGGTAAGGAAAATCCTCATGAATCATATAAAAGGGTAGAGAAAAAGTATTCTTTAACCATAAGAGGTGTTGATAAAGGAAAAGATGATTCAGACTCTGAATCTTCACCTGCTATTGAGTATCTCTTTGTTACATTGTCTCTAAGAATGTTGGTCAGCACTATTCCAGTTCTTGAAAATATAGATTTATAGAGTAAAATGATGAAGGTGACCCTAAATCAAAAGGTGGAGTCTAATAATATGTTGATAGACATGGTGGGTAAGTAAGAAGAGTATTTTAATAATCATTTGATTTATTATAATGCTCAGAATATTACCTGCAATAATGTATTTAATAAAACTAAATCTATCAATGAAGGGCTTTTACAGCTCAAGGACTTGATGGATTCATCAATTGGAGCATTCAATATATGTGATTCCAAGATCAAAAAATTCTTAGTATCCATATCTAAGAAATTAAACCAACTCAATTCCATTTCTCATTCTGTATTCTATGAAAACAATGTCAGAGCCAAACTGGTGAGAACACTGGCTACTGAATATGAGTTCATTAAAAATCATGATGATAGATTCAATGATCAAGAAGAATGTATCTTTCCCATAGAAAATAAGATCCATGATCATGAGATTTTGTTGAAGAATCTTCAACAAGATCATAAATAATTGATTAAACTTAAAGATTTTATAAGGAAAATGTTGTCCACGTAGAAGAAGGATGGATGGTTTTTTTCTTATATTCTATTGTTTTGTTCTAATCTAACCTTAATTTCTAATAATTCCTTAATAATTGTTTTGCATATCTTTGTTTTGTGTTTGAAAGTATGTTTTCATAACCTTACAAGAACAACATATACGTCTCTATTCATTTTTGAAAATCACAAAGGGGGAGAATTAATTTGAAAGAAGAATTCAATAAATACATCAAAGGGGGATAATATGTTAAGTGGGAGTGTGGTATGAAAGAATAATGCCTATGTAAGGGGTAGTTTCCTTTTATATGAGATGATTATCTATGTGGGAGTCATTTCCATAAGAAAAAATCCAGATACTATAGATCATGACTATGATCCTTGGGAATCATAACCTAAGGAGGATTTAGTAGTATTCATCCTAAATTTCATTCAAAGTGGTGGACAAGTTTTCCATACTTATTTTTATATGATAATATATGATTCCTTATAAAAGTTGACTGTGCTTTCCAAAAAATGGGTGATTATTTAGTCAATAAGGTTCTCTTATCAATTCTTTATTCCTTATGGTTTTATGTTTTGAAAATCACAAACACTTTTCCTTATGTTTCATTTTACATATATATTGTCAATCCATTTAACATATATATTTTTCAATCTGTTTTAAATACTGATTTTTCATTATGTTTTACTTAGAAGTTTTTTATTCCTTTTTACATACAAATTTTTCATTCATTTTACTTACAAATTTTTCATTCTATTTTATTTAAATATTTTTCAATCCATTTTACATAAAAAAATTCATTATGTTTTACTTAAAACAATTCATTGCATTTTACATTCATATTTGCCATTTCATTTTACATAAAAAAATTTCAATCCAATTTACATACACAATTTTTAATCCATTTATATTAAAAAATTTCAATTATGTTTTACTTAAGTACATGTCATACTGATTCAGTGATACAGGTGAATCTGTGATGCTGTTTTTATAATAACGTTGTCACATGAAAATCTATTACACAGTTTTCATTATTATGATACATTTTTTCATGATACCAATACCTGTAAAAATGTTATACTAATTTTATGATACTGGTACCCAATAATAGTGATACCATTTTTCTCAATCTGAATTACAATTTTTTAAGAATCTCTTTTCTTTATAATATATAGTTTATTAATGTATCAATCAAATATTATCATATTATATTTTTTTTGATACTTATCATCTATCTAAAACTAAACTTATTTTCTTATACATGAAATGATTTCGTACAATTTTTTATAAACCAACTATTATCTCTTTTACACATTTCCAGGTCCCTCAGGAATTTAAGGAAAACATGACCATTGGAGTGGAGCCGACCATTGAGATGTTTTGAATATAAATAAGAGTTCATTTGAATGACCAAATAATTTTTTGTGATACAATGTGAATAGAAAAGTTATCAAATCTTGGTATGTGACATCTAGAGAAGAGGGTTCTTAAAACTCTTATTGCTTCATGAAGATGTCTTGAACAACGTGTTAAGGTGTGAAAAACATGTTCATACTAACTTTGTGAAGACTCTGATCGTGCGGATCGTGGGCTTGAAGGTTTGGAAGATAGAGTTTCTGATTTCATTCAAAAATGAGGGATTGTAGGGATACCAAGAAAAATATCGATCTTCAGATTGAGGTCTTACCAGGGTTTTTGTTAGATGGACATTCATGAATGTATAAATTAAGAAACCTTTATCCAAGGTTGATGGATATCATTATATTTGGGTTGAAAGAATCTTATAGTTACTTATTCTCAACTGTATGATGTTTTTTATTACGCTACAATTTTTAACATTGTTAATGTTTGAATTTATAACATTATTATACATTCAAATTTCGTTACTCTAATTATATTAATGATTTTATATGCTTTTAGGTATAATTTTTTAAGAAAATTTTCCTTATGTTTTTATCTTAAGAATTTACTATTTATGAAAACGATTTTAAGAGGGTTTGTGAATATTTGTTTAACACTGTAAAAATAAGTTTCCTTTAAGTTAAAATATAACTATAAGAAATATATTCCCTTGGTTAATAAAATTCCATTAAGAATGTTTCATATCAACATAAAATGTTCCAATGAAAATTTTAAAGTATACAATTCACCCTCTCTTGTATTTTATCATCTTATTATACATTTTCAATCCTACAATTGGTATTATAGGTAGTAGATTTTGTATACATATACTTTACATGTGTCACACATAATCATGAGAATTAAATTATTGTCATAGGTGTATCTAAAATTATATAGCAGTCCAATTAAATGGGTATGGTTTAGTGTTGTGAGATTTCATGTTGGTAAATCAATTGAAACTGATTATTTTAATGTAATTATCCATCATTATTTCTGGAGTGTTATCCTTGACCCATGTTTATGATATAGCACATTATGTTGTTTCCAAATTTACTATGCTTCCTCCATGTTATAAAGTTATATCATTCCCTATTATTCATGATTCTTTTATTCAAAATTGTTATTCCTATTGTCAAAAATTTATTTCCATATTCTATGTTTATTCCCATATTTTGGATTTATATCTTTCTCTATTCATATTTATGTCCCTAGTTTATCCTGTGAAATTAAAAATTCCATTGAATTTTAGAAGGATGTTAAAGAAGTTTTCAATGATGTTGTTGTATCCCAAATTCAAGATATTATTTTATGGAAATAATTCTTAAATCCACTAGACTTATTGATATTCTATGGTCTATTACATGTAATATTATGTAATAAACCATAAATTAATATATAATAAAGTTTATGGTTTTTTCAGCCGATATTGAAGTAAAAGTAATTTTTTTTTTGATTAAGAGTAACAAATATATTAGAAGCCTTAAATATTACACTATGTATAAGAAAACACACCTTTTTTGTAAGTAAAATGTAAGTGTTTTTTGAAGAAAACACATCTCTTCCTAGATACTAGATATGGATATAGTTCTGGAATAAATTTACCTATGGGTAACATCTTCAACAATGTGCATCGGGCCTGACTCATCATAACCTAGTACATTACAACATGCCTTACTACATATCTGGTTTAAATATTTTTGGGAATATGATTTTAAAAATTAATAATTTCATTATGAACCATCATTATGTGGAAAAAATACCCATAAGAGTATATGATATAAAATAGATCATTGATAACATATATTGAAGCTTATAAACACATTAGTTATGGAATTAAATTTACGTTATAAGTAATAAATTTAATGTCATTAAATTACCATTTATGAGTATAACTGTGTAAAAATCAATATCCAAAATTTTCATTTTATTCTCGATGATGGTAAAAAAATATGAGGAATTCGGTATAAAATCATTGTGACATGCAATGTGATGACTACCCAAATGAGATTCCCAACCCGTTCAGAGAGGGAATACAATTTTTTTATGATACCCTCACATATGATATAGGTTCTATAAAGAATCCTAGATCAATTGGACCAGCCAAGTCCCCCTAATAATAAACCAGATGAAATTGGGAGATTCCTGAAACAATGGCTTCAAACTTTGTAAGGATCATCTAACACCTTAATCACAGAACAATGGATCAACACCATTGAAAAGATAATATCCATCCTTCAATGTTCCAAACATGAAAAGGTTATACTTGACATTTATTATATTGTGATAGAAGATGATCAGTGGTTGAAATTTATCAAGAATATGAAGCTAGTGGAATTGATCTATGTGATTTCATAGAGGAACTTATAAAAAAATATTTTCGATAAATATTATTATGTCACTATACATCTTAAAATTGAAAGGGATTTATTTTACCTAAAGAAAATATTTGATGAATCTTTCTTCTAAGAGTATGAGGAAAACATCACTACACATCGACAATACTCCATCAGCTTTTTATTTACCCCTGAATGAAAGGTTGACCACTTCTTTTATAGATAAAACATAATCTACAAAATTCCCTGGTGTCCCAAACATTGATAGTTATGAGAAATGTTTTTGATGTTTCATCAAAGTCGAAATGGATAATGAAAACTCCCATAAGTATTATAAGGACCATAAGATTAAAGTGAGTTTAATTATAGTGGTTTGATGGAGAAATATAATGGTGTGAATAAATTTTAGCATCCCACGAGTAAATCCAGCGTAAAGAAGTGCCCATGAAATTTCTCATGGGTGTGAGGAGATGACTAATGTGAAGGAATGAAAAACACAAAGTTAACAATTTCTGATAGCATAATCCAACTAATGTGACTGAAGAAATTAATTATCAAGAGAAAACTCAATGTATTTTTCATTACTAGAATTTCAATGAACCAGTGATCTTTTCACACCAATTATCTAATACAAGGGTTTTTATAGATAACCAATAATCTCCAAGGCATAAAGGGGTATCTTTTTATATCTCAACTACTGAGGTGGATCCTAGAAACAAAGAGGTGATATGTACAGTAGTTTTTCAATCAAGAATAGTGATTTTACTTTCTAATTCTACTTCTATGCATCCCTTCATATCTAAAAAACATTAAAAAAACTATTAAAACACAACCAAAAAACATTGAAATGAAGTTATTAGTAAAAACAAATAATGGGCCAATCATTTCATCCCAAGTATATAACTCATTCATAATCAAAATTTTCAAGATGGACATCCTATAGAACATTTTCATACTCCATATGGTAGAATTTGATACTATTTTGGGCTTGGATTACCTTTCCCTGTATAGATCCAACCAAAATTTCCTTGTGTAGAAAATCACTTTCTATAACACTAATGAATCCCTGATTCTATGCAAGTTTACCGAGGGGGATAAATCTTAATAGCCACAACATCTCATGAATGGATATTATTTCCCTATGAAAAACTGAATAAAGATAAAATGATTGAGTCTAAGGAAATAAATATCTTCAAAGACCAGCATATTTTGAGGGAATATGCTGATGTGATTCCTGATGAATTGCTCTGTCTTCCTCCAAGATAGAGGTTCAGTTTTAAGTGGATATTATATGTGTTGTTTCACCATTATCCAAGGCTCGGTATAAAATGTCTAATGTGGAACATGAGGTGATAAAGAAAAAACTACTTGAGAATATAGATAATGTTTTCGTATTCACATGTTCTTCATAATGGTTTACACTAGTCCTCTTCATCAAGAAGAAGGATGGTTCAATGCTGCTTTTCATTGACTATCATGTGATCATCAAGATAAAAATAAATAAAATGTATCCTTTAAAAAAGATTGTTGAAAATTTCTAATATAAACATGGAGAACAATACCTCCCCAAGATGGATCTGTAGACAAGATATAATCAAATAGGGGTGAATAAGGTGGATATCCATGAGACTAATATTCATACAAGGTAAAGACTATGAGTTCATTGTAATTCCATTAAACCTAACTAATGATCCTAAAATATTCCCAGACATGATGAACAATATATTTATAGATTACCTTTAAATTTTTTTCATAATATTTATTTATGATATTATAATATTCTCCAAAACCAATGAGGAGTAAGGGGATAATCTGAGCACTACGCTAAAGACCTTGTGAAAAGAGACGATTTATGGAATGTACAATAAATGTGAGTTCTATTTGAATAAAGTATCACTATTGAGGATTGTTATTACAAGAAATAGAATATCCATAGACACATGAATTCTAGAATAAATTCAAAGATGGATTAGGCCAATATTTGTGATAAATATCTATATTTTCCATGGATTTGTGGGGTACTGTCGCTAATTTCTGAGAATGGTTTCATGATTACAAACCCAATAACCATGATAAATCAAACGCGGGTTATGTTTTCATAGAATTATGAATGTGAAGTGAGGATAAAAAAGATGAAAAATATGCATATCACTTCTTCTATTCTCACACAACCTTTGTGTGATGAAATTTTTGTAGCAATCAGTGATTCATCGAAGAAAGGATTGGGATATGTTTTAATCAAAATTAAAAATTCCATGAATATGCTTTAGTGAAGGTGAATTTTCATGATTTTAACTACCTAATTCATGCTCTGGAGTAGGATTTAGTGATCATCACCAAGGAAATATGGAATCATTCTCCCATTTTTGAGATGTTTGAAATATATGGGGATCGTGAAATCCTCAAGTATGTATTCACATAGAAAGAGAATAAAATTCACTAATGAAGATGGTTAGAGCTAATAAAGGACTATGTCTTCCCAATTAACTACCATCGTCGGGAAGATGATAAATTTGAATATTATCTATATAAAAAGGATCAATAAATTCTATCAATGATGAGGATTGATAGGGATATAACCTTATTATATTTTCAAAGGTTATACATGGGAATAATAATGGAAGGAACACCACTAATACATTAACAACTGATTACACATCTCAATATTTTGAAAAGGGAAATATATTATCAAAGAGATGATGTGGGAATTCTGTTGAATGTGGAAGCTATAAAAAAACAGAAAACCTTGGAGTTCAACATTAATTAATAAGTTGTTCTGAGAATTTATTCATGAAAATTCATACTGTCAAACCCATAGTTAAATATGGAGCTATTATATGATGCACATATATCAACCTTCTCCATCCACTCATGAAGCAAAAATATGTATTGAGATTTCCATTAAAACTATTATTTGGAAAATATGAAGATTTTTATCATAAAATATAAATCAAGATATCTTGTATTCCTTCATGTGAAAGAGGAGAGAAAAAATACAAGGGGGTTATGTAACCATTACCCATACCTACATGGAAATGGGAAAACATCACAATAAAATTTTTCATTGTTCTCTAGAAGTCATAAAGTTGGAAAAATGATATATGGTTTATGGTTTACCATATTACAAAAACTTCTAACTTCCTTAAAATTTGATAGTTTTTTTCAATGGATCAAAATGTATGGATTAACAATAGAGTAGAAGTGATGTTTCATGGAACTACACTATAGATTATATCCGATTTAGATCCAAATGCACATATAAGTCAAGGATGTGTCAGCGTGATTCTATGACTACTATGTTGAACTTGAGAATGAATATTCACCATCAAAATAGTAGAAAATATGAGTGGAATATCTATTCACTCATGTAAATATTTAAGGCATGATCGATTGACATCAATGGAGTTTGGGTTTAGAATAGTCTTTTATTGGTATTTTCCCATCATGATGTCTTAGAAGATAGCCTTGAACTATGTTTATGATGCAGTGTTGTATGTTTTTCCCTCATTTCCCATGTTTTCTTTATGTTATGATTCCATTTTATTTTTTTTCTTTTTATTCCCATTGATATGAATACTATATAAAATTTATGACCTTTTCCATGTTTATTCACTTTTTTGGATTTATAGCTCACCCCTTTCTTATGTATGTCCATAGGTTATCCTGTGTAGTTTTAAAATCCATTTAATTTTAGTAGGTGGTTTCTGATGTTTTCAATATTTTTGTTGAATCCGATGTTCATGATGTTATTTTATGTACTTATTTCCAAAATATATTAAAATTAATGATATTCTGGGTTTTATTAAGTGTCATATTATTTAGTTTATCATTTATTAATATGTAATAAAGATAAGGTTTGTGAATGTTTAACATAAAAAATCACTTATAAAATATAAAAATTCAAACATCATTTTAAATCTACATTTAGTTTAATATATAAATAGGAATAAATAAAATAATGGTTATGACAAAGGGAAACTCCCATCATTTTAAAAAATTTAGAACTATAAATTCTTTTCAAATTTCGTAGAAAATGAATCTATAGTCCCCCATTGGGAAAAATTATGATATTTAAATTTCAAAACCATTTAGAAGAAGGTAAAATACCATGTGATATAGATTTAAAAAATCATATATTTTTTAAAGGTGAATTAATGAAATCATTTTAGAGGAAAAGCGTATATAAGGGAATGATTCATTTTTCTAAAAGATGAAACATGATAAAAAAAACTTACAAACGACATTATTGATGTTTTGTTAATAAAAAATAGTAAAAATGGAAATTTAACAGGTAAAAATATCAATATATAGATAGTAATAATAGATATGTGGTCCCTTAATTTAATATATTTGATTTTCCACCAAAATACCTTGAGCATAAATAATCATAGAATAAAAATATATTGTTATATACATTCTTTTTTATCATTGGTAACTATTCAATCGTAATACATATTAAATAAAAATATCAATTGAAGTATAAAATATAATTAACTTTAAGAGATTCATGATATTATAGTTCAATTAAAATTTTATGATTTTTATAAAAATGTTTATTTATATTATAAATTACTTTCCCGAATAAACAGAGTTTGAGATGAATAACTGTTACAAGGTTAATATCATTGAATTGAGAAATAATAAAAGGAGTGACATTGATTAAAAACATTAAATCCCCCCAAAAATATGAAATAAAAAATTCATCTAAAAATTAAATTTCATTTATAATATTAGTGTAATAAAATCAATGAATAAGCGATATAATCCCAATGAAATGAAATTTTTTTATAAGATTCTATTACACATGTTTATTATAATGTAAAAACACATTGGTTCAAATAACTTTAATGGAATCATAAAATAAGATTAACTATAAATAATTCATGAAATAACATGTAATATGGTTTTATTTATAGGAAAAAATGATAATTTTAGTAAATAATGTTAAAAATATGCCTCAAATAAAGTAGATTGAGATGATACATCTTACCTCGAGTCCATATATTCCTGGTATGCCCTTTATATCCTATAAAATATAATAATATCATGTATATTATTTATTAATAAAAATTTATAGTTTTAATTCATTTCAATTAAATAATTTATTTCATATATTTGAATTAAAATAGTAAATACATAGTAAGTTATGTGTGCTTTTTCTACTTTGAGGATATTTTGTCCAACTTTTTAAAATCAATTTGTTTTATCGACCACAGACCAAGGGTAACTATTAAATATTATATGTTATAATAATAATGAAATCATAATAATTTTATATATAAATTATATTTTTAATACTACCCACAAAATGTGGTTATGAAGAATTATCTACGTGGAAATCATTAAGATTGTAGGGAAAGTGTACACATGAGTAACCATTGTATTTTTCAACGATCATTATTGAAAGAAGTTATGTATTATTATTTTATTCCATACTCTTAATTATATAATACATATAATATTATTTGTTTTAATACACTTATAAATTTTAATCCATGTGACATGGTGATGAATAACTAGTCACATCACATCGTGGAGGTGGTAGCACACACGTACAAATGAATGATGTCAGCATTTTTCAAAAGATTAACAAGTAAAAATTATATGATATATTATATTCTAAAAATAATAAATATTCCATTAATATATATATTTAATCCCTCATTATAACAATCCATGATATATGGTGAAGGAAAATGAATTATATCGGTCCACGAGGCTATAGACTTCCATACAAACAAATGACGAATTCCATTACCATTTAATAGAGTATGGATATGGATATACGCTATGAAACTAATTTAATAAAATCATATAAAATGGTATATATTAATTATGATATCTCATCATGGTTTGAAAATATCTTAAGTAGTTAGAGAAATGAATTAAATTAAAATGTTCGTTTGGGAAAACTACATTTTCATCAGAAAATGTAATTTAATTTACAACTTAATACATAAATGGATGTTATTATTTCCATGAAGTATCTAATAATTTGTTAAGGGATGTTAGTAAGGAATTTTTATCATTATTGGATGAACAAAATTGTTTTTATATTGTTATTAAATGAGTAAAAGAGGTTCCCTTTCAAAAGGTAGCAGTGAGATACTATAACAATGTTAAAAAATAATTATTTAATAAAAATAATTTTTGATTTCCAAATGAATAAAAATTGAAAAAATTAGAAGATAAGATGAGTATAAATCAAAAAACTCACATAAAATATAAATTTTATGAGTTTCTATCTTATTTACTCCCATATAATTTTTATCACTTCATTTACACTATTGTTAATTATGATGATATAAAATTATTTACTATTGAAGGGTAAATATAGTTATTATAAATTGATAAATGAAATAGAAAAGAAACATGGTTTATATTTTAAAAAATACCAATCTCTTGGTTGATGGTCCCATTTTTATAAAATTTATATCTTTTAAAAAATATGATTTATTATAACATATTTTAATGTCAGTTCTCAAATTATTCATTTACATTAAATTTAATAACAAAAAGATAATAAATGAATTATAATATAATACATTAAAAATAACCATCTTATAATATTTATCCAAAAAAATTTGAATTAAATTTATTATTTATTATTATATTTTGATAATATTTTGAGTATGATATAATTTATTTCTATTAATTAAAAAATTACCAGGTCGATGTTGTGTAGGATTTTAAGTTTAATACATCATAATTAAATATTTTAAATAAATTAACATGGTAAAAGTAAATAAATATGATTTCAAATGATATTTCTAACTGAACATATCCTTTTTGTGTCATTTCATTAGAAATATTATAGTTATTAAAAGGAAGAATGTGACTTTTGAGGCTTTATATTTATTAAAATATACTAAATATCATAATCATTTCATAATTGAAAAAATGATATATTTTCCATTTTGGATGATTATTTATGTGATATAATCATACAATAAAATAAATACATGTGTTTGTATCATTTTATGGTCGTTATCATTTTATTTTTATCTTTAATTACTCAATTTACACTATATCATACTAAAACAATTCTTAGGTTACTATACATATATGAAAAAAATAAAATAGATCTAATTAAGAAACATGATTCCCAATAATAATTTTATTTTATTCATCTACTACATAAATGTTTTATAACATAACATAATATTAAACTATACAAACATGATGAAAAATATTATTTTCAAAAAATGAATATTTAAATATAAATTTTTTATACCACATTAATGTATAAAATAAATTTAACAGAAAATAATTGGATTGTTTAAAAAAATTAAATTTTAAAAGTATGAAAAAACATATTTTTACATTATAAATACTTTAATAAATAATATTGTCATCAATCAAAATCTGTATTTTTCACTATTCGTGGGAAAATCATGAATATTAGAAAATATAAGAATAACACCACATTGTAAATTAGAAATGATTTTTTGAATTATTTAAACATTTTTATCAAATAAATATTCTAAACATTTATGAATAAAAGGAGTATAATAAATATAAAATAATTATTTAATTATAATTTATAATTTTTTTGAGTGTGTCCAATATATATATTTATTAATATACACAATTCTAGTCATACCCTCCAATTGAACAAATATGTTATAATAGTCATATTAAAATAATAATATTTAATTGTTTTTTTAAGATTTGTGTTGCTTATTGTACATGATATCACATAAAATGTACATATATTAAAATACAGGGATGTTATAGATCCAACAAATATGATTGTACCAATAGGAAAGTTATATATTTAAAAATAGAGGATTCGAATTAATTGATTTTCCACATAAAGTGTTGAGAAAAAATACTTACTAGGGAGCCACTAATAATTTCTAAAAACAATTATGAAAATTGGGTTATTCATAACCATTTATTCTCATTTATATTGGTATGAAATATTTGTTTTAAAAAATAGAATACATTATTTAGTAGCATACAAACAGAGAGAAAATTTAATGATCAATACTACAAATATATGATAACTCTATATAACTGGATGTTCTATACCAACACTACTATCTATGAGTATAAAATTTGTATCTGAGTTGATCATCACATCGGTAACTTATGGGATGTGGTGATATAATTGGTAAATAGATCAAATATACACAAAAATGTACCCACACAAATGATATGATGTCATAAATGAAGTTATGATCTTATAAAACAATCATAGGAAATTATATTAGGCCATTCCAGTTTGGAAATTATTATATAATAGACTAGGGAATCAGGGGATGGGAATAATTGGTCATGTAAATATTTAAGCTCACATAGAATAGATTTTTAAAAAGACAAATGTGGATAATTATTTTCAACAATTTCAATTCAATTAACATTTTCACTAATATAATGCACATATTGAAATAGTCGATAAAAACTATATATAATACCCTTATATTTCATGTGGTCAATGCCAACTCATTAAAATTATATATATAGAAATATAAATGACTTATAAAATATTAAATACTATATCAAATATAATACTCAATAAAAAAATCATCTTAGTCTATGTAAAAATTAATATTATTACTATAGTAAACTGTATATATTGTCCAGACAACATAATAATTATACCATGAATCATGATTTGTATAAAACAATGATATCCTTTTTGAAATTATAAGAAATTATTTTCACCCTTATGATATAAAAAGTGATGAAATATGAATATTATCAACATATTAATGACTTAAAATACTCAACTAATAAAAAAATATTACAATAAATACATAGATCATCAATCCTAAAACATTTCATATATATTTTAAAAAGAAAATAGTAATTGAAATCATTAATCCAAATCTATGTGATATCAATATTGATCACACGAGTCATTAAAAACCCATATCTCTTCATACATAATAATTTGAAACTACATTTATTTAAAATAAACTCATTAGTCTCCCTTGGAAAATAATAATATTTAATAAAATCCCATATAAGGATTTTATAAACAATATATGTAAATTAGGACATCACATTCATATCATTAATATATATGGATTAATTTTCATGTTCACACATTGATAAATCATCATGATTACACTTGGAGTAACTATAATAATTATATTTGAAAAACAATCATGATTTTACATTAAATAACCGTCATGATCAAATTGCAAACATAAATCTTACACAATGCATTTGAGGTCAATATTTGACCCACCATGGCATGGTTTATAATGCAATATACATTCATAATAAACAAATTTTAAGGACAATAGCATGACTAAATTATAAAAACCATTATTTTCATTATAATACACATAGTAATAACCACTATTCCTTTCTTTACATGATTAACCCTTGTAAAAGAATTCTATTCAAGGAAAATATCTTTAAAAACAATAAATATCCATCCATAGAAATAATGAAGATGTAATTATTTCTAAATAACACTAGGTGAGCACATTTAGTATTAAGGGATGTTGAATTTTATAAATAGATATACAATTAAAAGAAACATAAACACATTCCTGATGGAAATACCATTTTTGTAACGACATTGATAATTCTAAATATAATTCCCCTTTAGATTTAATTAAAATTTATTATTATGCAATATGGTTGTAGAAAACAGAAAAACATATTTAGATTTATTTTATCCTATTTTATTAAAGGAAACTTATGATTCATTAACATTGATAGTATAACTGTTCAATAGGGATCATTTTAAAAGAATAAATATATGGTTTTAACAAACCTAATTGACATTGGAAAAATAAGTGACGAACTCATTCAAAAAGATAATACCCTATAAATCCCATCATTTGGTGATTTCAAGGGATATAACATCACCAGTCTTCACACATGACTAACACCGAGATGAGCTCTAATAACATTAGAATGTGAAAAATCATTTATGGGAGAAGGTCAATCAAAGTGAGATCACAACGGAAACCATGTACGTCTAACCACCCAACGAAATTATCATTATCACACAAATTACAAATAGGGAGTTTGTGGGTGTATTACATTTTTTTACAGGTTGGATCTAAATCCTTATTTATTATTAAATAAATGCATAGACCTCTTTTAACTGGGTAGAGGGAGACCCATTACATAGCCCAAAGGCCCAGTGGGCATTTAGCCAATTACATGGCCCGTATGCCCAAATTTTTTGACCAAGGCCCATTCTGTGAATAGTACGACTATAGTACCCACCTGCTACAGTACCTTAAAGTAGCCTCTACGGCTACAGTTTCCCTACCACCACTATAGTGACATGCATCCACTATAGTGCTTGATGTTGCAATAGTGCTACCGCTGCTATAGTATGCCGTTTTACTTGTTCCCAATGGGTTTTGAACCACCATTTTCATGTTGGATTACGAGGTTAGGACCACTAAGACAAACACAAACTACTGTGGGTGTATAAAGTCGATATATATGTTAACAACCAATAAATATGAGTATGTAAATTAGTTTTTATCTAACATTGGATATATTTTTATTCTATTATTGTTATTTTAGAATTTTATTTTATTTTGGTTCAAAAAAAATTAAAAAAAATATTTTTAGGTAATATTATAAATATTTTCCAAAAATAAATTTTACAAATTTATTGATTTTTGATAGAAAAAATATTTCCTTAAAAAATATTTATTATTTAATTTTAATTTATTATAATTGATCATATATTTTTTATGAAGTAAAATATTATTTTTTTAAGGGTTCAAAAATTGTTATTGTCAAAAAAGAAAATAGTCTTTAATATATATCGATTATATATAAAAAAATTAAAATATTATGAAAATTATTTAGATGAAATTAATATTAATTTTGTAATAAAAAAAACAAAATTATCCAACATTTATTTTTTCATAATTTTCTATGATAGTCAAATTTTCAAGTAAAAAATAAATACCATATACATATACTTATTTTATTATGATATTGTAATGACCCAAAAGTAATGTAATAAATAAAAGTAAATAAATGCATGAAAATTTTACTTTTTATGTTTAAAATAATCTTATTTTATGTTTATCTGAATGATTTTATAAATCCATTATGAATCTTATAATACCATTAATATAATTTAAGGTTTTAAAATCATTTCATTAAGAGTATGGCTCACACACACCTAAACAAGAAAATAATTATTTTTAGGTTAGAACGACGAATTTAATTAATAATTAAAATCAATTACATTTTGTAGAATCTAGGGTAAAATACACAAGAATATTGGTGGTTTTTGGTTTTTTATTGTATAGATTCCAAATCCTATGTTTGAGAAATAATAAAAAAATATACCAACTCATTTCCTATATAATTCCACGAAATATCATATTTCTGTTCACTATAAATCATTGGAGAATGTGATTAATCCTCCCTCCCCTATCTAGATTCCTACCATAGAACCCTCAATCTCTCATGAAGCAACTCCCAGGAATTTGGAGCAACACATTCATGTAAGGGACCCTCACCTTCTCTTCATTTTTCAAGATTTCTTATTATCTTTTTCCTTTTATTTAAATTTAATTGTGTTTTTATATGTATTTACATGTCACTATTAGTTTATATTAAATATAAATATAATTATATACCCCTTTCTCTATCATAAACCAATTTTATGAATGTTTATGTGAGTCCCTCATACTGTTATAATGTTACTATAATTTTTCATGCCAAAACCATTATACAGTGAATATGCATCCAATTACTATCAATGACGTTCACAACTTTATCATTATACCTATTTAATTGAGAATAAGATTTATTTATTCCACTTTTATTGATCATGGAATTAAATATTATGATTAATGAATTCACAATTTATGATCTATGTGGTATACCTAATCATTAGAATGAAATGAACGTGAGTAGTCCAATACATTTGGTAATGATTATTCCCATGGGATTTCTTTTTGGACATTAAGTGAACCTTAATAATTTATTTTACATTTTTCATGATGTTTTATTGTTAGTTATCCTTGACCCATGTTTACAATGTAGTGTTTTATATTGTTCCCACATTTACCTTGCTTTCATCATGTTTTCTAGTTATATTATGACTTTTTTATTCATATTACTTTTAATCACCATTGATATGCCTATTTTCCATCATGTATTACCTTATGCCATGATTATTCCCTTACTTTTATTTATATCTTTCCCCTTATTTATGTATGTCCCTAGGTTATCCCGTGTAGTTTTAAAATCCATATAATTTTAGAAGGATGTTAAAGTTGTTTTCAATAATGTTGTTGAATACTATGTTAAAGATATTATGATATATACCTAATTCTAAAATAAACTAGACTTCTCGATATTCTAGGTTTTTATAAGTGTAATATTATGTAAAAAACATATATTAATATGTAATAAATAGAAGGTTTTTTAATTGGATTCAATGGAAATGTTTAGTTATTTTTATGATTTATATTAAAAAACTCTAGTGAATGATTGAGGGATTACACTATGTATACGAAAAAAATACCAAAATTATATTAATTATAGAGTAAGTGGTTTTTTATGAAAATTAACCCCAATTTTGGAAAATAGATTTAGATGTGGATCTGGAATATATATTTCTTATGGTAACATCTTCAACAGGGTGTGTCAGGCCTAAATCGTCATAACCAGGTTGTAGAGACCCGAAGCTTGACGTACATGGACATTACATTACTTTTGCGAAATACTTAATACATAACAAAAAAAGACACACAAGGATCGTAATAGTTTACTGTCTTTGGAAACTCAGAATATAAACTTCTAATCATGTTGAAATATCTTCAACAACTCCCATAACGATCTTCCCCTTTTTGTTTCCTTACCTAAAACCTTTCTTTATTTCCTGGGCAAAATAAAACATAAAAAGGGTGAGCTCAAATGCTCAGTAAGGGCAAACATAATGAACATAAAATAATCCATAAACATTTGAATGCAAAAACATGAACATAAAATCTAAACATCAAAATCTTGAGCAGAGACATAAATCATGGAAGTACATAAAGAATATATCATAGCGGAACATTAATAATGATAAAATTTCATGGAAATAAAACATGTAATTGTGCAAACCATTAAGCACATGATATGATTTCCATAGTATCCAAGGCATTGCTGCCAAGACCATCTTAGTGGACAAAGTCCCTTTCGGAATCGAGTTCACTCCTCGTTCGAGTCCTATAACACTAAACCGGATTAACTTACCATTCCAGCCATGTCTATATCATGATATATAAATCTTTACCCAATGCATTGGAGGGAGATATAGGTCCCACCCATATCATAATGAAATCATTCTTACTTGTGCCACAAAATAAACATACATCATTCATAATAACCCAACGAATAAAATGGGTTTCATAAACATCATCCCATCATCACATAATCCATATAAAAGAAATGGATATCATTTCATAATAAGAAAATTGAAACCATGTAAATCATTGAGACATTATAATTGAAATATAAAAATATGAAATAATGTCATCTTAGATGGAAAATGGTTTTGATAAAACACTTGAAATGAATTCTTGAGGAAAATATCGTTTCTTCTTCAAAATCAATTTATTTTCAAAAAACGTCACACAATTTTAAAATGGAGTTATTTTATTGGAAAAATTCATGAAATTTTTTAGAGGAAGCTTCATGAAAATACGGCTTTATAAAACCGTAAAAATATATTTATGCCGTATAAGTTTAAAAAAACATTATCCTCGTACTTTTCTTGGAAAAGTCAAAAAGTACCTCATAACATAAACAAACGAAATATTCCTTACATACCATGTAGTAAAAGTAAAAATGGGTAAAAAGGACATATATAAAAACACTTTTAGAAAACATGTACATGGATGATAATAGCAACCCCAGTAAATATTTACGTATAAGCAATATCGGATAAAAATGAGATTTGCAAAATTACCCCTTACCTTAGGTCCGATATGCATCGTATGGATTTGAACCTCCTATATAATGATTTAAATAATGTCATTGAGATATTAAATAATTATATTCATTTTTATGATATCATATATGTTTCACTTATGAATTTTTATTACTCGTTCTTTTGTAAATTCAATGTAAAAGTAGCGTTTTGGGTAAAATCATTTCATTTATCGTATGTGTTTCGACTTTTCGTTCTTGATATTATTACTTATGTCCTGATTTACATAATTCCAGAATGTAAAACTTGATTTATATATAATATGTATTCATCATATACATATATATTATAGATCGATAAAAGGAAGGAAATACACCGTTCATGGAGACGGTAGGTCGTACATACGCATGAACGCTGTTTTCGTTTCCTTGTTGAATTGAATGAAATTAAAAAGATGACATACATATATATATATATAAATAAATACAGTAGCATTGTTATGTCATATATTTCATTATTATTCATTATATATACTTTATAATCATTATTGAATGGTTAATCATGGAAAATGAATCTCATCGCGTTCGTGGAGATGATAGTCCGTACTTACGCACGAGCGGTAATATCATTTCCATGATCATTGAATTGTATTGGATGGTATTTATACTATTTCAGAATAAATATCACTTTAAAATAATCATATATAGTCATTATTTACACCCGTATACCCATCCAAGTAAGGTGGTGGTGGAAAATAGATTACACCACGGCCTGGAGACAGTATTTCGTACGTACGCACGCACGGTGATTTTGTTTTCTATTGGATAGATAGATGGTGAAATAGGGTTATTACATACTTATAATAACATATCGGTATATGAGTGATACCGATGTTATTACTTCATAATGAAACAACTAAATAAGAAGAGGTAGAAGAAGAAATAAAGTTTAAAGAATCGGTAACAGACATTACCTCTTCTTTGAAGCGCCTCTTTGAGACATCCTATTAGGGCACTAAAATTTGTTTTTGAAGAAGACCAAGTCCTCTAGGATGTTTCTATGGAAGTGAGTAAGTGAAATGGGCAGGTTTTGGCCGAGCATGAAGGCTCAAATTGGTGTGAGGAGGAGAGGGAGGAGGTTTCCTTTTATAAGGGAGGAGAGGGGCACCTTTAGAAATATAAGAAATATTAGTTTATATTAAATCCCAACCCCACATAAAAACATCCAAAATGACACATATCCGAATAATAGATGAGATAGGGTTTTAATCACATCAAAAAATAAAATTTAGACATGTTAGGATTTTTTTTAAACATTATCAACTGGATTTATCCTTATTTAATCAATTTAATTTTATTTGTGGTAATAAAATTATAAATTTTAATTTATAACAAATAATTACTTATTTGTTGTGAATTTTACATAATTGGATACTTAATAACATTTTAGATCATATAAATTTAATTTAATAATTTTTAAATATTATTGTGATTTTTAAACAATTTAATAATATGTCATTTTTATAAAATAACAATAGTGTCAATTTTGACACTATTAATTTATTTGAATTTAAATAAAATTTATATAGAATATATGTTCGAAATAAAAGCATTAATAGATTAAAAAAATGTCATATGTATCTAGAAAATTAGTGGATAACATTAAATAGTTCATATAATATTTATTTTATTATTTTTAAAATCATTTATTTGTGTTATCTCTTTATAAAATAATTACTACAACATTTTTGTATAAATATTTAATATACTTATTTGTTGCATAGAAATTAAAAATAAATCCTATGATGAATATAAATCTATTACCTTTCACAATAATACTTTTACTCGAATTTATCATCTTAAAATCACAATTTGTAAATTGTTATATTTATTAAATTATGAAGGTGAAAACTTTGGCATCATTTAAAATAAAATAATATAAGCGTCATAATCGCCTTAATAAAGAACCAAATGGTCAAATATTATCCCGGTGGATGATTATGGTTTATATATACACTAATAATAAGCTTTGTGCAGATTTTTGGGCCTTTTCATATGTATTACTATTTCAATAAAAACTATATTATTTATTTTTCACTAAATAAATATTTTCTGTATCATTAATGTATAAGATAATATGGTAATAAAATAACTCTTAAAAATTACAAATAAATTACCATGACAAAAAAAACACTTTATCTTTTAAATGAGTATTTATAACTGAATATATATTCTGTATAAACTTATATTAAAAATACTTTAATTATTAATGTTGAGTGAGATATATTTCACTTTCCTTTAAAGAAAATAAACTAAAGGTCATAATCACCTCCAAGTGGGTTCTAATGGATTCCATTTCCACCCAAATATGACTTACGACAAATTATAATAATCCAATTGTATTAAGACACTTATTAGGATAATTTTATAATATTATATTTACCCTTAATTACCCAATTTACCTTTTACTATAGTAAATAAAATTTACCGTTGTTACTATTCATAAAGCCCAAAAATAAAAAATAGTCTATTATTATAATTTGGACCCACTGAATCCAAATATGTAATCAATTGTTCCAAATTCAATACACAGAAGTTGCAAAAATTAAATTAAAATTAATCCCGTTGTCGAAAGAAAATGGGTTTTTGTTTAAAACATTGCAAAAGATTGAATTTATTTAACCTACGAATTCAACGTAAAATCAAGGCTACTGACATAAATTATATTAAATGGTTAAAAGATAGTCTATTTGTACTTTAAAAAAATTAAATATTATAATTTTACCATATAAGTTATTACGATAAAAAAGTTGTTTTTAATTAAAATATAACTTGTTTTTACTATTCATTAAAATATGAAAGTTATCAGAATAATATGAAACATTTATCCAAGGTAAAATTTTATATCCTAATTCCAAATAATAATTCTATTTTGTAAAATTGAACTTATAAACATATCAAAAACAAGATTTAATGTGGGTGCGCCTTCAAAAGGCGGCAAAACTGCATTTTTTGAAAAATACTTATTTTTCCCGAAAAAATTATTTTGTTTTTATACCATGTTCTATAAAATTTCTAAGATAAATAATAATGTTATAAAATAAAAAATATACTTAATACTATTCATAAAATCTAGTTCATAATAATATTATAATAATAAATCATTGTTTAGTAAAACTGGGTATTGCTTATAACACACGCTATCGAGGAAGGTCACGATCGCGTGTAATGCAAGCCATGTCCAGGTAGCGTGTTGTGAAAGAATCCTTCATTATTTCTTATAACAAAATCCAACCATATTTCATTTATAAAATGAATATATATATATATATACACTCAATTTTGCGTAGAATGACTATTATAAAACGAACTTGAAATTGTGTGTAACACAATCTAAGAATAGTGTTGCGTATAATTCAAGATAATACAGTGTGGCATATAGCACAAGATAATCTTGTTGTAGCATAAAACACATGACATCAAATAAATTAAAAATAATACTTGTCATAAAATATCGGGTTGTTACATTCTACCACCCTAAAAATGAATTTCGCCCTCAAAATTCGTTAGGGTTATACATGGTTTTCTACTTGAATGTTTCTTTAATTACAACAAACATCGTAAAATGAAATACCAAAACTTAACTTTAAAAACTAAACAATGAAATGTACCTTTTATTCAAATTAATTAATCACTGGGTTTCCACATAGTAGAATATAGGTGAAAATATGGATATGGATGAAAATATAACCATCAAGTTCTGATGGAGAGTGGTAGAGGACATGGCTATGAAAAATCCAACAATCACAAAGCCATAAATTTGTGATGATCTAAGGTACCATCTGATTAATCGGATATAAGAACACTAGGAAAACATTTTTTGTTTTCAATATCATTTCTCTAAAGTAGAAAATTTTGAATTAGAAGAAATACTTTCTTGATTTTGGTACAATCTCACTGTTGTTTGTGCTTTGAACAATTTACACTTCATCTCTTAAAGAAATGAAGTTGAATTTGTTATTCGTGAAGTGTTAACAGGTCATGTGATAGAATGATGGGTCATTCCATCTATTTCAAACAAAAGGTTAGCAATAGTTATCAAATATACATAAGTCCATCTATGGTGAGGTTAATCATATATGATTCCAAAAATGAACATATACTTCATATATCATACTTATTAATAAAATAAAACTAGTTTCTACTAACCAGGGACTTCCTGTAGGATAGTGGTATGTGATAAAGGCCTGTTTCACTTCAGTTGTGGATTCGATTCCCACAGCCTTTTCCGATGCGATGGGTTGTCGCCCGTCCTGCATGTTGTCCTTTTTCTAAAACTACAATACTATAACATCCCATCAAAAAAGATCAATCCTTAAACAATACTATCTTATGTCCAACATAATCCATTCCATTCATTATCTAAAATACTTCGCTCCAAGCTCATATTATAAAGAAAACTACTACTTGAAATGTCATCAACCAAACATGTGAATACCATCATTTATCCTCCATATATCTTGATGGTCACATTCCAATCATGTGAATACCTTAATCATGTATTCTCTTGAAAAATGAATACCCATTATACCTTAGTGAAAACATGAATGCTGTCAAAAGTTAACTCTTTCCACATACCAAAATCCAAAAATTCTATATACTCAAACCATGATATAACCTTCTCCTTATATCAGTCATGAGGTCATGAATACTATCAAACATTTAATTTTCTCCTTATCTCTTCATTTTGCGCATATCATCTAATTTCCAAAAATATCTGAATAACCTTTCATGGTTACTGGTACCATTAATCATACACATTCAAAACATAAGGAAAGACAATAGTGTAACAATACTTAGATGTATCTTTATTCCATAGTACCATTATATTACTTATACAACATTACACTTGATAAACATGTAATCATTCCACTACCTTCTTAAACCATTGACTGAGCTTCAACAATTCTTTCATCTCACCTATCATTTGTAGTCTCTTCATCATCATCAACATAAATACTACACATATGACCGTACTGATTCTCTTCATGAGACATTCCCTTAGGGCATTGGTCTTCATAATTCTCGTACATCCCACATCTAAAACATTTAACCATTCTTGATGTCGTAGCAATACCATTATCCTCATCCATGGTGTTAAATGAACCTTTTCCTTTGCACTTACTGGCTTTGTGTCCTTCTTTTCCACACCAAAAGCATCTTCCAGTTCCTTTGAATCAATCTCACGATGCCTCTTCCCACATGATTTACATGAGGGAAATTGAAGTTTCTTTCCTCTATGATCATCATTAAACTCCATCATTCTCTTATTATCCGAGTCAGGAAAATTACCAAATTTGATTTTATTGATCATATTATGAGATTGCTGATTCAACATAATAATGATGTTTGGACTTAAAAATCTCATTTCAATTGGTTTCTCATGAATAATATCATTCCATTGTCCATCATATCCTCCATTATCATGAATCTTCCAATTTCCATCCATTTTCTAAATCCCAAAAAGAATAGTGTGAGGGGAAAAAATCATGCTAGGGAAAACAACATAGTAAAGGGGGATTAACCTCAATATCTAACATCTTAGGATAAATTCTAATATTGTTACCGTAGTTCTAGGACTATATCCTATATGTATACTTATCCTTAGGGACATCCCTATACATACCTTTGAAATATCTCTAGGGATTTCACTAACATTTTCGCTTCCTAGTTTCAAAAGGTTGACTAAAACTTTCTTCTGATACAAATTAAAGAGACCCGAAGATTGACTTACATGGATATTACATTAGTTTTGCGGAATACTTAATACATAACAAAAACAGACACACAAGGATTGTAATATTTTAGTGTCTTTGGAAACATGGAATATAAACTTCTAATCATGTTGAAATATCTTCAAAAACGCCCATAACGATATTCCCCTTTTTGTTTCCTTACCTAAAACCATTATTTATTTCCTATGGAAAATAAAACATAAAAGGGGTGAGATCAAATGCTCATTAAGGGAATACATAATGAACATAAAATAATTTATAAACATTTTAATGCAAAACTATGGACATAAAATCTAAACATCAAAATCTTGAGAAATGACATAAATCATGGTAGTACATAAAGAATAGATCATAAAGGAACATTAATCATGACAAAATATAATGGGAATAAAACATGTAATTGTGGAAACCATTAAGCTCATGATATGATTTCCATAGTAGCCAAGGCATTGCTGCCAAGACCATCTTAGTGGACAAAGTCCCATTATGAATCGAGTTCACTCATCATTCCAGTCCTGTAACACTGAACCAGATTAACTTACCATTCCATCCATGTCTATCTCATGATATATAAATATTTACCCAATGAATTTGAGGGATATATAGGTCCCACCCATCTCATAATTAAATCATTCTTACTTGTGGAACAAAATAAACATACATCATTCATAATAACCCAACGAATAAAATGTGTTTCATAAACATCATTTCATCATCACATAATCCATATAAAAGAAATGGATATCATTTCATAATAATAAAATTGAAACCATGTAAATCATAGAGACATTATACTTGAAACATAAACAAATGAAATAATTTCATCTTAGATGGAAAATGGTTTTGATAAAACACTTGAAATGAATTTTTGAGGAAAATATCCTTTCTTCTTCAAAATCAATTTATTTTCACAAAACGTCATGCAATTTTAAAATGGAGTTATTTTATTGAAAATAGTCATGAAATATTTTGGAGGAAGCTTCAGGAAAATAAGGCTTTATAAAACCGTAAAAACCTATTTGTGCCGTATAAGTTAAAAAAACATTCTCCTCATACTTATGTCGGAAAAGTTAAAAAGCACCTCGTAACTTAAACAAAGAAAGATTCCTTACATACCATGTAGTGAAAGTAAAAATTGGTAAAAAGGAAATACATAAAAACACTTTTATAAAACATGTACATGGATGATAACAATAACCCCAGTAAATACTTACATATAAGCAATCTTAGATAAAAATGAGATTTGCAAAATTATCCCTTACCTTAGGTCTGATATGCTTCGTATGGATCCGAACCTCCTATATAATGATTTAAATAATGTCATTTCCATATTACATAATCATATTTACTGTTATGATATCATATATGTTTTACTTATGACTTTATATTACCTTTCTTTTGTAAATTCAATGTAAAAGCAGTGTTTTGGGTAAAATCATTTCATTTATCATATGTGTTTCGACATTTCGTTCTTGATATTATTACTTATATCCTGATTTACATAATTCCAGAATGTAAAAAATGATTTATATATAATATATATTCATCATTTACGTATATATTATAGATCGATAAAATGAATGAAATACATCGTTCATGGAGATGGTAGGTTGTACGTATGCATGAGAACTGTTTTCATTTCCTTGTTGAATTGAATGAAATTAAATAGATGACATAAATATATATATATACATAAATACAGTAGGATTATTATATCATATATTTCATTATTATTCATTATATATACTTTATAATCATTCTTGAATGGTTAATCATGGAAAATGAATCTCACCGCGTTCGTGGAGACGATAGTCCGTACGTACGCACGAGCGATTATATCATTCCCATGATCATGGAATTGTATTGGAGTGTATGTATATTATTTCAGAATCAATGTAAATATACAATAATCATATATAGAAATTATTTACACCATTATACCCATCCAAGTAAGGTGGTGGTGGAAAATAGATTACACCACGGCGTGGAGACGGTATTATGTACGTACACACGCGCAGTGATTTCATTTTCCGTAGGATGGATAGATGGTGAAATAAGGTTGTTTCATAATTATAATAACATATCAGTATATGATTGATACATATTTTATTACTTCATAATGAAACAACTAATGTAGAAGAACTAGAATAAGAAATAAAGTTGAAAGAATCGGTAACAGACATTACCTCTTCTTTGAAGAGCCTCTTTGAGACCTCATCTTAGGGTTCTAAAATTGGTCATTAAAGAAGACCAGGACCTCTAGGATGTTTCTAGGGAAGTGGGGAAGTGAACTGGGTAGGGGTTGGCTGAGCTTTAAGGCTCAAATTGGTGTGAGGAGGAGAGGGAGGATGTGCTCTTTTATAAGGGAGGAGTGGGGAACCTTGGGAAATATAAGAAATATTACTTTATATTAAATCCCAACCGCACATAAAAACATTCAAAATGACTCATATCCGAAGATTAGATAAGATAGGTTTGTAATATCATCGTCTAATAAAATTTAGACTTGTTAGGAATTTATTTTAAACAATATCAACTTGATTTATCCTTATTTAATCAATTTAATTTTTTTGTTGTAATAACATTCTAAATTTTAAATTAGAACAAATAATTAATTATTTTTTGTGAATTGTACATAATTAAGGTTCCGGGCGCAGCGGAAGCGCATGGGTGGATGTGCCCACTTGGCTTTTTGTCATTAGCAATGATTAATCCGGGATCAATACGACGATAAACGCCAGTCTCCACGGATCGAATCACAGAAAAAGACAAAGAAGATGGTTTTTACCGGAACCACAAACAAGGATCGTTATAGGTTGATTATAATTAATTTAATTAATTATAAAGAAATACCTTTTGGGTGTTCTTTCTTCTTTGATGTTCTCAATCACGTTGTCAATGTGATCCATCGTTGCGTCGCAGAAGCCAAGTGTAGACTCCCTCTAGCGGTGATCCACACGTGTACCTCGTATCTCTGGACGTCGCCAAAAGATTCTCCGGGTGCTAGCGTGGAGAAGAATTTGCTTGCGTTGCCCACCTTAGATTGTCTTGATCCGATGGAAGAGTATCTCTCTCGGTCTTGAGAGCATTCTTGGAGGAAGAGGTTCTTTCGGCCTTGAAAGAATTATCCAGAGATGTTGTGCACAACGATTCTCTTGTGTGTCAGAAAAGAGTTGGGGTTGTGAGGATATTTATAATCGGGTGTGTGGGGTTATAGTGTTATGAAAATAAATAAACGCATTACACGTTTTATTTATTTCATTGACTCTTTATTTAAAACCCCATGTCGAATAAATAATTCCTTGACATGCGCCCACACTGATTATAATAAATATCATTTAAAACAATATTATATCCTAAAAATTCCAACTAAAAAAACTACACCGTGTGTATTAATAAATACACGGCGTGTACTTGTTTTTCATTGAAAACTACACGGTGTGTACATTAAATGTACACGGCGTGTATATCTTGTTTTCATTTATTCATTTCCTTTCCAAAATAAAACTACACGGCATGTAATAATAATACACGACGTGTACTTATTTTATTTTCTTTTTCCTCTATCATTTAAAACAACTTAGGATTCCATGAATAATTATTAAACCACATACGAGAATAATCTTTATTCAACTTGAGATACTTGGATACACTTAGTGTGTGACCCTCTAGGCCTCTTTCTCGTTGGCATTAGGCGGGCTTGACTAAAGTCCAAGATTACTGTCTTGAAACAGGTCAAGGCACCCAAGAGAAAGAAGTTGACGCCGCATTGACGTATCACCTCATACGAACGCTTATTGTGTAATTTAATCCCTTTGTCTCAATATCTCATCAAGCAGGTTTCATGGCAGTGTTATAAACCTATATGCTTGATATGTCGTTCTTTGACTACCTGAAATAAACTCATCGTTTACACCATGTCCATGGAATTTAATGCGATAGTTCTATTTCAATCAAATGGCCGAGATATCAAATTCCATAAATGGAAGGGACAAATCCTTCCTTGACTTATCCATTAACAACATGTCACTCGTGACGCACCCAACGTACCCTACTTCCCGCCAACTGTCTGTGTGACGGTTTTCATCAATAAATCTAAGTGCGCGAGTCATGACAGGAGTTAATGATAATATTCCAGTCTAAGGACCATTACACACGCTCGTAGATAGCAATATCCGAAGACACCAAGACAAGAGGAATTACTACTGGCGGGTCTGTTCTCATAATCTCCCATCTTGGAGATTACCAAGTGCGAACTCCATGAGAGAGAGTCTCGTCTTCTTATGAGTACTCGCACATGACGGTCTGTATATTATGTGTCCTATCATAGTATGTCATCCAACCGCAGAACTTTATTTAAGAATATTGTTATAGCATTTCAAGGTTCTCATCATAGCGGGGATCTGCTATGACCTTATTAATGCAACAAATATTTCAGGACATTATTATATTATAGTCATGCAGAACAATGAACAATATATAATAAGTGAACATTTATGTAATCAAAGTACAAAACAGTTGGTTCTGAGGACACCAACCCTTACAAACTCCCACTTGGACTAGAGCCAACTGCCTACGACTTTTAGTCCGCTAGACCTCACATGATGATCATGTTTCTGCTGAGTCAAGGCTTTAGTCAATGGGTCCGCCACGTTGTCTTCCGTGGAAATACTGCTCACTGCAACTTCACCTCTCTGAGAAAAATCCCTCAAGAGATGATACTTCCGAAGTATGTGCTTTGTCTGCTGATGTGACCTTGGCTCTTTTGCAAGTGCCACCACTGCAGTATTATCACAATAGATTGTGATAGGATCTTTACTGCTCGGTACAACATCCATCTCTTGGACGAAGCTTCGCATCCATACTACTTCTTTAGCTGCCTTAGAATCTACGATATACTCGGACTCTACTGTAGAATCTGCCACCACACATTGTTTTGAGCTCTTCCAGCTCACTGCACCTCCATTCAAACTAAAGATGTATCCAGTCTGCGACTTCATGTCATCTTGATCAGTCTGGAAACTAGCATCTACATGTCCTCTGATGACTAGTTCCTCATCTCCTCCATAAACCCAGAACATATCCTTAGTAAGCCTCAGATACTTAAGGATAGTCTTGACTGCCATCCAATGGCGGTCTCCTAGATCAGCTTGATATCTGTCTACCGCACTTAATGCATAAGCAACATCTAGCCTCGTACATAGCATAGCAAACATGACTGACCCAATCGCGGAAGCGTAAGGGATCCTTGCCATTCTCTTTCTTTCCTCATGTGTCTAAGGACACATTTTCTTGGAAAGATGAATGCCATGTGACACTGGCAACAATCCCCTCTTGGACTGTTCCATACTGAATCTCTTCAGTATCTTGTCAATGTATGTACTTTGACTTAGGCCCAGCATTTTCTTTGATCTATCACGATGGATCTTGATCCCAAGAATATATGCCGCCTCGCCCAAGTCTTTCATGGAGAAGCATTTATTCAACCATGCCTTAACTGACTGTAAGATAGGTACTTCGTTTCCAATTAGCAATATGTCATCGACATATACTATTAGGAAAACGACTGCACTTCCACTAAACCTTTGGTAGACACAAGGCTCACATTCATTCTTAACAAAGCCAAATTCTGTAACAGCTTCATCAAAACGAATGTTCCATGACCTTGATGCTTGCTTTAATCCATAAATAGATTATTGAAACTTGCATACCTTGTTGGCATCCTTTGAAGTCACAAACCCTTCAGGTTGTGTCATGTAGACATCTTCCTGGAGGTTCCCGTTAAGGAAAGCTGTTTTGACATCCATTTTCCAAATTTCATAGTCATGGTATGTAGCAATGGCCAATAGGATTCTGATAGACTTCAGCATTGCAACCGGTGAAAAGGTTTCATCATAGTCAATTCCATGACGCTGTCTAAAACCTTTTGCAACCAGTCGTGCCTTGTAGGTGCTGACTTGCCCCTCTATGTCCAGTTTCTTCTTGAATACCCATTTATTACCAATAGGCTTTACATCAACTGGAGGATCTACCAAAATCCAGACATGGTTTTGGTACATGGAATCCATTTCAGAATTCATGGCTTCTTTCCACTTGGCAACGTCTGTGCCTTCAACTGCTTCCTTGTAGGTAATAGGATCATCATTGTCAACCAATAATGAGTCACCATCCTCAGTGACAATAAAACCATATCGTTCTGGTTCTCTCACCTCTCTCGTGCTCCTACGCAGTTCTTGTGTATCTGGAACAGATTGTTCTTCCACGGGGCTTTGTGGAATCTGTTCTTGTACCAACTCATGTGTATCTTGAGCCTCGACTTCATCGAAGTCTATCTCTCTCCCACTATTTCTTCTAGAGATGTGATCCCTCTCAAGGAATATGGCGTGTCTTGCCACTGTAACCTTTTTGTCTGAGGGGTTGTATAGGTAATATCCCCTTGTTTCCTTGGGATATCCTATAAAGATACACTTTGTGCCTCGGGGTGCAAGTTTGTTACCTGAAGAGGCCTTAACAAATGCTTCGCTACCTCACACGTGTAAATTCGATAACATGGATTTGCGTCCACTCCATAACTCGTATGGAATACCATTTATCGATTTAGTTGGTACTTGGTTTAGTATGTGTGCTGCTGTTTGTAATGCATATCCCCAAAAGGATAATGGAAGAATCGCATGACTCATCATTGATCTCACCATGTCCAACAGGGTGCGGTTCCTCCTTTCACTTACACCATTCCACTGCAGTGTGTAAGGAGGAGTGAGTTGAGATAGAATCCCAAACTCCTGTAAGAAATCAATGAGGTCTTGATTAAGATATTCTCCTCCTCTGTCTGAGCGGAGTTTCTTAATCTTCTTACCAATCTGGTTCTCAACTTCATTCTTGTATTCTTTGAACCGATCAAAAGAATCTGACTTATACCTCATTAAATAGATATATCCATATCTACTAAAATCATCAGTAAAAGTTATGAAGTACAAGAACCCACCCCTTGCTTCAACTGGAAATGGTCCACACACATCTGTGTGAACTAATTCTAGAAGCTCTTTAGCTCTTTCACCTTTCCTACTAAATGGGGCTTTGGTCATTTTGCCTTGTAGACACGCATGACATACACCAAGTGGTTTTAGTTCGAAAGAATCTAAATACCCATCTTGATGTAATTTTGTCAAATGTTTCTCATTGACATGACCTAGCCGGTGATGCCAAAGTTGGGTGTGGTATGAGTCATGTAAATTAACATTGTTATCAATTTCCATTACTTGGTTTGTGTAGTCTAACACATAAAGGCCGTTATATAAATGTGCCCAACCAAAACAAATGCTATCTTTATAAAAGTAGAAACATTCATTTCCAAACATGAATATGAAACCATCAGTATCTAATCTAGATACTGAAATAATGTTTTTGGTTACAGAGGGTACATAATAACATCCTTTCAAAACCAAGACCATCCCGGTAGGCAATGTGAGGTGGTAGTCCCTGACAGCTACAGCAGCAAGTCTGGCTCCGTTGGCTGCTCGTAGATCTATCTCCCCTCGATCAATCTTCCTGATTCTACTTGGTTCCTGTATTTGGATACAGATTTGATCACCACAAGCAGTATCTAATACCCAATTAGTAGAAAAAGATAGATTGCATTCGATAACAAACGCACCTGAAGCTTCCCCTTGCTTCCTTGGCTGGGTACAGTTTTTCTTCCAGTGACCCTTCTTACCACATGCGAAACAAACAACATCTTGTTCCTTTGCCTCCCCTTTGATCTTCCTTTTCTTGGAAGGCCTTGAAGAAGCTTTGGGATTAAATCTCTTCGCCTTCCCTTTCCTTTTATTCACCATAAGGACGGAAGGCTTTTCACGCTTCATGTCATTGTCCACTTGGCGAATAAGAATAAGAAGATCAGATAGAGACTTCTCAATATTGTTCATGTTGAAATTAACAACATAGTTTGAGAAGCTCTAGGGGAGTGATGCGAGAATGAGATCGGTACCCAGTTCTTCAGGGAGTTTAAACCCTAGAACCTCCAAGCGCTCAATGTAGCCAATGAGCTTGACTACATGAGGCCCAGCTGGGGCACCCTCTCCAAGCTTGCTCTGAAACAGAGCCTTGGATATCTCAAACCTTTCCTATCTTTCTCTCTCCTGGTATAAACCACAGAGGTGCTCAAGCATGCTGTAGGCATCCATGTCTTCATGAGACTTCATGAGCTCACTAGACATAGATGACAACATCAAACATTGAACGTCGAGAGCATCGTTCAAATGTTGATCATAGACTAAGAAATCTTCATCACTTGCCCCTTGGGCAGGAGAATCAGGAAGTGAGGACTCCAGCACATAAAACTTCCGTTCATGGCGTAGGATAACCCGAAGGTGCCTAAACCATTCCTGAAAGTTACTGCCGGTGAGGATGATGTCTTTATCTAGAATTGATCGCAGATAAAATAGTGGTTGATGTGTTTGTCATTTTGATTCTACAATTTAAAAGAGCAGATTCATCAGTACTTTCTTGATTACATTTTATGTGAAATAATAAATTTTATTAAGTTTCCCACTATTTTATCAATTCCCAATGGCCCTCACCATTGAACTCGGAATGTCCAGTTGCTTTGACATTCTAATGGCAAGGATCCATATTTCCCTTCGCATAACCCCAACATGGGTTGGTCAAGCTATTTGAAGGTATTTAGGTAGGTGGGTCTTTGCCAACTGTGAGCTTATAGTTCCTTGATCTATTGAGTGGACTCCCCAATCCTGAAATCCTGACTTGGATTTCCTCAACTCTTGCCTCCAATATTACATCAAGTATAGCAAGGACTACTTCTCTTGATGTAATATGGTTAAGTCAACCCTAAACCTTTCATAAGGGCTTACTTTATAAAAGTATGTGTCCCAACAAGGGTTGTTCAAACACATAGTTTTATTGAGTCTTTCCCTTAATCAAGTAACGGAAGGCTTGGTCTGACTTAATATGGTATTTGAGGGATATTATTCTTTATGCATATCTTTGCATTGTCACATGCTTGTTAATATTAAGTGATGCTTGCTTAAGTGATTAACCATGTTCTGATAATGTATACGCATAGACCGGTTTTTATATTATTCCATCTTTGCATGCTTGTTCATTTTATTAATTATGTGATCGCGACAACACATGCCTAATATATATACCATGCAATCAGACAGAAATAAAATAAGATGGCATGATCATGAGCTTCTATTTGGTTAGCTTATCTAGCGGTTTTGATAAGCTTACCCTGACCTAGGGAAAACACCTTGAACCTGATGGTTCGTGTTTTGCAGCTCCCACCTGTCCACCTTTGTATCTTCTTGTGTCGGTTTCACCTCGGCTTCGGGATTTGAACCGTCTCCTCTGGCTTGGGAGATCCTCCATTACATGGGTTTACATTAAAGAAACCATGGGCACGCAGGCCTTACATTTTATTGGAAGAAGGCTCGCAGGCCAACAAATTTAAATTAAATAAATTTAAATGAATCCATACACATACAAAGGGTCTTTGGTCCAGCTCATGATCATCCATAGTATGCAACGACATTTACGCATATTTAGAATTCAAATTCTTTTAATCGTTCTTTTATTTAAGATAAGACGCGCTCGAATTCAATTAATTATGATCATATAATTAATCAATTCTTTATCTTAAATTACATTATGAATTTCCCTGAGATTCTTCTCATCCATATTCCTTGTACGGGTCTTTGTACATTTGAGGAAACCTTGTGAAATTCAATTTCTGGAAAGTACACGGCATGTAGTTTATAATTACACGGCGTGTATTTTTCTTTTCACCCTTTGTCCAAAGTACACGCCAGGGCTTAGGCGTGTTTTTCTGTACTTTGGAAATTTTAGAGTACATGGCATGTAGATGAATCATAAACGGCGTGTACTTCCTTGTTACGCGGTAACCAGCCTGGCGATCTCGTATACGTGGTACGCGACTTATCTTTGTACACGGTTTCACCTGGGTCGGAACGGACTACACGGTGTGTTGTTCCAACATACACGTCGTGTATTCCGGTTTCCACGCGCCGTTCTATTCTGGTCAACACGGCGTGATTAAAACTTAGGCATAATCAATTCACACGGCGTGGTTTGGAGGACCAGTGCCGGTTCGTTGAACCTAAGTACACGACATGTAGTTTTAATTACACGCCGTGTAATCCCGTGTTGTACAGACAGAAAGAGCGGCTCCTCCGGATGAGTTCCTCATTTTTATTTTAATCAAAATTAAAATTAAAAGGTCGTTTCTGTGATATGAATCGAGAAACGAAGGAGGAAGAATAGATCTCGTTAATTCAGATTTATAGAACGATTTATTTCGAATTGAATCAAATATGAATGCGTAAATTGTCAATGAAAATTAAATAACTATAATCAACGTTGTAACCTCCCTCTGATACCATTTAAAGGTTCCAGGCGTAGCGGAAGCGCGTGGGTGGATGTGCCCACTTGGCTTTTTGTCATTAGCAATGATCAATCTGGGATCAATACGATGATAAACGCCAGTCTCCACGGATCGAATCACAGAAAAAGACAAAGAAGATGGTTTTCCCCGGAACCACAAACAAGGATCGTTACGGGTTGATTATAATTAATTTAATTAATTATAAAGAAATACCTTTTGGGTGTTCTTTCTTCGTTGATGTTCTCAATCATGTTGTCGATGTGATCCGTCGTTGCATCGCAGAAGCCATGTGTAGAATCCCTCTAGCGGTGATCCACACGTGTACCTCGTATCTCTGGACGTCGCCAAAAGATTCTCCGGGTGCTAGCGTGGAGAAGCCTTTGCTTGCGTTGTCCGCCTTAGATTGTCTTGATCCGATGGAAGAGGATCTCTCTAGGTCTTGAGAGCGTTCTTAGAGGAAGAGGTTCTTTCGGTCTTGAATGAATTCTCCAGAGATGTTGTGCACAACGATTCTCTTGTGTGTCAGAAAAGAGTTGGGGTTGTGAGGATATTTATAATCGGGTGTGTGGGGTTATAGAGTTATGACATTAAAGAAACGCGTTACGCGTTTTATTTATTTCATTGACTCTTTATTTAAAACCCCATGTCGAATAAATAATTCCTTGACATGCGCCAACGCTGATTATAATAAATATCATTTAAAACAATATTATATCCTCAAAATACCAACTAAAAAAACTACACGGCGTTTATTAATAAATACACGATGTGTACTTGTTTTCATTGAAAACTACATGGTGTGTACATTAAATGTACATGGCGTGTATATCTTGTTTTCATTTATTCATTTCCTTTCCAAAATAAAACTACACGACATGTAATAATAATACATGACGTGTACTTGTTTTATTTTGTTTTTCCTCCATCATTTAAAACAACTTAGGCTTCCTTGAATAATTATTAAACCATGTACGAGAATAATCTTTATTCAACTTGAGATACTTGGATACACTTAGTGTGTGACCCTCTATGCCTCTTTCTCGTTGGCATTAGGAGGGCTTGCCTAAAGTCCAAGATTACTGTCTAGCAACGGCTCAAGGCACCCAAGAGAAAGAAGTTGACGCCGCATTGACGTATCACCTCATACGAATGCTTACTGTGTAATTTAATCCCTTTGTCTCAATATCTCATCAAGCAGGTTTCATGGTAGTGTCATAAACCTATATGCTTGATATGTCGTTCTTTGACTACCTGAAATAAACTCATCGTTTACACCATGGCCATGGAATTTAATGCTATAGTTCTATTTCAATAAAAGGGCTGAGATATCAACTTCTATAAATGGAAGGGACAAATCCTTCCTTGACTTATCCATTAACAACATGTCACTCGTGACGCACCCAACATACCCTACTTCCCGCCAACTGTCTGCGTGACAGTTTTCGTCAGTAAATCTAAGTGCGCGAGTCATGACATGAGTTAATGATAATCTTCCAGTCTAAGGACCATTACACACGCTCGTAGATAGAAATATCTGATGACACCAAGACATGCGGAATTACTACTGGCGGGTCTGTTCTCATAATCACCCATCTTGGAGATTACCAAGTGCGAACTCCATGAGAGAGAGTCTCCTCCTCTTATGAGTACTCGCACATGACGGTCTGTATACTATGTTTCCTATCATAGTATGTCATCCAACCACAGAACATTATTTAAGAATATTGTTATAGCATTTCAAGGTTCTCATCATAGCGGGGATCTGCTATGACCTTATTAATGCAACAAATATTTCAGGACATTATTATATTATTGTCATGCAGAACAATGAACAATATATAATAAGTGAACATTTATGTAATCAAAGTACAAAATAGTTGGTTCTGAGGACACCAACCTTTACAAATAATTGGATACTTAATAACATTTTAGACAATATAAATTTAAATTATTGATTTTTAAATATTTTTTTGATTTTTAAACAATTTTATAATATGTTATTTTTATAAAATAACAATAGTGTCAATTTTGACACTATTCATTTATTTGAATTTAAATAAAATATATACAGAAGATATGTTAAAAATAAAAGTTTTAATAAATTCATAAAATGTCATATGTATCTAGAAAATTAGTGGAACACGTTAAATAGTTCATATAATATTTATTTTATTATTTTTAAAACCTTTTATTTTCTTTATCTCTTAATAAAATAATTTCTACAACATTTTTGTATAATTATTTAATATACATATTTTTTGCATAAAAATTAAAAATAAAATCCTTTGATGAAGGTAAATAAATATATTACCTTTCAAAATAATACTTTTACTCGAATTTATCATCTTAAAATCACCATATTTAAATTATTATATTTATTAAATTTTGAAGATGACAACTTTGGCATCATTTAAAATAAAATAATATAAGTGTCATAATCTCCTTAATAAGGAACAAAATGGTCAACAATTCGTCCAGTGGATGATTAGGGTTTATATATACACTAATAATAAGTTTTTTGCATATTTGTGGGCCTTTTTATATGTATTACTATTTCAATAAAAACTATATTATTTATTTTTCACTAAATAAATAATTTCTGTATCATTAATGTATAAGATAATAAGGTAATTAAATAACTCTTAAAAATTAAAAATAAATTACCATGACAAATAAAATAATTTTATCTTTTAAATTAGTATTTATAACCGAATTTATATTCTGTATAAACATATATTAAAAATACTTTAATTATTAAAGTTGAGTGAGATATATTTCACTTTCCTTTAAATAAAATAATCTAAAGGTCTTAATCACCACCAAGTGGGTTCTAATGGATTCCATTTCGACCCAAATATGACATTGGAAAAATTATAATAATCCAATTGTATTAAGAAAAGTATTAGGATAATTTTATAATATTATATTTACCCTTAATTACACAATTTACCTTTTACTATGGTAAATAAAATTTACCGTTGTTACTATTAATAAAGTCCAAAAATAAAAAGTAGTCTATTAATATAATTTGGACCCACTGATTCAAAATATGGAATCCATTTTTCTAAATTCAATACATAGAAGTTTCAGAAATTAAATTAAAATTAATCATGTTGTCGAAAGAAAACGGGTTTTTGAATAAAACATTGCAAAAGATTGAATTTATTTAACCTACAAATTCAATGTAAAATAAAGGCTAATGACATAAATTATATTAAATGGTAAAAATATATTATATTTATACTTTAAAACCATTAAATGTTATAATTTGACCACATAAGTTATTACAATAAAAAAAGTTGTTTTTAATTAAAATATAGCGTGTTTTTACTATTCATTAAAATATGAAAGTTATCAGAATAATATGAAAAATTTATCCACGGTAAAATTTTATATCCTGATTCCAAATAATTGTTTTATTTTGTAAAATTTAACTTATAAACATGTAAAAATATATATTTAAAGTGGATTCACCATCAATAGGCGGAAAAACTGCATTTTTGGAAAATAATTATTTTACCTGAAAAATTTATTTTGTTCTTATACCATGTTCTAGAAAATGTGTAAGATGAATAATAATGTTATAAAATTCAAAATTTAGTTAAAACTATTCATAACGGCTAGTTCATAATAATATTATAATAATATATCATTGTTTAGTAAAACCATGTATTGCGTACTACACACACTATCATGGAAGTTCGCGATTGCGTGTAATGAAAGCCATGTCCGGGTTGCGTATTGTGCAAAAATCCTTCATTATTTAGTATAACAGAATCCAACCATATTTCATTTATACATTGAATATATATATATACACTCAATGTTGCGTAGAATAACTATTATAAAATGAACATGATATTGTGTGTAACACAATCTATGAATAGTGTTGTGTATACTTCAAGATAATACAGTGTGGCATATAGCACAAGATAATCTTGTTGTAGCATAAAACACATGACATCAAATAAATTAAAAAGAATACTTATCATAAATTATCGGATTGTTACACAGGTATATTACAACGAGCCTTATTCTGAACTAGGTTTTACACCCTAATGGGATATGCATAGGAAAATTCATAAGATCATTATGAACCATTATTATGGAAACCAAAATACACATAAGATTGTTTATTAGATAATAGAACATGGATAACATTGATAAAAGAATATTAATTCATAAGGTAATGAAATAAATGTATATTATATGTTATCCATCTAATATCATTAAATTCCAATATATATGTTTAAAAGTTTAAAATTAATCATCCCTAATTTTCATTTTATTCCATAAAATTGTCAATAATTATAGAATTCAATTAAAACATAAATGCTATTGGATATGTGATTATTTCCTCAATGAGATGCACATCCTAATTAGAGCGGGAATCAAATATTTTTTTGATGATACCCTCTCATATAAATTAGGATACAAATAGAATCCTAGATAATGAGTTCTGACCAAATCCCCCAAAAAAAGATCAAGAAATAATTGAGAGCTAAATGTGATAAAGGTCTTCAACTTTTTAAAGATCATTTGATACCTTAATGACAAAATAATGGATCAAATCGATTGAGAAGATCATCTATATACTTCAATGTTTGGATAGGGGAATGTTATAATGGATATTTATCATGTGGTCATAGACCCTAATTAGTGTTATAAATTGATCAAAAATATGAAGCCTGATTAAGATAATGATTTTATGAGGTGGAAGGAATTCAGAATTTCTTTTTATAAATATTATTGTTGCACCCCCCTTATTAACTTGGAAATGGATTTATTTTCCCTCAAGAAACAATATAAAGAATCTACTAGGCCCTTTGTGGAAAACTTCACATGACATGCATGATATAAATTTATATTTCTTGTTGACCCGAAATAAAATTTTACCAAATTATTTGGGGGAATAAAACATCATCTAAAAAATTTACAGGTGATCTAAAACTTTGATTGCTAAGTGGAAATTGTATGATGTTCCCTCAAAGTAAAAATGGAGATTAAAAATCTCAATGGTATCATATGGATCATAAGTTTACAGATGAGTTTAATTATAGATGTCTAATGGAGAAATAAAATGGTTTCAAAAAATTTCAATATCCCACTTGTCAATGGTGCGTAAAGAACCGCCCATGAAATTACTTAAGGGGAAAGAGGTGATTATTTATGTGTGGGATAAAAGAACACCTACATAATGATTTCTAATAGAAGAAGAAAACTGTTTTGAATTAGGAAAAATAATTATCTATCCAACCAGCAACGTATTGTTAATTACTACAATTTAGGCAAACCAATGAACTTGGAAAACGAATTTACTAAGACAAGGGTTTTTTTAGACAACCAACAACATCCAAGGAAGCATGGGTGATATTTTTCCTAGATAAACCACTTAATAGGCTACTAAAAACAATGTGGTGATAGGTATTATAGTTATTCAATAACAAATAGAAAATTTAATTTTGGATTCTATATTTACGCATTCCTTAATATCATGAATTTTTAATAGAACTATCCAAATATCACTGCATACAGTGGAAATAGAGCTATCAATGAAAATTATAAATGTGTAAATTAATACCTCAGAAGTATATAAATCACCCCTAATATAATTTTTGAGTTAAAAATTTCTTAGAACAATTTTCATACTCCATTTGGTGTAATTATATTCAATTTTTTGTATGGATTATATTTCCTTATATAGATCCAACATTTATTTTTACAATAAGGAAATCTCATTCCATATCATGAATCAACCACTAATTCTATACATGTGCAAGATGGAGAATTCTTATTGAGAATCAACATCTCAAAAATGGATTTTATTTCACTATGATAAATTTTATATAGATAAAATGACAATGTCAAAGAAATTACTATCTTCAAAGACATGAATATTATGAGGGTGAACACTGATGTGTTTCTCGAGAAATTGTCTAGTCTTCCACCTAGTCGTGATGCTGAATTTTCAATCTAGTTTATACATGCGGAATTACCGTTATCCAATAATCTGTATTGAATGGTTATTATGGAAGATGATGAGGTAATGAAACAACTAATGGAAAATCTTGATAAATAGTTCATATGCCCAAGTGTTTCACCAAGGGGTGTAGCAGTCCTTCTGGTCAAAAATAAGGATGGGTTGATACACCTATTAATTGACTGTTGTGGGCTCAAAAAGATCACAATAATGAAAAATTATCATCTTCCATAGATTTATGAAATTATATATTAGAATCATGGTAAAAAATACATCTTAAAGTTGGATCTATGTGCAGGATATTAACAAATTTGGGTGAAGATAGAGGATATCCCCCAGACTACTTTTCATACAAGGTACGAGCATGATGTGTTCATAGTAATTACATTCCTACTCACTAATAATCCAAAAATATTCCTGGAATATATAAAGGGAGTATTTAATGATTACATTATACAATTTTTGGAAGTATTTATATATGATATTATAATATTATCTAAAACTAAGGAATAGAAAAGGGAGAATATAAGCACTATTCTAAAGACCTTGAAAATGGTGATGTTTTAGGGAATGATCAATAAATGTGCATTTTGGTTGAAATAAATCTCATTATTAAGAAATATCAGCATATAAAATGGGATATTTATGGAACCTCGAATGATATATGATAATGAATGACAGATGAGGCCAACATTTGTGATTGATATCTGTATTTTTATTGTATTAGATGGATACTATTGTTAATTTGTGAGAAATTTCTACTAATTATCAAATCCTATAACTAGGATAACTCATTAGGAATTATTGTTTTCTTGGAATGATGAATGTGAAGAGAGCTTAAAAGAGTTGAAAAAGAGGCGTATAGTATCCCATTTTCTCACGAAACCCACAAGTGGTAAAATATTCGTGGTATTTAGTGTTGCTTCAATGAATGGATTGTGTTATGTGTTAATCCAAATTAAAAATTTAAATCCTTTACTTCAAGGAAGGTTAAATTACAAAAATATAACTACACAATTCATGATCTAAAGTTTGTTGTCGTGATATTCACTATGAAAATATGAATGCAGTATCTCTTTGGGGGATGTGTGGAATGTATATGGATAAGAAAATCGTCAACTATATACTCACAAAAAAAAGATCTTAATATACACCAATTAAATTGGTTAGTGTTGATTAAGAAATATATATTCTCAATTTACATCTATAATGTTAAAATGAATAATGTAGAATATGATCTAAGTAGAAATGAACCAGAAATTCTATTATTGTTGAGAATTGAGATGGATATGAACTTCTAATATTTTGGATGGATGGACATGGTATTTATAATGGAAGTAACATCATTAATCTCTTAACAAATGATTCCTCAAATGTATCTTATTGAGAGTTTAAAAGATTAATAAAGAGATGATGTGGAAATTTAGTAGAAATTGGAATCTAAAAGGAATGGGAAATCATTTGAGTACAACATAAATGAATAATGAGTTTTGAGAATTGGGTCAAGATTATGTGTACCATCAAATCCTGAGTTAAGGAAGGAGATATTAGATGATTCACATATCTCGACCTCTCCCATCAACCCACGATGAAATGATAAGTGTCACGATCTATATGAAAAATATATGTGGGATAATACAAATATGGATATCATGGAATATACACAAATCTGTATGCTATTTTAGAAATTGAAAGTGGAAAGGAAATAATATAAGGGGATTATGAAACCATTACCCATGACTACATTAAAATTATAATAAAATACCATGGACTTTTTTCATTGGTCTCCCAAAGGCATAAAGAGAGAATGATTCTATATGGGATGTGGTGGACTATAATGCCCTGACCCCAGTTTCCCAGAGTCGGTGAATTATTACATGACATTGGCATGATACAAGGATGTCATGTCTCAAAATACCAATCAGTTTAGTAGCCTTGGAAATAATAGATACATTCACATGGTTTACATTACATCATAAAATGGAAAACTACAACAACATTGTTTCCATAGACAACACTGAGATCCCATAGACTATTTATGAATTCATAAAACATGCTAAAGACAAAAAAAATTATTCATAGAACCAATTTAATTAATTATTAAAAAATTATTAAATATTTATGAAGTCATAAAACATGTTGATGACAAAAAAATGTATTCTGACTATTCACTAAAGAAAATAGTTTAGTAAATTAATTTTTTTCCATAACCTAATTTTGACATGCTTATTTCAAATATAATTTTTATTGTTTCAAAATAATTGTTTAGATAATTGAATTTTTTAAATAAAACTCTTTATTTATTGAAAAGTAGTGGTTTTCATGATATAGTTAACCTTATGGATCAAATAAAAATTTACTATAATATCATAAATTTATACTAATATTTTTAATTAAAAAAATATTGGTCAAAGAGAATATTTAGCTAAAATAAAAATTATATAGAATATATGAGATTACAATAAAAGTGAATATAATTTATGAATATATATATATATATATCTAAAAACAATAACAAAATTATCCTAATTTTCAGGAATAAATTATTAAAAAATTTATAAAATTAATTGTATTATAAAAAAACAATTTTCTTTTTGAAAAGGAAAAACAATTAAGATACCATTTTATATACCAATAACCCCTTATTCCACCTTTATAATCCCTTAGGGTAAGATTTAAAAGGTTGGTAGTTTCTTGGGTTGGCATTGCTACCATAGACCTAGTGGTGATCTCCAGAAACATTGACTTCTCCCCTAGTCAATTTTTTTACAATCGTCAATTGATGAAGGTCTAAATGGGATTAGTCATGGGGGAACCCCAATGACACTAACACCCTAGTGAGTTCTTATGAATTTCCTCAAAAAGTAATTACTATACTATTTGAGGACATCATTTTTTTCTGAATATGAATAATATTTTTTCCTTACCTCTTATAAAAAATTATCTAATTATAACATAATTATAATGTTTGATTGTTCCCAATGGTCATATTGAACAGTGGATCCCCCAATGGGACCTTGCGTGTTACCCTTACACATGTCTTGTAGTTGGGGTGTGGCTTAGTGGTAAGCCCCTTGTAATACTATATGAAAAATAGGGGATCCCAACTCATTGATAGTATGTCACTATATAAGTATTGTAACATACTACAGCATCGACAACACTATAGTATACAACATGCACTATAGTGGTGATCGGTCATTGTAGCTGCGACAAGGAACTATAGCTCTAGCGGGTACTATGTGGCACTATTACAGGCGGGGTATTGTAGCTATACTATTCAACGAATGGGCCTTGGGCATAATTTTTGGGAATATGGGCCTTGTGATGGGATAAATTCCCAATAGGCCTTCATGATATGTAATGGGTGTTACTCTACCCAATTGAAATATTTCATTGAATTGGTTTAATAATAATCGAGGCTTCAACCCCAATCTTATTTAAAAAAGAATAATTCTACATAATATTAGTCAAATCTATTCCTGAAACCAAATTCACATTAAAAGTCTAAATCATTTCATTCTTCCCCACTAATAATTTTTTTGTAAAAATTTTAAACACATATTCTACGATGATAATAGATCTGGGTATATATATCTCATTGTTTTTATATTATTCCCATGTATTCTAATTATATTTATGATTTTTCTACAACACATTGACAATGTTAGATGCCTAGTTATTTTTTACTATTTATCTACAGTCCATGATCTTCATCACCCACTCCATATTAGATAAGTCATTTTCCAGTGCTACTAACAATAGATTTAGAACCTGTGAGGTATTGGTTATGTATATTCTCATGAGTGAAACATGTTACACATCCTGAAATTGAGCCATGTTGGGTGAAAATTTTATCTGATAAGCCACTACAATAATTAGATGTAACATATAAAAGGGCATAATTTATATATGTATAAGACTTCCATTGATTAAAAAATAATTAATCTCATCCATAGTGATATTGGAAGGAAAGTACTGTCTCAAAAAACTAAAATATAGTTCCCTACTATAGTTTTTATCATCGATATACTACCAAATATATAAATCTTTTTTATACAATTGGATGGACTGAACCTTTTCTATAATATCTTGAATAATATTAGGACAATGTATCTTTTTTCCCTAACTCTATACAAATAAGTAGGAGTAAAAAATTTCTTCCAATATATAGCTTCTTACATATCCATTTGAATATAATAGTGAAGCTAATATTGTTTGAGAACATAAATAAAGGGAGATTTTGATCACATATAAATTTAAGTTGAATTCAATAGGATCTCAACATGTTTATGAGTTTCTGAATTGTCCTCCTATACAGGACACTAGTCTAGGGGTGATAAGCCTTTATAAAATTTAATTTAGTATCCCAAGCATGTTGAAGACTTATTTTTAATTTATATGTTAAATTAAAATCAATATAATAAATAATTGAAAGTTGTACAACAATCAGCCTCACTACATATTTTATATATATCATAGAAATTTGTTAAAAATAGAAATATTCCTAAATAGAAAGGTACTGGGAAGTCTTGCTGAGTTGAACCACAACAACCTATATCGTGTTGTTTCTTTTGGACATATTCATGAGACTAGTGACTACTTTTGAAACACCCCAATATTTTATGAGAAATTATCTTTTTTAATTTCTTTGATATATTGTGTTGTACGCTACACCAATATTAGCTTGCTCTATACACAACAACGTATTTTCTTTTAGTATATGAAAATAGTATACATGGCTTGTGTTACACACCAGAGCGACCTTCCTCGACAGCTTGTGTGGTACGCAATACCGAGTTTCACTAAACAATGATATATTATAATATTATTATGAACTAGCCGTTATGAATAGTATTAACCAAATTTTGAACTTTATAACATTATAATTCATCATACACATTTTCTAGAACATTGTAAGAGAATGAAATTAATTTTTCAGACACAAGAAATATTTTTCAAAAAATGTAGTTTTTTCACCTTTAGATGTAGCGCCCATTTTAAATCTAATTTTTGACATTTTTATAAGTTAAATATTAAAAGTTAAAAATATTCTTTGTAATCAAGATATAAATATTTACATTGGATAAATTTTTGACATTATTCGGATAACCATCACATTTTGATGAATAGTAAAAATACTCTAAATTTTAATTAAAAACAACTTATTTCATAAAGACAATTATATGGTTAAATTATAATATTGATTGGTTTTAAATCATAAATAGAATAAATTTTTACAATTTTTATATAATTTGTCTCATTTGCATTAAATTTAAATTTAATTCATAGATAAAAACATTTCAACTTTTTTAGTATTTTACCTTTTAAAACCCGTTTTCTCAATAGTGGGATTAATTTTAAATTAAATACTGCAACATCTGTGTTTTAAATTTAGAGAAAATGGATTCCATATTTGAAATCAATTATTCTAAATTAGGTTAATAGGCTACTTTTTATTTTTAGGCACTATGAATAGTAACTATGGTAAACATTATATACTACAGTTGAAGGTAAATCAGGTAATTAAGTGTAAAAATAATACTATACAATTACCATTACACTTGTATTAATATAATTGGATGATTATATTTAGTCCGAAAATATACTTGGGTCGAAATTGTATCTTTTGGATCAAACATGGATGTGATTAAGACCTTTAATTTATTTTATTTACAGAATGTAAAATATGTCTCACTCAAACATTAATAAATAATGTATATTTAATATAAGATTATAAATAATATATATTTCAATTATAAGTAATCATTTTAAAGATAAATTTGTTTTCTTCATCATGGTAATTTATTTGTGATTTTTATGAAATACATAATATCTTTCGTAAATTATACATTAATGATGCAGAAAATATTTATTTAATGAAAAATCAATAATCTACTTTTTATTAAAATAATAATACCCATAAAAAAGACCATAAACTTGACCAAACCTTACTGTTCGAGTATATATTTACCCTAAGCATCCAATGGTTGAATTGGTGACCATTTGGAGCCTTATGAATTCAATTATGACCCTTATATTATTTTATTTAAAATAATGTCAAAGTTCTCACCTTTATACATTAATAAATACAACAATTTAAATGTAGTGATTTTAAGATTATAAATTCAAGTAAAAGTTTTATTATGGACGATATTAGATTTATATAGATCATTTTATTTTAATTTTCATTTTTATGCAACAAATATGTATATTAAATAATTATACAAAAATGTTGTTGTATTTATTTTATTAAAAGGAAAATCAAATAAATGGTTTTGAAAACATTAAAATAAATAATATATGAACAAAATTATGTGCACTGTGAATTTTTTAGATGAATATGAAATATTAGTAATCTATAAAATATTTTGGATCGAATATATCTTCTCTTTATATTTTATTAAAATTCAAATAACTGAATAGTATCAAAATTGACACTATTGATATTTTATAAAACTAACATATTATTCAATATATTAAAAATCACCAAAATATAAAGAAATTACAAATTTAAAATTATATGATCTAAAATGTAAAAATTTATCTTATTATAGAAAATTCAAAACACATAATTAATTATTTATGACAATTTAATAATTATAATATTATATCCTCAAATAAAATTAAGTAGATTAAATAAGGATAAATCAAAATGATAAGGTTTAAAATAAAATAAAAACATATATAAATTTGATTGGATGATGAGATTACAAACATATCTTACCTCATATATAAATTTTAGTCACTTTTTACGCTTTTATGTGGGGTTTGAAATTATTATAAATTAATATTTTGGAGGATTCCAAAAGTGCCTCTTTCCTCTCTTATAAAGGGGCACTTCTTCCCACTAACCTTCACTACATTTTGAGACTTCCATATCGTCCAAACCATGTCCATTTCTCTTCTCCACTTTTATATCAACATTCTAGAGGTCCTGTTATTCTTCAAAGACCTACTTTAGTTCCCTAATAGGTGGTTTAGAAGCGGAACATCGAAGAAGAGGTAATATCCTTTACCGATTTTTTCAAATTTATTTCTTCTTCTACATATTATTAAATATTTGCTTCCTTATAAAGTTATAAAATTAGTATCACTCATATACTAATATGTTATTCTACATATGAAACAAACCTATTTCATCATTTATCCATCATAAGGAAAATGAAATTACAACGCGTGCGTACGTATGACTTACTGTCTCCACGCCGTGGTGTAATCGGTTTATCCACCACCACCATACATGGATGGGTATAATGGTGGATATAATAACTATAAATTATTTTTTAAAATCATAATGATTATGAGATATTATATCATCCACTTTAATTCCATTCAATTACTATGGAAATGATATCATCGCTCGAGTGTACGTACAGATTAACGTCTCCCTGATACGATGAGATTAATTCTCCACGTTAACCATTGAAGAATGATTTTAAAGTATATATAATAAATAATAATGAAATATATTACATAATAATGATACTGGAGTTTTTATATGTTAATTACTTACTTTAATTCAATTTAATAAAGAAACGAAAACAACTTTCATGCGTACGTACGCCATACCGTCTCTATGAATGGTGTATTTCATTTATTTTATTGATAATATATATATATATATATATTCGGATTTTATTATATATAAATCATGTTTTTCATTCTGGAAGTAAGTAATATTGATCTATGTAATCATATGAATAATTAAAAGTCAAAACACATACGATAAATGAAACGAATTTACCCAAAACGCTACATTAGCATGGAATTGACAAATGAAGGGGTAATAAAAATCCGTAAGTGAATCATATATGATATCACAAATATTATTATGGTTATGTTATAAGTTAATAATATGTTTAAACCCTATATATAGGAGTCTCTAACACATACTAATGAAATTGGACTTATGTTAAGGTATAATTATTCCAATCTCGTTCTTATCCGAGATTGTTTATTTGTATGTATTTTCTAGGGTTATGTTTATCATCCATGTCCATGTTTTCTCAAAATTCACTCATAAAATTTTTACTATTATTCCATGTATATTTAAATTAAATTTTTTCCTTTTTTACCACATGGTATGGAATGAATATTTATTTTGTTTAACATATGAGGTACTTTTTGAATTTTATTGAAAAAGTACTTACAGAATTTTTTTTAACTTATACGGCATGAAAAAAAATTTCTGTTTCAGAACACCTAATTTCCATGAGGCATACTCTACACGAGTCATGATTATTTTCAAAAAAATAATTTTCTTTTAAAATTTCATTGCATTTTGTGAAAAGAGAGGAATTTTGAAGAAGAATGGATATTATCTACAACAATTCATTTCAAGTGTTTTATGAAAAACAATTTCCCTAAAAGATGATATTATTTAGTATGTTTATGATTCAAGTATAATGTATCTATTATTTATATGGTTTGATTTTTCTTTTGAGGAAGTGATATCCATTTTTTTTATATGGATTTTGTTATGATGGGATGATGATTATGAAACCCATAGTATTATTTGTGTTTTGATGAATGATTAATGTTTATTTAGTGTCACATGAAAGAATGATTTCATTATGAGATGGGTGGGACCTATATCTCCCTCCAATTCATTGGATAATGATTTATATCTCATTAGATAGACATGGCTGGAACGACAAGTAAATCTGGTTCAGTAATACTGACATATAATAGCAAGTAAACCCGGTTCCGTAATGGACATAGTCCACTATGATGGTTTTGGCAGAAATGCCTTGGCTACTATGGAAATAATATCATGTGCTTAATGGTTTTCCACAATTAAATTTTCATTCCCATGATATTTTATCATGATTAATGGTTCTTTATAATATATGTCTTACGTACTACCAAAATTTATTTCACGACTCATGATTTTTATTTTTAACATTATGTTCATGTTTCTAAGTTCAAATGAATACGGTTTGTTTTATTTTCTCCATGATCACCCTTACTGAGCATTGGAGCTCCCCCTTTTCAGTGTTTCTTTTCGTGAGGATATAAAGAATAGTTATAGTTAAGAAAACTGACAAGGGAAGATATTTATTGGAGATTTTGAATATCTTTCACCATGATTAGACGATTTTGTTCTATGTTTCCAATGGAACTAAACTATTATGGTCCTTAGGTATCTATTTTTCTTATGTATTAAGTATTACTCCAAATTAATGTAATAACCATATACTTCAAGCATGGGTCTCTACAGCTGGTATCAGAGGAAAGGATTATTTAACCATTGGAAACTAGGATGCGAAAACATTTGTGAGATACCTAGAGATTTTTCTATGGTAGGTATAGGGATGTCCCTAAGGTTTAATATAACCATAAGTTACAGTCCTATAATTTTGTTTATGATCATGAATAACCTATGGTGAACCCTATGTGTCATGTATTAAAGAATGTGTGATAAGTTAGACATCTGATAAGTGACTTTTCATGATTATGTGGCTCCTCGTTATTTTAACTATTTCTTACACTATGGTTTCTAGTTTTATTCAATGAAGTGAACGAGAAGAAATTTGGTTAACAATGATTCTAATAGACAAATTGGTGACTATGATCAACAAAATTGTGTAATTCCTAGAGGGAAATTTGTTATGATTATACCGAATCAGTCATTGAGATATATTATTAACAAGGTGAACTTTAGTTTTATTCTTATGTCATCAAATAATAGGAAGATGGAATTTTATGCATGTTTGAATGATGAGGATCATAGTAGACGGATGATTACGCTTTCTAAACATCAAAAAGAATGGAAGAAGAACCTTGAGGAATTACTCAAATGGAGGGGAAGATGTTATCTTTGTTGGGAAAAGGGGCATAGAGTGACATACTGTTACGGAGTTCAATGTATTATCTATGGAGAACATTGGAATTACACAACTCAATTCCCTAACTTAAGAGGTTACATCTAAATTGAGGATGGAATAATTACATTGAAATCATTGAAGATGATGGATTGAAGGGATTATGTATTGGAATTCAAGAATAATGATGTTGAGGTACATTTATGGAATATTGAAATATCTATGTATTGGTCTACTGTGGTTTTCCATAAGAATATGATACCAGTAACCATGAAAAGTGATTAAAATATTTATGGAACACACCTAATATGTGAACAATTAAGGGATAAAGAGATAATAAAATTTTTTATTGTATTAATGAGCTCATGACTGATATAAGCACAAAGTGATATCGTGGGTTGATTATATAGAAATTTTGGGATTTTAGTATCTAGATGGAGTTAACTTTTAACAACATTAATGTTGTCACAAATAGTATATGGTAATTCATGTTTTAATAGAATACATGATTAAGGAATTAAAATGTTTGGAATGTGACCAACAATATATATCTTTTGTTATATGGGGGATAAATGATGGCATTCAATGCTTGGAAGATGACCCTTCTAGTAATGGTTTTCTTAATACTATGAGATTGGACAGAAGTATTTTCGATAAGCATAAAGGTAGTAAATGATTAAGTTGGATATATGATAGTATTGTTGAAGGATAAAATTTTTCTATAGAATGTTATGATATTGTTGTTTTAGAAAAAAGGACAACTTATATGATGAGCGACAACCCGTCACGTCAGACAAGGATGCAGGAATCGAACCCACAACCGAAGTACGACTGTTATTTATCTACTACCACTAGCCTATAGAAATACCCATCTAAGTAGAAATTAATTTTATATTATTAAAAAATATGATAGATGAAGTATAAGTCCATTTTTGGAATCATATACTATTAATCTCACCATAGATGGACTTATGTATATTTAATATCTTATGCTAAAAATTTTCTCACAGAGGTAAATGGAATGAACTGTCATTTTATCACATGATCTACTAACACTCCAAGAATGAAAAATTCAACATAATTTCTTTAAATAAGAGCTGAATTGGAAATTGTTCATGGATTGACCAATGAAAATTTTACACTGAAATCAGCTAATTAATTATCCTTATGCAAAAAATTCCTCAACATTAGGGAAATGATCATGAAAACCAAAAATGTTGTCCTAGTGGCCTCATATTTAATAAATCAGATGGTACCTCAGATCATCAAAAATTTATGAATTTGTGATTTTTGGATTTTTCATAGCCATGATCTCTACCACTCTAGTTCGGAACATGATCATTATATTTCTCCTCCATATCCATATTTTCACCAATATTCTCTTATGTGAAAACCCATTGTTGAGTTACATTGGTTGACCATTATGTTTGTAATGTTCATTTTTAAAATTAAGTTTTATTATTCCTTTTTACGATGCAGGTTTCTATGAAAGAAACTCTCAAGTAGTTAATGATTTATAACCCAGACGAATTTCGAGGTTGAAATTCATTTTAACGGGGGTAGAATGATACACCCTGAGATTTTATGAGAAATAATATTTTTAATTTATTTTATTTCTGGTGATGTACACTACTTCAAGATTATCTTTCACTATATGCAACATAGTATTATCTTTTATTATACAAAATTAATATACTTGGCTTGTGTTACACGCAAGAGCGTCCTTCCTCGATAGCTTGTGTGGTACGCAATACTGAGTTTCACTAAACAATGATATTTTATAATATTATTATGAACTAGACATTATGAATAGTATTAATCGTATTTTGAATTTTATAACATTATAATTCATCTTACACATTTTCTAGAACATGGTATGAGAATAAAATTAATTCTTCGGATACAAGAAGTACTTTTGAAAAAATAATGTTTTGTTGCCTTTTGATGGAACACCCATTTTAAATCTAAATTTTGACTTGTTTATAACTTAAATTTAAAAAATTAAAATTCTTCATTTTAATTTGGATATAAAAATTTACCTTGGATAAATTTTTGACATTATTCTGATAACCTTCACAATTTGATAAATAGTAAAAATATGCTAAATTTTAATTAAAAAAACTTTTTTCATCAAAATAAATTAAATGGATAAATTATAATATTGATTGGTTTTAAAGTTAAAATATAATATATTTTTACCATTTAATATAATTTATGTAATTCGAATTAATTTTACATTTGAATTCATTGGTAAAAACATTTCAATCTTTTGTAATATTTTAACTTTAATATCTTGTTTTCTCATCAGCGGGATTAATTTTGAATTAAATACAGCAAATTCTGTGGTTTGAATTTTGAAAAAATGTATTCCATATTTGGAATCAGTAGGTCCAAATTATGTTAATAGGATACTTTTTATTTTTTGGCATTATCAATAGTAACTACAGAGAATTTTATTTACTACAGTTCAAGGTAAATCATGTAATTAATGGTTAAAATAATATTGTAAAATTACCCTAATAGGTGTATTAATATATTTGTATGATTATATTTCGTTCTAATATATAATTGGGTCTAAATTGTATCTTTTGGAACCATCATGGATGTTATTAAGATCGTTAATTTATTTTATTTAAATAAAGTGAAATATGTCTCACTCAAACATTAACAATTAATGTAATTTTAAAGTAAGGTTATACATAATATAAATTAATTTATAAATAATTATTTGAAAGATAACATGTTTTTCTTAATCATGGTAATTTATTTGTGATTTTTAAGATATATATAATTACTTTAATAGCTTATACATTAATGATGTAGAAATTATTTATTTAGTTACAAATCAATATTAGAGCTTTTATTAAAATAATAATACCCATCAAAAGGAATCGAAACATTACCAAGCATTATTGGTAGAATATATATATATATATCCTAATAATCCAAGGGTCAAATGGTTGACCATTTGGAGCCTTATAAAAGTGATTATGACACGTATATTATATTATTTAAAATAATGTAAAAGTTGTCACCTTCATACTTAAATAAATATACCAATTTAAATGTTATGATTTTAAAATGATAAATTTCAGTAAAAGTATTATTATTGAAGATATTAGATTTATTTGAATCATAGTATTTTATTTTTAATTTTTATTCAACAACTAATTATATTAAATAATTATACAAAAATGTTGTAGTAATTATTTTATTAATAGAAATATCAAGAAAATGGATTTAAAAATATTAGAATAAATATTATATGAACAAATAAATGTACTCCCTGAATTTTTTAGATCTATATATCATGTTAGTAATCTATTAAATATTTTGGATCGAATATATCTTCTATGTGGGGTTTATTAAAATTCATGTAATTTATTAGTGTCAAAATTGACACTATTGATAACTTAGAAAAATATCATATTATTAAATTGTTTAAAAATACCACAAATTTTTAAAATTTAAAAATTTAAAAATTTATGGTCTAAAATTTAAAAATGTATTTAAATATGTAAAATTTACAACACAAAAGTAAGTATTTATAACAATAATTAGAATTTTATTACTGCAAATAAAATTAAATAGATTAAATAAGGATAAATCAAAATGATAAGGTTGAAAATAAAATCAAGAATTGTCGAAAATTGATTTTTTGATGAGATTACAAGATTATATTACATTATATCCTAATTTGAGTCACTTTTTATGTTTTTATGTGGGGATTGAGTTTATTATACATTAATATTTAGGAGGATTCCAAAAGTGTCCATATCCTCTCTTATAAAAGGGCACCACTTCCCTCTCCTCTTCACAACATTTTGAGCATTCAAGATCGGAATAACCATGTCAATTTCTCTTCTAAACTTCCATAGAAACATACTAGAGGTCCTGGTCTTCTTCAATGACCATCTTTAGTACCCTATGTGGAGGTTTAGAAGAGGCTCGTCGAAGAAGAGGTAATATCCTTTACCGATTCTTTCAAATTTATTTATTATTCTACTTACTCTTCTTTATTTGATTCATTATAAAGTAATAAAATCAGTATCACTCATATATTGATATGTTTTTATAAAAATTAAACAACCCTACTTCATCGTCTATCTATCCTACGGAAAATGAAATCATTGCACGGGAGTATGCACAGCTTATAGTTTCCAGGCCATGGGGTAATCTGTTTTTCCTCCACCACCAGACTTGGAAGGGTATAATTGTGGAAATAATAACTATATATGATTATTATAACATTATATGTTTTCTGATATATTATATTATCCACTTAAATTTCATTAAATAATAATGGGAACGATATAATCGCTCGTGTGTATGTACGGATTACCGTCTCCACGACGCAATGAGATTCATTATCCAATATAAGCATTTATAAATGATTATAAAGTATATATAATAAATAATAATGAATTATATGACATAATAATGATACTTTATTTTTTTATATGTTATTTACTAACTTACAATCAATTTAATAAGGAAACGAAAATAGTGTTCATGCATTTGTTCGGCCTACCGTCTCCATGAACGGTGTATTTCATTCCATTTATCGATCTATAATAAATATATATTATATTCTGAATATATTATATATAAATAATGTTTCAAATTCCGAAAGTAAGTAATCATGATCTCCGTAATCATATAAATAATTACATGTCAAAACACGTACGATAAATAAAATAATTTTACCCAAAATACAGCTTTAATAAGGAATTGACAAATGAACAGGTAATATAAAGTAATAAGTGAGTCATATATGATATCATAAATATTATTATGGTTATGTTACAAGTTAATAAAATGTTTAAACCCACTATACAGTATTCTTAGAACCATGTGGTTGAAATTGGACATATGTTAAGGGACAATTATTCTAATCTCTTTCTTATCCGAGATAGTTTATTCGTATTTATTTACTGGGGTTATGTTAATCATCCACGACCATGATTTCTCAAAATATTGTCATAAAATGTTTACTATTTTTCTATGTATGTCTAATGTAATTTCCAACCGTTTTTTACCAAATGCAATGGAAGGAATATTTCTATTGTATACCATAAGAGGTAAGTTTTGACATTCCCAACAAAAGTACGAGAAGATATTTTTTTTAACTTATAAGTCATGAACGGATTTCTACGGTTTCATAATGCAAAATTTCCATGAATCTTCCTCTGCACAATTTCACGATTATTTTCAAAAAACTAGTTTTCTTTTAAAATTGCATGCCATTTTGTGAAAAGGGAGTAATTTTGATGAAGAAAGGATATTTTCCTAAAAAATTCATTTCAAGTGTTTTTTCCAAACTATTTTCCATCTAAGATGACATTTTAGGAGGATTATGTTTCATGTATAAAGTGTCTATTTTTTATAAGGTTTTATTTTTCTTATGTTGAAATGATATCCATTTATTTTATATGGATTATGTTAGGATGGGATGATGATTATGAAACCCATATTTTTCTTTGGGTTTAATGATTGACTTATGTTTATTTTGTGGCACACAAAAGAGTGATTTCATTATGAGATGGGTGGGACATATATCTCTCTCCAATGCATAGGCTAAATATTTATATGTCATGAGACAGACATGGATAGAAGGACAAGAAAATTAGTTTCTGTAATACAGTGTTGGAACGACAGGTAAACCCAGTTCAGTAATGGACATTGTCCACTATGATGGACTTAGCAGAAATTCCATGGCTACTATGAAAATCATATCATGAACTTAATGGTTTTCCAAAATTACATGTTTTATTCCAATTATATTTTATCATGATTAATGTTTCATTATGATATATGCCTTACGTACTTCCATGATTTATTTCACAACTCGAGATATGGATTTTTAAACAATATGGTCATGTTTTTAAGTTCAAAGGAATAGGGTTTGTTTTATTTTCTCTATGATTACCCATACTGAGCTTTTTGTCTCACCCTATTTATGTTTTTTCCCTAGGATATAAAGAAATGTTTTAGGTAATAATACAAATAGGGAAAGATCTTCATGGGAGATGTTGATGATCTTTCACCATGATTAGAATATTTTTTTTCGAGTTTCCAAAGAAACTAAACGGTTACATTCCTTGGGTGTATATTTTTGTTATGTATTATGTATTTCGCAAATGTAATGTAATATCCATGTACGTCAATCTTGGGTCTCTAAAACGTCCATAGTGATGTTATCCCATTTCCATATGGGTATCTGAAATGATTTCATCATTCCCATGGAATTATTATTCATTCCTTTAATATGATAAAATAAAATATCCAATTATATATATTGTGGTATCTCCTTCTTTATGTTATCCCACCAAAAATTTTATCTAATATCATTGTAGATCATGGAAATTTCTAGATGGATGGAGAAATATGTTCTTTGTGTATTATCTAATAGTTATTTCTTTTTTAAATTTTATAAAAGAACGCAATGACATATTCCAAACTAAATGAAATCATCTTCATCAATATAGAATTCATGAAGATCCACCTCCTTTACATCATTCACATTTATTGACACTCCAAATCCTCCATTTGTGCCTCTTTAATGTTTTCCTAGATATATGGTTGGTTAATAATTTAAGCAAGGTATGATATATTCAATAATGTAATGTATTTCTATATCTATCCATTACTCATCCAAGAAGATATGGTGTTTCTCAGATAAAATCATGTTTATAGTACCCATTTACATTCAATTAAAATATGAAACAAGCATATTTGACATTCTAGGATGTTATTTAATCAAGAAATTACAATCCATGATTATTTATATCCATTGTCGTTAAATAATGTTGATCACTTTCTATGGGAGTAAACAATTCAAGATTTAGTTGTCTGTGTATATATCATGTTTTTTCCAAAATGAATGTATCCAAATATTCGATGAAAACATTAATTTATCTAAATATTGGGAATGAGTAGGATAATTAAATTCATGACTCCATAAATATTGTGATGAATTATTAATCCCTTTTCAATTTTTAATCAGTACACATCCATATATATTAATGGATTCATCAAAATAAATGAAAAAAATTTCCCTATTAGATGGTAATGTGAGCATTGGTTGATTAACCAACTTATACTTGTGTTCATACAATGTTTTTTCACACTCCATTTCCCTGATAAATCTAACTCCATTATCAGTTATATTATATATTGGAATAAAAATCCTTAAAAGTTTCTTTAATATAATTTTATATCATCTTACAATACTAAGGAAAATATTAATATCACTTATAGTAGTAAGATGTAACCAATCCACCAATCCCTTTTTTGTGGAAGGATCTATAGTTTTTCCAACAATAGTCATCGTGTTCCCCAATAATGAAACTTATTTTAACGAGAAATCAAATTTTATAAATATTCCATGTATTCCAAATCCATATAGTTTTTAACATGATGATTAGATGATCATCATAATCATAGAAAAATCTAGAATATAACAAAATATCATCAATAATGACCACCACAATACATCAAATAAATATTTTAAGACTGTATTAATAAAATACATAAATATGGAAGGATAATTAGACAATTTAACGGGAATAAAAACAAACATATAAAAACCATATATTATTTGAATGAATTTTGGATATCCTATTTATTATCCCTCAAATGATGATACCCCAATGAGATGATAATCATGAAAAATAAATGTTCCCCAAAAAGATAGTTGAAAAAATCATCAATCTATGTAAGATGATATTAATTGTTCATTATTATCCGATTATATTATATATAATTAATGAATAGTTTCATTTATCTATCATGCTTACATATAATTAGAACATGTTGTCCCCATGGAGATACACATTCAGGAATAAATCATTTCCCCAAATGTTATTGATGATTCATTCTTTAATTCCTCAAACTCAACACATTCTATTATAGATAGTGTCATTGATGTTGTCTTGGATCCAGGAATGAGTAAAACAGAAAACACTACCTATATATTCGATGGAGGTCTAGATAACTCTTTAGATAATATAACAATGTATTCCAGATAAATTGGTTTTTTCTTCTAAATTTAGACATTCTATATCATATTTCTTTAGTAGTAATTACCATAATAAATGATATAATAGGTACTTATAGATAGATATCATTCAAGGATATCACTTATTCAAAAAACAACCCTATGGTTTCTATTCAATACCATTCAAATTTCATTCTTTAAATATTAGATCTTAGATTAAATCATTTTGGTCTAGTGTATCCCCATTATAGAGTATATATGACACATTAAAATTTTATGAGATATGTTATTTTTAATTTCATAGCTTTCGGGTGTTTTATGCTACACCATGATTATCGTGTGATATACCAAACAGTGTATTATCATTCCAAATACACAAAACTATACTTGTCTTGGGTTACACAAAATTTCAAGATCTTAAGATAGAATTCATTTCGCGCAACAGTCAGTATAGATTTTGTTCAATGTATAAAATAACAATGTTTGGATTATGTTATATGCAACACAAAATAATAATTTCACTAAATGAAAGACTAACTTGGTTTTCATTACACACAAGATAGACCTCCTCGATTGCTTGTGTTTTATGCAATACCGAGTATCACAATACATTGATAAATTTTTAAAAATATATTATTTAATGGGATATAAAGTAGCTATTTTGAATAGTATTAACAAATTTATTTATTTTATATAAAATTAACATTTGTCTTATGCATTTTCTTTTGCATGATATACGAATAAATTCATTTTTTCGTATAAAAGATGTATTAAAAAAATTCAATTTTGACACCTTTGATGTTGAATCAATTATAAATATAGTATTTAAAACATTTATATATTTTATTTGAAAGAATAAATTTCTTTTTTATCGGAATGACATCAAAATTTACATTGATTAAATTTTTCGTATCTTTCGTAAAAAATTCATATTTTAATGTATAGTGAAAAATACTGCATTCTAATTCAAAACTTCCTTTTCATATGACATATTAATAAAGTTATATTATATTTTAAATATGTTGTAAAGTTTAATTCGATTGTATTTTTAACATTTAATCCAATTTAGGTCATTGGATGTAATTTCCAATTTAAATTGGACATAATCACATGTCAATATTTTTGTAGTTTTGACTTCATAAATACCCACTTTTTGGTTTTGAAAACGAAAACTAATTTTAATTTTTTTGATGAAAAATATGTGTTTTTAATTTTGACAAATGTATTCCACATTTGTAATTCTTTGGTCATAATTATGTTAATTGGTTAATTTTATTTTTTGGGATATTCTGAATACTAACTATGATAATTTTTATTAATGAGAGCTAAATGTAAATTGGGTAAATTAGGGTAACAAATAAGCTCTAAAATTCCATAACATCATCTTAGACACCCCACTTTGGGCATAAATCCATTGTAGGGATACCTTTATTGAAAATTAAAAAGAGATGCTCGAAAAGGAGGTAATTGTTCTATCACCTCTTTCAAAAAAATTATTCTTCTACTTTATATTCTTATTTTGATTCAATAAATAAGTAATAAATCCAGTATTATCGTTATTATTAGATATTATTACAACTATGAGGAAAATTTATAATTTCCTTTAACTATCCAACGAATAATAATATCATTATGTGTGCATACATACAATTTATCATCGACACATCGTGGTTTAATTAGTTATTCCAAAATAATTAATTTGGATGAGTATAATGATGAGTATGATGGATATAAATAATTAATATAACATGATTATTATTATTTTATAATTAATATACCATTCAATTCTATACCATTTAACCATTATGTTTTTGATATCATCGCTTGTGCGTACTTACGACGTACCATCTCAACTACGTGATGTAATTTATTCTCCTTGTTAACCATTAATGAATAATTATAAATATTATATACCAATTAATAATTAAATATATTGAATAATAATTTTACTGTATATATATATATATATCATTTACTATATTCCATTCAATTCAATATGAAAATGAAAACAACATTAATGCATACATACTTCCTACCGTCTCCATGAAATGTGTATTCAGTTTAATTTATATATTATATATATATATTTATATACATTATATTTATGATATATACATCAGGTTTTACATTATGTATGTGTGTAATTCATGATCTATGTAACAAATTAATATAACAAGTCAAAAAACTTTCGATAAAAAAAACAATTATTACACAAAACGTTGCTTTATCATGGAATTGAAAAATTTGAAAAGTAATATAAAGTCATAAGTGAATAATTTATGATATCATAGATTTTATTATGGTTATTTTCCAAGATAATAATTTCTTTATGACAAATATACAAGAGTGTTGGACACAAATGGTTGTAATCAAACCTAATGTAAGGGATAATTTTTCAATCACATTTTTATCATAGATTGATTATATGTAAGTATTTTCTAAGGGTATATTTTTAATTAATGTAAATTTTTTATAAGAATGCTTTCATAAAATGTTTACAATTATTTTATGTATGTTTAATGTCATTTTTACCCATTTTGTACTCATATTACATTGTATGGAATGAATCATTTTTTCATACGTGATACTTTTTAACATTTCCAGCAAGAGTATGAGTAGAATGATTTTTATTTTTATGGAATGAATGGATTATTATAATTTCACAACACCTTATTTATATGAATATTTATATAAAATATTTATTATTTATTTTTAATTAGATTATTTTTATTTGAAATGTCATTGCATTTTGAAAAAATAAAGCATTTTTAAAAATAAATGTTATTTTTCTCATGATTTAAGTTCAAGTATTTTATCAAAATTATTTTCCATATATGATAACGCTAATTAAATTGGGTTATGTTTTTATTCCTATTATTAATGTGATTTGATTGTGGAATTGATATAAAGATATTTTATGTGGATTATGTTATGATGGAAATATGTTTTAGAAGCCCATTTAATTTCATGGGTAATGCTATAATGAATGATTTATGTTTTTGTCGAACATGTAATAATGATTTCACTATAAGATGGGTGGGAGATATTAATCCCTCCAATTCACTGGGAAATGATTTATATCTAATGATATCGACATTATTGGAATGACATGTAAATCTGATTCAGAAATATATGGTAAGAAAGACATGTAAATCTGGGTCAGTAAAATAGGTTTGGAATGGCATGTAAATAAAGTTCAATAATGGAAGTTTTCCACTATTATGTTATTGGCATCAAAGCCTTGGATACTATACAAATCATATTTTGTGCTTATTATTTTCCACAATTCAATGTTTCATTCCGATGATGATTTTTCATGGATCATGATTCCATTGTGATTTATACCTTATGAACTACCATGATTTATTTCATGACTCAGGATATTGGTATATTTCAAATGTGGTCTGTTTTTTTCAAAATTTATGTTCATGATTTTAAATTCTAATGTATATGGTTTATTGAGTTTTTACAAGCTTACTCTTACCGAGCATTTCAGCTCAGCCCTTCTCATTTTTCTTTTCCCCTATGATTTTAAGAAAGGTATTAAGTATTATGTGTCTTTATGGGTTCTATTTATGAAGGATAGATCTGGAGATGATGTAGATGTTTTACAAACAAGTTGTTTTTGTTTTTTGATTTTCAAAGGAACTAATTTAATATGGTCTTTGGGTGTCTATATGTGTAATGTATTATATATTCAAAAAATGTATGGTAATGTCCATGTCAACAAGAATTTGTCATTATAATATACATTGACCATGGTATGTCTACAAGATTTGGGATGAGAATATACTCAATATGTTTGACACTAGGGTTATTATGCACCATTGATACATGTATAATTCATCTGGTAGTTCTTTCCAATAAATATAATTATATTATATTTTGTATTGATTCTATATTGTTTGGAAAAATTGATCAATATTGGAATGTGTCAAAAAATATTCAAACAATGTACATATTAGATTTATGAGAATAATGAGTTTACCTTTAACCATAACATTTAGAGACTCTGCATCTACCATTGGGATTACAAAAGCACAACCTCTCCCCATTTACCAATTCCTAGTTTGGTGATTATTTTACTATCTTATATTATGATCTACATATTTATTTTTATATTTTACATGTTATCTAGATGTGATGAATTAAATGTTAGGTAGTTCATTAACCATCTTCCATTGGTCATTTTCACTGAGATGTTGTGGATTCACTTCACAATAAATGTTCTAAGCTATATGTCTATATCTTCCAATCATACAAAAATTTCTAATTCTATGATGTAATGACCCAGAAATCCTGTGGAATTTTTTTTCCTAAATACATGGGAGTTTTACGAGTCTATAGTTTCTGATGACGCTTGATTCTGAGGCCCGGTGTGCCCAGAATCAATTTCTGAAGTTTTGTTTAGGTACGTTCAGTAAACATACGTGCAGGTTTTTATATCTTATAAACTGGTGCTCGGAATTGAAATCTAAGGACACTGACAAACATGCAACACCGATATTCGTTTAAGGATACCTTCACCGCAGTTTTGTTTTATCGATGGTGGAGGTTAATTTTTGGGGATTCTTAATAATTTAAATAAAAATTATGTGTGACATAATTTTTATTTAGGTGGTGGTTAAATTCTCCAAAGGGAAGTTGGAGGTGGGGACCACCCCCACATAACCTCCAATGGGAGGATATTATCTGGTGGGACCTACACAAGCTTCAAACTCCTCAAATCCCCTTGAACCCCGTTTAACTCTTGGAACTCCCCATAAATTCGTAGGAGCCTCTTCACTTTCCACATTCCCACTTTATTGTGCCATCACACCAAATTAATTAATTCCAATTAATTAATTTGAAATGGTTTGAATTATTCTTGCATGCCAACAAATAAAATAATGGAGTGGCCATTATTTTAATTTTGGCTTCGCAATTATTCTATGGGTAATCTTGGGAGGACTCTTGGAAGAACACCACCCTCTCGACGAAGAACACTTCTCGCCACCGAAGAATGTGAAGAAACACCTTCTACCTACTTCAACTGGAGAAAGGAAGGGAAGCACTACTACCCACAAAGTACACTGAGGGCGTCATCTCAACATGACTTCATTGAGCTCTACTCCCTCTGACATTGGTAGAACGACGTTCGTCTACCATGACGCCATCTTCCGCGACTCGTCAACGTTCAACGACAAAAAACGAGGTAGGGGGTTTGATTAATTTAATGTATAAATTGTGCCCCCATTCCAGGTTGTTTGTTTGAGTTTGATGATTTCCACTCATTATTTCCTAATTAAGAGGGTGCAGGCCAAACGAACATGGCCCGACACCCCTCCATTGGTTTTTGTTGATTAACGTTGGAGGGAAAGCCCAAAGGGCGCGGTGCCATCGCACAGCACCGGAGAACAACTGCGGGGCGGAAGAGGTGGCGGTGACGGCAACCATAGGTGGCGGCAGCCGCACGCCGACCGCGTGGAGGGAGACCGTGGCCCACAACTACAGCCCGCTCAGCTGGAAGAACTGGTTGGCCACTTGCCGGCTCGGCTAGAAAACTGCGGTGCAAGTAGGCGCCACGCGGAGGAAGACGCGGCCCGCATCCGCGGGCTGCACGACTGAGCGAACCAGCCGAGTGCCTGCTGACTGGGATGGATAACCATGGAACCCACATGTTCCGTGTGGGGAGAACCACGACCCGCATACAGGTCGCGTGTTCCGGGTCAAACCGGCCCTATAGAGGAAGGGGCGGCGCCGCAGGGTGAACCGTACCGGCCCGCAGTGCAGGCTGGGTCCACAGGTGGGCCACATCCCACTGGGCCGGGGTGACCTCCAGCCATGTTGGACCTACTGACCCAGGTTGGGATGACCCACCATCCCACTTGTCTTGATGGTCCGGGCCCGTCTTCGCTTAATTGGGCTGACCCTCCAGCCCACTGGACTAGATGGGTGAGGCCCGTCTTCGAATAAAGTTGAAAAACTCATGGACCGCGCATCTGATCGACGCGCCGTCTACAACACTGGGACCCTCACAACTAGGCGGTCCTTTTTCAAGACTCCAAGTGTGTTTTGGACAATTTTAGAAAACGTCCAGGTTTGGATCGAGCGTAAATCGAACCAGGCCCTTGGAAAGTAAATGCCACTAACTCTCAGACCGGGCGTCCGATTGACGCGCCATCTATCTCGTTGGGTTCCTTATGATGATACATAACTAATAGAAATATCAACTCATGATTTAGTGACAGTTAATTTATCAAAACATGACTCGAGGAGTGGATCCTCCTATTATTGAGCGTGTTGTGTGCCGGAACCCTAGAGCTGGCTGCAATGCTACTATACCAGAATCCTACGTGGGTTCTACAGCGATGACTATTGTTCCAGAATCCTACATGGGTTTGACAACGAATACAATTGTACAGGAATCCTACGTGGGTTCGAAAGCGATGAATATTATACTGGAATCCTACGCGGGTTAGACAGTGATGACTACATTACCGGGATCCTCCGTGGGTCTGACATTTTTGACTTCTGTTCTTGTATCTTGTGTGGGTCTGATAGAATTGCTGGTCATGAATCATGTGTGGGTCTGACAACTTAGCTATTCTTAAATCCTATGTCTGTCTGACAACATAGATGAATCAGTGACTACATGTGATCATCTCTATCTATGTACTAAAGATTTATACCTTTGTGAGATGAGTGTTGACTTTCAATTATTAACATCGATGTGATTGAATTACTTCCTATGTGGACTAGGTGGTGATTGGGCTTGAGAATTGGAGTTAGTCTGTGACTGGTAACTTAGGTATATATAAGGACTTATACCTTAGTAGTTTTGGTTGATACTTCGTGATTGCAACTTTCTACTATGGCTTATCTTTTCTGGAATGTGGAAGTCCTTCGGGGGTATCAGGGTCCCCTACTGAATATTGTTATACTCACCCATGCATGGGATTTTCCCACACCTTGTTGTGTTCTGTTCCGACGATGGGTGGTAGTGATCTAGGTTGAGGGTGATGAACAGGAGACTGCTCAGAGCTGTACTAGATGGGACGTACCATAGGGATGATTTTCTCGAGTTCTGTACCTACCCTATATGTAGGATTCCCGAGCAGATGATCCAAAAGCTGTTTTCCCTTTTTACTTGTACTTGTACATGTTTTTCAGTTGGGTTTTTATATTGGCCCACTTACATCCCGCAGACCTTAATTTCCTATCTTTAGTAATTTTTTACTCTACTTTTTTTGTTCATATTGTGTGTGTTACAGGTTTAAAAGCAATTCCTTCCCTTTTTATCTGAATTATGCATTTGGTGCTAGTCTCCAGCCCCTGGCCTATGAAATGTGGGCTTTGGGTAGTCACGGCTCGGGCCCCAAGGACGGGCTGTGACAATTTGTTTCAAAGGAGTCGGTTCTACCAAAGAACTTAGAATATTATTATTTAAATTTAAATAATGATAAGTGTTTTGGGTATGGTTATCAGTTTAGGGAAACCAGTGTGGTGTGGCGGCTGATGTATCCATAAACTGGGACTCTAACTTCTGATCTCTGACTCAGTGCATGAAAAAGTGATTGCATGTGTGCTTCCTTTGAAAATGTTTTCTTCGTGATTAAATTTTGTCAGCTCACCCAGTATACTGTTTTAGCCTTGGTGCACTTGTTTCTTTTCAGGATGCCCCCACAAAGGCAGCCAACTAGGGTTCCGAGTTTCGTATGAGATGGTAGCCCACCGAGCGATGAGGCCTCAGTTCAGGGCCCCATCATAGCAGAGGTACCAGCGGTACCACTACCAGCTAGGACACTGATACCACCCGCTCCAGTAGTAGAGAGTGCATGCCACCTGACTGCGTTGCATAAGTTCCAGCGCCAGAGGTCTCTCAGGTTCCTGGGAGAGACGTACCCACAGACAGCTGAGGATTGGATGGAGGCTATCATGCAAGTTTTCATATTGATAGGGACACCAGATGGCCTCATGGTGATCCTTGTCACGAGTATCCTACAGTCAGCAACATGAATATGGTGGATCCTGATGCTTGAGGTGCAAGATGAATCATTTTTACTCTGGACAGATTTCGAGAGTCTCTTTCGCTCATATTTTGTTCCATCCACCCTTCATGTGGTGTAGATTCAGGTGTTAATTCATCTTCAGCAGGGTAAAATGACTATAGATCAGTACTCCGTGAGGTTCACTTACCTCTCGCACTACTCCACAGATATGATATGAGACGCGTTCTTCAGGGCCCATACCATTGAGCTGGGACTCAGGTAGGAGATCAGGGCTTCAACGATTCCCCTCAGCATCCGGAGGCTGGTGTGGGTGATGGAGTGATCCCATATAGTGGAGAGTTTTATTCCTGAGAAGACACTAGCAGCGAGACCCACCATAGGGTGACTCATAACAGAGTATTCTATAGCTAGCAGTAGATAGATGTTATAGATGTCCAAGCAGACCAGGCCATCAGGTGGGCGACCCAGACTACAGTTTCGGTTTTACGGGGCACACGAGACAGAGCCGACTATACGAGGAGCAGACAGTGCTATGCATGCGGTGGGTAGGACCACATGGATCGAGACTTCCCCATTCACCATGCAGATGAGAAAATTACAGTATAAATACCTCCCAGGAAGAGGCATAGGTTTGACCGTGGTTGTCCACCGGGAGTAGGCAGACGTGGCAGAGGAGCTGGCTGAGTAGCGCGTGGTGGATGATGTTTCGAGGCTCTACCACCACCACCACCTGGAGGTCCACCCCGAACATAGGGAGCTGGAAGACATAGGCAGTCTCAGCTCCAAGTAGTCGAGGCCTACAACCATGGGGCACCTGAGATGATTCGAGGTACTATTTGTGTCTACTCCCACTTTGCTGCAATACATATAGACACAGATGCGAGTCATTATAATGTTTACACTACCTTAATTCGGAGCATGGAGATTTAGAAGGAGCTGTGGGATCGATCCTTATGGCTAGAGAATCCTACGGGAGTAGAATCGATGATTACGCACTTGTGCTGGTAGTTTGAGCTTACCCTAGGAGGTGAGAGCTTTGGCTGTGATCTTTTTGTAGCAGTGTCAAGGCCTTACAACGTCATCTTGGGTATGGACTTATTATCCATAGTTCTTGCTTAGATAGACTGTATTAGGCACAAATTGCAGTGTATCATAACAGATGGGACTAGTTTAACCTTCATAGGCGATAAGGGAGCCTTTGCATCGTAGGACGGACTTACGGAGAGGAGGGGGAAGTCGGTCACACATAAGTTGTCTAGTCTCATCCTCAGAGCGGTTGAAGAGCGGAGTCCGAGTTTTCTTATTGTGGTGGATCAGTACGCGGATGTTTTCCCTGACGATGTCCCAGGACTAGCTCCTCACAGAGAGGTAGACTTCTACATTGACCTGTACCCTAGGATAGCACCGATATCTACTCCAGCATATTGGATGGCTCTCGTAAAGCATCGTGAGTTGCGGTTATAATAGGAGGACTTATAGGGTATGGGATTTATCTGACCCAGTGTTTCACCCTGGTCACCTCTGATTCTGTTTTCCAAGAAGGCGGATGGGAGCATGCGACTATGTGTCGACTACCGTCGCCTGAATCAGGTGACAGTGAAGAACAAGTACCCACTACCAAGGATTGATGACATCTTTTCTTAGCTCAAGGGAGAACGATGGTTCTCGAAGATAGAACATTGATCAGTATATCACTAGCTCATAGTTAGAGATGAGGATGTGCAGAAGATGGCTTTTAGGTGTCGGTATGACTACTATGAGTTCTTGGTTATGCCCTTCTATGTAACCAATGCTCCAGCAGTGTTCAGGAGTCTCCTTTACAGGATCTTCATGCCTTACCTCGATCTCTTTGTCGTAGTCTTAATCGATGACATACTGATTTACTCGACTACTGAGGAGGAGCATACCTACCATTTGCTGGTAGTAATGGACACACTCCGACAACACCATATTTATGGTAAGCTCTCGAAGTTCCAGTTTGGGATTTGAGATGATCACTTCTTAGGACACAACATCTTGGAGGCTGGAGTTCAAGTGGATCCAGTGAAGATCGAGGTAATATTTTCTTGGGATCCACCCAGGAGTGTGATAGAGGTGCTGAGTTTTCTGCGACTGGCTGGGTACTATCAGAGACTTGTGCCAGACTTCTCCATAGTTGCAGCACCACTTTCAGCATTGATCAAGAAGGGGTAACCCTTCATGTTGTCAGATAGATGCCATCATAGATTTCAGGAGCTGAGGAAGAGGTTGTCCAGTGTGCCCATTTTGAGGCCACTGGAGGAGGGCGTAGGGTATGTAGTTTACTACGACGCATCAGGGACATGAATAGGGCGTGTCCTGATATAGGAGCGAGCAGTGATCGTGTATGGTTCATGGTTGTTGAGAAAGAATGATCAGAACTACACTACCCATGACATGGAGTAAATAGAAGTTGTCTTTTCCTTGAAGATGTGGTGATAATATCTATGGGGTGAGTGTTTTATAGTCTACTCTAACTGCTAGAGTCTCAGGTACATCTTCCTGTACAAGGACCTAAACCTGAAAAACAATGATGGCTCGAGTTCCACCAGGACGATTAATTCAAGATACTCGATAATTCTGGGAAATGGAATGTTGACCCATATTCTCATATTAGGAGATCCGGAATTCAGCTTCTAGGTGAGGTGATAGAGTAGCTAGCCACGTTACAGATATCCTTTTTGGATAGAGATGGAGCAGCTTTTCTGCAGCCTCTCATAGCCACTCCTCCACTTCATCATAGGGTTAGAGAGGCACATCATTGGGATGGTGATTGTGAGACACGACCTGCTCAAATATCCTCAGGGCATGCACTTGATAGATTTTATGATGGTGGGGATCACTTCATCCTCTTCAGAGGATGTACCATGGTGCATGTTTTACTACAGGAGGAGGTGTTGAGGGAGTTCCACACTTCCCCTATAGTGGTATATCCAGTAGTGGTGAAGAAGTATCAAGACCTCAGATGAAAGAACTAGTGGCCATGTTTGAAGAAGGCGGTAGCAGAGTTTGTCTCGCGATGCCTCACTTGTCTACAAGTGAAGGCGGAGCACCAGTTTCTAGCAGGTTTGGTTTAACCCTTAGAGGTCCCAAAGTGGAAGTGGGATGAGATATCCATTTATTTTGTGACCGGAATTCCACATATATCCAGATGACATGAATATATCTGGGTGATTTTTGACTGATTAACCAAGTCATACCACTTCCTACTAATCAGAGAGAAGGGCTCAGTAGAGTGCTTGGGATGCCTTTACATTCAAGAGATCTTACGGCTTTATGGTGTTCCATCAACAATCATCTTTGATGGAGATTTCTATTTCACTTACTGGCTATGGAAGGGGTTGGAGGAGGCAATCTGGACATAGTTTCTCTTGAGCACCACCTTCCATCCTCAAATGGATGCTCAGAATGAGAGGACCATTCAGACTCTTGAGGACATGCTACGTGCATGCGTCCTTGACTTTGGTCACAGCTGGGTGGATCACTTACCCTTTGTGGAGTTTTCACACAACAACAACTATCACTCCACCATTGAGAAAGAACCATACGAGGCACTGTTCGACCAACCTTGCAGATCACCACTGTACTGGACTGACCTAGGGGAGTCCGCACATGTAGAACTAGAGATGGGGAAGGCAATGAAGGAGAAGGTGCAGATCATCCAGGAGCGGATGAAGACTGCACCGAGCAGGCAGAAGTCCTATGCTGATATAAGATGCAGAACATTGGAGTTCGAGGATGCCAACCACATATTCCTATGGATCTCACAACAATATGGACTACGGGGTTTTGGTCGAGATGAAAAGTTATCTCCGCGATTCATCGAACTGTTCAAGGTCCTCAGTAGAGTGGGAGAGGTGTCTTACTGCTTGGCTCTTCTACCTCAGTTGCACCGGATGCACGACGTCTTCCACGTATCTCGGATGAGGAGATACGTGCATGACCTGTTCCACATCATCGACCACAGGGAGATGGACATCGATGATGGGGGACATTCGTGGAGGTTCCAGTGGATATTGGGGATCTAAAATAGTGGGTCCCAAGTGGATTGTTGATTCCTCTGGTGCGCATTCACCTGCATCATGGGAACCTCCAAGAGATCACATTGGATAAGGAGGCTCAGATGCGTGCTCAGTACCCCCATTTGTTCTAATAGTGTGTGTTGTAGCTTATGGGGACGTAAATCCCTGTGGTGGGAAGAATTTAAAGACCCGAAAATCGAGTGGAATATTTTTTTCTTAAATACATGAGAATTTTACGAGTCTTCAATTTCTTGACGGTGCTTGATTTTGAGGCCCGGTGTGCCCATAATCAATTTCTGATGTTTTATTCGGGTATGTTCAGTAAACATACGTGCAGGTTTTTATAACTTTTGAACCAGTGTTCGAAATTGAAATCTGAGGACACCGATGAACTCACAGCGCTGATATTCTCTTACGGAGTCCTTCACTGCAGTTCTGTTTTATCAAGGGTGGAAGTTAATTTTTAGGGATTCCTAATAAATAAAATAAAAATTATGTGTGGAATAATTTTAATTTAGATGGTTGCTAATTTCTCCAAAGGGAAGTTGGAGGTGGGGCCCACCCCCGTATAACCTCCCATGGGAGGATATTATGTGGTGGGAACCACACAAGCATCAAACTCCACAACTCCCCTTGATCACCCTTTAACTCTTGGAACTCCCCATAAATGTTTGGGGGCCTCTTCACTTTCCACCTCCCCTCATTATGGTGCCACACAACAAATTAATTAATTCCAATTAAGTAATTTGAAAAATATAGAATTATTTTTTCATGGAAACAAATAAAATAATGGAGTAGCCATTATTTTAATTTTGGCATGGTGATTATTCGTTGGGGGAGCTTGGGAGGACTCTTGGATGAACACCACACTCTTGACAAAGAACGCTCCTCGTCTCTAAAGAACGTGAAGAAACACATTCTACCTTCTTAAACAAGATAAAGGAATAGAATCACTGCCACCCACGATGTACACCGAGGGCGTCGTTTCGACGCGACTTCACTGACCTCTACTCTCTTTGACATTGGCGGAACGATGTCTGTCTTCCGCGACGTCGTCTTACACGACTCATCAATGTTCGAAGACAAAATACGAGGTATGAGGATTGATTAATTTAATGTATAAATTGTACCCATGTTCCTCATTGGTTGTATGGGATTGATGATGGCCACTCGTTATTTATTAATGAAGAGGGTGCAGACCGAATCAACATGGCTGGACGCCCCTCCATTGGTTTTTGTTGATTGATGTTGGAGGCGAAGCTGAAAGGGCGCGGCGCCATCGCACCCCACCGGAGAAGAACCGCAGGGCGGATGAGGCGGCGGCGACAGAAACCGGAGGCGATGGCTACACACCGACCGCGTGGTGGGAGACCACGACCCACAACCGCGGGCCACACGGCTAGAAGAACTGACTGGCCACCTACTGTCTAGGATGGAAAACTGCGGCGCCCACAGGCGCTGCGTGGAGGAGGACGCGGCCCGCATCCGCGGGCCGCTCGGGAAGGCGAACCGATCGGCCGCCTGCCGACCGATAAGGAGAACCACGGTTCCCGTAGAGGCCGCGTGGGGAGAACCGCAGTCCGTATTATGTGAAGCATTCACCAGGTCGAACCAGTTGGCTAAGACCGGCCGGGCAGAGGAAGGGGTGGTGCCACTTGGCGCTACCGAGCCAACCGGACAGGCCTACAGTGCGGGCCAGGTCCGCAGGTGGGTCAGGCCAACCCCCAGCCGGGTCAGACCCGATGGTCTAGGTCGGTCTGACCCGCCAGCCCACTGGGCTTGACGGGTCGGGCACATGTTCGCTTAATTGGGACGACCCACTAGCCCACTGGACTTGACAGGTCGGGCCAGTCTTAGCATAAATGTGAATAACTCCTAGACCGCAGATCTGATCGACGTTCTGTCTTTGGAAATGGGACCCTCGTGACGAGGCAATACTTTTGTGATACTATATGTGAGTTTTGGAAATTTTTTTGAAAACTTTCGACTTTGGATCCAGTGTAAATCAAACCGGGCTCGACTAATGGAAATGCCAATAACTCTCAGACCAGGCGTCTGATTGATGCGTCGTCTGCCGCGTTGGGTTCCTTATGATGAGATAGAACTATGAGATACATAAAATAAATACATAGTGATAGATGATGTATCTACACTTGATTCGAGGAGAGGACCCTCTCAAAATCGAGCGTGCTATGTGAGGTAACCCAAGATCTGGCTACGACGCTACTATACTAGAATCCTACGTGGGTTTGACATCGATGTCTATTATACCGAAATCCTATGTGGGTTCGACAGTGATGAAAATTGTACCGGAATATTATGTGGGTTCGACATCGATGACTAGTGTACCGAAATCCTATGTGGGTTCGACAACGATGTCTACTGTAGCGGGATCCTCCACAGGGTCTGAAAGTTCTGACTTTTGTTCATGTATCATGTGTGGGACCGACAACTTAGATGAATCAGTGACTACATCTTATCATATCTATCTCTCTAATAAATATGTATACATGTGTGATCTATGTCTTGTATTTCAATCAGTATCATCAATGTGATTGAAATACTTCCTATGTGTATTGGGTTGTGTTTGGTCTCGAGAGTTGGAGCTGGATTGTGACTGGTAACTTAGGTATTTGTATGGGCGTATACCTAGGTAGGGTTGGTTGATACTTCATGATTGTAAATTTCTATTGTGGTTTATCCTTTCTGGATTCTGGGAGACCTTTGGGGGTCTTTGGGTCCCCTCCTGAGTATTGTTATACTCACCCCTGCAAGGGTTTCACCCGCACCTTGTTGTGTTTTGTGCTGATGACAGACGATAGTGATCAAGGCTGATGGTGACAGATGGGAGGTTTCTCAGTACTGGAGTAGATGGGACGTACCATTGGGATGAGTAGCTGGAGTTCTATACCTACCCTTCAGGTAGGATTCTCAGGCGGATGATCCAGGAGCAGTTTTCCCTTTTTACATGTACTTGTACATGTTGTTTAGTTCGGTTTTTATACTGGCCCACATACTTTTAGAACACCTTAAATTTCTATTTTTAATACTAGTTGTCTCTACTTCTTGTGTTCAAACTGTGTGTGTTGCAGGTTTAAAGGAAATGGCTTCCCTTTTTTTCGGGATTACGCCTTTGGTGCTAGTCGTTAGCCCCTAGCCTATAGAAGACGGGCTTGGGGTAGTCACGAATAAGGCCCCAAAGACGGTCTATGACATTTGAAATAAATTCATGTATTTTTTCCTCCCATATTTGTTTCACATGGGTCTTTTTTTTCTTTCATTTTAATTAATATATATTATTATTCCATGAGTTTAGATCCATCACTATCTTCTTTAAATTATATATATTTGAAAAAAATATATCTCGAAACCCCATTTCAACATTCATTATTTTATTCACTATATCCTAATAGATTTCACAGTATCTATATTCCACATTACACCAAATATGGGATTTAGTCCACTTAATAACATACCAACTATTCCATTTGTATCTATTAAAATTATTGACGTGTATCGAAAATGTTTGGTAGATTATATTTTATTAATTCCCTCTGATTTATTTTTAACTATTCTTCAAATATATGAATTTATTATGTAAGTGTTTCTCATTTAATGGTGATTATATTTATTTAAAAATATTTTCCTAATATACTACCGCTTCATATTATCCAACATTCATCTTTGATTTATTTTCATAATTATTGTCCACCACTAATATTCTTCTCATTATGAGTCATATAATTATAATGTGACTATCTATATCTATAAATAATGATATATAAAAAATATATTTTCTAAAGTGGTAATACTTTGTTCTATAATTGCCTGATCAACAGAACCACTAGTGGAAGGTGGTTATTAACACATAATGGATAGAACTAAATGTTATTTTCTTTTAGTTTATTATTTAGGCTCAACATGATTCAAGTCATTAAACATAAATCGAGATAGTAATTTTTCTATCCTCATGAAGTTTTCAATTGGTGATTTAGCCATATTAGGTGTGATCTAAGTGCATCGTCTATTACAATAATTATTAAAGTGGTTCCACCTTTTTCCCAACATATTTCTTATATAATAAAACCCTAGAGATAAATATGGTACTTTTCTAATCATATAATTATAAAATTATTTTATGACATAAAAAACTTTCTTATTGAATTTATTATTTAAGTATCCCCTAATAATAATTACATTATATATATATATCCTTCATAAGGATTTATAAAATTATGTATTTAACAATGCATTTCCATATGCAGAATCAAAATAGATGTGCATCAATACCCATTTTAAATAACAAGGTGAATGAAAAGTTAAATTAAAATATGACCTTATATGGGTTATTAAACCTAGGTAAAACTGTTCAAGATACACATCAACTTGAAATATCATGAAATGGTTATCACCACTAGGAATCCCCTTACTTAATACTTCAATAAAATTAAAGGATTGTTTCCTAAATTTTGGATTATACCTAGGTTATTAATAAAGTTCTCGAATGTTAATTTTCACAAATAAATAAAGCAATCTATAAAAAAATTCTAACATAATTCATTTTTAATAAATAAATCATCCATTACATGGTAATATAATTCAAAAAAATATCATTTATGAACTGGTTTCATATAAATAAGAAACATAATAAATGAATAATTTAAAGAGTTTTATAATAAAATTGTAATTATTCTTCATAGGTTCATCTAAATTTTCTTTTTTGAAAAAAGTATCATGGGGACATACATTAAAATAAGGGGGAGATCATAATTCCTAGTGAGGGAATATACATAATAGATAATTAGCATTTGACCTTGAGGAATAACAATTGGGAATGAATTTAAGAACATGAGGCATATAATAATATAGTATATTGAATAATAACATGAATATGTATATAAAAAAGCTGATTCATTAAAAATCATATTACCAATGTTTATCACTAACGTTTAGTACCAAATAATTAACATGTTTATTCACCAAGATAACATAAAACATATCACCTATAGAGATTAATTCTATAACTAATAATTTAGAGTGATATAAGGGAACACAAACAATATTTCATAATAAATGTAATTCCAAATTATCTTAATAAATAATTTTATCAATAATTCATGGAGAATAAAAAACATATTTCATATAAAGACAATACATACATAAGACATTAAATACATGAACAAATACTTCATTTTTAAACCATAGAAAGGAAATATAAATTTTGTATATGTAAATAACCAAATCAATAAATTATATTTATATATTGGTTAATACCCATGGATAACGAAATGGTTTTGGTATTCAAAATAAAATAATATTTAATATGAAAGGTATAAATTCATGAAATGAATACAGGGGCATGATAGTATAAAATGTATATTATAGAAATTGAATAATAAGATATTATAAAGCTATCCCATTGATGAAAATTAATTTGTGATGTAATGTGATCATATAAAATTATATGACAATATTTTAATCCATCATTAGAAACCATTCCTCAAAAAAGACACCTGAATACAAATTGGTAGTGGAGAATTCCCTCACCAAGAATAGTTACTTCCTAAAACATAAGAATAGAACCGTGATGAATTACAAACACCTAATATGGACTCTATAGAGTTAAAATGACTTCGAAGTTATGGATTATAGATTCTGGGTGCAGAGTAAGGGTGGATGGGTCAGTATCTACTATAAAATATGAGGAATTGTTTAATAATTTCAAAATATTAATTTCTGAATTCTAGGTTGTTAAAAATAAATAACCATTAACATTCCCCTAGTTTATGTTCATGGTTTCAAACAATTTTTTATTTTTATATTATTTTATTCTACTAAAACTTCATTATGTTTGACCTCTTCAATCATCCTCGAGTGGTATGTAAATTGATCCTTTAAACAATCAGCACCCCATTGATTGTACATCTCATATAGTGTGTTGTATTCAATTATGGTTTGGACAATGAAATTCCCTATGTGAGGTGTTTCCCAATATTGATTTCTAACTTGATTTCAAAATTTGTTTATGAATTGGTATTTCGGAGGATAATCCATTGGAGTTGATTGAAAATTGGTTTTGGGATTTTTTTGGACCCACTGAAACAGAAAGGGGAAAAGAGAAGAGAAGTTACGGTGAGAATAGAGTATTTGGGGTGAGAAAAGAAGACGAGGGTATAAGGTACTTACTTGGGTCCTCAGAAACGGAGCCAAAATTTGGTTGCACCCAAATTTACACTACTGGTATGCAGTTTTTGTAGTACATGTAGGGGTCAAATCCACAGGGACCGAAGAAGAAACATAGAGACACTCTGAATTTGGAGAGATTTGGCTATGGAGTGGACAAATATTTATAATGATTTGATTTGAAAATAGTGATTTAATTAAAAGAAAAAAATAAAAATCACTAATTCTAAAAAAATTAATGGAGATGAGTTGATCCTAATTTGTTACTAGGTTTAGATTAGATGTATTTATTTTCGTATAACATTTCAGTTCACTAATTCAATATGTATCAACATAATGATATAATTACTCAACATCATTCACTAATTTAATCCTTACAAAATTCCAAGGCTAATCACAAATTCACATAGAGGATCAATTAAAAGATCACTCCCAAGAATTGGATCGTACTAGCACTCGAAATGTGTCATTCTTAAAGTTAAGGAAGATGAAGATGAAAAAAATCATCAAATTGAAATCATAAATTAATGAAATGATTATATAATTTTAGATCATAAAAAACATCCAATATTCCCCATGCAACTCCCTAGGACCAACCCAAAAGGTTTTAGACCTCCATTGATTCTATGATCTCAATGGAATCAGAAAGAAGACTCATAGGGGTGAATTGGAGAAGAAAAAGAAAAAAACAATCACTCCACCGTTGTGTAAGTGTTTCACAAAAGATAATGTGAATAACCTCACTCCCTCTGGCAACGGTATCAACATGATATGGGAGAAAAATATTAGAAATTAAGAAGAAAAGGAAGATGATGATATTTTATTAATAAAATTAAGGTTAATGAAAGAACATACTTGGGAGAAATTGATAAGCGATTACAAAATGAAAGCATACAATTGAAAGAAAATAAAAACTTCAATTCTAAAGAAAAAATATATTATTCCCCATTCCCATCAGCATAAGATACTTATATAGGCATATTTGGAGATATAGATACACCCGACCCCACAATAAATTACATCTCAATTAATTTAGAGAGTCAAAAGGAGGGTGATAAAATTAAGGAATTTTGACGTTTTGAAGATGACCTAGAAATTTCATCCAGATTCGTCCACCATTTTGACGTGTGAATTTGGAATTGAAGGAAGATGAATCCTGAGGGGTCGTAGAAGTGAAATATTCTCTTACATAATTCCTATATGAGGTATAAAATGTTTAAGAAATTTGGAGTAACAGTTTAGAAGTTATGGTCGAAATGGTGGGACGAATTTATGTGCATTAATGTCAGGACCACCATTTAAATATCAACTTCAGATCCCTTTATTATCATGAAAACATCAGAATTATCTCCAAATACATATGAATAAAATGATCCTCATATTTTTCTATTTATACCGTAAAAATTTGAGCTTCATTGGGCTTGGTTTGTGGGACCCATATTTGTTTGATGGTCCTTAGACCCATTAGGCTTTTTCCAGTAAATTTATGCATTTAGGAGAAAAAATCTCCATCTTCCCTTATGATTCATCCATTGTACCTTTAAAATAAAATGTTCCAAATAAAGGGATAAATCATATCCCAAAATATCAAATTCATAAAATTAATATAATCCAATCCACAAATAGATGAATGATTGGTCCCATATTATCATTTTAAACATTAATTGCATTTAAGATGAGAAATGAAGTTCTATTTAAGTAATGCACTAAAAAATTGTTTATGTGTTTTGGAAAAATGTATATAATCATATTAAAAAAGAATATTAGCCACTTTTAGTGACTAATCAATCATGATATATGTTCTAATAAAGAATACAAAACAATTATACTATAGTAAAACACAATATATTTCTCAAAGAAAAAAAATAAAAAAAGGGACTATGAACCATAGCAAGCCTCCTCCTGGACCCAATATCACATAATCTTGAGCAACACATCAAGTACATGTAGCAAGGAACCTTCCCTGATTAACACCTACAATCATATAATCTGTTTGGACCCAAAGCATGGCCCAAACAAGGTGTGAGACTAAATCCCTATAGGAAACCACCCATGTTCTATTCCAATATATTAATGGATATATATAACAAGAAGTGTACAAAAGTTAAAGTAGTAATCTATGAGAACATAAAAACTTCCCCAACATATGTCTCAAAAAACAATGTAAACATGTATAAGTAAATGTTGAATCCAAGCTTCTGCTTTGTCTTGGAAGAAATTTTATAATTAATTCATTTCATTATTCTAATTCCAAGAATTATATAAAATCTTGAGGTCCAGCCTAGACCCGAAGACATCTCCTATAAGATTAACTATCAACTCATGACATAATAATACTTTAAATCATTTTCCAGTAGATCCTGGCCAAGGTCTCCCTCAATGGATCCTAGGTTTTCGTGGTATTTTAAATAAGTATCAATTATCCTGACCACCCAAAATGTGGCTTTCTCACATCCTTTGCATAACTAAATTTTTGAGCCCGTGAATTATCTTTTAACCGAGATAGTGGTTAACCCAAGTTATATAAGTTGAAATTAGTTACATGAGCCCAACCATGCCTTTTAATCAAGACTACGGAATTCCAATTTCTAATTACCATTTTTATCATTTAATTCAATTACATATTCCTTCTCAAAATCAATACATGTGAATTAAATAATCACATGGTTTTAATATAATCAAATCACACGAGATCTTTTTACATAATAACCAAAATATGTAAATTAAACTATTACACGGTCAAACAAGGATAACGAATATGGAAAAAATGTATAACAAGAATATTATCAAAATTTAAACAATTATAAAGGCATTAAACAACATGTATCTCATGTGATAAATTCATATAATGAGAAATTCATTTTTAACAACTCGCGAATGTGAATCAAAGACAATCCTCAAAGGTATTCTCATCAAAATAGCCATCCTAGGAAAACACACACATGGGGTGGCCCTAAATCACGATTCACAACCCTAAACATGATTTTAAATCATCTAATTAATTACCTATTCAACAATAACGAATAACAAGGTTCGTTATTCAATCACCTAACACCCTAAATGTGGCCTCGTGGCACTACATCATATATAAATGTCATGAAAGTCAACAAAAGGCACAAGACCACGAACCTAATATTGTAAAACTCTCCTCATCTAACATCGGGCTCTAATAATCCATAGAAAAGTTTATATCCAAAAAATATGTATAAATTATTGTACTTAAATAACTGTATTGAGAGAATAAATGAGGAAAAAGGGAACAATAGAAATTATGAGCTCATTGAGTGGAATCCAACTCATCTTACGGTATTCAAATTGTAGATTAGATGACTAAACCAGATGCAAAATCCCATTATGATTTTCCTGGGTGCACAACGAGTCGAAGGGGGTTTGTTTTTGTCTGTATGAAAAAACGTTGCTACTGCGGGACATAATTATTAAAATATGTACATGGTATGAAAATGAGACTACATTCTGTGTCCATTCAATTTATGTCCATACTATTACGTGGTTTTTAATGTAATTACATGGTGTGTAGAATTACATACATAATAATTACCTGCAAGTACATGAAATGCAGTTCCCAGTCACGTCATGTAATATGCCTTCACCCATCCCCGCATCCTATTTTTTGCATTTTATTAAGTATTAAATAAAAATTAATGATCCATACCTCAAAGAAAAATTGGGGTTTTATAAATTTCCCTCTTAAAGAAATTCTTCTTTGAGTTTCCCATCCAAGGGAGGTGAAGGAACATCATAGAATAACTCTGGCCATTGCGGTCATACATAGGCCTCCCTCTCCGATGTATCTTTCTGCACTTCGATATGGTTCGATAGAACTTGTTCCTCAATAATATTCTAGACATAGAGAAACTACATAATATGATTCAAAGTATGATTGAGATTATCCTCAGTGGATTAATGTTCTAGCAACTCAACTCACTAAGGAGGAATGGTGTAAGATAGGTGCAAAAACTAACGTCTGTACTGATAATTGTTTAAGACTTCAAGCATATCCATGTACCTCTGAGGTAACTTCAATCAGTAGGCAACCAGCCTAACCCTCTCTAGAATCTCAAACAGACCGACGTATCTCAGTGAATGATTTCCCTACATATATATCCTTTTGGGTAACAACCATAGTGTGATACGTTAAAAAACTCAATACCAGACCTCAAGTTCTAATAGTCATCTACGATGACTACTGTTTGATTTCAGAAGATACTATACATTATCCATCATTTTCAGAATCAACTGAACCTACTCAGTGATCTCCTAGACATGATGGGGTCCAAGCATCACTGCCTCTCTTACCTACAGCAAACAAAGGGGTGTTGGGCTTGGAATACCATAAAAGCCACATATGGAATCATTTAAATAGTATCATGGAATCTATTTTCATATGATAATTCAAAAATGGGTATGTGTGTCTCTAGAAACACCCGAAATCCCAGATGTATGCGTGAATAATTTCCTCCAGAACCTGAATCATGTGCTCTGACAGGCCATCTGTTAGGGGGTGGTAAGGTGTGCTCAGAAGCACCTGTATACCCAAATCCCTCTGTAACACCTTCTAGAAATGAGATGTAAATTAGGAATACTTTTCTAAAATGATAAAATGTGGGACCTCCTATTGTAATACAATATCATGGATTTACAAGCACTTAAGCTCATCAACACCAATGTAATCCTTAATCGGAAGGAAATGTGAAACAATTATATTCCTTTAAACCACAAAACATAATGCATCATTACCAAAAAGTGAACATAGTAAACCCATCAATAAATCTATCACGACATCATTCCATTTCCACTCAGTAATTGGTAGATTTTTCAAAGGTCATGATAGTCCTTAATGTTCCTCCTTTACCTGTAGATAGGTGGATCATCTCATGAAAAAATGAGTTACACATCCTATCATTCCTAGGAACCATTACTAACGATGTCTATCCTTATACATATTGGTGACACCTGGATGCACTGCACAAAAAGAAACATGAAAATATTGCAACAACTCCTTGTGCATGTTTGCAGACACCTAGACACAACCCTTTAACTGCAAAACCTCTACCTCGCCTATAGTCCAACTAGTATGAGGTTTCTATCTTGACATACTCTTATGTAAAACTAGGAATTCTGAATCTGATAGATGAATAATCCATAGTATGTCTAGTAAGTTATAATTAACAACTATGAATGTAGGAAAAGTATACCCCATGCCTATCGTGCACCTCAAGATGCATCTCATAGAACAATTCCATCAGGTTCCACCAGCTACTGTCCTACTGCATTGCTTTTATATGAGTCCCCCTACATATTGAATTAGCAACTTCATTTTTTCACAGTACTATTGAAAATATCGATGTTGAAATACTGAAGGTATTCCACCCACCTTGGCTGCCACAAACTCAAATCAATCTATGTAAATATGTACTTGAGACTTTCGTGGTAAGTGTAGACCAAAAAACATTCTTCTTATAACTAATGTATCCAACAACATAAGGAATAAAAATTATTGGCTAACTCAATATTGTGCTTTGGGAAGTTCCTCTCATGTGGCCATATCATCGAGACCTATACACTATGAAACGATCCACTTGTAGAAGCACTACTCCCTGCCGGAAACATAATGAATTGTATTACATAGGGTAACTCCAGCCAGACTCTGGAAAAATCAATATCAGTACTGTCTTTAATCTCCCATTCATCATCGTACTGGCTATCTCATAAGAATATTACCATACATACATCTCGCCCTTATTTTTCAATCCCATCATTGGCACTACTAAACAAGATAATTCCTATATAAAACACCTATTGTAACCATACAACACTAAATAAATCCCCACCTCAAATACATTTTTTGGGATACTCCTAGGTAACTACTACTCCCACCTTATCTTGATTCACTGATTCTCTTTTCTCTGAGATGACATGACCCAAGAAGTGAATATCATCCATCCATAACATGTAGTTTGGGAGCATAACATATAACTAGGTCTTTCATAGTGTACTCAAAATGTTCAAATGATGTGTGACACGGTCGTGTCAAATATGAGAATACACAAAGATAAAATCAATGAAAACCACAACAAAAGAATCAATATAGGGATGGAATACTCAGTTAATCAGTTCGAGGAATACTTCTAGAGAATTCATTAGACCGAACGGCATAACAATATACTCATATAGATCATATATACAATAGAATGTAATGTGTGGTATCTATGATGATATCGCAAGAATTTGATGATAGCCATATATCATATTAATCATAAAAAATATCCAACCTCCTTGGAGCTGATCGAAGAGATCATCTATAAAAAGGAGACGATACCTGTTCTTTATAATTTACTAGTTCAATTATAAAAATCCAAGAAAAGCATGAGGGTACCATTATCTTTTTTCGTAAAAGGACCAGTGAACCCCATTGAAAAGGATTGGGTCAGATAAAACTCTTTACCTCTAAATCCTATAGATGTCTCTCATGTTCTTGTTACTCCATCACATCCATTATATAAGGAAGAATAGATACCTGTGCAGCTTCTAGTACTAGACCGATATGAAACTCTACCTATCATTGTGTAGGTAACCCATATATTTCAGTCCGGAAGACATACTTGAAAAGATAAACCACTAGTGGAAGAACAATTTGACACATTCTCTGGTCATCTAGATATAAACTGGCAATTTTTATTATCATCCCTCTCAACCCAGAATGCTTGGGTTAAGCACATCTCTCTTAGACATTCAATTCACCAGGGCATAGAAACAATCTACCATTTGGTGATGTAAAAAATACAATGAGGCGATATCTATAAAAAATGATTAAAATGAGAATAAGTAGACCATTCCATGTACAACATCAAATACTATCTTTTCTAAGACATAGATATCCCAAACGAATTGACACCCAACAATTTTATGGGGTAACTCCTTGCACTATCTCACACCTACCGTTCCAATTCCTATCAACCTATATAGTTTCATAATGTCATCAGATGAGAAGAAAGGATCCACATTCTATCCAAAATGGGCACATACATGAAACTATGTGAATCCCCTATATGAAATAGTTTAAAACCTAATATAGAGGTTATTTAAATTGTACCACACATAGTAGAAGGATAGGGATCCTACTCTTGTTTGGTATGTTGCACTGCATAAGTCTGGCATGTACCACTTCCTTGAGACACTACCTAGATACCCTGACCTGACCTTCCCGGCTATCACATAGATCCTGGGGTCCTGATTCCTTGGTCATGATCACTAACTCAGGCTGAAAGGCTTGACTCATTCCAGATCTCCGACTAGTGAGAAGCTACTGACCCTGCTCTGGAACGTGGATTTGGTGTAGGCCCTCTCTAACTAGATGCTGGTGAATTTTTTTTATTGAAATGTTGTATGTGGCCAATATTTCTGAAATCTTGGAATTGGAATGGGTCCATTAGGTACTTAGGTGTAGTATTCCCAATCCGTTTACACTATAAGAAACACACATATATATTAGATGACACATTATTTGTACTAGATTCATAGCGTGTAATCACCAAAAAATGATTCCTGCAACTAGTCAAAACAATACTAGATCTTGGTGCCAAACATCATTGGCTAGAAAATCTAGATTCTATCTCATTACACTCAGAAATTAGTTCCCGGATCACTATATAATAAATAAATGGTAGATTGATGAATTTAAGCAATGAGGATATGTCGTACTTGAGACAATCCCCAAATCTCCTTGACTTTTATAGATTATGACCCTACAGAATAGGTGCGAAGCACTGGATTTCATTAAAGCGGGATAATTAATTCATAACTGATAGACAATAATACTCTATATGCATTAAATCATGGGATTGTTCCTCCCTCAGTGTCTCTGTATTGATGTAGAAATAGATGACTGATGGAAAATCTTCTCATTTGATATCCCGTAGACTTTCTCTCTGTGTGATAACATCCAAACACCTCTTGACAGAATCAAACAACATATATTCCGATAACATGACCCTACTCTTTATAGTCATCTATTGATTTTCAAATATAAATAAAATTTCCTCTAGCCAGAACTCTACACCCTATGGCCTTCCTTCCCTAGAAAACATCGGTGGATGCTGCTGTTGGAATAGTCGTGTCAGTTCTTCCAGAGATGTGGAAGGTTGTGGTCCTCTCTGAATGAATTTCATGAACCGCATAAAGCCTTCACAGAAATTTTCATCCGCACATATGTATAGTATAACAACTGGTGCTGCAATGTGCATGATAGGAGGGTCGACTAGTAGCTCATGGAATACCTCCTCTGAGGTATGATCATCTCCACACTCACAACATACTATTGGAGCTCATCACGAGGGAATTTCACTGTAAAGTCTATCACATACACTTCAGTATTATCTTATATATCAAGGTACATAGTCAAGAGTGAAATAACTAAACAGAAGTTGAAAATATTCAATAGTTCACAAAATATTAGTACATGGTGTGTTAGGACCATACACTGCATTTACACTTAATACCTTCCATGGTTGTGTACTCCTAGTGGGATGGGTGTGTCAAAACCCCAGGTACACAGAATGTAGGAAGCATACAAGACATGTATACATAATATCTTACATAGTCATGTAACAATACATTCCTTCATAATTTAAATGTCTTGGTTATATGGTGTTTCAGGATGACACATGGCGTGTACTCAAGTATTCTATCCAGACCATATACATTTACCTGGCCATATCCACATGATTCTACCTATGGAAAACCACCAAGCGTGTACCTAGTGTATACGATACGTTTTGATCAAAACTCAACAACCCATGGTCTCTCTCAAAAGGTCAGATAAAAGGAAAAAACCACATTGTGTGTATTTAGAGTACATTGAATGTACTCAAATACTTCTTTTCTTCAAGAACAGAAGAAGACATAGACTGTGTTCAAAGGTCTAGACACTATGTTGATTGGGTTTCGAGACAGTAAGCATCATAAACATCTCTGGAACTACGTTTTTTCATAATTAAGAAATGTTGTTCCAAATTAAATGTTATAGTGGCCCATACTCCATGTGAATCAATTCTTGGAATCCACATACGGCACATAACAACATAATCTCTATCATTTGGATGGAACATGATCCACTAAATTCTGATCCTCGAGGGATCATACTCCTTAGGGACCAATGTCTGGAATCCATCCAATTTAACATTAATGTGTATCTATAAAACTATCACAATAGTAGGCATATTAATCATGGTACATATCATAGCAACATGCATATCTAGCATGACATCTTTCAAAACATCATGGAATCATTAATGCTCTCTAAATGGAATCGAATGAAAGCAGGGCATGTGATTTCTATCATGTTCATATACGATGCATGAGATGTAATACCCTCATCTCATTAAGATGAAACATAAAATGAAACATAATGATATCAATATTAATTGAACAAAACAATTTTTCCACACAATGGTGAAGGCAAATGAACGGTAATATCACAAAATACCAAAATTTTAATTTTATTTGAGGTAATTTGGATTTTACTTATACATTGTGTAGCAAATCATAGGAATATATAATTAAAAAATTCAATTTCCTTCATATCTCCACCTAATATTAAAGAAACCCACGAAAGAAATCCTCTGATATGACTATGTATCATCCCGAACCTGGATGCCAATCAACTAGTGACCCGTACCCAGTTGGCCACATGGCCTCATGTGCATTTTCCCATATGCTAGAGGCTTCCGACATGCAGTGGGGGACTAAGGTGTTAAAGTGGGTAAATATTCCATCATTGGTAGTTTGTAACACATCAGAATAAATAATATGCAATATCAAAAGTAGTAAAAAACATACAATTGAAATAAATAGAGAAATACTATTAAGATAAATAATTAGACATCACTACATACAATATATAATGCAACATGTTATATTTTCTATGAAATCAAATAGACGTACACTACTATAATATAAAATATATTTCTCATGAAATAAAGAAACAAAATAGGGCCTTGGAAGAATTTCACTACTTGGATCAGTCCCCATCTCTTATACTCTAGAGTAGAACATTAATTATCTGTAGCGGGACACATTTCCTAATCAAAAGCTTCAATCATATAATCTTTTTGGGACAAAAAGTGTCTTCCAAACAGTGTGTGAGATTAAAACCCAATAGGAAACCACACAAAGTATGTGCCAAATATATTAGGGGATATAAATAATATGTAGTGTACAGTATTGAATGTAGTAAACCGTGAGTAATAAAAAAATCACAATAGATTTCTTGGAAAACGATGTAAATAAGTACAAGTGGATACCAAATACATGATTGGCTATGTATTAGGAGATGTGTCATATTTCATCCATTTTATTATTCTAATTTCATGTACTATATAATATCTCGAGGTCCAGACCTGGCCTAACAATCTCCCCTATAAAAGTAACAATCAAAACATCAAATAACAATAATTTAAATCATTTTCCAATAGATCCCCGCAAGAGTCTCGCTCTATTGATCCTAGGTTTTCTCGAAATTGTAATTAATTTTCAATGTGTATGACCTTCCTATATATGGATCGCTCTCATCCTTTATATAATTAACTTCTTGAGCCCATCCATTGTCTTATAATCACGATAGTGGTTCTTGAAAGTTATTTAATGTGAAATTAGTCACATGATCCTGAATTTTTCTTTTAACTTAGAATATGGCTCTCCCATTACTAATTTCTCCTTTTTATCTTTGAATTCAGTTTCACATTTCATATCAAATGAAACACATGCGAATTAAAATTTCACTTGGCATTAACATAATCAACTTGCATGGGCTTAATTTTTATAATAACAATCACTTAAAAATTAAAATATTACATGATCTAACTAGGATAACTGACATGGGAAAGACATATAACAAACCAAGTATGCAATTTAAACAATTTAATACGATTAACACAATAATTATCATACATGAGAAATTCATATAATGATCAATACGTTCTTAACAACCCATGAATGTGAATTCATGTCAGGCCACATAGGTATTAGCATCCAAACAACCATCCATGGGAAACTCACCCACGTGGTCGCTATAAATCAAGGCTTACAACACTGAAATTTATTTCAAATCATATATTTAATAACCTAATCATGATTAGGAAATAATAGGGTTTATTATTAAATCAAGAGGCACCCTAAAAGTGGCCTCCTGGCACTCTAGAATATTTAAACATCATTAAAAACAATTAAAGGAGAAATACCACATTCCTCATACTAGTATGACTCCACATGTCTAGCGTCGGGATTTAATTCATCCTAGAATGGGGAAGATCTAAAAAAACAAGTATCAACGCTCAACCTTAAATAACTAGATCAATATAAAAAAATCATGGAGAAATGCTGAAGAGGAATCGAGAGCTCACTTAGGGAAATCCAATGTATTTGATAGTGTTTTAATCGATGATCAGATGATAAAACAAGAAGAAAAATCCTCTTTTTATTTTCTTGGGAGTGCTGCTCATCAAAGGGGGTTTATTTTTTCAGTATGGATAAACGATAATACAAACCAACTGATTAATTAAAATATATACACAATGTGTATTTTAGAATGCACATCATGCCCTTAGAATTTGGGACAAGACTATTACATGACCATGTATTTTGAATACATTGTGTATACCCTTCCATACATGACGTGTACCTATAAGTACACAGTGGTTAGTTCCCAGTCGCATCATTCAACAGGCCTTCAACCATCCCCTTGACATATTTTCCCCCATTTTATAAATATAAAATATTTAAATAATTATCCATTCTTTAAAGAAAAACAACGCTCTTTTAATTTTAATTTTTAAAGAAAAACATAATTTCTTCAAGGTCTTACACAATGATGAGGAAATAATTATTTAATTAATTTGAATATCAAATAAATTATTATAAAAATAAAAAAATATTTAATTTAACATAATTAATTTCATCCGTGAATTTTATAGACACATTTTACCTGTTAATGATATATTTGGTGTATTGGTTTACAAAAAAATCGTTTAATAATTTTTTTTGAAGTCAATGTAATGAATCTTATAAAAATTGTAACTAAACTAATATTAAAAAATATATAATTTTATAAGATTATTTAAACTTAATAAAAGTATGATATTATTAAATATTTGTTGTTATGAATTTAGATATTTCTTCTCTTATCCATTTTTTATTCTTTTTCATTTTATAGCATATATATTTACCCTTACGTAATAAAAACACATGTTGTCACAACAAGAGTTAAAGGGATTTAATAACTATTAAAGCCCAATGATAAGTGTAATAATGTAACCTAAAATTTAATAAAAATTAATGGATGATGTTATTGTGACTCATAATAATATAATAATATAATTAACACACTTTTTAGTAATGTTTTATTTGAAATTAAGTTATATTATTTTAATATTTTGAAAGTTTCCAAAAGAGACCCTCACCCCAATTATAAAATGACAATTTATCCCTTACTTCATCACACAACATTGAGCCTTCTATATAAACAAAACAATACCAATTTCTCCTACCAACAACCTTATCTATGTTCTAGAGGTATTGGGCTTCCAAAAACACAAACTTGAAATCCCATGGGATGATATTAAAAGGAAGTCCATCAAAGAAGAGGAAATTGTTTTACCAACTCATTCCAGTGTTTTCAATTTAATACTTACACTTAATGAGTTATTTTATTAATAAAAAAACATATAATGTATAATATTTAATATTATTGTTATTATGATTATTTTAAAGTAATATTACAGCTTCAATTAATCCTATGAAAAATTAAAGAAATGCACATGAGTCCCTACAACTTACCATCTCCACGTCTGGGTGTAATTTATTTTTCATAACCACATTATTTAGAGGGGTATAATAATTATTATAATGGATATAAATTATAAATATGACATTATATTTATGATGTATAATAATTATACAACCCAATTCCATACCTTTTCAATTTTAAGGGAGTGATACTGTTGATCGTTCTTATATACGACATATATATCCATTACACCATGTGATTCATTTCGCATTTTAACCATTAAATAATGATTAAAAAATGAATATATTGATTAATCTCAATATTTATGAAGATAATATCATTCTGAATGTGGAATAATTATATTTTATATATAATAAATAGGTTTTACATGAATTAACATGTATATGAAAATGAAGCAGGTAACACACAAAATAAGGGTAACAATGAAATATTATTAAAAAAATTTATTATAGATCCGAAATGATAACATAAAATTGAATATGGTTATGGGATAAAATAATAATTTTATTTTATCCATTATACATGAATTTAAATCACCTTGATATAAAGGAATGTACAAGTTAAGGGTTATTTTTCAATCTCATTATTATTGGGATTATTTATAGGTAAGTAACTTATATGAAATATTTAGCATCAAAGTAAATGTTTCTTAAAAATAATTTCAAAACTACTTTTACGATTACACTAAATATTTTGAGGTATTTTTACACATGTTCTATTTTTATAATTTTTTTTCAAATGAAGCTATTTTTTATTTTCCAAATGAAGTACATTAAGAATTCTTCGACCAAAATATAGAAGGAATGTTATTTATCTTATATATAATGAGTGAATTTTTTCGCTATCCTGAAACCCAAATATATTTAATATACCATTATTGTTTTCTATTATTCTTATCAATGGAAAAAATTCTTTTAAAATTGAGAATACTTTTCAAATAAATTATTTTGATGTAAAAAAAGAGTTTCTCTAATGAATATATTTATTTTAATATTTGTCAAAATAATTGTTGGACCTTATTATTGATTGAGGTTGATCTCTTGTTATACCAATTATCATATTTTATTATAGTGTTTATGAATAGTTTGATTGTGGATAAGCTAATTTTAAACTATTCATGGTTTGTAGTAATAATATCCACATTTCGTATACTAGTTTATCAATAAAAATGTATATGGTGTATATACGTTCATATGAGGAAGGCATTGGATAATGTATGTCATGAGAGGGGCCTCCAATAGACACTAGAAGGATCTGTAAGTATCATTGGAAATTGTTTTTTGGGTATTTGCTAAGGTCTTACTCATTTATGTATATTGTCTTGGTTGAAGCCTTGACGGTATATTTAGGATGTCTAGTATGATGAATCCCCTCATTATGTGATTATTTATTGAAATTACATGTGATTAATCAATTAGTGGTACATATATGAGATTATTTATATGGTATTGTTTTATTTTCTTTTATTAGTTCTATATTATGCTCAATAATATTTTTAAATGGCTAGTTTTTATTTATATACCATTCTATAATGTTAATGATTATTTCATCAAAATATCTTCCATTGTACTCCAATCCTTAAAAATAATCTAACATCACCCATTTCTAATTTTTTTTTCATGGATTCTATGATATATATAATGATTTATATGTAGGGTTATGCAAGGAGAGTATTGGTTCTCTCACTGTAATGACTATGTTGAATTTTGTAGATTCAATTGTATAGTATGTTTCAAGTCTGTAATCTAGTTTCTAAAACTTTGAAACAAATATTTCTGTTGGGATTCGAGTACTATATCTATTCCTATATAATAATGTAATACACTAGCACCAAACTATTGGTATTATTATTATTACAGTTTGCATCAATGTATGTTTAATACAGACATTGGAATATTGATTTTGAATACATACAATATGGAATAAAACCTGAAGATAGACTTTGAGGTTAAGTATTGAAGAACACACTAGAATTCTTCTAAGGTGATATTATGGGTGTCTATCTAGAAAAAAATCAATGTTTATACACTATGAGAGGATATGGTTCTAGCATAGATGTAGTTAGGGGTAACAACTCTGATAGGGTGCATTGTGAATGACTCGACCTAACCTGGTACATGGAAATATATCGTACTGTGCACATGGTTTGACACTCCTAGGAGATATTCTTTGGATAATTAAAATTTTATTTACAATAAAATTATAAAGTGTTCAAATGTATATATTTCCCAATGAAGCAATGTTTATTATTATTAAATTAGATATACACAAATTATCAATTTATATTATGTGTTTATGCATTATGATTCATAACCTAATCTAGTTTATTCCATTTTTTATAAATGGTGCCTACTGGATGGAATATAACCATACCAATGAATGTATTCCATAAAATTATTTACATATTATTGAGGATAATGATATCAGAGTTGGAGTTGCAACTGGAGTAGAAAAACTTATTACAATATCAGGATTGCTGAGTCCTGTAATGAACAACAACATTAACCACGTGAAGTATAAAAATTGATAATGTGGAGGAATAATGTTTGACTATATAATTAGAAAACATGCTTGAACATTAAATAAGAGTATAAATTCATTTGTAGCAGATCAATGGATATTTTCATTTGAAAAATATTTCTCAATTTGGGATGTGAAGAAATTGATATGGTTTTCAATGAAGTTAATTGTCTCATTAGAGATGCAGAGCAATGGTGGAATTTGATTAAAAAAAATAAAGAGTATGATGAAATATAATTCATATAATGGATATATTTTAATGAAATTTTTTTGTAAATATATTTCCCCCATGAATATTGATAAGACATAGAGAGACCATTCATGAATTTGTGACAAAATGGTGATGAAAATGTGGTTAAATATTAATCCAAAACTACATGGTTGGTAATTCATGTTGTAGACAATATATTCTACCCAAGGAGTAATATTTATCATTAATTTGATGGGTTTTATCCACTCCACCAAATGTAATTGGTCCCCCAAAATTACACATCATATGATAATATACTCTATTATGCTATCATGAGAAATAAAAAATTATATATATGCTATAAGTGTCAGGGAAAATAAAAAATTAATAGAATGGTGTACAGGATATGGATAAAGGGAAAAGGGAATAAATGATTTTCCCGTATTTATTAATTTTGGTAAGAAACACTATTGTACTTTTCGGAAGAGAATGCAAGTTTATTACATGTGTGGAGATAATGGTTTCTAAGATTGTGATTGTATGGGAAAGAAAGAAGGTGCATATATGTGATTTTCAACTCTAAGTAATGGGACTCTATGAGAATTAAAATACCATGCAACAAAGAAATATAGATTATACAAAACAATGAGATATAGGTAAATATTACATTGTTTCTACAATAGAAGTGGATTAATTAATGCATGTTTTTGTTGGATTCAATAATGTTGTCATGATACTCTAGTTATACGAATCCTTAAAAATATTAGTATTGTTCTCCACTACTTTTTTAATTCATATTTGGAAGAATGTATGATATTATTACTGAATTAACGGGATCATGGTATTCAAATATTTGGTACCCTACAAAAAATTAATTTTATGATATATGGGGAAATTATGATGTTATTTTGATTTTAGGAATTTACAGACCATCCTTATAATTTTTTTACAAAATATTTGTTTAAATATAATTATAATGAGTCTTAATTTTGGAATGGATTAATTTGAACATTCGACATTATTATTCAACGATAATGTATAATTTATAATAATGGGTAACCATTGTCATCCAACTTAGTGTTATAAGAATTTTAAAAGGATGAATGAATGAAACTTCGATCTTATTATTCATAAAAGTTCTTTAGCTATGAGAAGTTCATTTTGAGCGTTAATTTCAATGTGTAGTGGATGAATTGAAAATATTTTTAAGGGAAATAAATAGATGAGATAGTGAAAATGCGATGAAAAAAAATCACGTAAGTTCATATATAAATAAAAAATAATCCATCAACTCTAGGAAAATGATTTTCCAATAAAAATATTATGTGTTTAGTTGTGTTTTTTAGAATTAAATAGACTTTTAATCGATGAAAAATTTATGGTTTTGTGATTTCTAACATTATCAGGACCATGTTATCTATCACTATTTATCAGAATATGATAGTAACTTCAAACATTGATGTCCCTATTCTTCTACGTGAACCCTATTATTTGTTATCTCAACTAGCCTTCGTACTTCCTTTTCATTATTTTAATATTTATATTTCATTAACTATATTTACGACGCGTGTTTCCCTACAAAGGAATTTTCAAGTATCTGTATTGTATTTTTAATGTTCAAATTTAATTTTCAAGTTTAAATTTTTTTATTAGAGAAAATAATGTGACCCTGCAAAATTTTAGAGTATGTTTTATTTTTATATAAATATAATAGCTTGTTTTGCACACAATAATGAGTTTGAATGAACCGTGATCTATTAATAAAAGGAATTTATAAAATCTGCATTAAAATAGAGTTAATAATCAATATTTACCATTTTATGAAATATTCATATTTATGGTTTCGAAAATAATCTAAATGATTTTATAGGAATAAGAAAATAATGAATTGGATTATACGCCTTAAAAGGATTTGTTTTTATAAAGGCTATTTTAACACCATTTGTAGGTACAGTTGTTTCTAATCTAGTTTTAGATAGATTAATAAATTATATTTTATAATATAAGATTATTCTTTGAATGAAAATTATTAAAATTAATTTGGGTCAATTTTTGGGTTTGTTTTGATAAATTTCATGGTTTGATGAATACTGTTAAAATATTACATTTTAATCAAAAAATTAACATTTCATCTAAATAATTTTTAAATATAAATTATATTTTTAATTTGGATTAATTTTTAATTAGATTAAATTTTTATCATTTAATCCAATGTAGGTTATTATAATAAATTTCTCATTGAATTCATCCACGAGAGTTATTTTAAATTAATTAATGCAACTTATTTTTTTTTATATTTTGAAAGTGGATTTTATATTTGTAAGAAATGGGTCCAATTTATGTAAATATGTTTCATTAATTTATGGGAATTATGATTAATAAATTTATTAATTATTTAATTAACCCGGTTAATGTGAAATTGAATAATTAATGTTAAAAATAATATTATAACTATAAAAAAGATAACTTAAAATTTGTCCAAATTTCATTATATGAGTGGGTATAGAAAATAAATCCATGTACAGAGATGATAAAATTTCGAATCCACCTAGATGAGAGTATGATATTTATTATATTTAAAATAAATTAAAACTTAATAATTTAATTCCCATATCTTTAATAAATATATCATTTTTTATATAGGGTTATACCGCACATTAATTTGAATATAAATAGTAATTTGAATGATAGAATGTTTATCTTTATCATTATAATTAATTTTTTATTTTTATGAAATAAATAATTACCGTAAGTTCATAATAAATTATTATTCAATAATAAATCAATTAATGAGAATATCAAATAAATTATTTAAAAAATATGAAAAATAAATAAATTTACAGAATTCATTTAATCGATATATTTTAAAGATAAAATTGTCATATTCGGTATATATTAGATTTTTTGGTTTGTATATATATATTTTTAGAGATGTTTAAATAACTCAAAGCAATGAATGTTATCAAAATTACCATTAATATTATATAAAAATAAATAATATTTTATTAAATGATATAAATTTAATAAAAATATAAATTTGGCCAACTAATGGGGAAGAAGTTTAATATATCATAAATTTTTCATTTATGGTTTGTTTAAAATTTGGGAGTTATTATAACTACCATTAAGTAATAAAAAGACATGTGGCCACATTAAGAGATAAAGAGAATAATATGGGTTAAATCCAAAGATAAGGGTAATAATGTGACATAAACTTGTCTAAAAAATATTGGTTCAATGAATTTCAAACGGTACTCATATAATATTGGATCTTAATCACATTGGATAAATTTGGGACTGAAAACTTATTTTTATCAATTTTTTGAGTTTCCTAAAGTGAACCTCGCCTCAATTATAAATGGGAACTTCCCCCCTCCTTCCTCACACCACATTGAGCCTTCTAGATCAACCAACATGTACCCATTTATCCCACCAACATCATTATATATGTTATTAATTTCTTGGTCTTCAAAAACTGAAATAGCTAGATCAATTTAGAATAGATTTAAAGGATATTCATCTAAAAGGGGTTATTAATTTACCAACTCATTGAACTTCATTTCATCTTCTACTTTCTCTTAATTTGTTATTTACATAATAAAGTAATAAATAAAGTATAATATGTATGATTATATGTTATTATGATTATGGTATTACTATATTTCCACTTTTTTCTAACCTTCAAAAATGAAATAATCATGTGTGCATACAAACAATTAACTATCTCCAAATCGTGCGGTAATTTTTTCCATCACTACATTAATTGGATGGATAAAATGATCGATATAATGGATATAAACAAAAAATGTGACACGATTATGATTAATTATAATTAATATACCATTCAATTATTTTCTCTTTGACCATTTATGTAGTGAAACAATTTCTTGTTTGTATGTATGACCTACCGTCTTCACCACAAGATGTAATTCACATTTCATATAGTTTTTTTTCAATATGAAGGTTTTTGTTTTTTTATATTTTCAAATGAGCAATGAATTATAATTATTATGTGATGGGTGGGGCATTCTATAGCCTCTATATGCATTGGTAGGTCTCATGAGACAATTTTTTATTGTATTGGATGATTTCCTACAATTTTAAGTATGGTGATTATTCCAAAGCATTGACAATATGTTTATGATTTCTATTATTTTTCATTCCCCAGTATGATATTAGCTATTGATATTCAAAATTATTATTTTATTAGTATAATATCCATGTGATTATTTATGTGAAAATATTTTATTTTATTTTAATTCATTACATTTTTTGCTCAATATTATGTTTAAATGAATTTTTTTAATTTATATACATTTCCAAAATGTTTATGAATATTTATTCATAATAGCTTCCACTATATGATTACCTTTATGGAGTATCAAAGCTCACACCTTTATTTTTTTCACAATATAAAATGATTTATATTATTATTGATATGAAGGTTTAATCTAGGACCGTATTGGTTCTCTCAAAGGATTGACAATGTTAAATTTTCCTGTTTCAGTTGTAATGCATTTCTGAAGTATGTAATCTGGTTTAAAAATGGTTAAACTAATTTTTCCTTTGGGATTTGAGTCTTATATCTAAGACACTATAATAAATTAATACACAGGCTCTAAGACACATGTGTAGGGGTAATTTAAATCTTTTTTTTCCAAAAATGTTTAGTGAAAATATTTAATTTTAATTACATCGATTTAGGAGAATTTGTTTTTACATAGTGGTTAGATTTTATAATTATGGGAGAAAATGGGATAGACACTTTTCCAAAGACCATTGGTTAACCATACATCAACAATAACACTACATGGGTTTGATTTTTATGATTAATAGTTAATCATGTTGATGAAAGTTACTCATATAATTATATAATATAAAAAGTTAAAAAATGTACCTTCTTTTCTATTAATTATTATAATGATTTTGGATTATGGATGATGCTACATTGTTTTGATTGAAAAAATTATTTGGGAAGTTGGATGAGTTTTTTATCATGAAAATTTACAATCATGTTTGTATAGATAATATAAATATATTAAATGATTAATAAACATCGACATAGAGATTAATAAATTAATAATAAAATAAAATAAAAGTGGCCAAAAATATTAAAAATAAGGAAAGATGGATAAATTATTATTTAAAGATATTTTTTAGATGAATATTACAGGTTAAATAATTTTTAATTTAATAAAATTTAATTCAATAATTTCCATAATATTTTAGAAATTAAATTAAGTAAATAATGTCAAAGTTGACGTTGATGTTATTTTATTATAAAATATATATTATTTAGTGATTTAGAATTTACTAAAAATCCTATATTCTGTAAATTTATTTTTAAATTTTAATAAATATAAAATATAGTATATTAATGGGCCTCATTATCTTTAATAATGAACATGTTTACCCCTAATTAGTATTATAATTATTAGAACGGTTTAGGTTAATGTAGTATTTTTGTGCATTATATGTGCTTTTTTGATAATTAACTTCTAACAGTGATGGGTTTTTTATTTAGTAAATATAAAATAGTATTTAAAATTAATTGGTTATAAATTTTGAAAAAAATATATCTTTAATTTATTCATCATCATTAATGTACTTAGGATAGAAATCTAATCACCTTAATAAATAAAAAAATCTACAAGTATGGAAACTGTTATGTTAAGGAACAAAATTATAAAATTGAACTTGTTTTTGTGTGGTGTGTGTGTGGATAGACCATAAGTAAAATTTAATCCATATTTTTTAAATTTTTGAATAAAAATAGGTAAGGGAGACATCCCAATAGTTTTTTACATTTGGTATTTATAATAAATGCAATCCTCCTCCACTATAAAAATGAATTCACTCTACCCCTTCGTCAAACATTTCAGGCTACATTAGATCATGAAAAAATGACAAAAATTAGATACTAAAATATCTCCCATCATCCTATTGGAATAAATTTTTGGATAAATAAATCCAAAGATGATTTTTGGTATACTCCAAAAGGGGATACCAGAATAAGAGGTAACCTTCTTCAATAATCACTTTTGATTCATTTACTCCTCCACAACATCAATTTATTATTTATCATTATTATATAATTAAGTAATTATCTTTAATTTAATTATATTATTTTATTCTAATATTAATACAAACACATTCACACACATCCATCAAATGAGATATGCAATCGTCATTGTTTCCTCACGGATTTCGGGGATGACCTCCTGGAAAGGAGATTCAAACGTTCTGATCGGTTTCTAGCGGGTTTGTTCGTAGAACCGGAAACATCCAATGATTCCACATCTGTTTGGACCTACTTTCCAAAGGTTGGTGCTCATTAGCTTGTGGACTGATGAGGCTTAGGAATTTTCATTGGTCGAGAGGATGGGAGGTCGGACTCATCACACCTTTTTGAGGGGAATTATTGTCTACTCTGGGACTCTCTTTATAGATTTAAGTTATGTTCATGAATCCTTATTAAATTACCAAGTATAAAATGTTCTTTCCTTTAGTTTTGACAATCAATGAATAAATATGCAAGAAATTTACAGAATCTTTTATATGTATTCGAGGTTCTTCATCAATAGAGAATCATCTATATATGTTTAGAGATTCTGGGTCAATGGTATCCTTCAAATCATTTATATAAAAGTCTCTTGGTCATTATGATGACCAGGCTGGTTTTAAAGCCACTCAGTGGGGCACTTGAAGTTTATCGTCATTCAGAAGGACAGGGATTATTTTAAAGTTGGGATCGAACCCATAAATGGGCTACCTACGTATCCTTTGTTTTGGAAAAGGAATCAGAACCCACGTAGATCGAGTGATGGAGTATGATGTTTATGATTGATGGCTCAAAGAAGAATCTCATAATTACTATTACACTCTAAGCTCACGTGAGTCATGCTCGGTGTGAGAAACAAGAGGTATTGGTAAAAATTTAGACAATTGTGCCTTGAAAGATGCAATCATAAGAATTTGTTTGGGGATTATGTATGTATGACTGCCCAGATAGATGATGGTTTAGGATTCACTTTTAGGGAGAAAATCCATGAATATGGTCCATAAAGTTATATGTGCTTCATGGAGATTTGAATACTCTAATCTTGGGGCTTACTCCTAAGGAGGATTCCCAAGTTAGGAGGGGACTTATGATTGGGTTTTACTCCTGAAAAGGAAACCCAAATCAAGGGTAAATTAGGACTGGTTAAGAGAAATTTAAGGGGGCTTGGGGTTTACTCCTGAAAAGGAAACCCAAGGTTATGACTGGGACTTAGTCCTAAAAAAGGAGGCCCAGGTTAGGGGACTTGGGGTTTACTCCTAAAAAAGAAGCCCAATATTATGACTGAGTCTTATTCCTGAAAAGGAGACCCAGGTTAGGGATTAAGGTTTGGGGCTTACTCCTGAGGAGGATGCCCATATTTGAGGTTGGGGCTTACTCCTAAGAAGGATGCCCATATTTGAGTTTGGGGCTTACTCCTGAGGAGGATGCCCAAGTTAAAGGATTATGATTGGGGATTACTCCTGAGAAGGATTCCCAAGTTAGGAGGGGACTTATGATTGGGTTTTACTCCTGAAAAGGAAACCCAAATCGAGGGTAAATTAGGACTGGTTAAGAGAAATTTAAGGGGGCTTGGGGTTTACTCCTGAAAAGGAAACCCAAGGTTATGACTGGGACATACTACTAAAAAAGGAGTCCCAGGTTAGGGGACTTGGGGCTTACTCCTAAAAAGGTACCCCGAGATTATAACCGAGTCTTATTCTTGAACAGGAGACCCAGGTTAGGGATTAAGGTTTGGGGCTTACTCCTAAGGAGGATGCCCATATTTGAGGTTGGGGCTTACTCCTAAGAAGGATGCCCATATTTGAGGTTGGGGCTTACTCTTGAGGAGGATGCCCAAGTTAAAGGATTATGATTGGGGCTTACTCCTGAGAAGGATGCCCAAGTTAAGGATTCTCTCATCTTAAAAGATGATGTTGAATGAATGAACTCTCTATATTTAGTGACATAAGGATATTTAAATCACTAGGTTTTGAGAGATATTCCACAGAATTCCTTTCAGATAAAGAAGTCAAATCAAGAAATCATGCCATAAATGGCTTTGAAGAGTGTCTTGAAGACTGAATCTTAAAAAGGAAATGTGTAATGGCTTAAGAGGGTAAAATGGGCAAGATGGGCACCCAAAAAGGTAGGGGCGCCCAAGTCTTCCTGCGGCGCGCAAGTATTGGTCGCTCACGTATACCTGCGCGACATGTAGGGTTCTTGCACGATTCTCAAACATCATTAGAATATTTGAGCGACTCTTTATAAATTCCTTTAGAATCCTCTTGAGGTTCTTCCAGAAAAAGGGACGCGCAAGTTCAATTGAAGGAATAAGATGGTGCGCAAGTGTTGACGAGTTTCAACACTTAGGCCTTCCATATTCTCTTTAAATCTTCCGTTCTAGGTAAGAAATTACCTTTAGAAGTGTTCCGGAAGCTTTGAGAAGAGACTTGGGCATCGGGAGCTTCAATCCGAGTTTCTGAAAATATGATCCTCTTGAATGGGGGGCCCACAGGGTCTATTTATAGGCAAAAGAAGACCCTGGGAGGTTACCGGGCGGTTATCACTTACATCGCGCAAGTCACTTGCACGACCATAAGGCGTCGTGCAAGTACTTGCACGACCACTAGGCGGTGCGCATGTGTACTTACGCGACCATGAGGGAACTTGAGCGACCTATGGGAAATGTCCTCCTTGTTCATCCCTTTGTCGATTTTTGATGTTTCTTCAAAGGATGAATCACTTTTTGATTAGATATTCCCCTTTTCCGATCTTTATATTCGGTGATGAAAGGAGTGTCAACAAAAGTCCCCCCTCAGAGTTGGATCCGGAGAGAAATGAAGATTTGACCCTGAGGAAATCGGATCCATTCAAAGGAAAAGGGGGGGGCGCGCAATTCTTCAGTGCGCAGAGGGCGGCGCGCAAGTTTGCGTCGCACAGGCCTTTAAGCATTCTGGGTACGGCGCGCAGATAGGCTTCCTGGCCTATAAATACACGGCCTCACCTCCGTACAAGTATCCGGATTTTTGGACTTCATACCTTCTCGAGCTCTCGACGCACAGGTCACCTAAGCCGCGCAAGTCTCTTTTCCACTGTTCCCTCGCCGTCGCACTCCTGTAAAGGTATTCGTACTTGCGTGGTTTATACTTGCGCGTCAAAAACTAGCGCGGCACACGAAATACTTGCGCGCCATTGTTTAGATTTGCGCGACGTAATGCCTTGGCCATTTTTTCCGAATTCTTTCACAAATTGTTTGAAAAATAAACCCATTTAAGAGTTAAATTTGTTCAACTTTTGTGCAGATTCAATGGCTCCTAAGGGAATTGGAACGGCTAATGAACTGGCTAGCAAGCAGATTGATGACATGATGAACATTATTGGCCATGATTACTATGATATCTACGACAGCACTTTCCCAGATTTGGATAAATACTTGAAGAAATATCATCTTAATTTCCCACAGAGCATCTACCTGTCTCTGTGTGTTCATGGTCATCTGCAAGGAGTCAATGTTCCAAATGAAAACAATTATACACCTGAGATGCAGCTGCACTGCTACTTCTCTATTTTGGTTATGTTGTGCATTAAGAGTAACAACAATGGTGTGAACTTTCAAATTCTTCCTCCATGTCATTTCCTTGCAGATGTGAAAATGGAAAACCCATGGGCTGAAATGTTTTCCACTAATGGTTGGTGGAGAGAAGACAAACATGGTATTAGAGCAATATCTGAAAAGAGTACTCTATCCAAAATGGCTCTTTACTTCCAATGCTCCATTCTCAAATCCATATATCCATCTTCCAAGTCTCTTGGACAGAAACAGAGTCATTGTTTGATCAGCAGAAAATTTTCTCAAACCGCACTCAAGAACATCCTTTTATAATTGTTCCAAGAAGAGCTGGTTTCACTGCATCTCTTATTGTATCCAGTTGAATGAATGAACTCTAGGTGGTTGCTAATGAAGCTCGGGATGCCGTAAATCAAATGAAGTGTTATGTTGAAAGCCTCTTGTAATTCTTGAAAAAAGAGAAGAGACTACAGTCTGTGGATGTCCTTCTAACTCTTGTGTATCAATGAAAAACACTTTTGTCTTCAATCATTGGAATCTGCATTCTTTTCACTACCTGCTTCAAATTTACTTAAGACAATCGGCCTAGTAAGCATAGTTTGATTTTTACTAGGATTATTACAAATAATCCTACAAACTTTAAACCTTTTAATTGCTCAATCTTACCTAAATCATACAAAAAATGTATATTTAGTGAGCTGGAACTTGACTTTTATTCAGAGTTCCTTTGTCTTTTATGGGCAGTTTAAAGTCATGCATGCTGGACATAAAGGGGCTAATGTTTATGGTCGAAATAGCTTTGACTGAAATGGATTAAAATTGATTCAATTCCTTGAAAATTTATCTGAAAACAAATTACCAAACTCAAGTATGAGAGAAAATATGTAAACTATGGATTAATAATGTTTGAATCCGAGGAATGATATGAAAATGAGCTAAAAGGCATTATTAGAAGTAGTTTCCAAGAATAAAGTTACTATTATTTAACAAAACCCGTTAGGGGGTTGAAATATGCAGGGCCACCTATGGGCATTGGCTGCATGGTCAAATAAATAGTATCTTTCGGCTGACAAGTCTGTTATGTGGACTGTTTATGCAAGGCCACCTATGGGCACGCGCTGCATAGTCAGGCAAAAGATCTCCCAGAAATTTACTTTCCTAGTGCTAAAAGCCAGTGAAAGTTTATGGAGATTCAAATTTTCTAAAGTATAGTGTTTGTTGTATGGAAAGATGTACTTGAATATGGAGAAGATATTTCCGAACAAGAATATCGAAGAACTGGATGAATATCACTCCTACGAAGGTCTGACCCAAACGTAGGGAAGAAGAATAAACCATAGACTTGAATACTTTCAGATCATGAAAAAGGATATGGGACAAATATGTTAAGGATTTCTATTTTTTGCGGATCCCTACATACTGCCGTTTAAGAAAAATGAGGAAAAAAGAGGCATTCTTCCCAAGAATGAAGTTACCATTATTTAAAAAAACCCGTTAGGGGGTTGAAATATGCAGGGCCACCTATGGGCATTGGCTGCATGGTCAAATAAATAGTATCTTTCGGCTGACAAGTCTTTTATGTGGACTGTTTATGCAAGGCCACCTATGGGCACGTGCTATATAGTCAGGCAAAAGAATTCTCAGAAGTTTGACATTTTTGTTACTAGAAGTCATGAAAAGGGTTATGAAGATCGGAAAATATTTAAGGTTAGGATTATAACATATAATGATGGGTATTTTCCAATGTATATAGAGATACATAGGTCAATGATAACCATAATCATGTTGTGGCTGGGTCCTGAATTGAAATTTTGTACATCACTACGTATCTCATAAAAATGAGAATCAAGCCATACGTAGTTCTTGAAATTAAGTTTAACGTCATGCAGGACGAAAGTATGAGTGATCTTAGTTTAGGGTCATAGAATTCGGACCATAATAATGAATACACAGTGTGTGTTTTCATGAGGACTTTTCAGCCAAGGGAATGAAAGTGAAATTTGGGGTTAGGCCCAAAAGACTTGGGGCTGGATTCGAGGGATACTCGAACGTTCCTACGTATCCCATAAGGATGGGAATCAAGCACACATAGTTCTAGAAATTCCCTTTGTACAAATTTGGTTCGTACATGTGAAGGGTGAAAGGGGACTTTAGTGCAATGATGGTTTAACCTGAGATAAAAAGTTTAGGCATTACCATGTATGCACGTAGTCTTTTGAAATGAAACATGATTGAAAAAAATCAATGTCAATAATGGTTCCTTCTCAAATGAGGAAATCAAAGAATATTGTAGTTTATTGTCGTACCTGCAAAAAGTGTTGTATAGTTTAACGTCATATAACAAGGATGAAAGTGAATCAATGTAAAGATATTGATTCCAGGGGCGGTTTCACGAATCAACATCATATGAGATGGTGGTGAACCGATGTGAAGAGGTTGTTTTTTGGGCTTGAACTTTGGGAGGCTGCCTACATACCCAGCCTGGAGGGCAAGGATCATAGTCCGTGTAGTTCAATTAAAGAATGAATTAATGATCAAGTTGTTCTTGGGGACAACGATCTAATAATAAAAAATGTTGTTGGGACTTACACATGGTTAGTGGCCCAAAGGGAGTATTATGGTTGATGTTCGCTCTAAGCTCACGTGAGTCATACACGGTGTAAGAAACAAGAGGTAATAACAACCTTAACGATGCACAGTTTAATGTCATGTTAGACATAAAAAAGGGACTATGCAGTTTAAAGTCTTGCAGTTAGGACTATTGGTGCTGCACAGTTTAGTGTCATGTAGCAGGGACAAAATAACAGTTTAATGTCATGTAGGACATATTAAGGATTTTCTGTACAGTTTAGCGTCATGTAGTTAGGACGATGGGGATAAAATAGTTTAACGTCATATTGGACGAAAGGGGGACCGTGCAGTTTAATGTCATGCAGTAAGGACAAAAGAGTGTACCATTTTAACGTCATGTCGGACGAAAGTGAGAATAGTTTAAGGTCATATTCATGGACCGTGAATGGTGCAGTTTAATGTCATACTAGACTTTTGAGATTATATAGTTTAACGTCTTTCCAGACGTGAGGGACTTTTATACAGTTTAGCGTCATGTAGTTAGGACGTCACAGTTTAACGTCTTGCTGGACATAAGGGATTTGCAAATAGTTTATGGCCATATACATGGACCAGGGATGATGCAGTTTAAGGTCATGCTGGATGGTTTAGGGAAATTTTTCACAGTTTAATGTCGTGTGGGATGAAGTTGCAGTTTAAAGTCATACTGGACCATTGCTGTATAGTTTAACGTCATATAGCAAGGACGAACTAGTGCTGTACAGTTTAAAGTCATGTAGCTAGGACTAAGGTGAACCAATATGAGGATATCAGTTCTGGGGACTTTTTACAGTTTAACGTCATGCTGGACGATGAAAGTGCCACACAGTTTAATGTCATGTAAGTAGGACACAATATAGTTTAATGTCATCTCAGACAAATAAGGAACTTCTGTACAGTTTAATGTCATGTATATAGGACACAATATAGTTTAATGTCATCTCAGACATATAACATGAACCAATGTGACTGTTTTGGATCTGGGAACAATATTTTGTGTTTATACAAAATACTTCTTTAGAAATCTGGCATTAGTTGGAGTCGTGATGTGTTCTCCATCCATTGAGATTAGAGAATACGCTCCATTGGAGTAGACCTTATGTATTGAATAAGGTCCTTCCCATTTTGGTTCAATATTGGGAGGCTTCTCTCCTGGTATCATTGGTGGTCTGAGAACCAATACCAATTCTCCCTGAATGAATGAACAAAGACGAACTTTTTTGTTAAAAGCTCGTGCTATTCGATTCTGATAGATTTCCAAGTGGTGCAAAGTGCACAATCTTTTCTCATCTAACTGTTCCAATTAATTCAACCGCTTTTGGGATTGCTCATCTGTAGATAACTGATCACAAATGGCTATTCTGAGTGAGGGCAATTGAACCTCAATTGACAAGACTGCTTCTGTTCCATATACCAATGAATATGGAGTTGACCGTGTTGCATTGCGAGTGGTAGTCCGATAATCCCATAAAGCATGAAAGAGTTTATCAGGCCATGACCTCTTATCTTTATCCACCATATTTTGCAGTATATTTGAAAGAGTCTTGTTGAAGGCTTCTATCTGGCCATTAGCCGCTTCATGATATCGAGATGAATGGTTGGACTTAATGTTGTATTCTTGATACAATTTCTTTACCTCAGAAGAACAGAAGTTGGTGCTATTGTCCGTCAATATGGTATGAGGGACACCAAATCTAGTAATGATGTTAGACTTTATGAAGCTAACAATGCATTTAGAACTGACTTCATTGAGAGGTACTACCTCTACCCATTTGGAAAAGAAATCAGTAGCAGTAAGAATGTACTTAAACTGCTTGGCCGTAGCTGAAGGGTAAGGTCCCACCACATCCATTCCCCATGTGGAAAATGGCCATGAGTATTTAGCTGTATGAAGAAACTCTGGAGGTTTATGAATGAAGATGGCATATACTTGGCATGAATGACACTTCTTTGTAAAATTAACACAATCTTGTATCATTGAAGGCCAAAAGTATTCAAGCCTTCGAATTTGATCAGACAGTCTATGTCCAGACTGGTGGGCACCACAGACTCCTGCATGCACTTCTTTTATGACAGCCATTGCCTCATCACCATCAAAACATCTGAAGAGAACTCCATCAAAACCACGTTTGTAGATAATTTTCTCGAGGTGGTTTGGGCAATCATAAAGAGTAAAATTGACCACACGTCGCCGAATTTGTTCTTTCTCGGCTCTATCAGGTGGAAGTGTTCCATTTTGAAGGTATTCCCTGATAGGTGACATCCATCCTGTAGTATGACCATACGGTTCAGGAATGGGACTAATTTCATTAATTTCCTCTGTTCTGACTTGAACATAAGGTGAAATTGCACGACGGTGGGCAATACAGATGGTTGTCTCGTCCCGGTTTGGATCTGCTAAAGCTGTGGCTATATTAGCCAGTGCATCAGCTTGAGCATTTTGTGATCTTGGGACATAAGAAATTGTCAGTTCTGAAGGGAATTCCGACATTAACTCTCTGACGTAATCATACAAAGGGATTAATTCTTCTTTTCTGATGGCATAATCCCCATTGACTTGTTTGATTACCAGGTCTGAATCACCTTTCACCTTTAAGTGATTCACTTGTGCTTCAAGCGCTAATTACAAGCCTGTAATGAGAGCTTGGTATTCAGCTTCATTATTGGTACCACCTTCCCACAACAAAAAGGAATAAGGTAACACTGCCTTATCTGGAGAAATGAGCACAATTCCTAAACCAACTTTGTTGAATTTAGGATTTTCCATTTTCTTCCCTGTTGGACTTCTAGAAGCACCATCAAAATACATTTCCCATGTTTGAGGACTCTCTTGAATCGAGAAAACTTCCTCATTAGAGAGTTCGATATCTGAATACGTGTCTTCCACTGAAGGATGTTCAGCCAGGAAATCAGCCAGAGCATGGCCCTTAATTGCCTTTTGAGACACATACTGAATGTCAAACTACTGTAGAATAACCGCCCACCTTGCCAGACGTCCTGTAAGCATTGGACGACTAAGGATGAATTTGAGCGGATTATTACGAGATACCAATTGGACCTCATGATGTTGCAGGTAGTGTCTCGGTTTCTGAACTGCAAAGATTAATGTTAGGCAGCACTTTTCAATACATGAATATCGGGTTTCTGCTTCAAGCATAGTTCTACTGGGATAGTAGAGACTATTTTCATTCCCAGTATCATTCTTTTGAGCGAGAAAGGCACCCAATGATCGCTCTAAAGCTGTCACGTAGAGGATAAGCGGTCTACCCTCAACAGGCGGCATGAGTACTGGTGGACTCAAGAGGTATTTCTTGAGAACATCAAATGCTTCTTGAAATTCTTCAGTCCACTGGTAAGTGACTCCTTTCTTCAATAATTTGGTAAAGGGTAAACTTTTGCCTGCTAAATTGGTGATGAAACACCGAATATAGGCTAAGTGTCCTTGAAGTCCTCCTAATTATTTCAAAATCTGAGGAGGTGACATACCAAGGATTGATTTGGTCTTCTTAGGATCGACTTCAATACCACGATGGCGTACAAAAAAGCCGAGGAATTTTCCTGAGGTTACCCCAAAAGCACATTTTAGGGGGTTCATCTTTAAATTATGTTGTCGAAGCTTGTGGAATATGACTTCGAAATCAGTCAAGTGATTAGAACATTGTTTGGATTTAACCACCAAATCATCTACATAGAATTCAACAAACTTCCCTAAAAGAGGTTTGAAGATACGATGCATGGCGCGTTGATATGTTGCACCTGCATTCTTTAAACCAAAGGGCATAACCCAGTAACAAAACACAGCTTGAGGAGCTCTGAAGGCTGTATATTACTCATCTTTTGGGGCCATTCGGATCTGATTATATCCAGAATATCCATCCATGAAAGAAAGTACTTCATAGCCATCCGTCGTATCAATTAAGAGTTCTGTAATCAGAACTGGGAAATCATCTTTAGGACAATACCGATTAAGATCTCTGAAATCGATGCAAACCCTAATTTGTCCATTCTTCTTCTTTACAGGGACAATATTAGCCAACCACTTGGGATATTGAACTTCTCTGGCGAATTTGGCTTTGATCATCTTATCCACTTCAGCTTCAATTTTGGAAGCATAGGTTGGATGTGTTCTTCTCGCGGCTTTCTTAAAACCTTGATGTTCTTTTGGTAAACCCAAATGATGAGTAGCAACATCAGGATCAAGCCCAGGCATTTCTGTATAATTCCAAGGAAAAATATCTTTATTTTTCTTTAGAAAAGAAATATACATCTCTTGCTCTTCAATGGTCATGGCCGCACTAATTAAAGTGGGGCATGGATCTTTCTCTGTACCCAGATTTACTTCTCTGAGTTCATCCACAGTGGTAGAGATACCCTCTTCAAATGTTGGAGTAGAATCTCTAAGATCTTCCTCTTCCTCTTCGTCATGTGTTATTTCTTCCGTTTCTACTTGCAAAGTAGATGAGAAAACGAAATTCTCATGATCATAAGAGATGTCAAAATTTTCACATTTTGAAGAAGAAGCTTCCATTTCTGACCCTATTGATGATAAAGGGTCTTCTTTGGGAAATAAAGAGGAGATGATGGATCGAGAATCGACATCATTATTCACCTCTAGTGTTGCTATAACTTCTTCTGGCCTGATTAGCGAAGTATAGACTTGTTGGACTTCATCACCACTTATGCTTTCATCACTGCTTGGTAGGTTACCAATTTCTCCCATGTTGTCTGGTTCGATTTCCATAACTGACATTATGGATCTTTCCATAAGAGTATTTTGATTTGGGCCTATTTTTTCAATTTGACTGATAGGTAACACATAATCTGTACTCACATGTGAAAATGGATTTATTGGAATTTTTTCCAAACCATATGGAGCATTAACTATGGTAATTTCCTTCATTGTAGATTTTTCTCTTCCCTTCATGTGATAAAATTCCGCCTCAATGTATTGAGACTCACATGTCTTGAACGGGGATTTATCACCATACAATGTTCCAACATGACCATCAAAACAGTATTTGAGACATTGATGGTATGATGAAGTAATAGCTGCATGTTGATGTAGCCAGGGTCTTCCAAGCAATATATTGAAAGCTGAGTCTTGATCAAAATCATGAAATCCGAATTGTATACAAGATCTCCAAAATGTGTTCTGAGTGTAACTTCTCCCAGTGGTTCTTGTTCATTTTTATCATATCATTGTAACATCATGGTAGAAGGAGATAAATCAGATTCCGTGAGGCCCAATCGACGAAGTGTACGAATGGGCATGAGGTTGACTCCTGAACCATTGTCAATGAAAGCTCTTCGAACATCTACACCATTGACTTTTCCAGATAAGTAAAAAGGTTTTATGTGCCCATGCACAACATCATCTTCATCTTTATCTGTAAAAGATATCACTGCATGGCATTCTGCAGGATTATTCTCTATGTGATAGATTTCAGCTGCAGCAATTTCAGCTTCAAACTCATGAGGACTTGACAAAGCTTCGATGAGTGGTTCCCGAAGATCTTTTGACAGATTCAAAGCATCCAAAATTTATAACTTGGCTGGTACATGGGCCAAATGTTTCAATATATCATACTTTTGATCTAGAGGTCTGCGTTTCCCAATAGGAATATGCATTTTAGCAGGTACCTTGGAAGCAGATGCTTTGGAAGCTGATTCATCTTGTATTGAAGTTGGCAACATCCTTGGTTTTGGAAGATTAGACTGATTAGATCCATTTACTTGCTGATATAAAGAAGATGGAACCTTTAATCGGTCTTCCAAAATAACTGTGCCAAAACTGGGTTGGCCATTGGCAGAAGAACATGCTTGTTCTTTTTGAGCTCGCTGAAGGGCTCTACCACGAGTTTCTGCTGCATATACAGTGCTAGCAGGGGTAAAATTAGAGTAGTGGCTTCGGAAAGATCCACGTCTTCCCCTGTATCCTGAACCTCTAGAACTTCCTCGGATTCCCTTATTTGATACAAGGAATTCAGGCTCATCAAGACTGGAATATGGATCTGTTAATTGAATCATATTAACAGAACCAAAGATTAACTCTTCGTCTGATAAAGACTCTGCCTGGTTAGCCTGTTTAGGCTGTGCCGTTTGGTGGGACGGTGCCCGTGGCTTTGAAGTAGATGCCATGAAATCTGCCAGAGTCAAAGACAATTTAGGCTTTGATACATACTCATCTTCTCTTGATTCCTATTTCTTCTTTGAATTACGCTGCCCTTTTGAGGATTTATCTTTTGATGGAGCCTTTACTGCAGCTTTTGTAGGAGACACAATTGGATTCTTCAATTTTGTTTGCAAAATGGAATGGGTCCGATTGATTGTCTTTCTGACCATCCAATTATCATATTTTTTCGCAGTTTTGCTTTTGACTTCCTGCCACTCGCCTCCTTCCTCTGGATCTGTAGCGGTAATACACGCTACATGAGCTGAAGAACCCTTCAATTTGACTTGTCCCAAGTCAAACATATTTTTCAGGAGGTCTTTAAAAACAATGCACTCCAGGATGGGATGCCCCAACATTTGACGAAAGGGACAATAATTGGGACGATCTTCATCTCCTTCCTTGTTTGGCCTTTTGGGCACTGGTAATTGAACCAAATTATTTTCCTGAGCTGAAATGAAGTAACCAGGAACTTGCTCACTTCGGAAAGAGTATGTTTTACTCTTCATATCCTCAAATTGTTTTCGTCGTTGATCTTTTTGATCATTTGGACGAAACAGCCTTTGTTTTTGGCGTTTAGGAGGTGGATCCCTTCGAGAAGATGAAGGTTTTGAAATAGAAATAGGTACAGGTGCTTGTTTAAGAATAACTGTAGCAGTTTCCGCTTTACCCATTCTCCTTCCTGGAGCTGATGGAATTATACGAGATTTAACCTTAGCCTGTATAAGGGAATCTTCAATCTGTTGAGCGATTGAAGTAAGGTCTCGAAACCCTCCTGTGTATTTCACAGGGATCAATGGCGTGCGTAATTCGTCATGCAAATTTTCCACACAGATTGGCAACAATTCCTCCTGAGGGAGTGCTAAACTCAGGGAATACGCTAATCCCTTCCAACGAGCAATGAAATCAGAGACTCTTTCATTCTCCCTTTTCTTGCAGTTTGTAAGATCGAAAACTGTCGTTTTTGGCAAAGTTGAGCTAAACTGAAGGAGGAATTTTTGACTAAGATCCTCCCATCTGATGATTGACCGGGATTTCAAGCTTGTATACCAGACAAAAGCTGGTTCTTGCAAGCTTCGCACGAAGAATCTGAGTTTTACTGCTTCTTGCTGCTCTGGAGTTCCCATCATAGGATCACAACAAGACACGTAATGCGTCAAATGTTGTTCGGGGTCGCCTGATCCATTGAATGTAGGGAAAACAGGGTTTCCAAAACTGGATGGAGGAGAAATTGAATCTACCCATTCAGGGTAAACATTCTTTTCAGGTTGAACTTGCGCCCGTTTCCCTTCCATAGTTTCTAACCGAGCTGTTAATGACTCAATAGTAGTTATTAACTTTTGAGAAACATCAGGTTGAACTTGGTTTTGAGTAGGTGCAATGAATGGAGCTTGGACAGACGTGGTGGTTGGTGCTGCAACTGGTGGTAGTGCTGCCAACCATTGTTGCGTTTGACCCGTAGGATTAGACCTCTAAGGGTGTACTGATAAAGGAGGATATTCCTGATCCATCTCAGTAGTTACAACAAATTCTTTCGGCTGTCGGACTTCATCATTCTTAAGAAGAAGACTACTCTGAAGTAGTTCTGCATTCAACCTTCTTAATTCTTTCATTTCTTCCTCCTGTTGTGCAAACCTTTGCTCTAATGAGAGCGATTGACCTCCTTCAGAGGAAGGGTGAGAAGTAACCTGATTTTTTCCATTCCCCTTATTGGATCCTTTTCGGAGAGGGGGAAGTGGGTTACTTGAAGGAATACTCAGATTTTGGGTAAGCCTTTGATTAAGTGTGCACACACCTTCTTCATTTAGGTCTGTGTACACAACTTATTGAGCAGGAACCTCTTCGTCTGATCCCTCTGATTGAGCCTCATCTGGTGAATCAGAAGCAACGACATTGATGACATTAATGGATGCATATTGCATGGAATCCTTTCTATCAACATTTCTGTGATATTGTCTTCTTCCATGTCCATGATGAGACATGGCATTCCGTTGACTTGATCCCTCAGGAACTTCTTGGAGAACCGTCACTTGGAGAGAATCTCCTGATAGCTTGGCTCTTCGTTCCTCTTGAGGATTATTCCCTAATCGAGAGAATACTGATTTTCTCTGAGGGAGGGATTGAGGATTTGAAAAAGTCCCCAGTCCGGTGGACTGGGGATGTTCCTGCTGCTTCCGCTCAACTCCTCGAATCCCATTTTTTGACTCTGAGGGTTGTGTTAGAGAAGTACCTAGTCTGACAAGATGGGGTGTCTCTTGACATGCTATGTCTGAGATCTTCTTAAAATCTCTCTTGATCTTGCGAATCTTAGTTCGGAAATTAGCTGGATGCATTAACCTGTATCCACTTTTATCGCCTGGTTCAACAGACAGTTGGATGATTTCCGAAACTTCTGTCATTTGATGACGTGTTTGCTCCAGACGAGAGGCTTGTGCAATATTCTCACCTGCTTGATGTAGGAGAAATTAAACAACTTGTTCTCTATATACTTGATTTTGAGAGGAACTAGTTGAAGCATATTCTTGAGGAAGCTTTTGATTATGAACAAAGCCCATTGACTGTGGCTGGCCATGGGCAATAACATTGCATGAGACCATTTTCGGCGGGCATTGCTGACTAGAAATCACTGTGAAATGTAGTGCTCCGTGAACACCCCATCCTCTGATATAAACATCAGATGGAGAATTGGCAATTAACTGACGCAATTTTCTTAGTGCGCCAAGGCATGAACATTGAAGGGTTCTTTGTTGCTTTTCAGCCTTCGGATACCGAGAGACTAATAGAGATGCCAAATCAATCTGGAGTTGTAACCCTTATATTATCTTAATATGATTTTTATAATCACCGTAAGATAATAATTTCTTCTTCAATTGACAAAGAGTCTTCCATATGTTGAGACTAATATCATTGATTCCATCATCCGTCAACATCTTTGGAATGTCGTACTGGGAGTCAGCCAAAGGCCAAAACATGACTGGTACTTCACCTTTTGCCAGTTTTTTCCTAATGTTCAGCATTTCCTATTTATCATTAAATGAATATTCTTCTACCTGTTTGGACCAGAGTTGGTGTTTCCTTGTTGCTTCATTGGATTCAACAAGATTGGTAGAGAGATCAGTATTCATGCTGGAAGATGAATGACCCAGGGATGGTTCGGAGAATAACCTGAACCCCAGGCTATCTTCTAATGGAGAAAGAGTTTCACCTACCGATAGTAAAGCATCAGACATGACTGGTTTTACGTTTGCAAGTGCCTCGAGATAGGAGGGCTTTCTCGTCACTACATTGCCTTATGAAGAATTTTCGAGACAATGTGAATCACTACTGTGGAGAGGACTTTCGCAGCGAAGTTCATCACCATGAGGAGGACCGTCATGATGGGTTAAAACAAAAGAAGAAATCTCTTGCTCCTTGTTCTTCTGACCACACAGAGGGTTCCTGTGGCTCTCATCTGAAGAAGAAACTTCAAGATTGACCGGACTTTCATGAAGCAAGCCTTCATGAGGAAGTGTCTGTTGAAGACCTTCAAAATTTATGTTCTTGTTATTGTGAACTGAGGGAGTATAATCTTGAATTCTGACAGATAAATGTCTGACGGCTTCAAGAACTCCAGCATCGAGCAAGGCCTTCTTGCAGATTGGCCTTTGATCTCCTGACTGTTCTAGGCGGATCTTTTTCTTAGATGCCTTCTTACTCACTTTAGAAACCACTTGTTGACGAAAGTGGTTACTCTGAGCAGGTGTATGTGCCTGATCAGGAAAGATGGTAAGGTTAGGCTGACGATCTCCACTCAAATCAGGTGTATGTGCCTGACTTGGTTTTCCGTATGATATGGGGGAGTATGCCCCATAACCCTCTTGGACTGGAACAGATGTGTGTGTCTGTTCCGGAGTGAATCGTTGATGTGTCACTCCACTGCTAGGGATAGATTTATGTGTCTATCCCTGAGATGATGCTGAAGCTGTTATGATATCCTGGCAAGAATCCAGAATATGAGCAGGAATTTTCTTCTGCTCTTTCACCATTGACAAAATATGTTTGGTGACTTCAGCCGCCGGAACGGGGATATACGTCCATTCCGGGCTTGGAGTAGGTGTATGTGACTGCTCCTGTCCTCCTTTTCTTGTCAATGAATCCTGGCAGTATTCAAGTGTGGTGGCAGAGAGTTGAGTCTGCCTCCTGTTTGTCGTCGGGGCTTTCCGACTGAATTCTCTGTTTGCTACCAAGCGAGACTGTTGGTAGGCTTGATTAGTATTAGCAGGTGTATGTGCCTACTGATTACACTTCGCCAAACGCGGTTGACGAGATCCATCATGTGTAGTCAGACGAGCCTGCTGACTAACTGGTGATGTATAAGCAGGTGTATGTTCCTGCCTATAGTACTCCGCCAGAATTGCCTGGCGTGATTGGCGTGATGCTTCCAGACGAGTCTACTGGACAGTGGAATTAAAACGGGCAGGTGTGTGTGCCTGCTCGTTGTTTTCCACCAAGTTAGGTTGGTGGACTTCTCCGGAGATGGAAGGGATGACAACCTGCCCATTGTTCACCGGATTCCGTCTCTGGCGGTTCATCTTGCCTGCTCGGGTTCGAGGAACCTGAGCTGAATGCCTCGAGTCGCTACCCTCATCATGTTGAGGGCGCACTACCGCATGAGTCTGGCGGTGATTGTTGATGGGAGCCCTTGAGAAGGACTCCTATCTTTTTGAATTAAGGTCCTGTGGGACCTGCTCATTCACTACCTCAGAGTAAGGGAGTGAATGGAAATTGCATTCCGGGGATAACGACCCGAAACAGTTGGAGACGGTAGTCAGTACCGCCTACTTCTTGATCGTTGGCCGCCATTGTCCGGATGACCAGATAGAGTTGTTAACTTGGAGGGCTTGACGAGCGGCCTCCAGAGTTGGGATAGTACCGTTGCGACGGTACTCCTTAACCAGTGAATTAGAAACCCAGCGTTGAAGATGCTGAGTTGGTGATGTCATCCTCAGAGCGGACGACGTTCCAGCAGGAGAAGTAGCATTGGTTTTCATAGCAGCAGACCTCATAGTAGAGGTGTTCACAGCAGCATTTTTCACAGGGGTGAATTTAAGGAAAGCCATTTTGCAGAAGATCTTGAGTAAAGAGTCCCTATTCCATATAACAGACATAATTAAGATGAATCCGAGCACTGCATCTTTTGGATGAGCACATGTCAATGATTACTTTGTTGGCCCAAGGGGCCTAACAAATAAAAAGAACATCACTTTAACTTGGTTAAGGATTCACGTCGAGTTCACCATTTTTGTTTCCTCATGGATTTCGGGGATGACCTCCTGGACGGGAGATTCAAACGTTCCGATCGGTTTCTAGCGGGTTTGTTCATAGAACCGGAAACATCCAATGATTCCACATCCATTTGGACCTACTTTCCAAATGTAGGCGCTCATTAGCTTGTGGACTGATGAGGCTTAGGAATTTTCATTGGTCAAGAGGATGGGAGGTCAGACTCATCACACCTTTTTGAGGGGAATTATTGTCTACTCCGGGACTCTCTTTATAGATTTACGTTATGTTCGTGAATCCTTATTACATTACCAAGTATAAAATGTGCTTTCCTTCAGTTTTAACAATCAATGATTAAATATGCAAGAATTTTAGAGAATCTTTTATATGTATTCGAGGTTCTTCATCAATAGAGAATCATCTATACCTGTTTAGAGATTCTTTGTCAATGGTATCCTTCAAAACATTTATATAAAAGTCTCTTGGTCATTATGATGACCAGGCAGGTTTTAAAGACACTCAGTGGGGAACTTGAAGTTTATCGTCATTCAGAAGGACAAGGATTATTTCAAAGTTGGGATCGAACCCATAAATGAGATACCTACGTATCCTTTGTTTTGGAAAAGGAATCAGAACCCATGTAGTTTGAGTGATGGAGTATGATGTTTATGATTGATGGCTCAAAGAAGAATGTCATAATTACTTTTACACTCTAAGCTCACGTGAGTCATGCTCGGTGTGAGAAACAAGAGGTATTGGTAAAAATTTAGACAATTGTGCCATGAAAGATGCAATCATAAGAATTTGTTTGGGGCTTATGAATGTATGACTGCCCAGATAGATGAAGGTTTAGGATTCACTTTTAGGGAGAAAATTCATGAATAGGGTCCATAAAGTTATATGTGCTTTGTGGAGATTTGAATACTCTAATCTTGGGGCTTACTCCTAAGGAGGATGCCCATGTATGGAGGGGACTTATGATTGGGTTTTACTCCTGAAAAGGAAACCCAAATCAATGGTAAATTAGGACTGGTTAAGAGAAATTTAAGGGGGCTTGGGGTTTACTCCTGAAAAGGAAACCCAAGGTTATGTCTGGGACTTACTCCTAAAAAAGGAGGCCCAGGTTAGGAGACTTGGGGCTTACTCCTAAAATGGAAGCCCAAGATTATGACTGAGTCTTATTCATGAAAAGGAGACCCAGGTTAGGGATTAAGGTTTGGGGCTTACTCCTGAGGAGGATGCCCATATTTGAGGTTGGGGCTTACTCCTAAGAAGGATGCCCATATTTGAGGTTTGGGCGTACTCCTGAGGAGGATGCCCAAGTTAATGGATTATGATTGGGGCTTACTCCTGAGAAGGATGCCCAAGTTCGGAGGGGACTTATGATTGGGTTTTACTCTTGAAAACGAAACCCAAATCAAGGGTAAATTAGGACTGGTTAAGAGAAGTTTAAGGGGGCTTGGGGTTTACTCCTGAAAAGGAAACCCAAGGTTATGACTGAGACTTACTCCTAAAAAAGGAGGCCCAGGTTAGGGGACTTGGGGATTACTCCTAAAAAGGAAGCCCAAGATTATGACTGAGTCTTATTCCTGAAAAGGAGACCCAGGTTAGGGATTAAGGTTTGGGGATTACTCTTGAGGAGGATGCCCATATTTGAGGTTGGGGATTACTCCTAAGAAGGATGCCCATATTTGAGGTTGGGGCTTACTCCTGAGGAGGATGCCCAAGTTAAAGGATTATGATTGGGGCTTACTCCTGAGAAAGATTCCCAAGTTAAGGATTCTCTCATCTTAAAAGATGAGGTTGAATGAATGAAATCTCTATATTTAGTGACATAAGGATATTTAAATCACTAGGTTTTGAGAGATATTCCACAGAATTCCTTTCAGATAAGGAAGTCAAATCATGAAATCATGCCATAAATGGCTTTGAAGAGTGTCTTGAAGACTGAATCTTGATAAGGAAATGTGTAATGGCTTAAGAGGGTAAAATGGGCAATATGGGCACCCAAAAAGGTAGGGGCGCGCAATTCATGAAAGGCGCGCAATTCTTCCGGTGGCGCGCAAGTATTGGTCGCGCACGTATACCTGCGCGACATGTAGGGTACATGCGCGATTCTCAAACATCATTAGAATATTTGAGCGACTCTTTATAAATCCCTTTAGAATCCTCTTGAGGTTCTTCCAGAAAAAGGGACGCGCAAGTTCTATTGATGGAATAAGATGGCGCGCAATTGTTGAGGAGTTTCAACACTTAGGCCTTCCTTCTTCTCTTTAAATCTTCCATTCTAGGTAAGAAATTACCTTTAGAAGTGTTCCGGAAGCTCTGAGAAGAGACTTGGGCATCGGGAGCTTCAATCCGAGTTTCTGAAAAAAGATCCTCTTGAATGGGGGGCCCACAGGGCTTATTTATAGGCAAAAGAAGACCCTGGGCGGTTTCCGGGTGGTTATCGGGCGGTTATCACTTAGGTCGCGCAAGTCACTTGCACGACCATAAGGCGTCGTGCAAGTACTTGCACGGCCACTAGACGGCGCACAAGTGTACTTGTGCGACCATGAGGGAACTTGCGCGACCTATGGGAAATGTTCTCCTTGTTCATCCCTTTGTCGATTTTTGATGTTTCTTCAAAGGATGAATCACTTTTTGCTTAGATATTCCCCTTTTCTAATCTTTATATTCTGTGACGAAAGGAGTGTCAACAGTCATTCACATGTATGACGAGCTACTGCCTTGCAAAATGATGTCATTTGTTCATCCATTACAATCTTTCAATGATGGAAATAATGATGAAATTATAATTTATATGTGGTATATATAATATATATTGTTTCTTTATTATATTTTAATTCATATTTGACACATACCTTCATGATTTTCTATTTCACAACAATATGATAACTTCTTTTGTGGACATGTGAACTACCGCCTCTTCAAAGCGATGTGATTCGTTCACATTATACATAGAATGTAAAAAAATTATGACATTTTAAATAAAATATATGAAATATATGACCTTGATATGATACTGGAATAATATATATATATATATTCTTTTAAATATTAAAGGGATATAAAAGAAGCATTCATGTGTACCTATGACTTATCGTCTCCATTAATGGTTCATTACATTTAATATTTACAAATATTATATATTGTAATAAATACATATATAATTAAAATATACTATAATTACACAAGGGATTAAATTTTTATGATTATGAAATCATGATATATATTGTAGAAACAATACTAAAAAGTCAAAACATACTCGAAATACTAAACAATTAACACCCAAAATAGTGAAAATGGTGAAATAGTATTTATAAACAGGAATGAGATATTATAATAAGATCCTTTATTATATAATATGATCATATATTATATAATAAATATTAATATGGTTATTTTAAAAGTTAATAAAATTCATAAAACAAGTATACATGATTTTATGGAGATTTCCATCGAAATGAATTGTTAGGTAATTGTTTTTAGTATCTCACTTTTATTTCTGTGATATATATGAAATATTCACCAGTTATTTTTTTCTATGGTATATACTTCAAGTTAATCTATTTTATGTTTTTTATCGTTAAATTTAATATTATTTACATATCCATTTGGGGATATTACTTACAATGGTTTACAGTTTCAATGTTAACAATACAACAATTGAAGTTTTGTCACATTTTTTATTCTATAATATGTTTTTATGTATAAAAACAATATTCATTTATTAGGTATATATAAATATAATTTGATATATATATATATATGTCGATAATATAATTATTCTCATGATATTATATAAGGCCCCGACCTTAAACCATTCTTAATATTGAATTAAATTAATAATTCACATTGAGGATCTTTTCAGGTTTAGAGTTTTATAGAATTAGTACATAACTATTACATCTCAAAAGATTACAAAGTAGAAACTTCTACTAAGTTTCCATAAAATAAAAACTCTTAAAAAGAAACATGTCTACTTCCATGTTAAAGATATCATGACTTTTTCGTGATCCCGTCCTTGACCCTATTCCACATTAAGTCTTGTGAAAAACATTTCAAAAACACAGGATGAGCATAAAAAGCACAGTAAGGGATATAACAGTATGAACTGAAAAAATTAGTCCATGTATGAAATCATACATTACTCGTAAAACATAATCATTTTAACATACCTCATCAAATCATGAAAAAATCATAGAAATCATAAGACATAAAGGTAACTTGAGGCATTCATAACATTCTTACGTAGGGAGTATCCCTCCTGGTTATGTTTAGAATACCCATAAGAGTATATTCCCTAAAATCTATTCGGAGAAACCTTAGTGTTTAACTCATTCGCATTACCCAAAGCACTTGAGAGCTATATCAGGCTCACCCACCCTTAGTTTATCACGGAACCACCAGTCTTCATAACAATGCCCAAGAACGATAACATTATCTTATAACACAAAACATGCATAAAGGAAACATAACATTTCCACTTTTCAATCACAAGATATCAATACAACACATTGATATAAAAACATTATGAAAACCATTTTCAATACCAAAATAAAAGAAAAGTAAAACATGGTATTTATTTTTTCATTTTTTTAAAAAAGGTTATGGGTTGTAGAGGATGTCGAAGCTCAAATAATGGTCATAGCGGCAGAGAAGTCATTGTCGACACATATGTATGAGAAAAAAACAATCCATTTTGTCTTTTAGTATATGCATCATATATAAAAGATTTCTTTTAAGTAAACGTAAATGTCAAAGGGGTTTATAAACCGTATAAAAGAAAGTTCTGTATAAAACATAATATGCCTCAATGAAAGGATATTGAGATGAAGTCCCATAAAAATATCATTTTTTTAAAATAAAATAGATCTATTATGTGTATCCACTATAAGTACACATAAATATAGTACAAATACAAGATAATACATAATAATATCATTCCATAATTTGAAAGTAGGAGATTAACCCAAAGAATGGAAATTGGGTTAAGAAGTTCCCTTACCCCGTGTCCGACGTGACTCAATTGGTCTTTTATCTCCTAAATAATAAACATGAGTTAATTTCTACTTGCTTAAGAGAATTTTTCAAGTTCATTATTCCTTATATATCACTTATTACCATGTTATGATCACTACGTAATTATTTAAGTTAATAATGGTCGTTTTAACGATCATTGGTACTTGAGTCAAAAATAAACTCTTTATAATTACAAGTCTTTCATGTATCCATTATATCCAGAGTTTTTTTCATTAAGTATATATCATATATATCATATATATATACAGTATATACATGCATTTATAATATTAAATAACATTTAGAGGTAAGAAATGAAATGCACGGTTCATGGAGACGGTAATCCGTACGTATGCATGAACGCTACTTTCATTTCTATTTCGTATTTTATGGAATGGAATAATAATTACATAAAGGTATATTATAATTATAGTATAATTTCATATATATTATCTTTAACTCCATCCTATATACATCCCACATATGGCATTAACGAATCAAATCCCTTTGAGGGGGCGGTAGTCCGTACTTCATAAAATGAAGATATCATGTATACCAATAATGGAAGCCATAAAGGTATTCCATAAATGAAAAATACATAAGCTTAAGGAAAACATAAATATATTATATATCATAAATAAATATAGTTTCATCTTAATTTCCATCTTTGAAGGTGTTTTATGAATATTGAACAATCATAGATTCGTGAGGCAGAAATTCACCATCCACGAAAACAATATTCTCATTAACCATTAGATGAAGGTGTGTGTAATTTTAGCTCTAATAATTCTCATAATAACATCCTATTATATTTAAAATACTTGTGTTGTTACAAAATAATGGAAGAAAAAGAGTTTAGGGGGTTGGAGATGCAAAATAAAACATAAGAACACACGAGAAGACACTACCTTTAAAACATGTAACTCTTTTTGATTTGAGCTCAATGGCTTCCTTGGAAAGACTTATGACAAAAGTGAGGCTTCTAAGAGTAAGAGAGGGTTGTGTAGAGACTAAATGGGTAGGGTTTGGCCAAGCCAAAGGCTTAAGAGGTGTGGGTAAGGTGGTAGAGGTGGGGGCCTTTTAAAAGAGGAGAGGAGGGGCACTCTTGGAAAGTTATAAAATGTTACTTTATTATAAAATGATTTCGGATTTTAAAGGTCCCAAAATTATATATTTCGAGGATAAGGTGAAAATAGTACAAAATCCACCCATCCAATAAGTTTTTTACAACCGTAGGTCTTAGAATTTATATTATCTTTTCATTTTATTTAAATCGTTAAATAATGAGGTAATTGATGCTTCATCATGGTTTCATAAATAATTTAATTTATTTAATGTCTAAAAAATATTAAAAAACTATCATGATGTATGAAATATTATTATCTTTATAATTAATATTTATAGTCAAAATTATGACTTGTATAACCCCATTTAAAAATTGTTTTAATAAAACAACACATGTTTGTGACATTTTTATTTTAACATTAAATAAAAAATTAGTAATGTCATTTTCCTACCAATGTGGCTCCATGGGGTCCTAAAGTTGACCCTTGGATTTTCTTTGACGGACATGACACATCCAATAATGGTAGGACATGTTTCACAGTCATTTAATATTATTAAAACATTATTTTAACCTTAAATTATACTAATTACCTCTAATCACGATTAAAACCATAAAAGTTACTATTCAACAAAAAATTATTTTAATCCTATTAAAACACATTGTACTTCTTAATGACAACCATGTATGTCGGATTTTTGAAATTCAAAACACAGAGGTGGTAAAAATTCATTTAAACGAAAAATCCGTTTTTTAAGTACCACTAAGTGGTTTCACTATTCATCAAAAATTGAAGTTTTTCAGATAAATACCAAAACTTCACCCTAATCTAAATTTGATATTTCAAATTCAAAACTAATGTCTATTCTAAAAAATTCAAATCATATAAGTTACATTAATTAATTTAATAATTAATTCCCGCTGTCAGAACAAATTGCATGTTTTTATGAAACAATATATATCAAAAGATTGACACTAGTTTAAGTCCAATTTCAATGTAAAATTAATTCCAACGACCACTATTGAATTAAATGGTAAAAATATTTTCTAATTTCACATTAATACCAATTAAAAATATAATCTAATCATATAAAAAATTTGATTAAAAATGGGTTTTGAATTAAAATACAACATTTTTCACTATTCATTAAAAAATGAACTTTATCGGAAAAATATTAAAAATTTACACAAAGTAAAATTTGATGTCCCAATTATAAAGAAGTGTCTTATTTGTTCCAATAGAATGTATAAGGGTGACCAAAACTATATTTAATGACAGTTCGCCATCAAAAGATGATAAAGGGACCTTTCGTGAAAATTAGAAAATGTATGCCTAAAATTGAATTTTTTTCGTATTTTAATCCTTCATCCTTTATTGGATAAATGTATAAACATTTAAAAAAAACATATAACCATACATTAGTTATTTCTATTCATTCCCGCCAATACAACGTCTACGTGTTAACTACTATTTAAAATAATATTATTTTATTACTAGTGTGAAATGTAAGATTTAAAAGAAACTCTTTGTTTAATATCAGGTACGCTATCCAACATAGCAACCCCTTTAAAGTAAAATTAATATTTAATTCATAAATATTAATAAATATTAAAATGTTTTATTCCTTATTTACCTAGTACATTACATCTTTCCTCCCTTTTGGTAATTGTTTCCTCACAATTTTATTCACTTATCAAAATAAGTGGGGGGTATTTAACCCTCATAGCATTTTCATATTCCCATGTTTCCTCTTAAACCATATGGTTTTTCCACAAAACCATTACCTGGTGAATTACCTTATTCCGCAACACTTTCTCTCTATGGTCAAGAATCTGGACTGGTTGTTCTTCATAAGAGAGATTCTGCTCTAACTGAACTACCTATGGGCTCAGAACATGAGATGGATCTGGCATATACTTTCTCAACATCGAAACATGAAAACAATTGTGTACCTGAGATAAACTCGGAGGTAAAGCCACTCGTTAAGAAACTGATCCAACTCTCTCTAGAATATCATATGGTCCAATGAACCTTGGACTTAGCTTTCCTTTCTTACCAAATCACATCACGCTTTTCTACATTGAAACTTTGAGAAAAACATGATCACCTACCTCGAAAGATAGATCCTTCCTCATGTTGTCTGCATAACTTTTCTGTCTACTCTGAGCTGTTCTCATGTGTTTTTAAATCAATTGAACTTTTTCTGCCATCTCTTCTACCAATTCTGGTCCCATCATCTTCTTTTCACCCAATTCATCCCAAAATGCTGGAGTTCGACACCGCTTCCCATATAATAACTCAAACGGTGCCATCTGTATACTGGAATGAAATCTGTTATTATATGAAAATTCAACCAATAAAAGATGTCGGTCCCACCTTCCCTGATAATCCATAGAAAAATCACGTAACATATCCTCCAAAGTCTTAATTGATCATTCTGACTGCCCATCTGATTGTGGATGAAAATCTGTACTAAAATTTAATTCAGTACCCAACGATTTCTGAAGGCCTTTCCAAAAAATAGAAGTAAACTTGGGATCACAATCAGATATAATGGATAGGGGTACTCCATGAAACCTGACTATATATTTATGATACAAATGAAAAAGGTGATTTAGAGAGAAATTTTCTCGAATAGGAAGGAAATGAGCAGATTTAGTCAAGAAATCAATAACAAAACAGATTGCATTATTACCTCGATATGCCTTCGGTAGTCCCACAACAAAGTCCATGGATATATTTTCCCATTTCCACTATGGCACTGGTAAAGGATGAAGCATCCCTTTCGGTAAATGCCACTCTTCTTTAACCTGCTGAGAAGTCAAACACTTCACAGTAAAATCAGCAATATCTCTTTTCATTCCATCCCACCAGTAATACTCCTGCAGATCTCTGTACATATTAGTACTGCTAGGATGATCTTTATACGGATAACTATGAGATTCACATAACAAATCTCTCTTCAAATATGAGTCACAAGACACACGCATTCTCTTCCCAAATCTCAAAACACAATCATTATCAATGTTGAATTCAGGCAACTTACCCTTTTGAACCAGCAATACCTTTTTCTGCAACTCACTGTCTTGCATCTGTTCATGCTTGATTCTGTCTGAAAGAAAAGATTTCACTGATACCTGAAGCAAAACAGAAGTACATCCTCCACCAACAACTTTTATGCCAAAGTTCATCAAATCCTTAACCAAAGGATCACGTTCCAAACGCAACATTGTTAATGAAGTAGTGCTTTTTCGACTCAAAGCATCAACCACTTTATTTTCTTTTCTCAGATGGTAATTAATTGTACAATCATAATCCTTGATTAATTATATTCATCTCCTCTATCTAATATTCAATTATTTATGAGTAAATATATACTTTAACTTTTTGTGATCAGTATATATTTCACACTTTACTCCATAAAAATGATGCATCCAAATTTTTAATGCGAAAACAAAAGCAATTAATTCCAAATCATGTGTAGGGTAATTTACCTCATGAATTTTCAATTGACATGAAGAATATGCAATTACTGGATCATTTTTCTTAAGGACACAACCATGTCCCTTCAGCGAAGAATCACTGTATATAACAAACTCACCATTCCTATAAGGAAGTGCCAAAACTAGAGCATTCACCAATCTTCTTTTCAACTCCTGAAAACAATCATCACGTCCTTTTGTCCAGATAAACACAACACCCTTCTGAGTTATCTTAGTCATTGGACTATATAACCATGAAAAATTTCTAAAAAACCTTCTGTAATAGCCTTCCAAACAAAGAAAACTACGAATCTTGTTTTAGTAAAACAACACATGTTTGTGACATTTTTATTTTAACATTAAATAAAAAGATATTAATGTCATTTTCCTATCAAAGTGGCTCGATGGGGTCCTAAAGTTGACCCATGGATTTTATTGGTCGTCCATGACACATAAAATAATGGTAGGACATGTGTCAAGGTCATTTCATATTATTAAAACATTATTTTTACCTTAAATTATACTAATTACCTCTAATTGCGATTAAAAACATAAAAGTTACTATTCACCAAAAAAATTATTTTAATCTCATTGAACCTACATTTTACATTCTAATGACAACCATGTATGTCATATTTTTGAAATTCAAAACACAGAGGTGGTAAAATTTTATTTGATACAATATAATGTATAAGAGTGACCAAAACTATATTTAATGACGGTTCTCCATCAAAAGGTCATAAGTGGACCTTTAGTGAAAATTAGATTATATATGCCTAAAATTGAATTCTTTTCATATTTTAAGCCTTTATCCATATTGGATAAATGTAAAAACATTTAACAAACATATATAACAATATTTTACTTATTTCTATTCATTCCCACCAATACAACAACTACGTGTTAACTACTATTTAAAATAATATTATTTTATTACTGCTGTGCAACGTAAGATTTCAAAGAAACTCTTTGTTGCGTATCGGGTACGCTATCGAACATAGCAACCCATTTAAAGTGAAATTATTATTTAATTCGTAAATATTATGAAATAAGATTTTTTTTTATTCTATATTAACCTGGAAGGTTACATATAATATGTTTTAGTTGATGTTATTTATTCATGGGGCATGTGATTAACATGTTTGAAAGTGGAATGGAAGACATTGGAATGCTTAAATATAATTTTCCTCGAGAATATTTTTAATGATCTTTAAATTTTATTAAAATTCATCAAAATTAACAAACCATACTGTTCCTTATCCAACATTATGAAATTATTGATAAATCAATATTATTTATTAAATATATATATTTTATAACAAGACAAAATGGTTATTAATTAAAATGATTATTTTATATATGAGGAATTATTTGGATATATACTAACAAAGTTATTCCAAGTTATGTATAGCCTCATGATGCATTTTTTGTATCATGGTATGAAATAATTTGGTGAAAACACTTTCATTTTTTTGTATAATAATATACTAGCATGATGATTGTTGGGGACCACTTAATGTGAGGCCCTCGATGCATAAAGTAGTTTAATGAGACAAACCAGTTGAGAAAATCAATGTAGTTTTAAATTTTATGGTAATGGATCTTGGTTTTAATAATATCATGTACCTAGGAAACATGTAATTCATTAATCAATAATTTCCTTTATTCGGGTTAATTTATTATTAATAAATGGTTATTTTCTTTTAATTTATATATTTATTCATTTAATTTTTCGATTATTGATTAAAAGGAATGTGTTTCATTTCTCTACATTTAGATATTGATTATGAATTATATATTTTTTAAATGGAATGTGTGTTCAGTTATTTACCACTCCATGTTGATTTTTATTATGGATTCAGGATTACTTCTTCAATATTCTTACCCTTATGGAACATTGAAGAACACTCGTATATTTTTTCCTTTCCCATTGATATGAATATGAATTCATGGAATTATTCTCATGGATGTATCTTATTTTCAATTATTATGTATTACGTTTTATTTTCTATTTATTTATATAAAATGGGTATCATGATTGTAATCTAGTTTTCTAAATTAGCTGAACTGATCGGCCCCATGTTATTTGATTCCTTGTAATTATACCATTGTTATGAAGTAAGGCACCAAATCTAGTCTTCTTGGAAGAAGGATTTATAGTTGGTATCAAAGGATATCTAGTAGAAAATTTGGAAACTAGATTTTGGAAAACATATGTTAGAGAACATAACCATTAGATTATAATTGAGGATATACACATATATATAACATCCAAAAGAAACCATGTTTATGGTTACGAGATTAGCCACACAGAAAATGTTTTATTTATGTTATGTATTTCACTAGTTTCTGAATTATAAATATTTAAATTTAATTGATTCGACATCCTAATTTAGAAATGGTGCATAGAATAAGGAATATGAATGTCACAAATTCACATTTTCAAATATAAATAATGATCATTTATTTTGTGATTTAAGAAAATATTTTAAAGGGAAATTGTCTCCCTAGAATTCTAATCATATTAGGATATAATATAATATTACTAAAATATAAAGAAATAATTTTCTAGGTATCCTAGATTCTTAAGGATGTGAGATAACAAGAAGAAAACTATGAAAAAATGGATAAATATAATATGATAAATTAGTATTTAACCACTTGTAATAATTGTGGAAATAATATACCTGGTATTTAATTAAATGAAATGAGAGTTTTATACATGTGTATATTGAATGGACATTGTGCTTGTGATAGAAAGGATATTAAAATTTTTTCCAATTTAAAATTCTTCAACATCAAGGACATGAGACACTAAACAAATCAATGTATTGATTGTCAAAGGAATATAGAAAAAAAGAGGCAAATGGATCATGGTCATGATTTTTATACCACCACAGATGAAAAAGAATTATTAATATGTCTATGTTTGGATTAAATAATTATTAAATTTTTGTATTTTATCATAATGGTACTAGTTATGATAATTATAAAATATAGAAGTATTGTACGACAGTTCTATTTAATTACACATTTAGAACTATATATTTAATTTTATCTAAAAATGTGATTCCATATAAAGTAATAATTTTTGAAAACATATGGCTAGGGGAATCATATCCCATAACATGTTCACGATGTTGTGAAAATGATACAAGGATAAAGAGATAAATGATATGGTTAATGTAAATAGGATACTAAAAACATACATGGAACTAATTCTAAAATATTAGATCATAATACTTAAAAGGATCATAAGGGTAACCTTGTATTAAATGATTTATGTTGAAATTAAAATGAGGTTATAGAGATTGAGGTATTATATTACACTATGATTCCACTTATGATATGATATTAAGTAGAAATAGTACAAGGCACAATAAATTCATAAGATCATGCTTATAAAATAGAACATATATATTTTTTAAACATCCTTAAATTATTATAGAGTGAAACAATTCCTCAACTATAGGAAAAGGGTCTTGAAAATAATTGTCCTATTATCGTAATTTTTTAGGATATCATTCATAAATATTAACACCTCAAGTTTACAGAATTGGTATCAAAAACTTTCTCATGATCATATTCTATGTTACTCTCTTGTAGAACATGATAGTTTGATTTATCTCACATGTACATATTTTTAGTAATTTTATCTTATTAGAACGACTAGTTTTGTGGTGACCATATAATTTCTTCTTCCTTATTATTAATAATACATGTTATTATTCTTATTTACTAATTGGTTATTTCAATTATTATATTTTCAAATACCATACCCTAGATTATCGAGACCATGTTTAAATTAGATGGATAAAACTTAATTGAGGATGTGGGAATGTAACACCGTAAGCATTTCAATATTTTAATTCTAGAAAAAAAATTATTGTTGTTTATTTATTTATTTATGTTAAAAACCATTATAATATTACACTACACAAAACTTTTAGTTTTTTAGAATTACATACATGACAGAGTTTAAACACCATAAATGTTGCACCCATTTTAAAAATAAATATTAATAATTTTAAAAAAATTAATTTTCAAAAAGAAGCATTATTTTTGATTGAATAATGTTAAAATTATCTTAGTTTGATTTTTTGGTATTTATGAGAAGTTTCATTTAATGATGAATACTAAAAAATACTACATTTTAGATTTAAACCACACTCTCATTTCAATAAATTATAATTTTTAATTATATTTTAAATTGGATTTTAATGATTAAATAAATCCATTATAACTCTATTAATCCAAATTATTTATTAAGATCTTTTTAATGATAAAATAATATATAAAAATTTATATAACTATTGAACATTTTAAGTATAAATCCCACAATCTGTCCACAACTGTGACATTAGAATTAAATTTATTTTTACCAATTTTGAGAATTGAATTTTGTAAAACTATATTTACATGGTTGTAATAATCACCCCATTTATATATTAATAATATCAACTTTTTTTACCAAAATATTAGTCAATGTAATTAAATGTAATTATAGTGATTACGGTGAAAATTAGTTTTTAGTGGTTAAAATCTAATCCTATAGGAGGAAATGTTCTGAAAACTTGCCCAGAATCCCTTATATGCACATATATCAACCCTATTCTCCCATTGGGTTATAGTTTTATATGTCAATGGGATATTGGTTTTCGGAAAGTGACCCATATGACAAGAAATGTAAAAAAAAGACAAAAAATAAACCTTCACTGATTTTAATTCATATAAATCCTTGGAGTATAAAATAATCTACATAGTTTCTATTATATACATTAAATTTTAAATTTAAATGGTCTTTTATATTTATAATTTATATATAATATTTATTGATGATAGAAATATATTAAACACTTATAAAATACTGATGTAGTGATTATTTAATTAATAATAAAATAAAATAAATGATACTAAAAGAATTTAAAAGTACAGAAAAATAAATGAATTATTGTTTTTCATTATTTTATTATTGAATATGTAATTTTAAAAATATGTGAACATTATATATTTTAATTCATTCATTAAAATGATATTTCAATATTTAAATAATGTAAATAATGTCAAAATTGACAGTAGTGTTATTTTATAATAAATTATATTTTATTTATAGACAAAAAATTTAATAAATATCATATATTATAAAAATATAATGTTATAGTTTAATATATATCCAATATGGTATATTAATTGAAAAATTTATCTTTTAACATGACCATTTTTACACCTAAATAGTAAAAATATTTTTAGCACATTTTAGGTAGAATGATTGTTTTTTGTGTTACATGTGATTGTTTTAAAATCAATTTCAAATACATATGGAATTTTATCAAAGTAAGTGAGTCATAGGTGAAAGACCCCTGACTATTTTTTAAAATAATGAAAATGTACAAAAGATAAATAAAAAGGATGTGATTTTGTGTTGACCATAATGGACATTTAATCCATTATCTTTCTATTTTCAAGTATATGAGGTAAGGGATACCTCTTAATAGTGTCTACATTATTGTATTTATATGAATGCAACTCCTACTATACTATTAAAGGATTTCAATCTTCCCTTTTCTCACACCACTCTATCCACTTTAGATCATCTGAACCATGCCCATATAGGCTTCCAATATCCCTACCCTTATCCTAGATGCCCAGAATTGGGAATAAATAAATCCATGGAAATATTTTTAGAAAATATTTTGATTTAAAAGGAATCATGTACCTAAGAAACATGGAATCTAATAAAATATTTTTTCTTTCGTTCACATTAATTTATTATTTATCCATAGTATTTTTTATTTAAAATTATTCATGGATTCATTTCATTCTCACTTTATTGATTAAATGGGATGTATTTTAATTATATACCATTACATATTGATTATTCCTTATCCATTTTTTAAATGGAAAATACATTAATTTATTTACCTTTCTATATTGATTAAGATTATTGATTCATGATTACATTTATTGTACATTTACCCTTACTGATCAATTGAGATCACCCTTATTTTGTGTACATTGCCAATGAAATAAAGATTAATTCTTGGAAGGAGTTTCAAGGATGTAGTTTATATGTCCTTATTTTGTATTTGGTTTTATATTATAATTATCGATGATATATGGATATCATGAATCTTGTTTTGTTTTCCAAAAAATTATAAACTGATCAGTTCTCTAGGATTTTATTTCTTATAATCATTATGATGTAATAATTTAAATAACTAACTATAGTATTTTTAGGTGGAGACACCACATTATAAATAAAATAAAAGTCCATGATGTATAATCATAATTTATATTGAATAAAAAATAAAACAATATGTAATGAAGTTTAGAACTTTTAGTTGATAATTATCATCATAATTTAATACATAATTTAAAAAATTAATTGTATTTTCCTTGAGATTATTTCATAGGTTTAGATGATTATTTCATGAATCATTTTTTCATATTAATTTAACATCCCAGGTAATTCTAATAATAAGTCTATTTCCCATCTTCTTAACATTATTTAATAAAATTAATGGATTCAAATTCATTATTAAAGTTATATATGATTTTTCAAATTGAAGATGAAATTATTTTGTTCTTCCCTAAATAATTTCTACATCTTATATGGTTATTTAAATATTAAATATTTATATTTTATAAATTTAATTTGAAAAAATGGAATTTATTTTAATAAAATTAAGTCAAATTAAATTTATGGTGATTTTTTATATTTTTCAGAAGTAGTTATAATTTGATAAATAATAATTGTTCTAATATTTATACAAGCTATCATTTAATTAAAATTATTTTAAAAGCCTAATTCGAATTTGGCTATGTTTTTATGTAATATTAGTCTCATTCAAATAAATTATATCCAATTAAATCAGATTTTAAAAATATTATTGTGTTGTATTTGTTATCAATTATGATGTATAGATAATGCTCATGTGATTTTTTTGTGAAGTGATGATTCATGAGGAATTATTATAGAAAAAACTCCTTATATATATTCTTCTTATTATGGAGATCTTTTTTTCATAATGACAGTTCTCATAAATTATAGAGTTGCATGATTTTTTTATAGTTAATTTTAATCTATGAGTTAGAAAATGAGAAGATTTAAAATATAATTTTTTGTTATAATAGGATTAATATTTCATGATTAATTTAAAAAGTTAAAAAAATTAATTCAATGATGATATAATTTTAATTACGGGATCTATTATTTTTTATTAAAGATAGAGTTAATTATAAAAATTGTTATTGATGGATGTATAGTAATTCTTACATGAAATATATCATATACTACTAAATTTTTCTTATGTTTTTTCTGAAAAAACATTACATGATAAATTATAAAAACAATACGAATTTTAAATCCTTGACCACCCCAACCATCCATCCAAACATGAGGATTTCTAAAAATAATCATAGGGTAGAACCACAAGTGATAAAGGGGGATATTAAGGACCTGAACATATGAATTACATATTATATTGAAATTAATATTGAATTTAAATTATTAAAATACCTAAAATATTTTCAGTTTAGAGTTTTTGAGAATTAGGGGAAACTGATACAAAGTAAACCCATACATTACAAGTGGACACTTACACAAAATTTCCATTTTTCCAAAAAAAAACAATTAAATCATTGTTTATTATCCTGATAAATCCTCAAAATCATGATCATTACCCCATCATTATCCCTAAAAAATTATTAAACCATGTGAAAATACTTTTAAAAATATTTGAAGAGAAAAAAGAGGTCATTACGAGACACAAAAAAATGAAAACAATTAGTCAAGTGAAAAACTTGATAACCCACGTAATGTTTACCTTTATCTTAAATGTTATAAAATAATATTATAGAAAACATTTCCAAATGAAAATTACACACAAACATCATTTTCAAAAAACATTTTTACCTAAAATAAGAAAATAAAATCCATTTTTGGGATCATAGAGGATCACATTTATAAATACATTTCAAAACAATAATAATTAAAATAATGAAACGGCTAATATCCTATATAATTCTATAGAGAAAAATATTGTTTACCAATTAATTTAAGAAATATAAGAGGGATTAGACTTCATAAATGATATATTAGGATTGAACATTTTCAATGAGCTATAATGGCACTCAATGATTATTATAAGCCATATGAGGCTCACACATGGGCTATAACACGAATCAACTATTCATAGAAGATGCATTAGGATCACCCATTTTTCATATAACTATCATGTAACACATCATGAATAATGAATTATATACTTTAAACTTTTCATCATAAAAATCTTTTACAAACTCTATTAAATAATAAACACAGTTGGATATCCAAATACCATTTTCATTTAAAAAAATTTAAAATAACAAATGGCGCACATCACAAAGAAAAAATTTGATAAAAATAAATATGAAATACTATAAATGAAATATAAAATCATTAAAGCAACAAAGAAAATATAGAAATATGATCACACCCTAAAAGTTTATAAAACAATTCATCCATACTTTTGTATGAAAAGTTATAAAATACTATATTTTAAAAATGAAAAACAAGATTCAATTCAAACCATTTTGTTAAAAATAAAACATAAAAAAGATTAATATAAATAATAATAATAGAATAACAAAAATGGTTTTGGAAGACATTTTTATTGAATATGGACATGTTATAAAAATGGTGTTTTCAGGGAATCATTAGTAAGATATTTTTTGTTGGAATGTCCTTTACCTTGAGTATGTGTCATCAGGTATGTTCATTATGATATTGAATAATAAAAATATATAATTATTTAATTTATTAAAAAACATTTTAATGTTTATTATTAATTTTATATCACATATTTTTATGTAATATAAATTTATATAGTAATTTTTGTTCATTCAATGTGTCTTGATGATATTCACTATATAATTCCAAAAAGAGATCGATAGACTAACGATAAAAGATATTCATTATTACATTATCTATAGAATAATAATCATGAACTCATTATCATTTATATACAATAATTATATATTTAAATTCATCCCATAAAATAAATTTTAAAAATGTGTACCATGTTATAATCATGGTGACGGTTGGACATACGTATGCATGTGTAACATTTCAAATTGTCAATAATAATTATTGAATGAATGTAAGTAATATTTTTATCATCATGTAGTCGTTATAATATCAAATATATCATAAGAATTATTTAAATATACTTATATATATAATCAATGTGATATAGTGATGAAAAATGTATGACATCACTTTGTGGTGGTGGTACACCAAAAATACAAATGAATGATGTAATCACTTTCCATTTTATTGAAATGAAATAATTGAAGTGATATATTTTTTTATAATGAATTATATTTCAATAATTTAATATTTATGAATCATTTCCACAATTATAAAAATCATCTGTACATTGTTATGTAAAACGAAATACATTTGTTCGTGGAGTCATAGTCCACTGTATACATGAATGATGATTTCATTCCCATTTGATAGAAGATGACATGGATATCAACTTAAAAATTAACATAAAAAATTAGTATATTAAAGATAATGTTGTTATTATATAATAATGGTTTAATAAAATTTTAGGTATTTTGAATAGGAAGAAAAATTAAAACATAGAGAAAAAATTATGCATCTTCGTTTGAAAGCATTATTTTCATAACAACGTAATACCTCTATGATTGGTATTACACCTAAAAAAGTCCAATATAAGAAGACGATGGATTTTGGGATGTAATTTTTGGAGGAAAATTCAGAATCAAATAGTTTTTTTAGGAAATGAAAATTAGTGGTGCCCAATTATAATTGAGCGGGGGGCACTCTTGGTAATTCTCAAAATATTAAAAAATATAAATATAAATTCAATTTTAAATTGTTCTAAAGTGTCTTAGATAAAATATAATATTTTTATTGGTATAAATAAAATTATATAATAACAATATGACATGTTTGGCTATATTTATTCCTTTATCTTCATCTTTAACCCCCATTTGTCCCCTTAAACACTTATAGTGACAAAATGGGGTTTTTCTCTTTGAGGGTTAATATAGTAACTATTAAATTTAAAAAAAACCATTAATAAAAATTAGTGGATATTATAAAAAAAATCATTATAAATTGGAGTAATTTTATATTTTTATTAATTTTATATCATTTATTAAAATATTGTTTAACATAAAATATTTGTAATGTCAATTTTTAGAATTATTCTTTACATTGAATTTAATAATTTCAATAAAAAATAAAATTAGAACAATTATCTTATAATATCTCATAATGTTTATGTAAATATGTAATTTTTTATCACATTAATTATAAAAAAATTGTTCATTTTAATATTTTTATTATCAACATTTTCTTATTTTTTGAATAATTACTCCACCAGCTTAGTATGACAATTTAATGTAATTACTTCCTCTCAAAAATATAAATATAAATTTAAATAATCAATTAAAATATAATATATTTCAAATTTATTTTTTTAATCTACAATATACTCTAGATAAACAATGTTAGAAAATTATTTATTAGAAAATGAGTTTCACATGTTTGAAATTGTATTAAAAATATATTATGAAGGTTGTAATCTCATCCACATGGCCCCAGAATGTCATAAATTGTAATTTTTTTATTAGAGATGATATAATATGATCCAATAATATATATACAATTTTTAATGTAATTCTATAGTCTATATCATTTAATTTTTAATCATTACTTACATAATATCATATTTCCTCTAGTAATAAAAAATTTTGAAGTTACTATATATTTTTCATAAAATTAAAGTGAAATATTTAAAATAATTGTTCCTCCTAATTACAAATATGAAATATTTTTTTATAAAATTTAAAAATCAGAAGTAAAAGAATTAAATTTAATATAAAAATTAAAAAATATAATGAGAAATAGTTTTTTCATAAAATGCCCATTTAAAATATAAAACGTTTTTATACTAAATTCAAGTCCACAATCAATTTTAAAAAATATTATTAGATTATTTAAAATTAAATATTTTAAAAAAATATGTAAATTTTTTGACCTTTTAAATACTTTTAATAAAAATATATTTTTCAATTATAATGTATATTTTTACTATTCCCTAAAATATCATTATTTTAAAAAAACTATAAAATATTATTTCTAAGATAATTTCGCCATTCTAGTTTAAAAATGATTTAAATTGTTTCCAAATAAAATTTCAATAATTTAGAAATTAAACTTTTAAATAAAATCATATTAAAAATGAGTTTAACAAAATCATTTACTTTTTAATTTTTATAATTATTTAGTATATTAATAATGAATATATCTACCTAATTTGGGAATACTAATAAATATTAGTATTAATTATTGGATCATTACAATGGTTATTACATTACCCGCATTTTGGAAATTTCATCCTCATAATTTTGAACTAGGTTTGGTAAATATGGTTAGAATTTTCGAGATAGTTTGATGAAATTCTACATCATAAAAATGACCAATAAAACATCGACGTAAAACCTAAAGAAAATAAAAATTTCCTATTTAGTTATAGATACTATGATTAAAATTTGGAGAACATAAGTGGGATATGAAACAATTAATATAGAGTACAAAAATATCTCCCAAGGACTGATATTGTTTGATATAGAACATGGTAATGGGTAAGTTTACTAAAAAAACTGGAAATATGTGGTAGATTGAAATAACAATGATTTCTTGATTTGAAAATTAGAGATAAAATGTTTTCGTTTCTAAATAATTTACCAATAGTTTATGAATTTCTTTCCATAATAATATAAGAACATAAAATAATATACTTACAAGATTAGAATAATTTCATTCAATAATCAATTTCCACCAAAACTCATTTTTTCTCTAAATAATGATAATTATGTTCAATTTTTCATTCACAAAGCATTGGAATATACATTTATGGATAAAAAATCCAAAAAATAATAAACATTTGTTCTTCCTGACATTATAATTTAAAAAATGGGTTGAACATTTTATGTTAATTAATAAAATGAATAATCCTTCAAACAAAGAATAGTAACATTAAGATTACAAATTATCTGAAATATAAAAATTTCAACCTAAATAATTTGATAAAAAACAAATAGAAAAATTCCCCAAAAATATGATAGGATAATATTGAAACCCCAAAATTAGAAGGATTTTATATCATAGGCATCCATGATATTTTTTACCTTTATCTCAAGTCACTTAAATCACTCTTAGTTTCTTATAAAAAAATGTATTCTACCAAATCAAAATATCACGATGATGTTATAATCATTTCCATAAATCATAAAAATAAATATAAATACAAAATCCAATCTTATATTATTCCAAAATATAAAAATACCATTAATCCTAAAATAAAATCCCATTATATTCTATTTACTATAATCACATAATTATACAACAAAATTATAGTGACTTCCTTCTAGAATAAAATGAATCACAAAATCACCACATAAATTTCCCATCCCATGGTTATCTATATGATAAAATAGTTTTTCTAAAAATAAACATATTATTCATCCATAAAATAATTCAACTAAATAAGAGAATTCCATACATAATGGAATATCACATAGGGTAATGGTATGTTATGCACCCTTACCGCCCATTGGTTGTGGGTTCAATCCTTGTGAACTTTCAAGATGGGTGGCATGTCTCCTAAACCATGTGTTTATTTTTTTTGAAATATTAATTAATATAATATTCTATAAATATGAGAAAAATATTGAAAAGTAACAATAATAAACCATCAATAAAAATTTTTTAATACAAAATTGTTATCTTATAATATTCTCTTTTCATCCCAAAATATAATAACCCATAACTACCTCAAAAAAAAGTCACCAAAACTATCATCAGTCACTATTAAATTTCACAACATAATGTCTCAAAATAGGATTCCAAAATATTGAAATTTCGATACACCATAAAATTATGAATCAATGGTTCTATCAATAACTCTTAATATTACTTTTCAGGAAGATATCCCAATCTCCAACGTTGTCTAATCCATCATCTAATGCCGACTGTTAGGATCTGACCACTATAATTACATATTCTTGTGTATTTGATCTAGAATTAAATTTCTTATAATCTTAAGTATCATTTTTTATTGTATAATTAAGGAGTTATTAGAAAATCATAATATTAAACCCATACATTACATGTGGACACTTATATTCAGTATCTATTTCCCAAAAGAAAAACCATTTTAAAATTAAACATGGTTTATTTTGATGATTAATCATCATAATTTTAATCATGTATGTCATCCGTGTACTTAGAATTCACATAACATCATGTAGAATATCTTTAAAATGTTTGATGAATATAAAAATCTTAGTACAATACATAAATGAAAGAAAACCATTTGTCTAGTGAAATAAATGAAAACACATGTTTTGTTTAACTTAATCATAAAAGTTCATATAGTGTATATAATAAAATATCTATAAAAAAATACACCCACACCCTTTTCTTTTAAAAAATTCATTTTAAACCCATATAAATAAATCTAATACCCTTTTGTAAATGTAGAGGATTGTATTCATAAAACTCTATAAAAATCCATATAATTGGAATATCCATACAATCAACGTACTATATAAATACCCATTCTTGGGGTTTTAAACTAGAATGCAATTTATTATAATCATAAGTATCTATTTGGTTTATCGATTTTGATTATTTTAAAAAATATTACATAATAAAACAATACATTACAAGTGAATACATATACTCGGTATCCATTTTCCATCAAATAAAAAATTTAAATAAAACATTGTTGAATTTCATAAAAAATCATCAAAATATTATGTCAACCTGATACTAGTCCCTTATATTCCTTATAAAATGTGATTTTTTTTAAATGTAGTAGGAGAAATAAAATATTTGTAAAGGATATAAAAAGTTGAAATCCTTTAGTCTAGTGGAAAACAAGAAATCCTGTGTAATGTTTAGCTTCATCTTCTATTTCAATTTTGCATATGAAAGAAATAATTTCTTTTTAAAATTAAAAAAAATTATCAATATAAACCTTTAAATCCAATAAATAGAAAATAAAAATAATTTTTCAAAACATATATCACCACATTTATAAATCCCTTTAATACCCCTTAAAATTTGAATAAGAAAATGACCTACAAACAACAAAATTAAATAGAGAACATAATCATTACCCAATAAATTAGAGATATTTGATGGGGACCACCATTAGAATAAGATCTATCTAGATCACCAATTTTTTATGAGATGTAATGGGGACTTCCTTTCATATATGTTATATCAAGCTTATTTGTGAGCTCTATTGATGATCAACCCTTTACACAAGATTTACTAGGCCTATGTAATTTTAAAATAATGATAAAGAGCAATATCATGAATAAAAAAATTACATTCTGTCACCTTTTAATCATAAAACCATTATTCGTACTATTTTAAATAAAAAACTCATTTTCATATCAACACATCCCTTTATTTAAAAAATAAAAACAAAATAAAAAATTGGTATAAATCATAAAGAACCCATTTTTTAAAAAAAACCTATTTTAAAATTTCTATGAAAAATTTCAAATAATTAATGTTCCTTAATGGAATGAAAATAATCTCATTCTATATAAGATAAAAAAATATCTCTTCTGTACATTTGTAATAAAAGTCACCAAATGCCATTTTGGAAAAAGTGCAATGAAATTTCTTTCAAAATAATTTAAAAAATCATAAAATTGTCTTTAAAACATAATTAATGAATTTTAACAAATGGTTTTTTTCTCATATAATTGGCCTTGAAGAAATATGGAGTATTAAGGGATACTTATAAATATTAAAAGAATGTATATTATATTGAGACTGATATGTCTAGTCTGTTCTTTATCATCCATAAGAAGAAAAATTTGTTAATTTTTGACATACTTAATATCCACTTTAATCGTTATTAACACTTTTATATCACTAATCTACTTGTTTTATATAATTACATAATCAATTAATTTCATGTTAAAGGTTTTCATGATATTTTCTATACATTTTTAAAATGCATTCTGAAGGATGAATATGGTTAAAAAATAAACTATTAGATTATATAAAGAATAATATTCATGTCCTAATTAATAATTCCAAACATTAATTATACTATTAAATGTTACCAACATATATGATTACTAAAAATTAACTATATTACATTCATGGAGATGGAAGGACAAACGTAAGCAAGTGTAACATTTCTATTTTTAAACGATCAATATTGAATGAATGTAAAAATTATTTTATCTTTTAGATAATTATAATAATAATATATATATAATTATATTTTTTATAGATAAATATATATATATATATCTTCAATGTTATATGGTGATGAAAAATGAATCACATCGCTTCTAGGAGGTGGTATACCACACATACGTACTGATGACGTTATAATTTTCCAATGTATGGAAATGTAAGATGTTAAAAGATATATATTTTTTCATAATGATAAATATGTGATGAATATAATATATAATAATTAATTTCAACATTATATCTAGATATGAGATAGGGTGGTGGAAAATGAATTACATCAGTTGGTGAGGCGGTTTCCACCATACTGAAGAATAACAGCTTGGCTTTCATTTGGTGGTTGATGGGATTGATTTATGTTTTAAAATTAACATAAAATAACCTTAGTATATTTAATATACTTTTTATCATATAATTATATTTTTATACGTTCTTATGGAATTGGAATTATACAAAACCCATGAAATTCAGATTAAAATTATACAAATACTTTATAAAAAATATTTTATTGAAAATAATGACCTATATAAAACAAATTAAGCCTATGAAAATAACTTTATAATCAGGGGAGGTGATAAATCTATTTTTTATTCATAATTTTATGGGGGTTTTTAGGCTTCCAATGGATATGAATTGTTATAATATAATATTTATTCTTAATAATATTGTTTTTCTAATTCTTATTAAGTATTGAAATATGATGAAATATTAAGGAAACCATGGAAATTATGGAAAAAATGACAGTTCTTACCATGAGAGAAGTAAATCAGTGAAATAATGGATTTTTATAAATATCATGGGGATCTTCCTATTTCCCAAAACTAATAAACAATGATTAAATAGGGGTTCTATAACTATAAATTGATGTTACAGATTGTGTAATTTTTATTAAAGACATGAAAATGTAAAATTCAATAATATATTACATATAGTTATAAGAAGAAAACATTCATGAGGATTACATGACATGTAAACAACATACACGTCATGTAATATCCCAGTACCACAAACAAAAACAGATTTACAGTAAATCTTTTGAAATGATTTTGATATCTTTAACCAACTGAACAACCATTAAACCCAATATTTTACCCAGGAATAACCTATTTATCACATAATGTATGATATATATAGGATATTAAAATAATGGATTGTGTACCATCCACACATTAGGATTGACTACGGGGAGAATGCCACATGGTTACAAACCATATTTATTCATTGAAAAGTATTGTTTATATTTTTATTTCCTCTATTTAATAAAATTGTTGAATGATTTAAAGGTTAATTCTTATATATCTCTTAATTAATTGTCCTTTTCATTCCTTCTCATATTTTCTCTTCCTTGTGGATTTTGGTTTAATCATAATTTCTCATCACTTGATTATAATTTTTTAAACTCCAAAGGGGGGCCAGAACTAGTTAAAGGTCTTGCGTACCAACAAATCTTGACATACATTGATCATAAATTTGATTTTACATTATTGTATCATGCTATAACATTGTGTATAATCTATTATTTAGAGAATCTCTGACCATATATTTTCAAAAATTAATGAAACCTAACATAATTGAGGTGACTTGTTCATGACTAATTAATTAAATTATTATTCTACTTTATGAAACTTGAACATAATGTATCCTTGTATTTTATTCCATCTTACCCTGAAGTATTGTGAATCTAGTATAGAAAGATAAAGAACTAACATTTCTTATATTGATAAAAATGTTGGGTTTCACAACTAGTATATATGATTATTTTGTGGGTAACGTTGAAATAATTTAATTAGAAAACCCCCAATTGTAAACTGATTCCACTCTATTATATTTCTCAATTTTAATACATTTATTTCAATTGAACAATTAGTTTAATAAATAAATCATTAATTGGAGTGAAATGTCTTTTAGTCTATAGTTTTCATCACTGTATTCCCTATTCTTTGTGGGTTCGGTCCCACACTTTTACCATAATGATCATTTGTAGTTTATAATATTTAGGTTTATATAAATTAATAATTTGATCCACACTTGGAAGAACTAACGATGTATTTGTTATATAGTTAGTTGATAAAAAAAAATTGAGTAAATTTGAATTAATTTATTATAAAAAACCTACACTAAAAACCGATTCCCCTGTCGTCAATTTCAATATTATAATTCATTTATTTAAATTACAAAATTAGGTTAACAAAACATAATAAATTTGAGTGAAATTTTCTTTACTCAAGTGTTTTCATTAATTCATTCCCCGTTCATTGTGGGTTCGACCCCGCACATCTTCTATACTAGATCTTTGTAGTTATTATGTTTTGGGTTAATATAAATTTATAATTTGGTCATCACCTGGGGGAAATAAAAACATCTCGGTGAATATTTGGAGGGAATCTTTAAAGGTACTTTTTTAGGTATTGTTTGAACAAAGGGGGTATTGATGTCTGATGAAATGGGATGAATAGACCCCCTTCTATAAGAAAGTGGATAGGCACTCTTCAAACTTCTTAAAAAAAATATATAAACTAATTTTCATTTTGAAATGTATCCAAAGTGAGTTATATAATATATAATATATTTAGGTGTCTAAATAAACTTATAAAATAAAAATTATACAATTTTAACTATATTTATACCCCTACATTTTTTGTTTAACCCCTATTTATCCCTTTTAGGCATTAAGTTACAAATGTATTTTTACACTTTGAGGGTTAATATTGATAGAATAAAATATAAAAAGAAACATAAACATTAAATTGTTGATATTTTCAACCAAATTAAAATAATTTGAAAAATTATTATATTTTTATTAATTTTATATCATTTAATTAAATAATATTTAATATTATATATCCATAATGACAATTTTTAGATCTATTTATTTCATTGACATTAATTATATCAATAGAATTTATAAAACTAAATGAATATATTTTTAAATCACCAACATGTCATGGTATTATAAAAAAGGATTGATTGAATTTTTTATCTAAATTATATTCTTGTTAATAATTTTATATATTTTATTTTATATATTCATTAATTTAATAAATACCACATCAGAATTTTGTAATCATATGATGGAATTATTTCTTTAAAAAAATTTAAAAATAAAATACCAAGATTAATATAAATCCATTATAGATGAAAATAATACTTATACAAAAGAATATCCTCTAGGTAAAACAATGTTAAAAATAATTCTGTTATTAAAACAACGTGACGTGAAAGACTTTTAATTGAATAAAATATTATAATGGTTATAATACCATCCTTGTTTCCCAAAAGGTAATAAATTACACAATAGTTTGATTATGAATGAGATATAATCATCTAATAAAATTTAATCAATTTTAAGGTAATTTTATGGTATATATAAATTTATACTTATCCAACAATCACCAAATTTTCCCATTTCTATGGTAATACAAATTTTTATGTTTACAATTCATATTTCACAAAATAACGGTGACCTATATAAAAAATTTGGTCAAAAAATTTAAAAACCTGGAATAAATTTTTCAAATTTAAAATCAAAAAAAATTTAGAATATATATTTATATATTTATTTTGAAATGTAGAGAAAAAATATTTTAAAAAAAAAATTAAATTTAGAATGATAAGATTTTCTTTCAAGTAATTCTGGTATAATTTCTATTTTAGTAAACAAAATTGTTTTATTTTCATTAAAAAATACATTTTAATAATATAAAATTAATAAAAAAATAATTTATCCATAAAAATAATTTAAATTAAAATATACTTTTCAATAGAAAATATTATTTACCAAAAATCCTTGAAAAACAAATATTTAAAAAAAATCAAAAAAAATATTCCTCATAGAATTCTAACAAGATAAATTTAGAATGACTTTTTTTAAAATTAAAATTATACACTAATGGAAAATAAGTCTATAGCCATGGTTAAAAATCCATCGCTATAATTGTAATGCCTCGAACCCAGTTACCTAGAGCCATTGCATTATTTTAATACATTGGAACGATTACAAGGAATCAAGTCCCAAAGGACCGATCAGGTTAGCAATCTTGGAAAATATATTACATACATTAAAATTACATTATAATTTGAAACATAAAACAATTCATAGATAGTTCTTTGAGAATTCCATTTGTCCCTTTAGCTTAAACCTGTATATTATTCATAATACACTTATTGGAATCATGGGAAAATAAAACAGAAGAATACAGTGATCTCAGATGCTCAGTAAGTGTAAATAATTTAAAAGAAGCTATAATCTTTTTAAGGCAATATGTGTAATAAAAACAACCACCTTTTAAACATAATCATGAACATAATATGGTAAAAATAAATGAAACATTACTATATAAATATGCACATGGATATTCTACTAGTAGAATAATCATGTCTAATGACTATTTTCACAATGAGGGAATGCCTAATACCAGACATCATTGCCACATAGTCAAGGCCTCATTCCAAGACTAAAAATAAATATTTTGTCAAGAACTTTTGCCAATACAATAGTTTGTCTCATTAGACCTACTAATGCATCGAGGACCTATAGAGGGATCCACCCATCACATACTATGTTCACTGCATTCCTCATATTAAAAAGTTGAAACATAACATAAACATTTGTATTAAATATAACATATGAAATGTAAATACATTAAACATAAACCATTAATGGTATGAAAAAGAACATCCACAGTCGAACATATCATAACTCATTCAATACATGTATTATAATAAATCAACCTCAATCAAAAATAATATCCAGTAAACAATGCTGATATAGTTGAAAATGATGAGTAAAACATTTTGAGGGAAATATCGTTTTTCGAAAATAATTTAAAATTAACAGATTTATAAAGGAAGTAATTTAAAAGATATTTTTGAATCAAAGTGTCCCATACCACTTTGAAACTTTTGAAAAGAATTATCATTTCAAAACATTCATTTCCATATAAATAAATCCTTAAAATCATTTTGAAAACATGGACATTAATTAAAAATATTTAGAAAGATAAATCTTTAAAACATTTAAAATAATGATCTTGATAAAGATTACCTCTCACAAATCCATAAAATATTCATTTTGAAATCATTTTTATGGAAAATGGACATGGATTATAAAAAGTTCCCAGTAAATACTTACACATAAACAATCTCATATATAAATGAGATTGTGAAAAAAACCCTTACCAATTTGGTATCTTACGAAACATACAGCCCATGAAAGAATTATCATTCAATTAATATGTAATCACACATAAATTTAAGTGTATTAAAAAATTAATACAATTATTGGCAGTACATACACCACAAAAAAGGTAAGAGTGGAAATATGGCATGAATCTCACAGGAATAAGGAGTGAGATGAAAACCCCTTACCTTGCACTTTCCTTTAGTTGAGGGTACGTTTAACATCATGTATGAAGACTATTGTATGTAATTAAATTATAACAGAACCATATTAATATTTATTAGTTCATTCATTATTCATTTATGACTTTATACTAACCATTTGATAATAATTTCCATGTTATATTAATATTTCTTGTAATAATCACTTTCTTTATCGTAAGTGTTTTAACTTGTTACTCTTGATTGTATCTCATAGATCATGATTAAAATACTTCCATAATATAAAACATGAATTATATATCATATATATTTAGAATATAAATATGTATAATATACTTATATATGAAATGGAAAACACTATTTATGGAAACGGTAGTCCGTACGTACGCATAAATGCTGTTTCTGTTTTCATATAGTATTGAATAGAAGTGAATAAGACCTATGTAAGTACATAAATAATAATATATAGAAATATATATATCTAAAGTATCATTATTATTTCATATATTACATAATTATTAGTAATATATATTTATATAATCATCGATGAATGGTGAACTTGGAAATGATGTTCATTGCGTCGTGGGGACGGTAATCCGTACGTACGCACGAGCGAAAATACCATTATTTTAATATTAAAATGATATATAATTTGATGGTATATCATATATATAGAATCCTTATCATTTTATATTTATTATTTACATCTAATACACATCATTATTATACCCATCCAAATAATAATGTATTAAATATCAATTACATCATGACGTGGATATGGTAAGTCGTGTGTACGCACCTATGGTGACATTTCATTCAAAGGGTGGATAGAATAATGAATTTTGTTGTACCAAAATTATAATTAAATTAATTTATATAGAATATAATGGAGGTATTATTTTATAATGGAAAAAAATAATAAAAAGGAAGTGGAAGTAGAAAGGAACTTGAAAGAGGGTGGTGAAATCATTACCTCTTCTTCAGGTTCATCCCTTTGATTTGATCAAAAGGGATCTATAGGTTGGCTTTCTGATCAAAATAAGGCTTCTAGGATTAAGGGTGGATATTTTAGAGTGTATTTGGGTAGATTTTGGCCATGCCAAAAGGTTTTATGGTGTGAATTAGAGAGAAGGGGGAGTCCCCTTTCATAAGAGGGGTTAGGGTCACCTTTGGAAAAGCTAGAAATATTATTTTATAATAACTTTATATTCGGTTTCTAATGTCTCCAAAGTGAATTATTTAAATTTTAATGTGGGGATGGGTCGATGTAAATTTAACCAATAGATTTTAGATAGGTTTGTGTCACTATATTAACATTATCGTTTATATTTAACTCTTAGTTAAATAGTTTGACATTTACCATGTCTATTTGTATTGTTATTTTATATAGTCAATAAACATACTATATACTTCCAAGAGACCCCAAAGTCGTCCATTTTTGATACAGTTATCATTATATAAGTCCTTTGGATGAACCTTATATTTTTAGGAATATAATATAAATTAATAATATAATATTTGTTTTAAAACCTCTTTTATTTCAATTTTGACACTATTGGTTATTTTGTTCTTTATAATTTCATAATAACATTATTACTTAGAAAATATTTATATAACCAATCCTAATATGTCATATTAACTTAGAAATTTAGTGTAATTCATAAAAAGACTCAACTTACATTTATTTTTATATTTATAATATCTATTATTTTAATATTTCATTAATTAGGTATTTACTACATCATCATTGTGTCATTAATAAATTAAATTATATAATTTCTAAAAATTATAAATAAAATAACATTATGTATAAAATCTTTTTATCTTACTAATGAATATTTATAAACGATTTTATCTTATGTAATCCCTATATTAAAATGTTTTAGTTATTAAACGTTTATTTTATCTCTTTTAACACTTCTTTGAATTAAATAATAATAAATGTCATAATCTAATCCAAATGGACCTAAATGATAATATTTTATTCCTAAGTTTGTTTTTGGTCACGATACACTTGTCCAATAGAATTAGGACATGTGTTAGGGTATTATTAATATCATTTCTACCCTTAATTACCCTATTTACATTTAACCGTGGTAAATAAAAGTTAACAGTTACGAGTCACCATAAATTAGTTTTATCTAATTGAACCACATTTTACTACTTCATATTAACCGCTTATCTCTCAGTTTTGAAATTACACTCACAGAAGTAGTGAAATTATGTTTTATTTTGAATTTCTGAATTCTCCTATGAGGTGGGTAAAAGACGGTGAAAAGATCAATAAAATTTTTATATATGTAAAATTATTCTAAACTAACTCAAATGAATTAAATTGAAATTATATAGATACTATGTATATATTTTGACCTTAATTAAATAAAAATAAAATAAATAAATATTCAAATAAAAATTTGGTTTTAAATTATAACTCAGTGTTTTTTCACTATTTATAAAAAATTGAAAGTTTTCAGAAAAATACCAAAAACTCACCCTAAGCTAATTTATGTATTCTGAATCTAAAAATGAAGTCCATTTTGGAAGATGAAATTTATAAAATTTCAAAAAGTTGTTATTACTATTCATAACGGGTAGTTTGATTGATTGTGGTGTGTGTTAAAACTCAGAGTTGTGTACAACACAAGCGACTATATTATTCAAAGAGAAGTGTACCATTGAAGCTTGGGGTGTTAAATTCTCCCCTCCTTCAATAAATTGCGTCCTCCAATTTATGATAGGTATTGGAAACTTGGGTTTGTTATTTCAAAATATCATAGTTGTAATCCCACATCGAAAAATGGATTAATGAGGAATCTATTTAAAATAAAGAGTGGTAAGAATGAAGGTTACTAAAAATAACACATACTAGGGTTCCATGAAGAAATAAATGGATATGGAAGAGAAATCTAACCATCAATATCTGATGGAGAGTGGTAGAGAACATGGCTATGAAAAGTCCAATAATCATAGAGCCACAAATTTGTGATGATCTAAAGTAACATCTAGGATAACGTTTTTGTTCTAAGTTCCTTTTCTTAATGTTGAGAAATTTATTTATGAGATTGGATAAGATCATAAAGAGATATACTTACTTTATACTTAATGTTTTATCCATTAATAAATTTCTACCACAAACTCATCTTTCAATCCAAAACTCCAAAATACTCTATTTATACTAATCGTATATTGTTCCCAATATAATGAATTTATAATTCACATTGCAGAACCATTTAAAAAATGAAACTAAATTATACCATCCAGGAACATCACGTAGTCCAGTGGTAGGCGATATATCCCAATCAAACTATGTTTGTGGGTTTTATTCCCGTAGCTTTGTCCGACGCGACAGGTTGTCACACGGTCTGCGTGTTGTCCTTTTTATAAAAATAAAAAAATGACGTTAACAATGGTATCTTAATTCATTCAAACATTAGATTTATCAATAAAAAATCTATCAAAACTCACCGTCCAAAATTTATAAGGAATTTAAACACAATGAAGATCATTTTTCCATGTAATAACCTGTGAACACCTTCATCATGTATTATTTTAAAACATGGTAATATCCAAAATTACCATAAAACCTTATTTCTTATATTCATGCTCCTTTATTCCTTATAGAATATTGGATATACTCCTTCTATCCAAAAATATTTTAAACTCCAATAATGAATAATATTTAATCAGTTTCATGGTAGTGAAGATTATCCAATATAATTTAGTCAAATCAACAATCTCATATTCCAAAATCACTACCTCATTATCGGGACCATATTAAGGATTACCTTTACTTAAAAATTGTATTTTACCAAAAGTGTATCTCACTATAATTTTAAATCCTCAATAAAATAATACTATATTACAATCCTTATTTATCTCCATAATTCATATAACCAGTATACTATAGATACACCACTCAAATGAAATAAGTCTATAATAACAACATAAGAACACTAGTCATTCATCTTTATATGAGGTTGTATCATAACTTGATTACTATCCAATAACATCATTTGTGGTATACTCTTATGACTGGGACATTGATTGGTGTATTGTCTCAACACCGTGCAGATGAAGCAGTTTACATTTCAAAATGTTTTCTTACCCTTGCAATCACATACTTGGTGTCCTTTTTCACCACACTTATAACAAACACCCATTTAATTCAAGAATTTACAAAGGATATTATTTACACATTTATCACATATGGTAAAATCCTTCTTTCCCCTATTCCCTTAATCAATCTTTCTCTCTATCATTCTTTTCTTCTCTTTCTTCCATTCAAAGCCATAGGACTCATAGAATTCGTTACATATCTTACTAACATATGATATTATTTTTTTCATATGTTGAGAATACATGGGAGACTATTTCCCTTCTAAATATTGTCTTAATACCATGACTGATATGAACCTTCTTACTCTTTGGATCATACTTATTGTTGTAGTTCTCATTCCTTTTACTAGGCACCATTTCTAAACAATGGCATACACTAGGTCACTTTATGAATCAAAATTCGCAATTCTAATCATGTAAACTACCTAACGTAAATTGAACTATTTATAGATATAATCAATAATCACAAAAAGGATTTCATTGAGGAGATATATACACATAGACCCTTCATAGTGGATTGTAATAAAAATGAGAATTATCCTAAGCATATCCCCCAGGAGTGTCATAACCAATAGTGCACCCAAGCCCGTTGTCGTGCACCAGTTCTCATTCGAGTCTATCTCAAAGAAGTGTCATCGGGTTTTACCCCTAGGTACATTTGTGCCAAATCCGCATCTACCTTCTCGTATCCAAAGAGGGATTTATTTTCTTGGAAAAGACACAAAATCTCTATATGAACAAAATTCTAGGAAGTCATTCTATACTAATCCTGAAAGACTATTGTAGGTTTATGTGCTCTAATCAAAGTTTATCTAAATATAACATCCAAGGTTATTGCTAAACTTCCTCTGATACCAAATGTAACACCCCGAACTTAGTTACCCAGAGCCAGTGCATTATTTTAATACATTGGCACGATTACAAGGAATCAATTCCCGAAGGACTGATCAGTATAGCAGTCTTGGAAAATATATTACATACATTAGCTTTACATTACAATTTGAAGCATGAAACACAACATAGATAGTTCTTTGAGAATTCTAATTTTCAATTTAGCTTAACCCTGCATATCAACCATAATACATTTCTTAGAATCCTGGGAAAAGAAAACATAAGAAAGGGGTTAGCTCAGATACTCAATAAGGGTAAATAATTTAGAGGAAGATATAAACTTTTAAGGAAAGATGTGTAATAAAAACAACAGATTTTTTAACATAATATTGAACATAATATTGTAAAGAAATGAAACATTATCATATAAACATCCACATGGATATTCTACTAGTCTAATAATCACATGTAATAACTAATTTCGTAATGAGGGAATGCCTAATACCAGAAATCATTACAACATGGTCAAGCCCTTCTGCCGAAACTAAAAAAATTTGGTCAAGGAATTGTGCGAAGACACTAGTTTGTCTCATGAGACCTACCGATGCATCGAGGAGCTATAGCTGGCTGCACCCATCACTTACTATGTCCACTTCATTCCTCATATGAAAAAGTTGAATCATAACATATATATTCATATTAAAACTAGAATATGAAATTTCAATATATTAAACATAAACCACGAATGGTTTAAAAATAGAACATCCATAGTCAAACATATAATAACACATTCAATAAATATGGAATATTGTATTATAATAAATCAAACTCAATCAAAAATAATATCATGTAAATGATGCTGACATAGTTGAAAATGATGAATAAAATATTTTGAGAGAAATATCCTTTTTATAAAATCATTTAAAAGGCACACATTTATAAAAGAAGTAATTTAAAAGAAAATTTTGAATCAATGTGTCCCATACCACTTTGAGACTTTTGAAAAGAATTATCATTTCAAAAAAAATCATTTCCATATAAATAAATCCTTAAACTCATTTTCAAAACATGGACATTAATTAAAAATATTTAGAAAGATAAATAATTAAAACATTTAAAATTCTTATCTTGATACTTATTACATTTCACAAATCCTTAAAATATTCATTTTTAATCATTTTTATGAAAAAATTACTAGGATGATTAAATTTTCCCAGTAAATACTTACACATAAACAATCTCAGATAATAATGAGATTGTGAAAAAACCATTACCAATTTGGTATCTTAGGAAACATACACCCCATGAAATAAGTATCAATCAATGAATATGTAAATACACATAAATTAAAGTGTATTACACAATGAATACAATTATGGTCAGTACATACACCACACAAAAGGCAATAGTGGCAATATGACATGAATCTCACGGGAATAAAAATTACGATGAAAACCCCTTACCTTGCACATTCCTTTAGTCAAGGGTACATTTAACCTCTTGTATGAAGACTATAGTATGTTATTAAATTATAACAGAACCATATTAATATTTATTATATCATAAATTATTCATTTATGAGTTTATACTACCATTTAATAATAATTTCCATGTTATATTATTATATCATGTAATATTCGCTTTCTTAATCGTACGTGTTTTTACCTGTTACGCTTAATTATATGACTTAGATCATGATTTAAATACATCAAGAATATAAAAAATGATTTATATATCATATATATTTATTATATAAATATGTATAATATACGTATATATGAAATGGAAAACACCGTTTATGGAGACGGCAGTCCGTACGTACACAGAAATGATGTTTCCATTTTCGTATAGTATTGAAACGACGTAAGTGAATAGGACATATGCAGGTACATAAATACATATATATATAAATATATATATATCTCCAGTATCATTATTATTTCATATATTACATACTTATTAGTGATAGATATTTTTATAATCGTTGATGATTGGTGAACTTGGAAATGAATCGCATCGCGTCGTGGAGACGGTAATCCGTACGTACGCACGAGCGAAAATATCCATCTTTTGATATTAAAATAATATATAATTGGATTTTATATCATATATACAGAATCCTTATCATGTTATATTTATTATTTACATCAAATACACATCATTATTATACCCATCCAAATAATAATGTATTGAATAACAATTACACCATGACGGGGAGATGGTAAGCCGTACGTACGAACGTTTGGTGTCATGTCATTCAAAGGGTGGATAGAATAATGAATTTTGTTGTACCACAACTATAATAACATCACAGTATATATAAGATACAATAGTATTTATTTTATAATTGAAACAACAAAGAAAAAGGAAGTGGACGAAGAAAGGAACTTGAAAGAGGGTGGTGGAATCATTACCTCTTCTTCGGGTTCTTCTTATTGACATGATCAAAAGGGATCCTTAGTTTGGATTTCTGATCAAACTAAGGACTCTAGGATGAAGGGAGGATTGTTTAGAGAGTATTCAGGCATTTTTTGGTCGAGCCAAAAGGCTTTTATGGTGTGAATTAGAGAAAATGGGGGGTTTCCTTTTATAAGAGGGGTGAGGGGCACCTTTAGAAAAGCTAGAAATATATTTTTATAATAAATTAATGTTCGGTTTCTAATGGCTCCAAAGTGGATTATTTAAATGTTAATTTGGGTATTGGTCTAAATCCTTTAAACCAATATATTTTATATTTTTTTGGGTCAATATATTAACCTTATCATTTATATTAACTCTTAGTTAAATAGTTCAACATTTACCATGTCTCTTTGTACTTTTATATTATATAGTTAATAAAATAACTATATACCTCTAAGAGACCCCCAAGTGGTCCAGTAATGATATACTTATCATTATATAATTACATTTCCAAAACCTTATATTTTTATGAATGTAATATAAATTAATAATATAATATTTGTTTTAAAAACTCTTTTATGTCAATTTTGACACTATTGGGTAATTTTTTTTGATAATTTCATAATAGCATTATTACATCGAACAAAATTTACATAACCAATTATAAAATGTCATATTAACTTATAAAATTAGTGTAATTCATAAAAAGTCTCAAAATAAATTTTTTTATATTAATAATATAATCTATTTTCATATTTCATTAATTAGGTAATTACTACATCACCATTGTGTCATAAATAATTAACATTATTTAATGTTTAAAAATTATAAATAATATACCATTTTGTAGGAAATCCTTTTATATTTTTAATGAACATTAATAATAGAATTTATCTTATTTATAACCCTATATTAAAAAAAATTTAGATATTAAACATTGATTTTATCTCTTTTAACTCTTCTTTCAATAAAATAATAATAAACGTCCAAATCTAATCCAGGTGGACCAAAATGATACTATTTTATTCATAAGGATGTTTTTGGTCGAGATACACTTGTCCAATAGAATTAGGACATGTGTTAGGGTAATATTAATTCAATTTTTACCCCTAATTACCATATTTACTTTTAACCGTGGTAAATAAAAGTAAAATCTTACTATTCACCAAAAATTATTTTCATCTCATTGAACCACATTTTATTCCATAATATTAACCATTTGTCTCAGATTTTTGAAAAATTCCACTCACAAAATTGGTAAAATTATGTTTTATGTGAATTTCCAAATTTTCCTAAGAGGTGGGTAAAAGACGGTGATAAGTTCAATAAAATTTTTATATATATAATATTATTCTAAACTACCTCTAATGAATTAAATTGAACTTATATATGTATTATATATTTATTTTGGCCTTAATTAAATATAAATTAAATAAATCATTATTTAAATAAAAAAAATTTAAACTATAACTCAGTGTTTTTTCACTATTCATAATAAATTGAATGTTTTCTGTAAAATACCAAAAATTCACCCTATGATAATTTTGATATTCCGAATCAAAAAAATGAAGTCCATTTGGGATGATAGATTTTATAACATTTCAAAATGGGGAATTACTATTCATAAAGGCTAGTATGATTAGTTGTGTTGTGTGTTATAACTCGAAGTTTCATACAACACACGCTACTGTATGATTCAAAGAGAAGTATAGCGTGGAAGCTTGGGGTGTTAGAATAATGTTCCAAACTATGGCTATAGGCTATAGCTACAGTTCCATCTGGTTGTGGGACATATAGGTGTGGCTATCCCTAAAATCTATAACCAATTTTATATTGGGATATAGCCATGGTTTTCGAAACTGTGGCTTTAGACCCCATAGATGTCCACCACGGCAGTTGGCCTATAACCATATTTTTCAACCGTGACTATAGCCCAAGTAAACCTTGGCTATAGTCCAAAAATAATGTGTTCCTGACCCGATTCAATATATGTACCTCCACTATATGCACCATCCACCTTCCCACTACACCAAATATGCCTTTGGGTATATATATATATATATTGTAATATTTATTATTAAAAACCATGGATATGACATATAAACTGTGGCAATAACCTTGTTCCTTCCATTATTTAACGGTTTAATTTCTCTCCCAATCAAGGGAATGGGACCTATACCCATAGTTTTAAGGAAACATGGATATATAAAATGAAAAAAATTACTCTACATCAATGGTTTTTCACAAACCGTGTCTATAGACCATGAATAAAACACTCTATAGCCATAGTTATAACAAAACAGTGGCTACAAACCTTAGATAAAGACCCAATTTCCACGGTTTACAAAAAATGTGGCTATAGCCCCTGGAAAATGGACCTATATCGATTTTTTATGCAATCTATAGCTATATCCCTAGTAAAATGAACCTATGGACACAATTTATCCAAACTGTCATTCTAGATCTCAATAAAAATCCTCTCTCCATGGTTTAGTGAAACATGGTATTTATCTTTTGAATGTATACCACATAGACACAATATTTTATAAAACCCTATCTATAGAATTCGTATAAAAATATATTCATTGTTTTGCAAAACGGTGGCTATAGGTTCATGGCTATATTCCAGTTTTCTAGTAGTGTTACAATTTGAAAACTATTATTTTATTTTAAATCATATAATAAATTTGTATAGTAAAGCCATCATTTATTTAAATAATTACATATTATATTTTTAATGAATATAACTACAGAATTTGGTAATACTAAAAAATATTAAATATATTTATTATATCATTAAAAGGGTTTTTTATAGTGATGTGTTGCCTATACAAAATAATATTGTTCTACATAGATGGGTGACCACCCAAGTACGAGTTCTAGTGGGCTTACCTTGGGGGAGTCTACACAAGTGTGGAATGTGTGAATTGTATTTGGTATACAAACCTAAAAATACATTAAAAGGGTGTGAGGTATGTAAATAATAATTAGGAGGCTACAGGATTATGAAAAATTCAATATAGGACAATTCTATATGAGAAAATACACTGATATTAAAAAATAACAATAGTCACCAGATCCAATTGTTATATTCCATCTAACCATAACTGCATATCCTTCATCCTTCTAATATCAAATGTTCCTTCTAGTATTGAGTTTCAATATGTATCCATCCAAATGACAATATGATATTTAATATGTTATATCTCATGATAAAAACTACAAGGACATGGACATAAACATTACCTAATCTTGAATTAAATGAATTATTCACATTAAGGATGCTTTCAGGTTTACTATTTTAGAGAATTAGGCTATAAATATTAAATTACATATAAAAAATTACATGGTAGTAAGTTCTAATTAGTTTCCATTTTTTACATAAAATAAAAACTCTTCAAAAAATAGATTCATGCCTCCCTCCATGTTTTAGATAACATGACTTTTCCATGATCCCATCGTTGACCCTATTCATCTTTAGGTCATGTGAAAAACATTTCAAAACACGGGATGAGCATAAAACGTTCAGTAAGGTTTATAAAACAAAGAATGAAAACTTTAGTTCATCATTTAAAACATAACATAGGATCATTTACAAACATCATTAAATCATATGATTTATGAATAACACACCGAAGACATAAATAATATAGGTAACTAGTGGAAGCTATATTAAACATAAATTCAAGCTATCACAACTACGTAGGGAGTTACATTTTGAATACCCATCATAGTATATTCCCTAAATATCCTCGGAGAAATTGTCATGTTTACCTCCGTCACATTACCCAATGCATTGGATAGCTATATCGGGCTCACCCTCCCTAGGTTTATCATGGAACAACCTATATACATAACAATTTCAATGAACCAAAACATATTCATAACACATAAAACAAACCAAAACGAAATATAACATTTCCACATTTCAATCCCAATATATCATTTAAATATATTGAAATATTCAATCCATTATCAAAATCATTTTCAATAAAAATATATTTTAAAAAGTGTAAATGGTATTAACATTCCATTTAATATCATTATGGCTTCATAAGGATGAAAAGATAAAAAAATACTTGTAGCGGTGGAAAAGGACATTGTCAATGATTAAGTTAAAAAGAAACTTTCCTTTTTGACATTTGGTAAAAATAACATTAGAAAAATATTGCCTTTGAATGAAATTAAAATTGAAATGGGTTTATACACTATATAAAAGAAGGATATGTATTGAAACAAAATATTCCTCAATGAAAGGAGATTGAGACGAAGTCCCTTACCTCGGGTCCGACATGGCCCGTTCCTTCATTAGTATCATGAATAATAAAATAAAGTCATTTTTTAATTGTATAAGAACCTTTTAATGTTTATTATTCCTTTTATATCAATTATTTCCAGTTTATAAACATTATGTAATCATTTATTTCAATAACAGTCATTTTGTCGATATTTGGTACGTGAGTCAAAAAATGGACTACTTATAAATACAAGTTGTTCAGGTGGTCCAAAGTTAATTATATCCAGAATGGAATTCATTATTTTTCTATCATATTTATCTTATATATACATTATACAAATGTATTTATAACAGTACATAACATTTGGAGGTAAGAAATAAAATGCCCCATTCATGGAGACAGTATGTTGTACGTTGGAATGAACGCTACTTTTTTTCAATTTTTAATTTTAATGAAATTAAAAAATAATTATAAATAGTTATATTATAATTCATCTCTAATATCATATATAATATCATTAAAAACATCCTTTATACATCCCACATTTTTCATTAACGAGTCTTATCACTTTGAGGGTGTGGTTGACAACATTTCCCGAAATAAAATTATCGCATTTACCCATAATGAAAACCATAAAGGTTTCATATACTGATAAATTTGGATATCGGCACGCCCTATGTTCTCAGACAGACAGTGGTGATTGGGGCCCTGGGAACAGCTATAAAAGCCCAATGTCCATCCAAAAATCTACCACTTCTGGTGGCAGGTATGCATTGGCACAATCCCGACCAAGGAACTTATTGTCCGCCGTCATATTTCCAGCGACATGATGTGCCCCTTCTTCTTGAACACCCCTGAAACTCACCTCCATGCTATCATCCAATACTCGGGGGAAAAGGAGGTCTGGATCAAATGGGGTTCTTGTACATAGCATTCACTGGATGTGGTATCAGACCTCCCTTCACTTCCGATGCGATGGTGCTCCTCCTTTTCTCCATCCAAAGCGTGCTCACTCTACATTTTGTCCTGGATCATTTGGCTACAACGCAAAGATGCCATTATCAACCACTTCATCAAGCCCCCCAGTTTCTGGATCGAACAAGCATATTCTTGGATTAAGGGATGGAAACATCACACTGGACATCAAAAGCCTTTTGGAACCCCATCCTCTTCTTCCCTTTGGCACCCTCCACCTTAACGGTGTCTCCAGATTAATGTGGATGAGTCTCTTCACAAGGATAAACATGTAGGTCTTGCTCTCTTGGCCCAAGATCATTTTGGGAAACCCATCACATCCAAACATGAATCTCACCACGTTCTTTGGGAACATGTGGTTACTGAAGAAGCCACCATCCTCACTGGGATGATGTTCGTTATAGATTGCGGATTGGATTCAATCCACCTGGAATCAGACTGTCTCACTATTGTCATGGCTATCAACCTCAACGATGGCGACTTCTAACCATTTGGCTCACTCATCTAGACAATCCAATCCCTCCGTTAATGCTTCACAATTTTCAACTTCTCATTTATCAAAAAGGATGGAAACAAGGCTTCCCATCAGGTAGTGGCAGCTGGCCCTCCAAACAATGACCAGCTCTGGATGGACCACTTTCCTTCATGGTTATGTGATTGTACTTCTGATGATCTTTGATTTTAATGATTAGGTATTTTGCCAATAAATAACCCTAAATGTTTCTTATAAATGGAAAATAAACTATAATAATGAAAAAATTAACATAATATATATTATATATAAATAAAATTCAATCTTAATGGCTTCCATGAGATGTGGTAGGAGATAATTGAACATTTATCGTTTCGTGAGGTGTTGGTTTCCCATCCACAGAAACAGTATGTTCGTTATCCATTGGATGCCGGTGTGTGAATGTGTAGTTTGAATACTTCACATAATAAAATTCATGTACATTGAGGATACTAGTGTTGGTATAAAATATAATAATAAAAAGAGTTTAGTTGTCAAAGAAGTAATATAAAAGAAAGGAATTTAATAGAAATTGTTAACTTTAATTCAGGTAACCCCATTTAGTTTGAACCGAAAGGAAATCATGAATTTTCGTAAGCTTTTGTTAAAGTTTCTAAGTGGTATAGAGTGATATTTAGAGCTTATTAAGGATGGTTTTGGATGAGACATGGGGCTTGAAAGGTGTGAGGAATGGGTTAGTGGTGAGGGATTTTTATAAGGGGGAGGAGGGGCACTTTAGGAAAGTTTGAAAATAATATTTTATTAAATATTTATATTCGGTTTATAAAGGTCCAAAATTTATTAAAGTACAATATAAGATGACTCATGGATTAAATGAAATCATTCATCATGAATTTTATATGTTTTGGATATTATTTTTATTCTTATAATATTATTTATTTAAATCATTTATTAATGATGTGAACACTGCATCATTATTGTGTCATAAATAATTTAATATATTTGATGTCTAAAAATTATAATAAAATACCATGATGTAGGAAATATTTTTATCTTTCCTAATAATACTTACAGTTGAAATGATAACTTATATAACCCCATGTAAAAATTAATTTACAAAAAGATATTTGTTTATGTCATTTTTTTCTTTACATTAAATTAATTAATATAATGTCTCATTGTCTCTCCTAAGTGGCTTAATGGTGTCCTAAAAAAGACAGAAGGATGGACATGGTCGGCCATGACTAATAAAATACGATTAGGACAAGTGTTAAGGTAATTTTGTTTTATTATGGTATTCTTTTAACCTTGAATTACCCTATTTATCTTTAACAGGGATAAATAAAATTCAAAAGTTACTATTTACAATATATTATTTTCATCTTATTGAACCAAATTATATATAAGAATAGCCACCATGTATGTATGATTTTAGAAATTCAATGCACTGAAATGGTAAAATTTTATTTAAATGAAAAGGTCTGTTTTTGACAACCACTAAGTAGTTTCACTATTCATAAAAATTGTAGTTATTCTGAAAACTACCAAAAATTAAGCCTAAGCTGTATTTGATATTTCAAATTCAAAAATTATGTCTATTTTACAAAATAAAAAATATTGATGTTTTATTTATTAATTTAATATTAATTCCAGTTTCAAAAACAAAAAGCATGTTTTTAAGAAATATTGACAATCAAAATATTGACACTAGTTTATGTACAATTTCAATGTGAAATTAATTCCAATGACCAGAATTAGATGAAATGGTAAAAATAAAATCAAATTACACTTTAAAACCAATTTAAAATATAATATTACCATATAAATAAATTATATTAATGGCAGTTTTGAATTAAAATACAGTATTTTCCACTATTCAACAAGCATTGAATTTTGTAAGATAAATTCCAAAATTTTACCAAATGTGAATTTTGATGTCCATATTCTATATAAGAATTTTATTTTTTCAAATAGAACATATAAAAGTGTCCAACAATATATTTATAGTGGGTTCACCAACAAATGATAGTAAATCAACATTTTACCATAAATTATGCTTAAAATTAGATTCATTCACATTTTAAACCTCTATGTTTTATTGTATAAAAGTAGAAACATTTAACAGAAATGTATAATAATATTTTAGTTAGTTATATTAATTCCTTCTAAAACAACATCTAGGTGTTAACTACCATTTACAATAATATTAGTATATTATATGTGTACAACGTCGGATTTAAAAGAAACCCATTGTTGCGTATTGGATACAGCATAGAGCATAACAACCCGTTTAAAGTAAAATTAATATTTAATTTCCAAGTTATTAATCAAAATTAAAATTTATTATTTCCTTATTTACCAAGATGTCCCAACCTTCCCCATTTTTAAAAATTGGGTCCTCACAATTTTATTCACTCATCAAATAAATGGGGTTATTTATCCCTAATAGCATTTGCAGATTCTCACGTTACCTATTCAACCATATAGTTTTTCCATAAAACCTTTACCTGGTAAATTACTTTATTCTATAACACCTTCTCTCTTTGGTCATGAATGTAGACTGGTTGTTCCTCATAAAATATATTCTATTCCAACTAATTATCCATGAACATAAAATATGAGATGGATCTTGCATATACTTTCTCATCAGTGAAACGTGAAAAAAAATTGTGTACCTAGGATAAACATGGAGGTAAAGAAACTATATAAGAAACAGATCCTAAATTATCTAGGATTTCATAGGGTCCCATGAACCACATACTCAAATTTCCATTCTTACCAAAATGCATCTCAAATTTCCATGGAGAAACATTTAAGAAGACATGATCACCTACCTCAAAATAAAGATCCTTCCTCCAATTATCCACATAATGTTTCTTCCTACTCTATGTTGTTATCGTGTTTATCGGAATAAATTGAGCTTTTTATGTCATCTCTTTTAACAATTCTAGTCCCATATAATTCCTTTCACCTACATCATCCCAAAAAGATGAAGTTTCATCCCACTTTCCATATAATTACTCAAATGTAGCCATCTTTATACTAAAATGAAAACTTCTATTATATGAAAATTTAACAAAAGAAATATGTTGGCCCCAATGTCCCTGTTAATCTCATGAACAATCACTTATCATATCCACCAAGGTATGAATTGTTCGTTTTGACTTCCCATCTGATTGAGGATAAATTGATGTACTAAAATTAAATTTAGTACCCAATGACTTCGAAAGGACATTTCAAATTATAGAAGATAACCCAGTATCATGATCAGATACAATGGAAAGGGGAACACCATGCCACCTAAATATCTCTTTAATATACTATAGGGAATGTTGATCTAGAGACAAAGTATCTTGAATAGGAAGGAAATGAAAAAAATTAGTCAATACCTCAATAATGACCCAGATTTCATTATTACCTTGATATGTCTTCAGTAATCACAGAATGAAGTCCATGGATATATTTTCCCATTTCCACTCTAGCACTGATAAAGGTGAAAGAATCCCTTTTGGTAACTGCCTCTCTAATTTAACCCGCTAACAAGTAAAATAATTTACATTAAAATCAGAAATATCTCATTTCATTCCATCCCACTAGTAATACTCCCAAATATATGTATACATCTTTGTACTGATATAATGAACTGAAAGCAAGGAACTATGAGGTTCACATAATAACAATTTTTCAACTGGTAATCACAAGGCACACATAATATTTTTCCAAAACAAAAAACACAATCACTAACAATGTTAAATTCAGGCAACATACCCTTCCTAACCAACTCTACCTTTTTCTGCAACTAACTGTCTTCTTTCTCCGCTTTCATTATTCTATCTGATAGAGATAATTTCACAGACACATGTAACAAGACAGAAGAATTTCATTCACCAAAAACATCTATGCCCAATTTAATCAAATAAAAAAACAAAGGATCACATTCCAAACATGTCAGGGTTAATTAAGCATTACTTTTTTTACTCAAAGCATCAGTCAATTTTTTTTGTTTTCCCGGATGGTATAGGATCATGAAATAATAATCCTTGATTAATTTCAACCATCTCCTCTATCAAATTTTTAATTATTTCTGAGTGAATATATACATTAAACTTTTTTGGTCTTTATACATTAAACATTTTACTCCATAAAAATGATTCCTCGGATTTTTTAAACAAAAAAACCGTAGATAATTCGAAATCATGTGCAGGCTAATTTACTTATGAGGTTTCAAATGACATGAAACATAAGTAACTACCTGACCATTCTACATAAGGACACATCCATGTCCTTTCAAAGAAGCATCACTGCAAATAAAAAACTCCCCATTTCATGAAGGTAGTGCCAAAAATGGAGCATTCACCAATCATCTTTTCAATTCCGGAAAACAAAAATCACATTCTTTCATCTAAATGAACATAACACCTTTTTAAGTTAACATAGTAATTGGACTAGATAATCCTGCAAATTTTAAACATTCCTCTAGTAAAAACCATCCAAATGAAGAAAAATATGAATCTCAGTTATATTGGTGGGTTTTCTATCCTTCAATAACTTTTGTTTTAGCAGGATCAACAATTATGCCATTTTTTTGAACAGTGTGACCAAGGAATGAAATTTGATGTAACCAAAACTCACACTTATTGAATTTCTTAAATAGTTTCTTTTCAATTAATTTTTGCAATAAAACCCTTAAATTACTTTCATGCTCCTCATTACATTCAGAATAAACAAAAATATCATCAATAAACCCAACCCAAAACTTATCCACAAACTCATGGAACACCCAATTCATAAGATCCATTAATATTGTAGGTGAATTAGTTAAACCAAAAGGAAAAACCTCAATTTCATAATGGAAATGTAGAGTATGCAACGTGGTCTTCATAATCTCTACATACTTTACATTCACCAGACGTTACCCCAACCTCAAATCAATCATTGAAAAATACTGAGCTCCCTGCAGCTGGTCAAACAAATCATCGATATGAGAAAAAAGATACTTGTTATTTAATGTTATGTTTTTCAATGCTCTATAATTAATTCAAAGTCTCATTGAACCATATTTATTTTTAACAAACAAGACTGGGGAACCATATGGTGATGTGCTAGGTCAAATGAATCCTTTATCTAATAACTCCTGTAATTGATTATTTAACTCTAAAAGTTCAATTTGAGCCATTCGATAAGGAGGTTTTGAAATTAGATTAGCATCAAGAACTAAGTCAACAGTAAATTCAACTTCCCAATCAGGTATAATACTAGGAAACTCATTATGAAAAACATCAAGGTACTTATTTACCACTGGAACATCATTAATTTGAATAGTTCCTTTCTTTTCAACAATATTTGAAGTTAACATTCATTTATATCTTTAAAAATTTTCTTAGATTAATGATAAGTTATCAAAAGTAAGGGTCCATTCTTGTACAGAAATAGATAATCATTTTTAAAAGAAACCTATTTAGCTCTGCAGTTAATCTTAGCAAGAAAAATAGAAAGCCAGTCTATACCAAAAATTACATCAAACTCTACTAGACGAAAAACAATAAGGTTTTCTGGTAGATTCTTTCCGCATGCAAGGAAAATAATGTTCTTATAATTTCTTTTCATTTCAATTTTTACCATAAGTTATGGATTCATACCTTGATTATGAGTACCTAATTAACTAGAAAACATCTCATAAATGAATGAATGTGTCGACCCTAAATCGAACAACACATTTGCATAATCATATCAAACAAATAGACTACATGATACCACTTCATTTGATGGCCAAAAAACTCCTAAAGTAGTTTCAAATGACATCACCACCCCTTTCTGCTTCTAGGATGGTTTATTTCCCTCAGTTGAGTTCTTCATTGGACACTCATTTGCATAATGTCCCATTTCATTGAACATAAAAAAATATACAAATTTTAAATCAGATGTTTTCTTACCGCTACCATAGTCTTTTTCAGTGAAATTATGAACTTTATGTAAAATATTACCACATAGGTATCACATACTATAATTCAAAAGACATTCCCCAGCATAATTTTTACCAAAATTTTCACAAACTATAAACATAAGTTTTGTACCATCTATATTTTTTGAAGAGTTATTCCATTTCATCATCCAAATCAACATCTAATTTTGTTGTTATATAAAGAACACATTATCATCTAAAAACTCCATATCCACTTTCTGCACACATCGAACAAGTTTTTCATCAATTTTGAACAAACAAGAAGCTAAAGACCTTCAATACTGTTTCTAAAATCCTGTGTAGAAATGGTTGATTTTACAATCAAGGTCTCTTATGAAATATGAAGCATACCTTGACAGTCGAGTGAATTTTTCTTCATAAGAAGCCATCGAGTCATCAACCGACCTCAATTCAAGCAATTGTTTTCCCATCCTAAGACAAAACACCATAGGAAAATATAAATCAAGAAAAATAGCTTGGGATTTATCCAAATCAAGAGCATCAATATCCTCACAATCCCTAATGTTTTTCACCATAGACCACCATTGATCATCTTCACCCTCAAAACTGCAAATAGTTAGACAAACCTTTTGATTTTCTGAATACCCCATGACATCGAAAATATTTTTGAGTTCTTTAATCCACCCATCTGCTAGAACTGGGTCAGATGATCCTCTAAAATATGAGGTTTGTTTCATTATTAAACGCTCCACTACTGACTTGTTCATCTGTGGTTGATCTAGCTAATCTCATGCTTGGATACCAACACCATTTATATCCTATGTCAATTGTTCTAGCACTTCCACAAATTGTTTAGTTTTAATTCTTGAAATCCCAAGTTGCTGATATGTAATGTTTTCTTCCTCCTAATGTCATCCCAACAAAGCTACATTGTTTCTTCTGCAGAAAACCATTCTGAACACAGATTATATTATGTAAAGGAACATGGTAATAGGTTAATTCTATATCATTTCAATCATAACATATACTAAAAATTATTTAGGTATATTATTTTAATAAAACTATAACAACTAAAGTTATTTAAACTGACCACTAATACCAACTATAAGGCCCCGTCCAGAAACATTACATAATCTTAAATTTAATAAATAATTCGCATTAAGGATCTTTTCTGGTTTATAGATTTATAGAATTAGGCTATAACTATTAAATTACATCTCAAAAATTACAAGATAGATACTTTTACTCTGTTTCCATTTTTTTCATGTAATAAAAACACTTGAAAAAAGAGTCATGTCTAGTCCCATGTATTATACAGCAAGACTTCTCCTTGATCCCATCCTTGAACCTTGTAATATTTAGGTCCTGAGAAAAACATTTCAAAACAAGGGATGAGCATAAAAATATCATTAAGGTTTTAAAAAAGAATAAATGGAACATTAGATCATCATTTCATACATAACATACGTTCATTATCTTACCTTATAAAATCATGTTATTTATGAATAAAAAATTGAAAATATAAATCATAAATATAACTTGTTGAATCCATAATGTACTTATGTTGTTTCTATCACAGCTACATACGGAGTTACTATTGGAAAACCCGTCACAATATGTAGTGATTAAATAGAATAGGTTCACGGTTTAATAAATAATAAATCTAACATGGATTGGAATGTTGAATCCATTACTATAGAAGTATCAAGTATGAAAGGTTCTTTAGAATGAATTCTGAAAAAGATATTAATATAACATACATCTGGTCTGTCTACAACTAGCCTATATTCTATATTGATTTATCCACCATGATTCTCTTTTAGAAATATTTAATATTTCTGGATGATTCTATAAAATGGTTTTTAATCTGTTTCTCAAATGTATAGACATGAATCTTTTAATTATTTTTTTAAACTACACATTATCAAAGGGTATACATGTGTATAAATACCTTGTATTATCCATGAGTATGAAAAACTCTAGGTACTGATGATCAATATACATTACAATTTTCCAGATATATAGTTTACTATGTATATGACCCCTCACTTATATATATGAAAGAGGAATACAATGTGGATGTTAACAATGTAGCTAATAATTCTTGAGATGGAACCCCATTCTATAAACATCAAAATATTGTCTAATTTCTTCATTATGGATCATTTAATTTCTATATAGATCAAGGTCATCTTGAAATAATTGTTTATATTCCTGTACAACATCCACAATTTAAATATATTATTCCAGCAACCTCAATACCAAATATAGATATATAAAATTTAGTGGTTCCATTTGATATTACTACTTCGGCATCTTCTAGATCCAAACCTTCAATCATGGAACCTTTACCCAATCTACCCCCTATGTTTGACCATACTCATTAGCCCAATTATTATTGCTAATTTATAATATTTATTTGTTTTTTGTTCATGTTTAGTGGATGTAATTTTTTACAAGATTTGAAATCAATTAAATTTTTCGTTATTCATATAATATTATTATTCTCTTTATTTAGTTAAATAAATAACATTAGATCCATTATTTCAATTTGATAATTTATGTAATATTCAAATATTCCAATACATTATGTTCTACATTAACATTTTCTATTCTGATCCTTACCATTACCTATTAATTACGTGAATGGTTAATAACATTATCTACATGTCACATTATGGGGAAATTCCAATTATCACATCATGTGGGGTAGTACCCTTATACAGGGACTTGTCTAAATAATATGGAGCAATAAAAACAAATAACTGAATTTAAAATAGATATATATCTACTATTTCATTTTGTTCAATATGTTGTTAATCCTTTTCAATTTTCATGTTTATTTATCTTCGGGTTTTTTTCATCAAAAGGAAAAAATTGTTGGACTATTAATATCGTTCCATTGTATACCATGTTCATTAGATTTTTATGATCTCAAATGCCCTTCGTATTTTACTGTGGTTTTTATTTTCATGTTTTTCATGAGTTTTTTAGTATTATATAAGGCATCTTGGTATTAAATTTTTTTATCTTCATGTTTTGGGAAATGTTCATAAAATAATGGAAAAAACATCTACGTGAGGTCTTTGGATACATAGAGAATTTGATAATTCAAGAATTTAGATTAATTGATTAGAAAAAAAATTCACTACTTAAAATAACTATATCATAGAATCATCTATTTGGAAATAACATATTTTAATGGATCACATATGTGAGGAATCGGCTATATAGATCAATAGACTACATAAATCAATTATGTGGAGTTTTCAACTACATGATTTGGATATGGGTTGAAATATTATAAACGAATCAAAATGGATATGTGGTTCTATTAATAATGTTAAATTTGGATAAGTGATCAATTATCCTACATAATGAAAACATGCTACATGATAAAGGCCTATGAAAAATCACCTATGTAGATAATTCGACAATGTGATGATCTATATGAATCTATATTATAATAAAACCTATTATTTAATACAATTTAAGTATAATTACCATTCTATAATGAATAAATGAATATATTATTTTTTATTAAAAATTTACTATATGAATGATAATAAAAATATGCATATACTGTGAAAATAAATATTTAAACTAATAATTTTATTTATAATAATACTTGAATGGTACCTCCTAGATTTGGGCATGAGTTTGTATATCATGAACAATTGATTTTATAGATATTTTAGAGTAAAATAAAATGGTATTTTTAAGTGGATTTTTTAGAGCTCAAATGTTTAAAATGTGAAAAATATATAATAATAGAATCACAGAAAATATTACTCATGAAATATCCCACAAATCTCAAATGCAGTAATATGAATTACTCAAAAAGTAGAAAAAATATTTATCATCTACAACAATGTTATTTCAATAATCCCACCTATACATTAAAAATAATATCATATAGTAGCTCTTTATTCTTATCATGGCTTATATATATTTCATATTTCATTCAACTGTATTTTACAATTTTGATATGTACCTTTTAAAATTCTGTTGTTTCTCTTCATTATTTTAAAGGTTTATGGTGAAATAAACATTAGGGATATATTTTTTGTAAATCCCTAACAGAGACTAGTTTAAAGAAAAATTTTTGTTGTACTAAGGGTTGAAATCATTCACTCAGCTATGAATTCCAACATAAAAGGACTGAATGTCTCTAGAAAAGGGGTTTCTCTAGTGAAAATTACCAAACACATGGAGAAGAGTGTTGGTAGAGTGGACTCATGGATTTTGGTTCCACGAACCACTAAAAATCACAATGATTTATAAAATTATTTTAATATTTTTTATGTTTATTATTGATTCAATTTAATGTTCTATAGTCAATCACTCTTAAATATGGTTGTTTTCTTAGGGGTGAAAATATTATATGACTCAATTTACAATGCCTCTTGGGTCTTAGTTCAGTCCTCTCATGAATAAAATGTTATTGTTGAGGATGGTCAATATAAGGTGTTATATAAGAAACCATGATAGAGAAGGAGATATGTATACAATCAGACAAAATTAATGGATGATGTTGAGGTTGTGCGGGATATGTAATCTATATCAGGATGTCAAGTGGGACTCAAGTCCTATAGTATCATGAGACTCATTGTCTATGTGGGATTCACCACCACGTGTAATTCAAAAATTTTTCTATGTGTACGTACAACCAATGAGTATAGATTTTTTAATTGGGGATTATTAATTAATATAAATCATAATAAATCAGTAGTACTTATGGTATCAAAAAAAAAATCAATAATATGGGATTTTGAGATCATTAAATATGATGGATCAAAAATCTACCCATCTAAAGTGATTAAGTTATATCATTATAGCAACTAATAAATATAAAAGGAGAAAATTAATTTACCCCTCTCACACTCAGTGATAATAAATTATTAATTAACTTAAATTTACATTTAAATTATCATTATACATGATTTTGGAACAAATTCTTTTTTAATTTGAAAAGAATTTTGAAATAATTTTTGTCATTGTATTATCCATTATAATATTATGGTAGTGTATACCTGTTAAAAAACATACAGACGAATAATATATTTTTTATTTAGAATTAATACGACTAAATTTAATAAGAATGTCAGTTTTATTTTTCCCATTATGAATATTAACCATTGTAAGTAATTATCATCACGGTAATGTGTAAAATATGTAAATTAATGTTTTATATTTTTGATAAGGTACAAAAATTAAATATTTATTCCAATAAGATGATAGGATTTCAATCCATAGAACAATATAATATATATTTTCAAGTTTTTTAATACTTTACCATGAGTTAGACATTTATTATATTAAAATATTAATACTAATTAATAGTGTGTCCGTCCAAACACATATAAAAGGGAACCTACCATTTTGTAATATTCATAAACATTGAGCACTCCAAAATGTCTAGGCCCTGGAAAAGTTCCCTTCAAAATATCTCCATCATTACCTAGATGAAATTTTCTATTAAATAGATAATCTAGGTTGGCTTAATAGGCTTCTTTATGAATGTTTTCAAATGAATAGGTATAAGTCCTAACCATGTTTTTTATATTCATTCTTTTTGTTACCTCTATCAATACTATCATAAACATTCTAAAATAATTTCATCAGTATATATAATATTATAAAAAGATAATATGCTTATGGTTAAACCATTTTTCATCATCAATTCTATCATATGGGAAACAAAAACATCACACATCTGTATATGCGGACTATCACTTCCCAGATGTTTTGTGTTTTTTGTTATCTAGTCACAAAGACTATAATTATGATTTATTTGATTAATATATAAAATATCAATGATGTTATTATAAATTTACAAATAAAATATATCACATACTATTATACCATTCATTCTGTTGGATAATGATGACATTTATCATGCATATGGGTGGACTATCAGATCCATTGTGTGGTGGGATATGTTTTTCATTCTATCATTTGTGGATGGGTCATAAATTATATTTTAAATTTAAAAATGATAATTATATAATTATTAATAATAATATTATTATACAAATTAAAACCCCTATAACCAATTGTTGACACTCCATTCCGTCACAGAGTCCAACGAATGGAAAATTGAAATACCTAAAGAACAAAGAGGGTCACCCTTTGGTGAACATCAATTTTTTAAGGAATGTACTAGGAACCCATTTAGAGTGAGTCAGGAAAGTCACTTGCGCGCCACCTATGGGTCATGCAGCTCACTTGCGTGCCCTATTTTGTTTTTCTCCCAAGGTGCACGGTGGCCAATAAATATCCCCTGTGGGCTCCTAATTCAGGGATGGATCTTCCAAAAGTCAAATTCAAGCTCTGGTCACTTTAGTCTTCAACTCAACTCTTCTAAAAGTTTTTAAGGAAACTTTTTATCTATAATGGAAGACCTGAAGTAGTATAATGAGTCTTAAGTGTTTATAATTCATCAACACTTGCAGGCCTAAGTGTCCAGACCTCCTTAAAGATGGAAACACGTGTGCGCCGCCCTACCCTTTCGATGAAACTTGTGCGCCATCGTATTGTAAACATCTTCAGATAATACTATTGGCTTGAGTTAAGTCCCGCCCAAGTATTACCTTATAGATACCTCATTAGCCAGGTGAACCCATGCCGTGCATGTACAGTTGCACAACCAAGATTTTCAAACCAACTTCATTTGTGTGCCTCTCTCCCGTCCACCTCTCCTCTTCATGATATTATCCCTCAAACCCATTTTTAATGCCATTTTTTGGCATGGTTCCTTCGTTTCCATCCTTATCTGAAAAGAATTCTATAAGAACCTCTCCCAAAACATCGTGATGTACATTATTTATGTCAGTGTGGTTAGAGGTTTCCTCCATATAACATCATCCATTAATATTAGAAGATATTTTTATTTAGGGCACCCTCCTGGGGAGTAAGTCCCATGTTCCCATTTGTTCGGGCCAACTTCTCATGAATAATACACAATCATAATTCATTTAATTTTGGAAAATTTTTTAGGGGTAATCCCCAAGATATAAGTACCCTTTAATTTAGGAATCCTTTTTAGGAGTAGGCCCCAGGTAAAAAATCCAAATATCCATAAAGTAAAAATACCTTTATGGACCCTGCTCATGGGATTCTTTCCTGATGTAAGTCCTGGTCTTCATCTACTTGGGAGGTCATACATATGTAAGCCCCACATCATATCATGCAACTGCATCATTCATGGCATAATCATCATGTTTACCAATACCTCTTGTTTCGAACACTGAGCATGACTCACATGATCATAGAGTGTAAAATTAATCAAAACATCTCTATTTGGGTCATTAACCACGCATAAGACCCATATTTCTTCACCTGAACTACGTGGAATTTGATATCTACCTTAAATACAGAGTAGATTGGAATCCTTTCTATGTTTCAAGTCCATCATTAATTAATTCTTTTCTTCCCCATATGACGTTAAACTATAATCCTCTTATTGAACTATGTGGGATATGATTTCCTTTTAATGATGATACGAAGGTATCCCATCTGTCGGTACAATCCAAACTATTAAATAATCCATGTCTTTATGATTGAAATTAAACTTCAAGTGCCCCACTGAGTGGCTTTAAAACCCGTATGGTCATCATAATGACCAAGATATTTCTATATAATGTATTGAAGGATACCATTGACTAAGAATCTATAATACATATGGATGATTCTCCATCAATGAAGAACCTATAATACATATAAATGATTATCTAAATCCCATACATATCAATCATCAATTGACAAATCTAATGGAAAACTCATTTTCTTTCTTGGTGAATTAATAAGGATTAATGAACATAACATAAATTAATATGAGTGTCTTAGAGTAGGAAATAAATCCCCAAAAAAGTTGTGATGTTGTTGACCTCCCATCATCTCGACCAATGCAAATTCTTAAGCCTCATCGGACCACAACTAATAAGCACATACATTTGGAATGTAGGTCCAAATGGATATAGAATCATTGGGTGTTTCTATTTATACAAATAAACCTGTTTGAAATTGTTTGGAATGTTTGATCCTTAAACAAACATGGTAATCCCCATTTCTAGATGAAACAAAAAATGGAGAACCCGACGTGAATCCTTAACCAAGTTAAATGATGTTTTACTAATATGTTAGGCCCCTATTAAACTCAGTATGAGTTCAAAAAAAGAAATAAAAAGCATTTATGCTCATCCAAAAGATATAGTCTAGCAAGAATTATGTTGATTATGTATGCTATATCATACATGAACTATTCTCCATGATCTCTCTCCAACAAAAAATGGATTTATTTATGTTCACACCTATGAATGCCTCTTCCACTACTCTTACTAGATCCTCGTCTTCTCTGAGGATGACATCACCTACTCAGAATCTTCATCACTGGGTCTCAAATGCATCGGTGAGGGAATACCGTCAACATGATACCATCTCGTCTCTAGAGGCCGCTCAACAAGCCCTCTAGGTTAACAACTCACCCTGGTTGTCCAGATAGCGATGACTAGTGGTCAAGGAGCATGTGGTTCCAACCACCATCTCCAAACATTTCATGTCTTTATCCCTGGAAGTCAATAACGGGTCCACCATATGTTACATATAGGTGAATCAAGAGGTCACTCAAGGCCTGAGATCAAGTAGACAAGAGTCCTTCCTAAGGACTCCCTCCTACAATCATAGACAGAATTGTGCGGTAGTGCACCCTCATCATGATGGAGGTATCACCTATAAGAGTTCGGCTCAGGTGCCTCATACTCGAGTACACAAGACGAACCATCAGAGTCGAAATTCAGCCAATGGGGAGTAGGTTCTTTCCTCTCCCTCCTTCAGAGAAGTCTGTCAACCTAACTTGATGGAAAACAACTAGCAGGCCTATACACCTGTCCGTCCCAATTTCAATGCCCATCATACTTGTCTGGCAGTAACACACTAATCCCTCTAGGCACTTCTAGCAGAGTACTATAGGCAGGCACATACACCTATTCATAAATCATCAGCTTATCAACAAGCTCTCCTGACTTCATCCAAATAAGCCCACCAACCAAATGTGGTGACCACCTATAAACACGCACATACACCTGCTTACATTCATCAATTATACTAGCAGTCTCATATTCCATTATTTAATGAAGCATGTCAATGAAATTCAGTGGAGAACAATGAGTAGACACATACAACTGAAATTCATCATACTAACCAACAGTATCATTTGGTAGAACCCGAAGATGTCAATTGGAAAACGCCAATAACAAACAGGAGGCAGGCACAACATAATGCCCCCACACATGAGTACTGTCAGAATTCACTGACAGAAAAAGGAGGACAGAAGCAATAACACACACCTACTCCAAACACTGAATGGGCGTATATTCCTGTTCCAGTTGCTGAAGTTACCAAGAATATTCTAACAATGGTAAAAGAGCAGAAGCAAATCCTTGCCCATATTATGAATAACTGTTTGAATATTATAATGACTTCATCGACATCGCATGGAAAGAAACATAAATATATCCCTGTCAGTGGAGTGACTCATCAACATGTCAACTCAGAGAAGATACACACCTCTGTTCTAGTCTAGGAGGGTCATGGGTCATACTCTCCCTTGTCATACGTACAATCAAATTGGGCACATACACCCGATTTAAATGGATAACGTCAGCCTAACATGACCATTTCCTCTGAGAAGGCACATTAATCTTCCCATAATAACCACATTCATCAAACATCGGATTCCAAAATGAGTAAGAAGGCATCCAAAAAAATACCCATCCAATATAGTTAAAAAATCACGATCCTATCTTTAATAAGGCATTGAAAAATGCTGGAGTTCATGAAGCCCTCCGAATATTATCTATTCCAACTCAAGATTCTACTCTCTCATTTCCAAATTCGTGAAATAAAAACAATAATTTCGAAGGTCTTCATCAGACACATACTCATGAAGGGTTTCTTCCTGACAATTCGGTCAATCTCAAAGCATCATCTTCAGATGAGAGCAACAATAACCCTATACATGGCCAGAAGACCAAGGAGCTAAAGGTTTCATATTTTGATGTAACCCACCCTGACGGTCCTTCCCCTGATGATGAATTTAGCTGCAAAAGTCCTCTCCACAGTAGTAATTCACATTTCCTGGAAAAAAATTCAATGGACAATATAGTAATGAGAAAGCCCTAATATCTTGAAGCACATGCAAAGACGAAGCCAGTCATGTTTGATGCCTTACCACTAGCATGTGAAATACTTTCTCAATCACAAGATAGCCCAGGGCTTATGTCATTCTCCGAAACACCCCTGGGAAATTCATATTTATATTTAAAAAATGAATTATCTACCAATTTAGTTGAATCTGATGAAGAAACAAAGAATCCCCAACTTTGGTTCAATCAGGTAGAAGAATCGTCATCAAATGACCAAAAGGAAGTACTGAATATGAGAAAACAATTGGTGAAAGTTGAAATACCAGTCATGTTTTGGCCTTTGGCTGACTCTTAGTATGATATTCCTGAAATGTTGAGAGAAGATTCTATTCACGATATTTGACTCATCATATGGAAACTTATTGTCACTTAAAATAGAAAATATTACCTTTTGATGAATATCAAAATCATGTTAAGGTAATAGAAGGGTTGCAATTCCAAATTCACTTTGCATATCTCTCAGTTTCTCGACATCTAATGTTTGAAAAGCAGCAAAGATCCCTTCAGCGTACATGCCTTGGTTCATTAAAATGGTTGTGCAAGTTAATTACCAATGTCCCATCTGTTATTCATATCAGTGGATGGGGTTTCCATGGCGAATTTCATTTCACCGTTCTCTCCAGTCAACCAATCCCGCCAAAAGTTGTCTCATGTGTTATTATTGCCCATTGATTTCCACAACTAACTATTTTGTGTGTAATCATAGTCTCGTTCAGGAACATACCTCAACTAGTTCTTCACCAATTCATGAATATAAAGAAACATTTGTCGAATTACTCTTGCAGCAAGAAAGTGAGAATATCGAACAAGCATCTCGTAGAGCATGCACATAATCAAGTGACAGAGGAGTCTGAAATAATCTAATGTTCTTTTGAGATAGGTGATTTGAGTGGGTTTCAGATGATTCATCCGGCCAATTTCTGTGATAAAATCTACAAAATCATGAGATATTTTATTAAAGATTCAGATGTAGCAGCTCAAGAGCCACCTTATATTGCCAGGATGGGGACTCTTTTATTCCAAACCTCAGGATCCAAAAAAAGGATTCGTGGAGTTGAGAAAGAAAAACAAGAATATCCCAAGTACATCAGACTATGGACTTTTTCAAATTCTCAATCTCTTCCTCAGCGATAGTCAGTCTTCTCTTTATTAGTGAAGATGCCACAAGAGGAACGCAGAGCCAAATTATCAGGAAATTCCCTCCAAATTATGGTTCATCAAAAAGTTCCTGAGGGATCAACCAAACAAAAGGCAATGCCTCGTAAAGGACATGGAGGAATAAAATATCACAGAAACACTGACAGAAGGGATGTAATGTGTCATGCATCGATAAATTTCATCAATGCCACTATCACGGATCCCCCAGAACATGAGGCTCACTTAGAGGAATCAGATGAAAAAGATCCCATTCAAGAGGCTGTATATACATAAACCAATGAAGGAGGTGTGCGTACAAGAAGGCAGAGGGTTACCGAGAGGCAAGAAATATTTTCGAGTTATACCCTTAGAATCTCTAGAAAGGCACATGCCAAGGAAAAGGGTAAAAGTCTGGTTACATCCCCCCTACCACTAGATATGGCCAATCACTCTCATTAGAAGAAAGGTTCAAACAACAAGAAGAAGTAATGAAGGAGTTAAGTAGGTTAAATTCAGAACTATTTCAAGGTAGTCTACCTCATAAGCATGATAGAGTTAATCAATAAACGAAATATTCTGCAGCTATTGGGATAGATCAAGAATATCCCACTTTACGAGTACACCCTCACAGGTCCAATACTATGGGACATATGTGACAGAAAATGGAAATACTAACATCAGTGGATGTACCGGTCCCCACACCCATCCAAACTCCAGTTATTGCACCTGCTTACTTCCAAGCTCAACCAGATGTTTCCCAAGAATTAATGACTACCATTGAGACATTAACAACTCGGTTGGAAGCTATAGAAGGACGAAATGTACCAGTGAAACAAGGGAAGAAGGTTTACCCTAAATGGGTAGATCCAATTTCTCCTCCTCCAAAATTTTCAAATGTCACCTTCCCCATATTAATGGTTCAAGAGATCCATAGCAGCATTTGACACATTTTGTCTCGCGCTGCGATCCTATTATGGGATATCCTCAACAACAAGAGGCCATAAAACTCAGGTGTTTTGGCCAACCATTGAAAGTACCAGCCTTTTTCAAGGATACAAGTTAGCAATCCCGATCAATTATTGGATTAGAAGATCTATGTCATAAATTCATTTTTCAGTTCTGATCAATCCTATAGAAAACAACAATTTTTGATCTCACAAATTGAAAACAAAGGGAGAATTAAAGAGTTTCAAACATCATTGCTCGTTGGAAATGATTAACATATTTCTTGAATATACTACTCCCTCAATAGGAGTTTCTAACCATTTGTGTGGAAAATATCTTCCATGAATTATGTACACCATTGATCCCTATGAAATGCACATGAGGGTTTTGGGTACGTTTTTCAACTTCCCAACAAGTGGAATATTCCACTGTAGAAACAAGTGCTAAGTCCCATGTAATTCCATCAGCTTTGGGAAGGTGAATATGGAAAGTATATACTGCTACAGTTACACTTAAACAAGAACCTATACATTCTTCCTCTTCAAGGCCTTAATCATATCAAAGGGCTCCACCTCCTGAGTATCATCAAAAATAGCCGCCTCTTCTTGATGATCAAAGTGATCAAAGGTGAAAAAAGTGTGAGGATTTAAAGAACATAGTTTATTCTTTCAAGAATGAAAAAGTTCTTGGTTACTTCATCTCACCTCTGGAAAAAAATATAGTTTGGTTTTCAAGGCCCAATAATTTGAACAAGGAAGGAGATGAAGACCTACCCAACTATTTCCCATTTCATCAAATGTTGGGGCAGCCCATTCAAGAGTGTTTTGTCTTCAAAGACCTCCTGAAAAAGATGGTTGACTCTCGATAAGTAAAACTAAATGCTTTTCCAACATAGGTAGCAAGTGTTACTACTACTGATCCAGAAGAATAAGTCTAGTGGCAAGAAGTCAAAAGTAAAAATGCGCAGAAATATGATTATTGGATGGTCTGGAAAAGGATCAATCGAACTCATGCCATTTTACCAACACAATTGAACAAACCAATCGTGTATTCTAATATTTCTTCCACAACAAAACCTGCTTCCTCAAAAGGAAAATGTTCAAAGAAGCAGAATAATATGAAGAATGAAGGGCAGTCAGAAGAAGACGATCACATATTAAAGCCTAAGTTGTCTTTGACTTTGGTGGATTTTATGCCATCTGCTTCAAAAGCACGTTCACCACCCCACCAAACGGCACAACCTAAACTGGTTCATCGGGAATAATCTTCCTCATAAGAAGAATTGATCTTTGGTTTTGTTTACATGATTCATTTAAAGTATCCCTATGCCAGTGAGAGTTTCAATCATGATGAGCCTAAGTTCCTTATATCTAATAGTGGAATTAGAGGAAGAGAGAGATGTCTAGGATACAGAGGATGACATGGATATTTCAGAAGCCACTATTTCAATACTATACCTGCTAGAACTGTATATAAAGTATATGATTTGTGGCAAACTCCATCAGCATGCTCAACAAGAACAATAAAGTTATTCCGCATGTGGAATATTCATTCCTAACATAATTATTTTGGAGGACTGGTTAGAGGATACACCTTCTTCATCTCAATAAATAGATAGACCTAGTTGGTCTAATCTACCGAATCCTAGAGTGTTTCCAATTCCTGCCATGATATGGGATGCGTCTACTAGAAAAGCATCAACCTCCAAGGCACCGTAAAAAAAAAATTTCCTTGTTGGGAAACGCAGACCATAGGATAAAAATTATTATGTATTTAAACATTTGGTCCAAGTACCAGCCAATTACCAATTCTGGATGCCCTGAATCTATAAAAAGATCTCCGGGATGCACTGATTGAGGCTTTTCAAGTCCTCAAGAATTCGAAACTGAAATTGATGCGGCTGAGGTCTATCCTTTTGTGAATGATCTTGAAGAATTCCATGCAGTGATATCATTTACAGATGAAGATGAAGATGATGTTGTACACGGACATAGCAGAACATTGTATATATCTGGAAAAGTCAATGACAAAGATATCTGATGAGCTGTCATGGATAATGGATTATGAGTCACCCATAATTCTATTTGTACACTTCATCTATTGGGCCTCACCGAATATGATTTATCTCCTTCTACTTTTATGTTGCAAGGATATGATAAAAATGAATAAGAACCTCTAGGCACGATTACACTCAGAATTCAGTTTGGAGACCTTGTATCTAATTCAGATTTCATGGTTGTTTGTGAGGTCACATCCTTAAATATTTTTCATGGAAGACCTTGACTACATCAACATGTGGTCATACCTTCGCCATACCATAAATGTATCAAATAATGTTTCAATGGTAAAATCGGGAAATTGTTTGGTGACAAGGCTCCATTCAAAACATGTGAATCTCAATACATTGAGGGAAAATTTTATCACATGGAGGGAGAGGAAAAATCCACAAAAAGTTGGTCACTAAAATAAATGATCCAAATGGTTTGGAAAAGATTCTAGGAAACCCATTCATACATGTGAGTACATATTATGTGTTGACTATCAGTCAAATTGATAGGATACACCAAAATCCAAACACTCTTATGTAATCTTCTGTAATGTCAATTATGGCAACTAATCCAGACAGCAACAGAGAAATTTTTGATCAGCCAAGTGGTGATGAAATCTTAAATGGAGATTTCTTCCTTTTATCAAAAGAAATCCAACAATTCTATACTTCATCAACCAGTCCAGATTATGTTATCGCAATACCAAAGGAAAACAATGATGTCAATTCTCAATCCATCATCTCATCTCTATCAGCCAAGGAATACCCTTCATTATACATAGGGTCAGAAATGGTATCCTCTTCTTTAATATGTTCAAATTTTAACTTCTCCCCAAACCATGGAAATTAGGCATCGTCATCTACTATGAAGGTAGAAACAGAAGAAGAAACAGGAATTGAAGAAGAAGAGGAATATCTCAAGGAATCTCTTCTTGAATTTGAATAGGGTATCTCTAACATTGTGGATGAACATAGAGAAATAAATCTAGTTACAAAATATGATCCACACTGCACATTAATTATTGCAACCATGAATATTGAAGTGAAGTCAATGTATACTTCATTTATAATGAAAAATCACGATGTATTTTATTGGAATTATAAACAAATGCTAGTTCTTAATCCTGATGTTGCCACACATCATTTGTGTTTTCCAGAAGAACATCAAGGATTCAAGCAAGCAGCAAGAAGAACACAACCAAATTATGCCTCCAAAATTGAAGCTGATGTTGAAAAAATTATCAAGGATAACTTCATCAAAGAAGTTCAATATCCCCAATGAATGGCTAAAATTATCCCAATGAAAAAGAATAACCAAAAAATTATAGTTTTCATTGACATCAGAGATCTTAATCGGCATTGTCACAAGGATGATTTTCCAGTTCTGATCAATGAACTCATAATTGATGCAACATCAGGCTGCGAAGCTCTTTCCTTCCTTTATGGTTACTCTGGGTACAATCAAATACTAATGGCCCCAGAAGTTGAGGAGTATGCATCCTTTAGAGCTCCTCATGGTGTGTTTTCCTATTGGGGAATTCCCATTGGCCAAAAGAATGAAGGTTCAACGAATCAACATGCCATGCACCTTATCTTCAATCCCTTTTAATGAAAATTTATTTAATTTTATGTGGATGAATTTTTGGTTAAATATAGAAATCTTTATGTTCACTTGGCCAATATGGAAATCATATTCAACAAAATCTGACAACACAATTTGAAGATGAACCCCATGAAATGTGATTTCAGGGTAACCTCAGGAAAATATCATGGCTTTGTTGTACACCATCATGGTATCGATGTTGATCCTATGAAGACAAAATCCATCCTGAACATGTCACCTCATCGAAATTTGAAATAATTAAGATGAATTCAATGAAATTATGCCTATGTTTATCATTTTATTTCCAATTTGGAAGGCGTGTGTTTACCCATCACTAGATTCATGAAGAAGGGAGTCACCTACCAGTGGACTGAAGAATGTCAAGAAGCATTCGATATCCACAAGAAATATCTCTTGATCTCACCAATATTAATGCCACCTATTGAAGAACGACCACTTATTCTCTATGTGACATATTTAGATCGATCATTCGGTGCCTTCCATGCCCAAAAGAATGATGCAGGGAATGAAAATAGAATTTATTATCTTAGTTAGACTATGCTTGAGGCCGGAACATAATATTCATGTATTGAAATGTTTTTCCTACGATTAATCCTTGCAGTTTAGAAATTGAGATAGTACATGCAACGTCATGAGATCTAATTGGTATATCACAATAACCTGATCAAATTTATCCTTACTTTTCCCATTCTTATAGGGTGTCTAGCAAGGTGGGCAGTTGTTTTGGAGTGGTTTGATATCATATATGTGTCTCAAAAGGCATTAAAGGGCCACGCTCTTGCCAATTTCCGTGATGAACACCCATCTGTAGAAGATACATCTTTCAATATTGAACTTCATGATGAGGAAGTCATATCAATCCAAAATAATCCTCAATCATGGGAAACACCCTTTAATGGTGCCTCCAGAATTCTAATAGGGAAGAAAATTGAAGATCCTAAATTCAACAATGGTGGGTTAGGAATTGTGCTTATTTTCCTAGAAAAGTTAGTACTACACTATTCCTTCTTATTTTCGGATGGTGGTACAAACAATGAAACATAATATCAAGATCTCATTGCCGGCTTGGAATTGGCGCATTATGCACATGAAAATCACTTGAAGGTAAATGGAGATTCGGATTTGGTAATCAAACAAATAAATGGGGATTATTCTATCAGAAAGGAAGAGTTAATCTGTTTGTGTGATTATGTCTAAGAGTTAATGGTAGAATTTCCATCCGAACCGACATTTTCTTATGTCCCGCAATATGAAAATGACAAAGCTGATGCACTAGATAATGAAGCCACAACCCTAGAGGATCCAAATCAGGATGAAACAATCATCATTATTGCCCACGGTCGTATATATTCACCTTTAGTTCAAATCAAAATTGATGAAATTAATGAAATCAGTACCATTTTTGAACCATATGGTCATACTACATGATGGATGACACCTATCATGGAATACCTTCAAAATAGAACACTCCCACCTGATAGGGCCGGGAAAGAACAAGTACGGCAGCGTGTGGTCAATTTTACTATTTATGATATCCTAGATCACCAAACAATTCCCTACAAGGGAGGTTTTGATGGAATTATCTTCATATGTATTGATCGAGAAGAGACAATGGATTTCATAAATAACGTACATGAAGGAGTTTATGTTGCCCACCAGTCTGGACATAGGCTTTCTGGTCAGATTCAAAGGTTGGGATACTTCCGGTCTTGAACAATTAAAGATTGTGTTGATTTCAATAAGAAGTGTCATTCATGCCATGTATGTTCCAACATAATTCATCAACCCTATGAGTTGCTTCATACAGCTAAATACTCCTAGTCGTTTTCTACATGGGGAATGGATGTAGTAGGACTTTATTCTCTGGCTACACCTATGTATTTTAAGTATATTCTTACTGCTACTGACATCTTTTCCAAATGTGCAGAGGCAATAACTTTCAAAGAATTCGGCGCTAAAATCATTGTTAGCTTTGTCAAGTCAAACATCATTACCAGATTTGGTGTTCCTTATACCATATAGATAGAGAATGGCACATACTTTTGTTCATATGAGGTAAAATAATTGTATCAAGAATACAATATCAGATCCAACCATTCATCTCAGCATTATGGAGTGTAAAATGGTTAAGTATAGGCATTAAATAATAATATTTCAAATATACTTCAAAAGATGGTGGATAAATATAAGAAGTTATGGCCGGATAATGTTTTTCATGCTCTAGGTGCTTATCAGACATCAACCCACACTGCTACACATTCATCTCATTATTCATTGGTATATGGAACGAAAGTAGTCTTGCCTATTGAAGTCCAATTATGTTCTCTTAGAGTCTCCATTTGGGATATGTTTTCTAGACATGAATAATCTCAAAAGTAATTCGATGAATTTGAATGAATAGATGAAAATTATTATGCCCACTGCACCATTTAGAAGTATATTAGAATTGAATAGCACGAGCATTCAAAAAAAAGTTCATCTTTGTTCATTCATTCCAGGAGAATTGGTATTGGTCCTCAGAACCCCAACGATACCAGGAATGAAGCCTCCAAAGCATGAGCCATAGTGGGAAGTACCTTACTCAATACATAAATTCTACTTCAATGAAGCTTATTCTTGAATCTCAATGGATGGAGAACTCATTACAACTCCAACCAATGAAGGATTATTGAAGAAGTACTTTTTTGACACAAATAAAACCATTTCCTTGTTGCAGAATATTAAACTGCATACCCAATCTATCATCCAACATGACGTTTAACTGTGTCCCCTCTATCGTCCAACGTGACGTTAAACTATGCATCATCTGAGCTGCAGATCGTTAAACTATCATGCACTCCATGTTTGTGACACATGTCATTAAAAAGTGATCTTTGCATGTGAAATTGTCATTTAAACACTGTTTTCATGCATGCCCCTTGGAAACTAACCATGCATATACCTCATACCATCTTTTGTGGTCACATCTTTTGCGACACGATCGTCTGGTATGTTGCTGCCTCTTTTTTCTCACACCGAGAATGACTCATGTGAGATGAGAGTAAACTTTGACCATGACATCTTCTATGGGCCGCTAAACACGCTTATGTCCCAACATCATCTTCGGGACGTTGACCTCAAGTACACCCCAATCTCTAAATACCTCTCAATCGAACTACACAGACTTTGATCCTTGCCTCCTAGGCCGTGTTCGTAGGCAAACTCTTGAGGTTCAAGCCCAAAATCACATTCTTCACATCGATTCACCTACATCCCATACGATGTTGATCCGTGAAGCCCCCATAAACCGTCTTATTCATATAAGTTCACTTTCATCCTAAATGACATTAAACTGTGTACATCCCATTGTCCTAGATTTATGAAGTTAAACTATACAGTCCCCCATTGTCTTTACTCCAAGACATTGAACCACATAGCACTGGTCTATGCATATGACCCTAAACTATTAGCACTTTGGTCTAGTATGAAAATAAACTGCAACTAACCCTGATACCCTTACTTGAGAGGAATCACCATTGACATGGTCTCCAACCATGTTATATTTCGAGAACTATGTATGGATTGATTCTCATCCATATGGGATACGTAGTGACACCCAAGTCTTTAATCTTGGGTCTCTCCATAATTGCAATAAATTCCTCTTTACCCCTCATATGTAGAAACCAAATATGTACAAAGAGTATTTCAATAACTATGTGTAGAATGATTACCTTCCTCATGGGATACGTAGGAACGCTCATGCATTCCTCGAGTCCCGCACTGAGACTTTGGGCTATACCCCAAACTCCACTTTCGGTCCCTTAGTTGAAAAGTACCCCTGGGAGCACATGGTGTTATATGGAACAACCTGGTAATTATTCACATCAGGTTTATAATAAATGCATGATGTGTCTCCATCACTATGGTCTGAGCTCTATGACCCAAAACTAAGATATTCCATGCTCTCATCCACCATAACGTTAAACTGTATTTCAAGAACAATGTGTGGCTTGATTATCATCCTAATGCAAAACGTGTTGACATCCATAATCTTATTCCAGGTCCCAGCCACAACATAATAAAAATAATATTCATAGTCTCCATAACTATTTTCTTGACTTCTATTCACAAAATGTCTAATACATGAAAGTTCAATTTCCTAACTATAGTGCAGGTGCCCCTAGGTGGCCTTGTATAAGTTTTCTACAAAACAAACTTATCAGCCAAAATATGCTAATATTTGACTCTGTACCTTATTTCGTAGTTGTCCCTACATATTTCAACCCCCATATTGGGTTTTTAATGTAATGTTAACTTCATTCTTAGGAGAAGCATCTTTTGTCCCTATTGGTATTAACAGTGATATGTAGGGATCTAAAAAAAACTATCATCCTTAACATGTTTGTTCCATACTCTTTTTCATGATCCAAAAGTATTCAAGTCCATGGTTTAAATTTTCCTCCTTCTCCATATGTTCAAAGAAATATGAAATAACCTTGGACCACTTGACCATATGTCGTATAATGTTTCTATCTCTGGTTTTAGTCATATGATTTAAAACCACATATAGCTTTTTTCTTACGTATGGGCTAGACCTTCCTAGAAGTCACATTCATCCAATTCATTGACAATTATGATTAGAAATATCCTCTCCATATTCAAGTACCTTTCTCCATAAATCAGACTCAATGCTTTGGAAAATTTGAATCTCCATAAAACTTTCTTCGTCATTTAGCAATAGAGAGTCATATTTCTGAGAGTTCCTCTTCCCAAAAATTTAGTATATTCCCTTAGGTGGCCTTGAATAAGTTGTCTACATCACAGACCTTTCAGCCAAAAGATACTACTATTTGACTGTACAACACATGCCCATGTTGGCCCTGCATAATTCAGCCCCCATAACGGGGTTTTCAAGCAGTGGTAACTTCTATCATAGAAAAGACTTCCCCTAATGCATTTTATCTCTTTTCCCATATCATTCCTCATATTCAAAATTTCTCATGTCACAGTTTACAATTTTCTAACTCCATAGATGAATACAGTAATATGATTCCAAATAAATTATAATGAATTGAGTAAATATCATATATCCAGTCAAAGCTATTCGACCATAAAATATTATTCTGTTTATAGTCCAACATGCATGACTTTAAAATGCCAATAACAAATGAAATGGTACTCAATAAATTGGTAACCTATAAAGGGTAAACTGAACAAAAGTTGAGTCCCAACTCGCTAAATATACATTTTGTATGATTTAGGGAATGTTGAGCAATTAAAAAATGAAAATTATTGTGTTTGTTTATATAACCCTAGTAAAAATCAATTGATGTTTACTAATCCCATTATCTTATGTAAAAATATGAAAAATTATAAAGAAAATAAAGGTACAGATGATTAGAGATGAACATTTTTTAATTTATGAACAAGATTAGAAGAACATCCATAGATTGGAGTCTCTCCTTTTTTTCAGAAATTACAGAATAAATTCAACATTATTTATCATCTATTTCACAACAACTCGAGATTCATCAGAAGTCACTTGAAGTAAATTTACTGAACATGATTCACTCTCTTTAGCTTGATGAAGTGCTTCTTTGGCATCTGTGATGGCTTTTATACCATCCTATTGGACTTCTTCCAATGAATTATGAAGTTATTCAAGATCCCTAGTAAGAAAATCTATCTCTTGATGAATGTGAAACTATTGGAAAATCTTCTCATAGATCTTCTACTTCAGTTCCTTTAGCTTTGCAGCATGTTCAACCTCATCTCAGGACAATACATCCTGAAATTCACTAATATTGGTCAGCATTCTAGATATGATCTGGTCTTGATGACACATTTGATCTTGCTCCCTCCATTGAATAACTTGTTTCACTAGGACATTATTTCTTGATATCCAAAACCGCCATGATCCAGCATGATGAATAGGGATGAATGTCTTGTAATTTTTTAATGAAACTATTTAAGAGGCATCTTAGATATTATCTTCCATATATTTTTTTATGCGTCACGACATGATAATTTGAGTGCCTTTTCCACCACTAGGTATGATTTTACAACACTATCATAGGGAAGAACATAGTCCTGGATTAATTCACTTCTGGAAGTGCCATGTTCTACTCCTTCCCTGACATTCGTTGGTTCACCTTCTGCTACTTTTGGGATGAGGCTGAGGCTTCACCACTAGATTTTATCATTGAAGTTGACAGCCCTGTTTGGTCAATTGAAAGTATGGTTAGATTCATAGGATGGTATAAGTTGATTAATTGTCTTGAATGTTAAGTAAGCGACATATATCATCATCTTTTACTTAGTAGTAGATCAGAAACTTATGAAGAATCCTCCCCATCATTCCTAGCTTCAAAATGATTTTTAGGATGGGTTTCTAGAGGGTATTCCATGCAATGTTCCACCTAAGACTGTGTTTTTATGGTAATAGGTTTTACATCAAAGTCTACACCACTTTCAAGCATTGTTGGTTCAACAGTTTATTCAGATGGAACTGTGCATTTTTTTTATCCAAACACTATTAGAAGTGTAATCACGAGAATATTAATAGGTCAAATGAAAAAACTCAAATCTAGTTGATTCTATAAATAGATCTCCAAAATCTTCTAAATCATGTGGTAAATTAATATGTTCTAAAATTTCTTCAAAGGACATGATAAGATTCATAATTTTATACAATGATGTCCTAGATCCCAGGTTAGTCTCACCAGTGGGAGCACTCAGCATGCCTTCTTTGTGACTTTCACTAATATATCTCTGACCATGGATAACTTATTCAAAGAATGTTGTGGGGCCAGCTTCGGTGGTTGAAAAATGTTCTGGTGTATGTGTTTATCCTAAAACATCATAGAATAGTAGTCAGATGTTGTCTCATTTGAGGTTCTATGATGTATTGTTAATTTATCAGAAGTCTCTTCTCTCTTGGCATAAGAAATATGATCAGTGCTGGGAACAGACGCTAACTCATCTGCTCTCTGTATTTCTTCAGGAACAGTCATTATAGTACGAACATGTATCCATTCTACAACACCCTTTTTTTTACTCTGATGATGGTTAGTCCTTTCCCTTAAAGGGTAAACTAATGAATCCTCTGAAATCCAAAGATGTTTGAGCACTTTTTCATAATTTGTGATTCATGACATCTAGAAAGACTTACCACTGTTGATAAAGCGTTTGACTATGGTATTATTTCTTTGATGCCTCTTCTTCTTGGCCTTTTTGGGTGGACTGGCATCATAATCTTCGAAAATAGGTATCAGATATAATAACACCCTTTCTAACTTCTCATCCATGACTTTCTAGCCTGGAGATACTTGGCCCGGCTCAGGAGGAGATTCAGTGGCTCCAAGAGTGGTACCACCAGGTCTATATCACGGCGAAGGGATATCATTGTTTATTTCTATTACAAGCTACACTAATAATAATATTATTTCCTTGAACAAATAAAAAAATTGACTAAATTTTAATTTCAATTAAAATAGAAATATGAAAAAAAGGAAACTTACATCATCAGGAGCCACGTAATCACACCAATCTTTCTCTAATAAAGGACTAATCCCCTCAGTGGTACCACGATCCATCATATCCATTTCCTGTGTGGTGAAAGGAACCGACTCATCAGTGGAATATATGAGCATTTATAGCTCTTTGATGTAATCCCTCACTACATTGGGGTTGTCCTCAAAATGGATGTCAGAGGAAGCCCAGAGATTCCCCACTCCAGCGATATGCATCCCTTCGCATAAGCTTATCCAGGAAATTTCAGCATCACAATATAAACTCCGCCCTGTGTAGACCTCCTCTAGACATAAATATTCAGAAGGTGCACCAGAAGGCCATGAGGAGGGTCCTACAATCTACGACTTGAACTTCTTCCCAGCTCTTGCAATCACAGATAAAAGATAAGAAAATGAAATCTATTCCTCTTTAAATTAATGGAGACTAAAGTGCCTCAATGATGCAACTCACCATGAGTAAATAGAGTAGGTCTCTAGACTATGGCAGGTAGATTATATTTGGAACAAGGCCGCTTTGATGCATTTTGAGCCTCATCATCCACATCCTGGGAATCTGATGAATAAGGTCTAAGTGAGGAAGATTCACCTTCAAAATGAAGATCTTCCTTCCTAATGGTTCTCTTCATTATCCCCACCCGAGGGACCGACTGATTCAGAACCCCTTCAGGGTATGATGCTACCCAGCTCACGACATACCATGTAGTCAACTGACTTTCTGCTTCAACAGCTATTAGATCAAATATATCCCCAGTCTTCTCTATAGATTTCGGAAACTATAGTGGACTTGAAACCATCAGATGCTTCCCTAACCTGAGATGCACCAGAGGGGATGTGATAATTTTCTGTAAATATTTGAATTGACGTGCGAATTTGTATGGAGCATAGCCCTCACATATAATTTCCACATGAATCCTCGTGGCCAGTGTACCATCTCTTCATGCCAGCATATATGCCATTAACTCCAGGATGGTTTTTTTATCATAAACTAATCACCCTGTTGGCAGATTTCCATAAGGAAATACATGAAACTCCCTGAACATGGTCAACCTTATTTTGATATCATAAGCATTGAGGGATAAGGGATAAATTTCAGGAAAGGCCTGAACAGATGACTAAAAAGAACTTCCAGGAACCTATACCTCACATTGAAAAGCATATTTAATGAAGTGGGTGGCGATCCATCCACATAAAACATATCATGGTCCCACTATTCATAGAGGAGACTTAACCATATAAACATGAAGTACACTCCTATTAATCTTCTACAAAATTGGGGTGGCCAACCCAACCATGTTCTGTTCAGTCAGCTTGGCTTCAATGACAAAGGTCCCCAGCCTCACTCCTCCTTACAAATCCCAAACTAATAAAAGGTACACACTGAGGAACAAGGCCAAAAAGCCTTCCAGATGGGTCTTCACTGGAATTATCTTGGTCACTTCATACCCCCACCAATCAAACACTCATGCTTCCAGAGTTGTCCAAAATGTTCCCAGAGAACCCCTCTTTGTTGCTCTAGGGAAACTCGTAGGATGAGTTTTGGATGGTCCCTCTTCTATCTTCTTAATTAGAAACATGTCTATCCACTCCCCTGGATGGATATATTTTCGGGAGTGGGTTTTTGTGGTGGTGGTACTCTTAATCTTGTAGAAAATTTTCATTTACTCTCAATAATAAGCCGGAGTCTTGTCCAAATAATTCCAGGTAACCTTGGGGAGATGAATTCATCATACCTATCTCCCAAAATTGGAGCCCTTGAAATATTGTAGAAGCCCCAAAACTGATGCCTACATCTCCATGAGTCATATGTAAAGGATTCATTTCCGGGCTCCAATGGCTAATTAACTCTGGCATGAAATCGTCATTCCTGAAGAAATATGTCTTCCCGGCACAAAAAGATTCATATATTACAAATCCCTTTAAATCATCGACAATCCATGAACATGTTAGTCACACCCAATATTTACACATCCAAGTTGGCTTCACACATCCTCCATGAAAAAAATCCAAACACTACTTCCATCCCATAGATTGGTCCATATGAGAACTTCATAAAATAAAGGGATAGCAATGCGACTGCAACTCAGGCGTGTGAGGCTTCAGATATAGCGCACATGGGCTATGATGCATTGTTTTTTCATTCTTCATGGTTCCAACATTGAAAAATGATCCTAAAACTGATAAGTTTTTCAAAGAGAAGTTGTTCTAGGTATGAAACCATGAACGAGGGATATAATTCTTTTCCTCTGGAATGTTGACTCCTTGCAAATGACCATGGTCATAGCAAGGAAAGTAGATGCTAGGTGTAAAATGGTAATGACATTTCTTCAAGTACATATAAAAATCCGGGATAGTTCTGTTGTAGATATCACTATATTCATGGCTGATGATGTTCATAATGTCATGTACTCTCTTGATGGACAATGCATCAGTTGATCAAATTCTACTGGGAGCTATTGAATCTGCACAATGATCAAATAATCAACTATTATGTAGGTTTGTTTTGTGAAATTTTAATGATGGAAATAAAAAAATGTCAAAGGAATTAAAGCGCATAGGTCCCAACTTGGTGGGTAATTCAAGCTGGTGACGGAAGTATTGCCGCCCTAGTCATGGCGCACATGTCAAATACCTTCTTTAGAAGTGCAAAAAAAATCAACAAGGGTGATTCACTAAAGGCAGAAGCACCTGCACGATGAGAGCTCAAGTTGCTGGAAGCCAAGTGGGTTTGCACGGGAGTGAGCCTGTTTATATAGGTGATCCAGAACACCTGCGTGACATACCTGCGCGCCCCAACATCTTTACACGGAACTTTCACGCCACAGACCCTTGATTTATATGGCTTTACCTCAGAGACGGATCCTCTCTCCTTTTCTGATCAAACTCTGATGGGGGACTTTTTTTGACACTAATTTCTTTCATAGAGTCCAATTAATTGAAAAGGATAATACCTTAATCGCAGAGAGGATCTCCCTTTGATGAACATCAATTTTTTGAAGGCTTGGACTAAGAGCCTATTTGGAGTGAGGAATGCAAGTTACATTCACACTGCGTATTTAACTTGTGTTCCACGTATAGGTCACGAAGGTCTCTTTCATGCCCTATTTGGTATTTCACTCACGGTGCAAGGTGGCCTATAAATATCCCATGTGGGCCCCCATTTCAGGGACATATTTTTTTGAAAGTCAAATTCAAGCTCTTGTCTCCCTAGTATTCAACTCAACTCTTCTAAAAGCTTATAAGGTAACTTCTTACCTAGAATGGAAGACTTAAAGGAGTATAATAAGGCCTAAGTGTTTAGAATTCATCCACATTGGCGTGCATAAGTGCGCAGACCTCCTAAAAAAGCGAACACTTGCGCGCCACCCTACTATTTCGATGAAACTTGTGTGCCGCCATTTTGGGAACATCATGGGATAATACTAAAGGCTTGTGTTACGTATCACCCAAGTATTACCTTAAAAATTCATCATCACCCAGGTGAACCAATGCTGTGAAAGTACACTTCCCTGGACAAGACTTGCGTGCAAACTTCATTTTTGTGCCTCTCCCTCGTACACCTCTCATGTTCAAGATATTATCCCTCAAACCCCTTCTCAAAGCTATTTATGGCATGGTTCCTTTGCTGGATTCAATATCTGAATGGAATTTTGTGAGAAACTCTCCCAAAACCCCGTGACATACATGATTTATGTCACTAAAGTTAGAGGATTCATCCATATAACCTCTTCCTTTAAGATGAGAATATCTTTTGATATAGGGAATCCTCCTCGGGAGTAAGTTCCACGTTCCCTTGGTTCGGTCCTCCTTCTAAAGAATAAGACCCAATAATAATTCCTTTAATTTGGGCCTTCTTCTTAGTAGTAAACCCCATGTTATAATTCCCCATTAATTTGGTCATCCACCTTTGGAGAAAGTCCTGGGTTAAAACTCCAAATCTACATAAAGTAAAAATACCTTTATGGAACCTGCTCATTGGCTTCTTTACTGAAGTATGTATGCGTCATCATCTACTTGGGAAGTCATACATACGTAATCCCCACATCATTTCTTGTGACTGCATCATTCATGGCACAATCCTCAGGTTAACTGATACCTCTTTTTTCTCACACTGAGCATTACTCACGTGAGCTTAGAGTGTAAATGTAATGACGACATCTCATTTTGGGTCCTTAACCATGCATAAGCACCTTATTTATTCACATGAACTACATGGAATTTGATCTATTCCTTAAAAGTAGAGTATCTGGGAAGCCTTTATTATGTTCAATCCCATCATTCATTAATACTTTTCAGTCCCATTTGTCGTTAAACTATATCCTTCTAATTGAACTATGTGGGTTCTGATTTCATTTTAACGAGGATACTTAGGTAGCCCATCTACCGGTACGATCTCAACAATGAAATAATCCCTATCTTTTTTAATTAAAATATACATCAAGTACCCCCATTGCGTGGCTTTAAGACCAGTATGGTCATCATAATGACCATGAGATTTCTATATAATATATTGAAAATAACATTGGCAGAGAATCTCTAATACATACAGATGATTCTCTATCAATTAATAACCTAAAATACATATAAAAGATTCTCTAAATCAAATACATACCAATAATTGATTTTAAAACATAAAGGAAAACTCATTTTCATGCTTGGTGAATTAATAAGGATTCGTTATCATAACTCAAATATATAAGAGTGTTCCAGAGTATGAAATAATTCACCCCAAAAGTTGTGATGATCCTGTCCCCCCATCCTCTAGACCAATGAAAATTTATAAGCCTCATATGTTCACAATTAATGAGCACATACCTTTGGAAAGTATGTCCAAATGGATATAGAATCATTGGGGTTTTCCGGTTCTATGAATAAACCCATTAGGAACCGATTGGAATGTTTGACCGTTGAACAAACAAGGTAATCCCCAATTCCAAACAATCCACCTTTGTATACCTAGTAAATTGTTCTTGGGATTATTAATATAGCATCCTCAAAATGGTATAGATGAACATAGTTGACATAGTAACTATGAAATATCAATGAGCCCTGATTTTATGTAATTAACCATTTATTTATTCTTTTAAAGTATTTGATGTAATTGGGTTATGTTTTTTGTGTTTTTGAGAGGTTTTAAAATGTTGTATTCATTATATGTAAGATCAAGGTTTGTTAATAGTTAATAGAAACAATTTTGGAACTCTTTAAAGCCATAAAATGGGATATTGAGGTCACTGTACATGCACATTATTGGTAGATGGTTTGGCCAAAATAAGTGTCCACTAAGGTAAAACAATATAATGTTGAGAAAAGGGGGATATAATAGTTAATACATAGTTTTTCTAACTATATGATCAAATAATGGGATTGTTTTTTAGTTAGTGGATAACACACGAATTTCATAACTGTGATCCTATACCACGTATCATTAAAAATTAAATCTAGATTGTGTGGATCTAATTAAAATCACCACATAAACAAATATTTTTCCATTATTGATTCCCAAAATCAAATTTCTATCTTTCACAATAATTTGGAGACTGTACGCTTTGTTTTGAGATAAACATGTGGGGGAATCATGGTGCGTTATAGGCCATATTCTTTGGATAGTACCAATTATTTGTAGTTTTCCCTCACATTCGTCTTCATACATGTATTGGATTCATAGATTTAATCCATTTGGGATAGATTCATGATGTTTCATTCTATTCATTAGGAGATAAGATTTTTTTATATCCAACAATATCTAGGTCATGTTTTGTAAGATCTAAGCCATGTTTTTAGAGCTCTTAGATTGTTATTAATTTTAGATTATGTCAGAGAGTTGGATTGATTCAATCTAAACTTCTATAATTATAAAATCAATTAATTGTTTAATATTTATTTTGTATAATGATTTAAACAGTAAATGTTTTGTAAAAACCATGCTAGAATCCCTCTTTAGTGATGGTTAGTGAGATTGTGGAAATTGGTTGTTTTGAATAGTTATCTATTTCATGGTTTTGAGAATGATGATTTTTACAAAAAATATTTCCTTTCATTAATGGGAATGGATTAATTGAAATGTTATTAATTCAATAAATATTTTATTTAAATGTATTGGAATGTTTATTTGTAATTGTATTGGGAATAAACTATTGGTATGTGTTCATTTGAATTGATGTGACCATGTGGAAGGGGTGTGTTCTATTAGAGAACTTTTTATGTGGTTATATTATGATAAATTGGTAGATTAAAAAGGGACCTATGATGATTATGGGATTGTAACATTGTCACGCATGTGTGGATGTGTGGAATTAATGGGATATTTCAAATCAGACTGTAGAAATGTCTTTTATGGGGATATATGGTTTCTTTGAATGGAAAATGGTTTTGATTTAGAAATATGTATTTGTATAAATAATTTTAGTTTTGAGATGATACGTTTTGACGTATTTTATATAAATTAGATTTTATAAATTCTCTATCATTTTCTATCATATTAGTATGAGGAGGGACATCAAATGAGGAATTCCTACAGAGTTTTCTTCTCATCCCTAGGGAACATTGATGTGATTGATGATGTTTTAAATCAATACACATGTAATGGAAAGGTATCAAATTGATTTAGTGATTCATCATGATACCTAGGTCATGGAATGTTGATTTGGAGCTCAGATCAAGTGTTGGTGTTATTTTAGGATATTTTGGTTGCCTCCGAGTATATAATTTTAGTTCCCTCGTTGAACTCTAACAAGGATTATATTATTTTTTTGGGTTTTTTGAGCCATAAATGCAGGATTTATTAAATTATCATCATATATCATATTGTGGGTTTTTATTATGGTTATCTCATTTGATTTTTTATATTTAAAATAAAAAATATACCCCAAACTTTTTATAAATCTATTTGTATTTATTTATATCCTTTGGTATCCTGGGGAAGTCCCATAAGGCCTAATCACCCTCATATATTTTCAATAAAATGGTAAAGTGGATGTATGTTAAATAATATATGTTAATAAATGAAAACAATGATTTATAAATGTGAATTAAATAAGAAAATATTTCTTAATGTTATAATATAAATTAATTATATATTAGTTAAATTTTTTTTGCAGAGAGTTGTACGTAATTTTTGGGATATTTATTAAAACATTAATAATATATATTAACCCTTTCTATATTACTATATTTTCTATTATATAAAATTTTATTAAAATGATTCAATAATGATATAATACTATCAAAAATTTTATTTAAATTTGTTTCAATATAAAATTATAGTCTCCTTACAGAGGTCTAAATATGTAAAATTTAACGTTTATATCTATGTTATTTTTTAAAAAGTGTGGAATGTATAGTTTTATTATGAACAAAACCTGAACTAAATTAACTACCACTAGTAAAAATATTATTTAATAAGATTACAACACTATATTTCATGGTTATTTAATGAATATTGGATTTCAATTTCATTTTGAAAATTTTAAAATTTTAAGAGTTTTTAATAGATTTTTATATTTCTCAAAATAGTTATATAAATCTCATATGTTATCTTGTATAAGTATTCAAAAATATTATTTTATGATTTTATATAATATTAATAAATTAAATTTTTTTCATGCTTTAGTCCTTTTACATTGTTCCTGATGATGAATGGTCTTTATAAAACACTTGGGTAATGATTTTTACTCTAAGAAATATATGATGGAATTAACTGAATTGGTAATTTATATTTTAGTAGTTTTTTTACGATTGATTATATGATTGATATGAATATGATTTCACCTATTATGTGTATAAAAGTTTCATTCTTGATAATCGGTATTAGGGAAGAACATATATTTGATAATGTATGACAATGAGATTATATTTATAGAAATGTTTATGACCCATTCAAGGATGAACTTTTTTCATTTCATAAAATTCTTTTCATTAGTGCTCATGTTTTACAAGAAACCCTTCTGATTAGGATCATAACGATAATATTCCTATTGATATAATTTATGAAAATATCTAAAATAAGATGTAGGTATCATATGAATGAAAATTAATACTTTTATCTCAAGTTTAGTTATATAAATGTAAAACATTCAATGGTATTTCATGAAAATAAATATATACTAATGTGTTTTATTCGGTTTGTATACCTTACTAATATATTTATCCATTATATGATTTTAAATTTTTTCATTAATATTTATGATGAATCAGAACTATATAAATATTTATCATTCATCTATGGGGAATTATCATAAAATAAGAAAAATATATTTGAATGTAACATAAATAGAGATTTAAGAATCATATTTTTGTGGAGAATTTATATTTAGTGTAAGATCTTAATTTCTTATATTGGTTTTATATGGAATTGTTTTTACCAATTCTATAAATCGTAATTAAATATGTTCCTGGGAATGAGAGGATATTAAATATTTTATATTAGACTACTAATTAATAATTTATTAATTACATGTCGATATAATTGGTACCAGAGAAATGTTTTGATAAAATTATAGGTTATGATGTTATTATGAAAAAATATTAGTATTCTATTTAATTTATTTAATTATCATGAGATGAAATTGTGGGTTTTCATGTTTCTTCATCAATGATATAGCTTTTTTAGAATGTATTTTCATTGATTTAATGTAGTTAATATAATAAAATTGTATTTAGAGGATATTATCTTTTATAATCAGAAACCTTTAATGGTTGGAATTAGTGTATTCATATATATGAAAATGTTAACTTAGTTGGAAGAATATATTAAATGTAACCACAATTACATCTAGAGACCTAACTATCCTTATAAAAATATTTCTATAATTGATCATTTAAAAAAATCAGCATCTTGCATTTGGTGGATCCTTAGATTTAGTGATAATCGATTTATGAATCAATTTTATGGAAACTATATTTGACGTATATGGTTTTTAATAAAAAAAATAAATTAACTACATTTATTGTTTTGAAAGAGATACCGATCAGTGGTAGAATTTGTTTTAAAGGACTAGGTAAAATATGAAAGTCATTATCTGGAGTGGATTATATTTAAGTATCTCCCTTCACGATTTATTTTCATATGTTTTTTTGATATAAGATAGAATGTAAATTAACTAACTAAAGGTAAATGGGATGTACTCTATTACTATATATTAACATAATATTAATAGATTGTCCAATTTTGAAAAACAATATATTATCATCCATAATAGTAAAAATGTACATTTTTTATAATATTAATTCATTTACTTGGATGATATTTATCATCCCTATAATATAAAATATATTATAATGTTATACATTGTTCTAATAAAATTGATATATAGTTTATTATCATTTACAAAAAACAAAGATTCAAATTGGGTCAATTAGAAATAAATGGGGAATACTATATTAATTAAATTAATTTGAAATATGTAAAAAAAATCTAGTAGTGTATATTAAGAATCCAAATATTATATTAGAAACATTTAGAGTGTTGTTGTTGTTGTACTTTGGGATATTTGGATTCTGATTACAACGAAAATAATTATGGCAATGTTTAACAATATATGATAAGACAATTGTGAGTTTTTTAAATGCAATGGGAAGGGTCAGTATACTATTGTATGTAGTGAAGAATAGAATTAGTGTTGTGAATATACAATTTCATAAGAAAAGGCTATCATAATGTATTTCAAAACTACCTTAGGAAATAAAGTTCCATCAAATTGAGTGGTAACATGTTAATTATAATTTACACAAGATATTTCCAAAACCTTATTTGATTTGGGATCTATACATTATTCAATTTCATGTAACGTTGTGGGTTAAATTTAAATATATTGTCATGAAATTGAGAAATATAATATAGTAAAAACCTCAAACAGAATAATCATTAAAAAATAATTTATCAGAATCTTCTCTACATTAACATTGAAATTATTTTTCCTAAAATACGTTTTTTTCGTAGTTGGCCTTGATTTAATTCTAGGTATGTTTTGGATTTCATTGAATCAAACATAGATAAATTTATGTTCTAAATATGATATATATATTTTTCATTGTGGTTTTTATTTTATATGTATAAATTATTTCACAACTATGATACCATATAATCTAGATGAGAAACTAATTAATGATAGTAGAGGGATAAATATTTTTAAAAGAATCATAATGGGATAATTTTTCAAGATAAGTGATGTGAATGTAATATAAGACCATATGGATGTATTTAATGAGGATTTGTTTGGATTAAATCCATATATCAAGGTTTAATTTATATAAAAATCGGTTTCAAAAGCTATTAATATTATAAAAAATACAAATATAGAGGATGAATTAATGATTTGACAATTGAAAATGTAGTTACAGGAGTGACCTTATATATTTTTATTTAATCTATGACATCACATTATGATTCAATTTTAAGAAAAAAATAACATTTTTGTAAGACATCGAAACAAAAAAGCGGACAATAATATTTGATAGTGTGAATGACACAAAACACCATGAATAGAAGAGAATGTAACAAAAATATTCCTTATGATATATTTCATTTTAAATAAAATCATTGTCTTTGATATCTTGAGATGCACACAACACCGGGTTTATAAAGAACATAATACATTATTAAAATTTTAGTATTTAAAAATGGACATTATAACCAACATAATAAGTTGGTGGTTAAGAATAAGACTAGATAAATTAGGAAAATTATATATCATACATTGGTATAACAAAAATTCAATCATTTTCTATTAATTTTAACTAAATCATGAACTAATTGAAACAAAAAAAAATAATGTTCATAAAAATAAATATTTTTATAAAAAGAGGGTTAGTCGCGCATTTCAAAAATAATTTATAAGTTAATTATAACCCCCTTAGAAAATAAATTTTAAAAAAACTTAATTTCAATTATCTATATTTCAATATTAGCAAAGGTAATTTTTTAATATTATTTTCTAAAAGAATTAAATTGTTTATAAATATAGAAAAATATATATTTTTATTAAAAGCTAGGATTTTATTTAAAATATTATATAAGATAAATTATATTTTGATTTTTTTAAAGTAAAATTAGTTCAATTATGTTAGAATTTAGAATCTTTTTATCATTTGAATTAATTTATCAATGAATGTTTATATTAATACATTCAATACTTATAAGAAATTTCTATCATGAAAACTTTGTTTCCATTGAATATAATATTTTATTTTTTAATTTAATTCTACCGCTTATGTGAATTGAATTTTGAAAAATAGATTCCATATGTTGAATCAGAAACGAAATTATATTAAAAAAGGTGAATTTAATATTTTACCTTAATTATTTGTGAAAATGATGATAATTAATTACCATGGTCAAGGTTAAATTGCATTGACTATGGGGTTAAATTAAAAGCAACAATGTAAAAATAACCAAAAAACTATTATCATGACTATTAAATGTAAATATTAATACCCATATCATGTTAAGATACATTTTAATCAGTTTTTGGGAAACTATTACTTTTTTTATATATATAATAATTTATTTTATGAAAATGTAAAAATGTGACTATATTGCTTTTAAATTTTAATTAACTATTTACATAGGGATAAAAGAAAGATGTTTAAGAATATGGATGATCATTTGGAGAATAATTAAATTAATTTCATGTCGTTATTATTTTTATTAATTTTATTAATAATATAATTACATTAATTATAAGGAAACATCGATATAGTAATTATTTAATTAAAATAAAAATAAAAATTATAGTATATATGTATACAAATTAAAATAAATTGCTTGATTTATTATGTTACAATAATTTTTTTGATAAATATTTAATTTTATATAGGTGTGAACTTAATTAAATATAATTAGATAATTTTATTTATATTTTTCAATGTCTAATTAAAACAATAATTTGAAAATTGGCATTAATTTTATTTTATAATAAATGATTCTATGTTAAATGACATAAAATTACTAAAAAATATAATCAATTGAGCTATTTGAAATGGTTAAAAAATATTAAATATGATTTATTCATGGACCAATATTTCTTTTATAGTAACTATATTAACCCATAATGATTTAAAATATGTTAACTCTATTATGGTTAAAGATGTGTTTTTGTAGGATACAAGCACTTTTGTTAAAATTAATATTCAACGTAAATTGTTTTTATTTGATAAATTAAATATTATATTTATAATAAATTCCTTCAACTAATATTATCATTGTAATTTTATTTTAGGATGAAAGTCTGATGTACCAATGTTACAAATACGACTTATTATAGTGAAAAAACTAAATTCTTAAAAGTAGGGAAACATAGATGTTAAGGAAAAAATGTTTAAAACATGTGGTTTTGTGTGTTTCATGTGTGGATAGACTACATGATTACCCCACCCCTTTATTATTTATTTTTGTGCCACATACGGTGAGAGTAACATCTCGTTATTGAATAGTTTCTGGTGTTTACAAATATTCCACTCTTCCTCAACCTTAAAAGCATAATCACATCACTCACATATTAAAGCCTATAAATAAATTTGGATAATGAAAACAAGGATAAAATATCTCCCCAATATCCATATCTAGATTATATATCTTATGGTATTCCCAAATGATAAACACTAAGGTCCCTAATAAGAGCTCCAGTGGAGGTTTCTCAAAGAAAAGTAAATTTTATTCAACAATACCATTTTTTTCTTTGTTTTTATATGAAATTGAAATACATCATAAAATCAAATATAATAAAAAACATAAAAACATATAAATAGATTATAATTATTTTATGGAATAATATTTATATATTTATAAATCCATAAAATGAGAAACAAAATCGATAAGCTAGTGTACAATGGACTACCTCCCCATGAACTAATTTATCATATCTTCAATAATCCCTTCCTATATTTGGTAAGATGAAGTCTTTAATGTATATATATAATATTAATTATATAATTATACAATTGGAGATAAAATATCAAATATACCTTCTTAATTTCTATTTGTTTTAGACTAAGATAAGGTCACTCATGTGTATAACAGACTACGATCTCACAAAGAGATGTACATATTTTTTATGTATTGATTTATGGAGAAATTAATATGGAAAAATTTAATATGTATACGTTTTATATATGATGAGATTTTTATTTTTAAAAAATTAATATATGATAAAATTAGTTACTTTTTCACCCCTTTGGGGAATGATTTCATCATATGTGCATACATATGGCCTACCATCTCCACAAAGTGACATGACTCAAATTCTATATAAAACATCCAAGAATAGTTATAAATTATTATATAATGTAAAAATATATTTTTATAAATAATAACTTTCTCATGGTGATGGAACTATAGACATTGTACAATAATAATTTCATTCCTAATCAAAGATGCAAGAGAAAACAAGGAAATTTACTCCTACATAAATGAGAAAATGATATATTAATTAAAATAGTGTAGTAAAATGTCATTAGTGGGCCAAATATGGTATAATATATTTGAGTATAATTTAATAATGTATGTATTGTAAACCTATATTTATTATATATATAATTATGACACATATAGATGGAGTTAACCATTTGGTAAAGGTTTCCCATCTCCTTTTTACATAAATGAGAATTACTCCATATTCAAAACATAATAATTTATATTGTGTATATACTACCACTTTTGAAATTTTATTTCATGAATATATTTATTTTCATGGAATTATAATTTTTATTTTATTTAATTATTTCATAGGTCTTTTAGCTCAAATTTTACCAAAGTTGTAAGGGATTGTTTCACAATTTCGTCACAACATGAGAATATTTTTTATTAAGTCTCACATGGGGATATTACTTAATATTTAAACATAAAACATAATCAATTTTATTATCATCAGGCTTTTCGTGAACGTTTTTAGTAATAATAAAATTTTTCTATACTTTTGTACTTAATATTATTGAAGCATTTTTTAATAAAATCCAATATTATTTAAAAGACAATCAAAGTCGTGGATTATCATTTTGAAATGACACCTTAGAATTCAAAAGATAATGATGTTTTCCACATATTACATTTTAATGAAGTATATGTTGGGCCCAACACATGTTCTCACCTATCAAGAAATAGAATTGGAACCTAATTTATCTTACCCTGTAGTGCATATTCAGATTATTGATAGTAGAGATTCGGTACTGAAGAATTGGATGACATTTCTAATTAAGATACAATGAAAAAAATATCATTGATGAGTCAGTTTTGGAGCTAGTGTATGTTATGATGACGTACTGTCAAAAACATTATTAGGTGATATTCTAGAATCATTAATGACAAACTTTTGGTGGAGGAGATAGTGTAGTGAACCAGAATTCTTTAAATGAAATTTCCGTTCATATAATTATTTAGTATTGTATAAAACAAACATGATGAATTAGATAACACAATAAAAACATCATAAATGATGAATTAATGAATGAAGAGGTATTTCTAGAAGTTAATGATCCTATACTAATTGAATAGTAACTTGATCCGGGGAATAGTTATTTGACCATTATTAATAGTTAACTAGGAAATGGAATCGAAACATAACCAATGGAAGTAGAAAAAAATTTTATCCATCTTATAAATGAAAATATGATTTATTTATATCATAGTTAAAGGAAATAAATGATTTGAAAATGATAAATTAATTATTGGTATCTTTAGAACACATATATGTTTATTTAAAATTAATTATTTAATATAATGACTTAAAATAAAATTTATTTCCATAAAAACTATTCATAAATTAATATATTTTAATCTTATGATTAGAAGATAATTTTTAAAGTCCTTAATAAAATTTTATATGTTTAAAAAAATCAGTTATCATTTTTAAATTGGTATTTTTATAAAAAATAATAATTTTATTTAAAAATTAAATTTAACACATATATATAATTGTTTTTCACAAATTTAATTTTTTTTAATTCTACATGTTAAAAAATTATTATTGTGGTATTTTTTTATTTTTATGAAATAGTTGAATTTTTTGGTGAATAATGAAGTACAATAATTTAAATTGTATTTTCATTATTAGATAAATTGAAAATTACATGAGTAATGAATGATTTAATCACCATAATCACATACTTTCCTTTTTTATTTTAATATATTAAAGTATAATTCTCAAATCATTCATTTTAATGTAACAATAAAATAATGAGATGAATAAATTATTCAAAAATTAACCCTCACCTCCACTATAAATAAAATAATCAAAACTTATTCACCTCACACATTAAATGAATTGAGACTTTTAAAATTTATTCGAAATCTGTTTCACAATCCCCTCCCTTTGTATAGGAGGTTTTGGTATCAAAAAAGCCCAAATCCAATCCCCTTAAGATGGTTCTCAATGAGGATAATTCAACATGTAGAAATCCCCTTTCGTTTATTCTATTTTCTATTCAATTATTTGTATTTTCTTCTCATTTACTCACATACCATGTGTAATGTGACATGATAACCATATTGTATTTTATATTCATAAATTTTATTATGTCAAATCAGAATCCACTATGAAGACTATTCTTCTTTTACATTTATTTTATAGATGAATGCATCGCCCAAGAGGTTCTGATTTATCACTTTTGTGGATGGCGTCAATTATTTTTTCAATTCCACATTCAAGGATGGTCATAAAACTATTTTATGTCTTATAAGGATAATAATATAATTAACCGATATTATTTAATGTTATTTTACCAATATATATATAATATTAATTAATTAAACAATATAATTTTATTATGATTGAAAAACTAATAAAATTGAAAAACAAATATCATTAAAATTCTATCTACTGAATCATAATCATATATGAAAAAATAATATAGAAGAAAATTAAACCATCTTGATGTTAATTTATGACATATATTTTAATTATTGAGAAATATTTCTGTTTTACATGTTATTCCTTATAAATGTAAAAGTAAACAGATCATGCAATACAAGGAAAAGAACTACCTCGAATGATGAAGTTGATTATCATAACTCAAAAAAGGGGAAATAAATGAACATGATAAAATATATTAAATAAAATAAATTTTTAATAAGTTTATAATTAATTTATTAATGAATTAATTTCATTATCTCGTCTATTAATAGCACATATATAACACTTTAAGATATAAGGTAAGGGTTTTTTCTTAACCTAAATTTTGACTATAAATATTATTTATCTATATTTACACAAATGTAATTATTCATTAATATTATATAATTCATTAAAAAATTATTAATATGATAAAAATAAGGTATGTAGATAAATATATCTATTTTGTGTATAAATGGATGTTTAACATGGTTCTCTTCTCAATTATTATTGATACACAAGATTAATTAATGGGGACATCTCAATTTCATACCCATTGTCATGTACTATAAATATTTTATTATAAGACACCATTATTTATATAAAAAAACTATTTTATTCATAAGAAACTATACTTTTTTAATTAATATTTTTATGTAATCATTTATTATAATAACAACTAATTTTTCCAAATAGACTCTTCTTTACCAAGTAAAAAAATTAAATTTCTTTCTTAAACCCCTCAATTGTTTTATCCACGTATTTTCAACTATTTCAAAAACTACGATGAATCATATGATTTATTAATATTGATATCTAATGATTACCATATACCATAGATTATCAGATATTTTATGATCAATTTGAATGTGGATGATCTATCATGTTACCATTAAACATTCTACTCATCACGATTATCCATTATGTTTTCAAATTGGGGAATGATTTTAAAATTTCATATGTATATGTTTGTTATATTTATACTCATTCATATGTGGAATAAATTGGACTTATTATGTGGTGGTTTTGGTTATTTATATCCCCTTGATGCATCAGTAGGTCTCATGAGACAAAATAGAAATGTCTTTTTCTCAGTCATGAACCATTTATTTATATATTTGTTGGTTGAGGAATCAATGATATTTTTAATATTTCTAAAATCATGAATCCCTTCATTATGATATTATTAATTGATAAATAATTTTATTATTTTACTTGTGTAATATATGTTGTTAACATTAATATGATTATTTATATTGAATTATATTTTAACTTTTATTCCTACTGTATTATGCTCATGATTATGTTTTATTAAAATGTGTTTTATTGATTCACCTTGCCTTATTGTTTATGTTTGTGATAGCTTCAACTTGATTACAAACACTTATTGATAATATGATATCACCCATTTCATAGGTTTTATTTTTCTCTATGATTTGAATATGTATAATATGAATGAAATGTAGGTATTTTCTAGGATTTATGGATGTTCCCAATAGAGTTTCTATGTTTTTTTATTCTATGTTGTAATCTTAGCTTAATGTATGAAATATTGATTCCAAAACTAATAAACTATTCAATATTTTGAGATGAAGCTTACTTGTTTTTTATGCTAATATAATAATGTATGGTACATGATCTAGGTAAAAATGATCTAAGTCCCTAAAATATATCTTTTTTAACTTATCTACATTGTTGTTATGTATTTGGAACATCATATTTCATGAGATTTTATGGTATCTATTTCTGTACCCACTTACCTATTTCTTCATACATGAATTCTCTAAAATATTTCATGTTATCACTATCTATTTTATAGATTTCATCCACATTATGTATGGGGGTATATTTATTAACCATAATATTTTTAACTCTTTGTTCCTTAAATATATTCTCTAGTATCCGTATGATAACCTATAATGATACATTGAGTGCCTCGGGATGAATTTTCTTCGAATATAGACTTAATAATAGCTACATATCCTCATAACGAAATATGAAACAATTTTTTTTAAATTAGAAAATAGTTCATATAAAATTTTATCTTTTAAATTAGTTCACAATAGATTTAGAATGAATTCCACATTATATATTATATATATAATGAAGAATAATTTAAGACTTTTGTGACTCATAATTGACATAACAATGTCAAATTATGAGTCACTCCTCCATTTAGTTACACCATTAATTTATGGTGTATTATGATGTATATACTAATAAAGTATCACATAATCATTTGAAAAGCTAAATGATATTTTGGTTTATATATTATCCAACACAGATTGAGGGTAGAATATATTTCTTCTAACCAACTAAAATCTCAAAAATATTATTTTATTCATTGAATTTATTAACGTAATTTAAATATTCTTTATCATTATAAATATATATACCTTGTAATTTCATTTTTAAAATATATTATATATGAATATATACCCATTGTATCACTATAAAATTGTCCGGAAAATTTATATAATCAAATTCCATAATCTCAATTATCCTACCATTTTATCCACTGAATTTGGATTTAGATATTTCATTGTTTAAAAAATCATGACATGTGAATAGTCTATTTAGATTTAATGAATATTAATTCCAATATTGATATAATGTTTTCAATGTATTTTTAATTATATTACCCACAATTTTATTTTATTGTTTGGTGTGAATTGAGGTTCTAATCTAAATTCATTATCAACAGTCAAACTTTTGATCCTACATTCTTACACATGAATGAAATTATTTATATGTCCCCTATCAAACCCTATAGGTTCTTTGTATATACGGATAATTTTATATCAAAATATAAAAACATTACCATATATATCCACATGGTATGCATGATTAATGTATTTTTATGTTTAGGGAATATATGCTATTCTAAAAATCCTTATATTAATTCTATTAAAATATTTATAGTGGTAGTCTATAATTACTAATTTAATGTATCTATATTTGTTAGCAGGTCATAGATCCACTAATCCTCATGATTCTCATTTAAATAAATTTTTATACAAATAAATAAATAAAATTTTTATAAACCGATGATATATTTAAAAACCAATTTCTTGATGCATTTTGAATTCACTTGAGGGTGGTAGTCCCTAAATTTTCACACTGCATTGGTTCCTTGGTGCACTTCATTTTATAATTCCCTATTACCAAAAAGTTTCTAGTATAATAAATTTGTAAATAATTTCTTTATATATATATGGATCATTTTTCAAATTATCAATATGTATTTTCATTTATTTGATGTGTTTTCAGATGTTCATGTTTGGAGTACTATTAACAAAAAGAATTAATTATTTTTAGGATATGTTTTGAGGTGACATTGGAAGTCGTTGGGTACACACATATATGGGGTACATTTTTTCAAATCTGTGCACATTTCAACGGAATTCCAATTGATATAGATAGTGGAGAACATGGATGTAACTATGACAATAAAACTATGAAATCCATCTATGTGATGTTTTTAATGTAGATATTATTTCCACACTCTTTCAGATCAATTTTCGAAACAATGTATCACAACCTTTTAGATATATGGGTGACATCCCGTAGCATGTGCAATGTTGGCACAAAAGTTTTCCAACCATGAGATGAAATCATGTGACATTAAGTTAATGTTAAAAAAATTATATTTTTATATTAAAGACATACTTTCATCATTATTGTCTCAATTATTATAGGTTCTTGAAATAATTTTCATCCTTAGAATCACATAGATATTTCAATTGGCATGAATCCATTTTTGTTGAATATATGTGTGTTGGATATCTAGAATAGTCAACAAGTGCTCATTTGTTTTAATTCTCTTTATATCATCTCATATTCCATCACCTAGATAATTAGATATATTCTTACATGTATAGATTTGAATCCCTTTTTATATATCATGATGATTTATTTTAAGATATATTAAAGGGAAGGTGGTGTGATCCTAGAACATGATGTTCCTTATCATAATCTTTGTTTCTATCAACTTTGGAGAAGTAGGTGGCTTTTCTATCATGTCCACTTATTTTAGAACATGAGGGACTAGTTTTATTTAAGGTTACTTCTTGGAGTTTATGTACCAATGATGTGTTATTTCATGACAGAAAACCAATTGATTTGTGTTTTGGAAATATGGGAAAATTTAATAATGTCTTAAATCCATCTTTGTTTATAATATTATAATTCTTGATTAAAAACTATGAAATTATTTTGATAGAATATATTTTTAAAATGTTTTTCATTCAAACGATGATTTGTTTGTTGTGAAATGTATTAGAATAAAAAATTTTATATTTGAGATTGTGTGTGTTGAAAGTGGATAGAGTGTATTAAGAAGTACCACCATCAAAGTAGAATGTATTATTGTCATTGAGTATCAACATAAATGTCACCACAATTATTGACTTTATGAATGGATATATTTGTGTATGAATATGAGAATAAATATAATAAGTATAAAAGACTAATGATAATTACCAATATATTGTTATCAATGGGAATTAAATTATTGCATTTTATAACTTTTAAAATATTTTTCTAATATTTTTCGGATTTTTTTGTATTCAGAACAATGAATAATATTCATATTATTTCTATTATGAGGCATCAATATATGATGGGATGGGATGGGGGTTGAATATTTTATACATTTTTTGTGTTACATGGCATCATTTCACCATGATAAATTTGATTCATGTAGTCATTTTGTTACGTCCGTAGATATTTTATATACCTTTAACACTCTGAATTTGATGATTTTTGTTTTAATGTTTCGTTTTATTAATTATACTAAGGAATAATATAGGAGGTTTATAAGTCTAGTATTAATGTTGTGAGTTTATTTTATCTTTAGATAAGGAAAGTCACCCCCCCCCCCAATTTCTCATAAGAACTTTGTATTAATTTCCATACATTGATGTCTTTGGGATTTCAACTAGTGCAAGTATTGCTCCATATCCATTCTAGATAATGATTTTGAGAAGGATTATACAAAAGGTATTAGTCATGACTAGTCCATCAATATCTTGGTTAGCTATAAAGTTGATACGTATACCAAATTGAGAAATTTATTTCTTAAAAAATAATATCTATCCTTTTTACACTAAACATAATATTACCTTGATGTTTCAGTAAAGAAGGGAACTATGCAACTTCTAGATGTGTGTAATCTCATCACCATGGAGTAATATGATGGGTATTTCATATAATGCATTGAAAAAGTGACTTTCTAAAAAGAATAAATTGTTCATTATGAGTATGATGATTTATACAGATGATTAAAATGTTTTACCTTTTAAAAACAATTCTAATTTCAAATTTGTTATTTTTATTTTTATTATTAAAATCCATTAAATTATAATATAAAATGACTAATGGTTGTATTTTATTACTTATTAATAATGTAACATGGTATATTTAAAAAAATGATTCTACTAAATATTGGGTTGCACCTGATCTTTCATTAAACCAAACATATATCTAAATAATCATTCAACAATTTCATGACATTGATAGAGGAAATCAGAATGTCAAACCATGATTTTTGGATCATGTGGTATAATATTAGAACTAGAATCTCCACATATTTTTGGGGTATTCCAAACCCAAAAAAGTTGATGTATAGCTAAATTGAGTAAAATTATTATTCTTATTCAAGGGTACTAGCGCTGAGAATAATGTTGGGAAAAATCCCTCAAGGCATCATTGAAATTTATTTGAGGTGATTGTGTTTGTTGAAAAAGTGGGCCTCCATGTTGTGATTGTTAACAAAGCAGGCCATGGTGTATGAATGTGTTGACAGTGGGGGTTTACTGGGTTATTTTTCAGTTTCAATGGATGATTTAAAAACTCCATGATTGATTGAAGAAACTCAACATAGGAATGGATGACCTAGAGGCGGCACAATGGGAGGTGTGTGAAAAATTGGAGTGGTGCGCAAAAAATCAGCGTGGTGCACGAAAAATATAGTGGCGCATGAAAAATCAGTGTGGTGCGTGAAATATCAGCGTGGTGCACAGAACAATAAAGTGTTCTGTGAAATATTTTCATGGGGTGAAAAAAAGGAAATTTATGGTCGAAATTGTGGGATGATTTTTTTCGTGCAAGTGGTGTTTCGAGGTCCGAAGTTAGAAAACTGGAATAGGCATGAGGTGTGTGAAATATTGGAGGAGTAACTAAAAAATGGTGTTGTGTGGAATATTTTTTTTCGCGCTCGAAGTGGATTATGCGCTCAAGGATGGTTTTTCACATGGGGTCGATTTTGCCTATAAATATGTAGTGACCCCCTCCATTCAGGGTAGCTCAAGACATAAAGAGTATCAACGCTCTGGCGTGCGAAATTGGATTACACAAAGGAGGTTGCACGTAAAGCTCGGGATGTGATTAAAAAGGTTGGTGCACATAAAGACAAAGCTGCATGTAAAAGAAGGTTGTTGCGCATAAAAGAAGTCAACTGTGCGTAAAAAGAAGTGTTTGTGTGTAAAGCGAAGGCTAAGCATAAAAGAAGGTGGTTTCACATAAAATTGGTATTGGTGCGTAAAATTGGTGTTGCACGAAATTTGGATTTCACACAAAAGCAGGGAATTCCACGCAAGGAAGTTTAGAGATTGCGCGTAAAAAGAAGAGGGTGCGTGTAAAAGATAGGTTGCGTGAAAAGTGGATTTCATTCCAGAAAAGGGAATTACGCGCAAGATGCATTAAGGGTTGCACGTAAAAATTGCAGTCACCCAGTACATCCAGTGCAATGTGAGATTAATCTGTGGGTGAATGTTGAGCATCAACAGAGCATCTATCAATAGGTAAGGATGATTAATTCATTAGAGATAATGAATAGACCTACAGGTCTATAAACTATTAGTGGATCCCTTCCCAGAGCAGTGAGAAAAGGAAGAAGAAGAAGGTTATCCATTCTACCAGCAGTGAGCCTGTGAGAGAGGAATATAGAGTGACCCTTTGGAAAGTAGTGAGATGACCCTGAACACTGTAAAGGCAGTGAGCCTGGGCATAAAAGTGATCTAGCCTGAACAATACTGGCAGTGAGCTATAGTAATTTTTGTACAGTGGCACATCACTATTGTATACTCCTTGGACGTCGCCCACTGATGGTGAACCATGTAAAAATATTTGTGTCTTCTTGTTTTCTTCCTTGCATTGCATTCCAAGAAACACCACCAGATAAAGATAAAATAAAGTGATCAATATAAACACACAATAGCAAACAAATTGTCCCTAATAATAAGGTGGTCATGATCTAGTGGGGTATGAAGAATCTTAAAAACAAATATCCATACCCTGATTCACCCCCCTCTCTCAGGGTATCTAGGCCCATTTTGGTCCTAAAAAATAATATTATGATTGAATTTTATATTCCATTGGATATTTAATTATAATGGTGGTATTTATAATTCCAAGAAAAATTCATCCAATGAATTATATGGGAAGTCTTTTATGAACTATTAAAAAAATAATTGTACCCTAACCCATTCTTGATGGTAAGTTTAATTAATTTACATTATATTGATTCTGGATAATCAATTCATTAAATAATATTTTTTTTATTTCTATAAACATAGTATATATTTCCCTTGAAGTTGATGCGTGTTCATCCTTTAAAGAAAACATCTTTGATTTGGGACTGTGACTAGAGATTCACTCTATGAAATTTGATCTTTTATTTATAAACTATATAGAAAAGGTAAATAAAATAATAGTGATATAAAGTGATATTTATAGAGATATATATGGAAGGTGCTTGTTTATCACCATATGACCATTTGATAAGTTAACAATTGGGAATAATAAGAGGAGTGACAAGTACTTCCAAGGTGGTGTGTCGTCTGAGAATTAGGCCACAAGATCATTTAATTTTACTCTGTAACCTAATATAAATACAAGATATTTATAGATAAGTTATACTTTCAATTAGAATAAAGACTATATTACACCACCTAGATTGTTCTATAAGAATATTATATTGTTATAACATAAGAATTATTTTTAGAAGAGTAAAAAATATTTTTTTCAAGATGCATCACCTAATTCCCAAACATCTAATTCATTGATAGGTTAATATAGTCAATATTATAGTCATTCTAAAATTTATGTGAGCTATGATGATTATAGGGTTGATCTATTTTAGGATTTGATTAATTATTGATAGATATATTTGTATTGATCTTTGGAATATTTTGGTTGATATAGTTTAAGGCACACATCAAAAGTTTATTTGAACAGGATAGTTTCACATTTTTTTGATGGTGTAAATCATATATTTAATATTTATTTGAATATTAATATATACATGAAATAAACATTGATATATATGGAAGAAAAAACCCCTAATCAGTTGGATATGATTACTTTTAATGTATTAACAAAATACAACATGGTGATTTTCAAACCACTATTTACCAACATTGTAATGTATTTCCTCAAATTTCTATAGGTTTCCACCCAAAATAACAATTTATTTGATGATTGATCTCATAAAAAATAATAGTCATGTTTCACTAGAAATTTATAGGTAATCACTTATGAAATTAAGGAAATGGAATTACTAATATGAAATATTGAAAATCAGTGGGTTCATTTAATTTGGAACATCCCAGAGGGAATCACCAGATAATTTAGTAATGAAATAGAATTGATATCTTATGATTTGTTTGAATTATCAAATGATCACAGATATTATGATAAAAATATCCATCATCCTCTGAGATATAAAGATCTATTTAATAAATTATGGGGAGCCCTGTGGATATATGGAATTTACATATGACCAAGGAATCCCCCTCATCATGATTAGAAGGATGTTATTTTGATGTTCTGTTTTGGAGCTATTATGTGTACTATGAATATATGGGGTTTCCCATTTTTCAAATTAATTCACTAGAGATTTTTATATAACTTATTAATCAAATAATTCATAAGTATTATTATTCATCTATAATAGTAGTTATTGATGATATTCTGGTATATTCATTGATTATGACCATTCATGAACCTAACATGTCTATGTTAATATTTGTGTTCCTAAAACATATTCATCATGGAAAACATTAAATTTTTGATTTCGATATACAATATGTATGTTCATATGGATATTTAATATATTAATTAGTAGTTTTAGTGGATACTTTAATGGTGGAAGTTGTAATATCTTGCATACCATTGAAAAAGGATTTCGATATATGAATATTACATTGACTAACATGATTAAATATAATATTTTTTATGGTTTTTTATTTCATTTGTCTTTATTGAATGTTTTTACAATTAATGGTGATCTATTATAATAGAACATTTAGATCCAAAAAAATTCAATATAATATCGTTATACTAAAATCATTACTTATTCATACATCTCCAATGTTATGAGCAAGGTAGGTGGTCAATTAAGATGCATTAAATAAATGTTCTGTTGAGTTCCCAGGATGAGAGATCTTGTTATTGCCAATGGATCAGGGCATATATTTGTTCTTGATAAAAACAAACCATCACAATATTTTGAAATTGTTATTGTTTTAAATCCATATAAATGTGGTGAAATTATATTTTGATCAATAAATTTATGTAATTTATATATCATAGCTTCATAAATAAAAAATCATAGAAAGAAATTTAATTTTATGGAAACACACGTAGATTGAAAATATGAGAATGTTTTAATTTTACATGATGTATAAAAATGAAAATAAATTTATGTAGCTTATAAATTTAGTAAAAATTAATATATTAAGTAGTCTAAAAGGACATCTGATCAGTTTTAGTTAATGTCCATTTCAACTAATATGGATCTAGACTGTACTAAGAAATTTGATGTTGACGTCTTATGTCTAGTTATGATTGTTCTATATATCATTGTATAGGTTAAAAAATCACAAAATTTTAATTATTAATGCTTATCCTTGAAATAAAAATTCAATGGTGGAGATAAAATTGATTGATTGTTGTAATATCAGAAGTATGCCATATTCTTTTAAAATTGGATAGTGGTTCCTCTAACCAATTAGGAGAAACTTCCTTTTTTTCGTTCAACAATTTAATATAATCATTTCACACATGAATTCATTTGATGAATAAATCACATAGAGAATTGCTTTAATTGGTTTACATGAATATTATAATTGTAGATTTGTTTTACAGGCATCAACTATTAGCTGGTTAAGGTGGAGCAACAATGCATACTTGCAAATGGAACACATTACAAATTCCCATGTTGAAATTAGAGAAATTAAATATTTATTTTTAATAGGTATACCCATATTAGTCTGGTAATAATATTTATAAGGGTGAGAAAGGGTCAACTCATGACGTTAGATCTGTTCATACCTATTCATGAATAATTTATGGGTGGAGGATTTTTGGAAATCAATATTCAGAATGTTGTAACGATGCATGGTTTTCCATTTTCAATCATATTAGATCATGAGTACAGGTGGATATAAAGGTTTTTAATTCATTTCAATAATAACATGGAACAAAGATTACCACAAGGAGAAAATATCTTCCACAAGTGGATGAAAAATATTAATGGATTATTTATTCCTAGAATACATGATGTGCACTTATGTGATGGATTTTGGAGGCTCATGAGAGGTGTAAATAGCATTTTCGGAGTTATAATAAAACACCAGTTATCGTTCCATGATATATATTTATATATATGGATCATTTCAAATCATTTTATGTCATTCCCTATCATTCTCCATTTGGGGGGGGGGAAATAGGTAAAACACAACTTATCTGACTGAGCCCTATGAAAGTTAAACTGAGAATATTAAAATGATTAGAAAGAGGATGGTAATGAATCAGATTCATAAAAATATATTTTAATATCATCATTTATGATTTCTATAATGATATACATTTTTTATGCTTTCATGAGAATCTCTCCAATTTAATTGAATCAATATTTTGTTAATTACAAAATGTTTTCTAGTCATTATATTTTCCATTTTGAAATTTTAGAATATGTGTTTGATGAGGATGATAAATTGGCATTACAACCATATGTATATATCATAAAAAATTAGTTTCATGCATCTCAATTTTTTAAGTACCATCTTTGACCTGAACATATGATTTTATGGGATATTATTGATCTTGATTTGGATGATATATTGATTCATTTATCAGAAAAAATTTATTTATAGGAAAGAGAATCATATTTGTGGGAACAAATACATATGATATCAGTTTTATATAAGAACCATTTGATTTGGAATAGTCTTTCGAAATTGACAGTGATATATTTTAGAATTGGCCTAATCTCTTCACGTCCTACTTTGTATATCCACTTTCTGAGGATATAATATCCAATCGTTGGGAGATGGAAACACACATAATTTTAGTTAATATACCCTTAATTAGTATATTTTCTTATTATATAATTCATGGGTTATGTTTCAAATGGTTTTGGGGGATTTATAAAGATTTTGATTGTAGTTGTATATGGGAATGACTAGACGAATCCTTGAACTATCTCCTAAAATTCATGTGGGGTGATGCTGGGAGTCCCTAGTTTAGCACATTATTGAAGAATGGTTCACCCAAAACAGATGACAACGCATTGAAAGAATTTAGATCCATAAAGTGGGGAAAATATTTTTTTGAACTGATTTAATTACTATAAGAGACAATCATGTGAGGGGATTACATTGATATAATATCATCACTTGGTTAGTACATTAATTTTCAGACCATCGGGAACAATCGTGTGGCAACCTAGGTGGTATCCATTAGGAAACACATTTTAGGGACCTAGTTTGTCAAATTGGGGGAACAATAAATGTAATGAGATGTTAATTTTGATTATATTACATTTTTAATCATATTAAATCCCCACATCAATCATTTTTTATCTACACATATAGGGTATAACACTTATCTTCTTTTTGTGCTTTTTTGTGTATATAGATTGGTAAAGATGCATATTTACATGAATCTATGTGAATTTAAGATATGAAAATTTTTATAAATTATTATTTTTTCTATTTCCCTTTATAGATTATTATCTTCTCTCACAAAAATAATTATATTTATTCTTTAATGGAAAGATTTATTTCTGATGATATCGATCAAGAGAAGATATTATCAGACCAACTAATTTGAAGGGTTTGTGATGCCAGATGTTGATATGTTTTTCAACATTATTTGTTCCCATAATCCATTTAAAGGTAGTTTGATTATCTCTAATATCCAATTTTTCTTATTTAATAAATCTTAGTTTGAGATAATGGTTTTTTGTAAATTCTCTTCTAACATTGGGGGTTATTATGATATATTTTATTTGTATTTATATTACGATGTATGGTAATTCTAGATGGATTTTAAAAAACCATCATTTATTATAATTTTAAATTGGTGGTTATAAAATTACAAAATTTATTTGATGTAAACAACCAATCAGATTTAATGTGTTAAATGTAAATTTTATATGTGAAGTGTATTTTAATGGAAATTAAAATTAATTTTTTCAACTATCTAAATTTAATTGCATGTGTATGGATGTGACACTATAAATGTAGGATGGATTATGGCCTGATATTTACACCAAAAATAATAATACTAAACATGAGTGAATGGATGTGATTTTATGTGCACATAAACATGTTAATAATTATTCCATGTATAAAGTAAAATAAATTCCCATTTTTATTATATTATAAAATCAATTTCACATATAAATTTTTATGTATTGAATAAATTATTTTCGATTATATTTTATGAATTATAAATAAATGTTTTTATCTTATTGATGTGTGTTGGAGTGTATTTGGGGGTTTCGTACTATGTTTACAATCACCCAACTTTGGAAATATTGATCATTTTCTGAAGTCATGTATTGATTCCAAAGAGTGGTAATGGTACATAGTTTATCTATGGATGCATCATGATAGCCTAGGATTTTCAAGTACTGTTGGATCCTAGATCTAGTTTGGATGGTACCTAAGATCATCTCACCATGATGTCTTTGAGCTATGTTTTCATTTGATTCTAATAGTAAATATTCAATTTTCTATTTTCACTATGATTTTTTTTGTATTTCTACATTAATGTTCAAGTTGTATAACTCATACACACACATCATATATGAGGATTGGGTTATTATATTTCATGTTATAAAGATCTTTTTTTCATTAAAATGGACTACCATTCAAAAAATTTAATCTTTATACCATGGAATTCATTTTCAAATATTATTCTCTTGGGAATTTCTCATATGGGCAGTGGAACACTATCACATTTGAATAAAATTATTTGGGTTAAGATGTTATATTTTCAAACATTACACGTGAAAATAGGTTATCTTCTTCTCATATTCCAGTACCGTGATGTTCGTCCTCTTGCATGTTTGTATTTAATAATATTTATTCAAAGAATTAGTATATGGGATTATCATTTTTACTTAATCTTTTTAAATATAAGTTTAGATGACTTTTCATTTTTAATGTCCCTATCAACCTGGTGAGGTAGTGTATGGAGATCTTCTAAAGATATCATAATATTATTGATTTTAAAATTTATAAAAATATTAGAGAAGCTATGAAGGTGTGAGGAATTTATGATATCGATTACCAAGTAAATGAGAAACATAATCCATAGAATATCATGATTATCGGTTTATCTATTAATATTGACCCCATGATTCTTATATATTTCTCTAACTCAACGTTATCATGTTATGTGTGCCTTGAATATATTAGTAAACTATTTTCTATCTCTCTTCCGATAATGATCATAGAGAAGACTTATCATATTATATGAATCAATTTTACTAAGGAAATTTATCGAGTACATTAGTCTTATATGATATAATTTAACACAATGCATCATGTTCATCATCTATGTGTTTCTAAAAGAGGGATAATTCCTATTCAATCACAACCACTGATTGAAGATAATAAATTAAGACCTCCATCTAATAATTTGTTCATTATTAATGTAGTAAATTGAATAATAAACTATAAAAAACATTGATATTAATTTTAAAAATGATATTATAATTATCATTTTTATATAACATATAAATCGATAAAACTTTTTTATTCTAAAATATATAAAATAAAATCAATTTTCATAATTTATTATTACAAGAAATGATTTTAAAGATGAAAATCATATTTTATAGTGTATTGAACACATAAGATAAATCATATAAGACAGTGTAAAAACCTTATAATTTGTGAAATGTATATTTTTAAAATAAATTCAATCTCTTCCTTATATTTAAATTCATGATTCATCAGGGTTGAATGAAACACTATACTATATTAAATGTTATTATATAAACATTAACATTATAAACTAAATATCATATTGGAAAATATGAATAGTACAAATAAATATTATGAAAATAATTTTGTTTAAAAATTTATAAAATATGTTCTATTTTTGACAAATGATTATATATAAATTTTGAATCATTTGTATGAAAATTAAATGTTTTACGAAAAAAAAATATTTTTCTAAAAGGCAGCCTTATCGCGCTTTACAAATATAATTTAAAATAAATTTTTAACACTAAATGAAAATATATTACAAACAATAAACTTCATTTCTCAAATATAAATTTCAAAATAATATTTTGGTGAATTTTTTATCATTTTTTAGAGACTGAATTTTTATGTGTAGTGAAAAATACGGAATTTTCATGGAAGACGTTGTTTAAATTGAAATTATTTATAAAGTGAAATTGAATTTTAAAGTTGTTTTAAAATATCAATTTACAAATAATATATCAACTAATCCAATTTTTCATAGTTTATTCCTTTTCATATTGAATCTTGATATAAAAACATTTCCAATGTTTGAGTCATTTCTCACTTAAACGCCCCATTGGCATCAAGTCTGTGTGATTAAATTAAAATTTGACCATTTAAAAAAATATGTAGTAAATTTTGAAAAATTTATTTAATATTATGAATAAGAATAATTTCTATTATAAAAACTATTAATGGTTTTTTAACAAAATTAATAGTTAAAATAGAATAAATTATTTATTATAGTTAAGGAACAACCTAATTTACATGGGGGTTAAACAAAAAATATAGGTGATAATAAGGACCAAAAAATTATCCAAAACCCATTTTATGGAAATAATTAGACCCTAATTTGTATTATTATCAATAATAATCCACATCTCACCATATTAGAATGTAATAAACCTGGGATCTTAATTTATTTTTTTAGATATTAAATGTGTGCCATTGACCTCACTTATAAAAGGCCACCCCCTGACCTCTTCTTCACAACATAGAAACATATAAACTAATAAAATAACTACACAAATAACATACTGAATTGAACAAACTCATACTAGAATCCATTTTTTTAATGAAACCATTATTGGAATAATTCAGGTATAATCATAACAAGGTGTTCTAAGAAGACATAAAATTCCTAACTATGTGTTTTTGTTTCTCTTCTTCATCCACCTCCACCCTATATTCTTCATTTATGATTCTATAAAAAATTCCTTATATAAAACATACATAGATGTCATCATTTTAATTTTTTAACCTATATCGATATCCTTTTCTTTAAAATGGGAAATGATAACATCGATTGTTTGTATGGAAGTCTACAACCTCATGAATTGACATGACACATTTTCATCAACAACTAACACAATCGCTTATGATAAGGGATATAAAGTATATATATTATATTTATAAAATAATTTTACACATTTATTTATTATTTAATACGAATATTATTTTACTTTAATAATCATTGGGGTTATAATACCATCACATGTATATATGGCGGGCTACCACCTCGCGATGCAATACTATTTGTTTTCACAAACTCTTTACCTGGAAGAAAATATAGATAATGTTAATAAATATTTCAGATATGATTAAAATATTATTTATAACCTAATGAAATGTTAGTCATTTTAAAATGGATATATATATTTTTATTTCTTACCCTTCCACTCACTAAAATATGATAACATCATTCGTGTATGTGTGGACTACAACCTTAATGAAGCAATGTGACACTCATTTCGTCACCACACCACATGTAATATATATATATATATATATATGTATATTTAATTAAATTATTTGTAATTTGTTATATTATTATTATTTGAGCATAAAATATCAATTATCATATTTCTATAATGACCATTGAAAAATGGAAACACGACAAATGTGTACGTAGGACCAACCATCTCCATTATAGTAATAGATATCATTTTTTAGAAACGTATTTCATGATTGGTCTTAAAATTATAATTGATGTGTAAAAATATAATTATTTTATTAATATTATTCTCTATATGTTGAAATAATGACCTCTTAGACTAATATTCAACTGATATAATTCTTTTTGAGGAGTATGTCAAATAATATTAAAACACCCAACATAAACATAATTTATTAAATAAATTTATATAACATGGAAATAAGTAATATAAAATGAATAATATAATTTTAAAAGGATATTAATAAATTAAATAATTAAAATAGGGTTATTATTCAGGATGAAAATGATAGTACTTGCTGAGTCGGAATCAAGTTATGGGGTTCTCATATAACATTTACATCCATGAGACAAATTTCATATCCACAAATTAATAATTTTTTATAGATTATTTAATACTCATTTTATTTTTTAAATTAAAAATATCTTTATATTCATGGTATGTAATATTTAATTTTATTTCATTTCACTTTGGGGTTTATGAGTTTGAATTTACCAAAGTGGTAAGGGATAATTTGAAATTCTCATCATTATTCAGGATTATATATGTCTACATCGCACTTGGATGAATTATTTGATATGAATATCTTAAAATAATTCTATTTTAATCCATTATGGTTATTAATGATAATTTTCAAAATATTATAAAATTTTACCCTCATTGCAATATAAAATTATAGAGAAAATGTATTTAATAAAATTTGATTTTGTTTCTCTCTTGGGCTGAAACTCCCTTTCCATGAAAATCGATGTTTTATTTATATTTTTTCAATAATATTTTTAACCACTTTAAAAAATATTAATTAAATATATTTTTATGTAATTTTAGTTTTCTTTCAAAGTTTATTGAACGATATCTTATGTTGTTTTGAAAACAATTTCCATTTGGCATTTACTGAAAATGTGAATGGACTCATTTTTTAAACATGTATGGAATGGCGTGAATTTTACATTGCCCTAAACAATAAATATTCTAAATCTGATTTTACATGAAAGAGACGTAATTTTACAATTATATGTATTTTTAAAATGTATTTGAACACTATTTTTGAAATGGTGATTTGACAAATATAATTTTTATTGTTCTCAAATTCTATTAAGTTTTCCTTGTATTTATAGTCATCATATATATGAAAACTCCATTTTATTTATAATACAAAGGAGATATGTTGTATTGTTACAATAATTATTACATATATGACAATTTATGATCATTCAGTAGGGGGATTCAAAATTTTATTACAATTTACCATATTTCATAGGATGGTTTATGATTATGATTATTGATTGGGGTATGTATTAAAATGTTGAATGATTGTTTTCTAGTATGATTTTATATATTGATTAAGTCTCACCCCTTTCATAAAAATAATGAACCAGGTTTAGTTTGTCATAGTTGAGGATTTATATATCCCCTTTGTGCATCAGTATGCCTAACGGGACAATCTTGATTGGGTTTTGGCTTTGGCGTTACCCATTTTTTGAGATATATTGGAATATGGACACGATTTTATAAATTCTATGTCAAAAATTAAGCATTATTTCACAAATAGTTTAGCTATTGATATTCCATTTTATTATTCAATTATTTAGAACATCCATGGATATGTTTTTAAAATCATGTTATTATTTATACGAAATATTTTTATCATCCCTTATTCATACAATATTATACACAAGTTACTGATGAAATTGCATGTGTTTCAATTATTTAAATTTATATGTTTACTATTCCATATTTATTCATATATTTTTTTTGTATAGTTACACTTAATACGCATATGAGATCACCCAATTGTTGTGATTTAGTTTCCCTAGTATACGTGGATTTGTATTTTTAATGATATGTTGGGACACACAATAAGGAACAACCACATTCTCAATGAAAATACCTTCTATATTTTATGTTTAAAATTTAATTAATAATTTGAAGAATGTATCTAATTTACCATGATCGTTAAACAATTTGGTACATTATCATGATATTCCTTATATCATATGAAAATGTAATAAAGTAGACAATGGATCTAGGCTACTTGGGCCAGGGACTCAATATTTGGTATCCTAAATAGTTTTGTATAAGAAATGGGAACTATATTTTGGAAAACTTCAATTAGGGAATATATATCTATGAATGAAATTGAGAATAATAAATTTTGTAAATTATAATGGTTTGGTGACGAATTTATTATATGGCTTATCATAGAAAATATATCTCATTATACATGTTATAAAATTTCATGGTTCTTGAACATATGTTCCAAGGGGTAATTACTCAAAAATGGGCACTTTTCGCTTGACCTGATCATCATTTGGTGCATGAAAACATGCCTTAATTCCCACCATGTTAGATAGTATCCGTTGATATGATTTTGATAAATCATTTTTTACATTCAATACATAATGAAGGTTTATAATATAAAGGTATAACCAATTAAAAAATATTTTTGATTTTGAGATTATCGAGACATAATATTTTTCAATTTATATTGACTTTTTCACAATTTCATGGATTATAAATAATGATTCATAATGTAAGGATATAATAGATTATATTACATAATCAAAAAATTGTTCCTAGTGGGTGGAATTGAGATATATCAATCTATTTAATCAAATGAGGAAAAATATTAATTTCTTTGACGATCAGAAACTAATATTTTAAATGAAACTAAACTCTAAAACAATCCCATTATATGATACATAGTAATGTGTGCTATAATGAAAGATAGATTACTACATACGAACTATAGATTTGATATGAATAAAAAATAAGAAAATAATATAAGAGAAAAAATGTATATGCCGAAGAAGGGAAAGAAGTGATTTCCCACTTATAATACTTATGGAAGGAAACTAATTTGAACACTCATAAAAGGAAACAAGCTTTTCATCATGTGTGATGATAAATAAAATAATTCTCAATATTGTAATTGTGTGAAATAATCCATCAACGTGTAATGATTCTATTTTTATGATATAAGGAACTCCCCAAATTAATGACTCACGTGTCATGAGAATATACGTCACTCGAAGCAATGAGATAAAGGTCAAGAATATTAAATTGATACAAAAAAGTGGAATGTATAATGTGATTGTGTATTTTTCTAAAAAAAATATGTTTTCAAAGTATTTTTTGATGATATTATCATTATAAGAGTTATGAATAATACATGTATTATAATAGTATGCTACTTCTAAAATGATTTCAGATAATATGTCGAGTGTTAAAGAATACAATGAAAAGAGATCCAATGAAAATTTGTACCAATTAGAAAACAAATGATAAAATAAAGGTAAAACTAAAAAAGATATCTAGGTTGATATAATAATGATTTTTTATGGGATCGTGTTGGTGACAATGAAATTAAAATAAGGATTTATGGTTATGTCATTTATAATTTTTTTTAATAAAACTATAGATTTATAAAAAAAATCGACAACGCGAGATTTTATTTCTAGAAGAATACATGTTTTGATTGCGGTCTTATGGGGATCAATGTATGCTCATTTTTTTTATGTGAGATTAAAAATATTTTTATGTTGTCTGGGTTATATAATGATGATTTTCGGACCATTCATCAAAATTTGGTTAGGCTTATTTTGGATGAGATTGATGTTGAACTAATAATGTAATTGATTAAGTTATTCTTTAGGGGAAATTGAATAAAATTTGTTTACTGTTTTTTTATTAATCATATTAGGAATAAAAATTACTCTTTTATTGATCATATGATATGTTAAAAGAAAACATTAGTGATTTAGGCATTAAAAAAATTGGATATGGGTATTCATTTTTTGTAGTTAAAAATGAAGTGGAACAATATATAAATAGAACAAAATGATGAAAATGTACTTAAGAAATAGAATGATATAATGAAATTATACTTCGATATAGTGTATGTCAGTATGTTAAAGTAATTATTTCACAGTATTAATGGTATACTAAAACATTCTTTTTTAATAATACATTCGTTTATGTAGAACCGATAATCTTTTAAATCATTGATGATTTATGGTTTTGACATCTTTATCATTACTTTGATCATATAATTTATTATTATCAATGACATCCATCACAATGTATAAAGATATTCTTTTATTCCAGGCCAATATATTCACTTCCAAAAATGCTCTCATACATAGAAACCTTATTACATGTTATTCCATATGAGCATCACACATCCATTTATCTCTTATCAAGAGGATATTTTTTCAAACCTTATAATGATGTAATATTTCAATGAATTTGTTTTAAATATCTCAATCGATGATAATTGATATAATGATTAAATTTAGTGGACGCAATTTATTTCAGTGGGGGTGAATTTTACCAGAGTAGATTTTAGAATAAATACATGATGATTGATATCGTATATTACACTCAACAACAAATCATATATGATAATTTAAAAACCTAAGACTTTAAAATATATTTATTTTAAATAAATTCAATTTATTTGATTTATTGCAATGCACACAACTCCATGTCTGAATATAACATGATATTCAATTAAAATGTTTCTATATGAACATTATCAATATAAACCTGTTGTTATGTTAGGGGGTTAGAATAGAACTAACTTAATTATTAAAAATAACCTCTTCAAACATGTGAAAAAAATTTAGTATTTATATATTTATTATAAATTAAATAAGAATTATTTGAAAGATAATGAAATATTTTCCAAAAACTTGTATTTTATTAAATTGTATTCTCGGTGTGCTATGAACACATTAATTAAAATTAATATTTTTCATTTTTATAAAATATATTTTAAATAATAAAATTAATTTTTTAAATCATGTGAAAATTATTCTTGGGTTAAATTTTTATAATTTCAGGAAAATATTAATATATAATGATGAATAGTAAAAAATAATGAATTTTAATTGAAATCATCCTTTTCATTTTAAATATATTTCACATTTTTTTATATTAATATTTGTCAAAAAATATATATATGAATCCAATTTAATCGATTTTAATCAGTTTCTTATTTACATTTGATATACAATGATTTTAAACTTTTAAATATTTTGTTTTTTGAAAACTCATTTTCTCATCACATCTACCAGATTAATTTTAAATTTTATTATACCCCTTATATGAATTGAATTTTAAATGTATGACTAAATATGTTCAATAAAAGTAATATATATTATCTAATAAGGCCATATTATTTTTTTCCATAAATTTTTTTTTAAAATATTATACATTATTTATTGTGGTTAATGAAAAACTAATTTTTTGGCTCTTAACCTAAGAATAAAATGGATTAAAATAACCCAAATAATTATAAAAAACCTCTATAATATACATAATTCAACAATATCTTTTATAAGGGTCAATAATTATGCATTTTACCATTTTATTATGGGAGACCTATGGTTAGTCATTTGTCTTTTAAAATATTAGAAGTTTTTCACTCACAAAACTTATAAAATGCCACCCTCTATCCTTTTTCTTTCACACTATAAGTCACTTTTTGTTATTTCAATAACAATTCATGTTAGTCTTAAAATTAATAATTTTATCCTAACTTCCTTGTTTTTGTCATTTATCAATTATAGGAATACTTTGGTTATATTCCAAAATGGGTGGATAAACAAGAGGTAAAATTCATAATGATTTCATTTTTGAATTATTTATACATAATCCCCCATCATAGATTCTAAATTTATGAATATATATTTCACTAGTATATAACAAATACTGATATTTTATAATTCTATTGTCATTACATATATCCATTTCCTATTAACTCAAATGGGTAATGGTAATGTTGCTTTGTAATACGACACACTACCGCCTCGCTAAAAAACGTGACATTTTCCATACAAATACATCATGGATGTGTATGATTATAGATATAATTTATAGATATGATATTTATAATATAATTATACATAAGTAGTCCTTATATGAGATATACCATTTTACATTACATTCTGTATTTGATATGATAAAAACGTTGTGGTATATGATAGAATATAGCATCATGAAGCGATGTGATTAATTTTTAAATAACACTTTGTATGGAAGTTAGTATGATATTTTTAATGCATATATATGTTATATAAATTAAGTAATTATAATATTCCTCACAAATTTTTCATTCCAAATTGATAAAGTACCATTTTTATGCTTACATTTACACATAATTAATGATTATAATGTTCTTCAGGTAAATGTGGACTACCACATTCACAAAGTGATGTGACTCTATTTCCATCACCACATGACATGGATTATATATATAATTGAATTTAATTACATAATATTGTAATAATGATAATATTATTATTATATATTGGAAAATATTTCTTACATACTTTTTATAACGTTATTTGAAAATAGAATCATAACTCATGTATATATTTCATAAAATTTCCATGATAAAAATGTAGTTGATATTAAAATAAATATATAAGTATTTTTTAAAAAATATATTTTATTATTAATATTGTTATTATTTCATGAAAAATATTCTGTAGGTGTAAAAATAATTACCTCTTAAACCAAAATTCAAACTACTGAAGTCATTTCTAACACATAAGTGAAATATCATTGAGCACCATACATAAACATAATTGATTATATAATTTTATATAACATGTGAATAATTGAAATAATAGGAATTATAAACTGCAAAATGGTTAATAATAATGTACATATCTAAAATAAAATTTTTGTAAATGATGTCAAATGTATTATTTGATGATTGAGAGTCATTGTATGAGATCCTCATATAAAATTTACTTCAATGAGAGATATTCTATATTCACAACTTATTTCCTTGGTGTGGAGTATATAATACTCCATTAATATGTTTTATAAATTATTTTATTATCTTCATGGTATTTAATTTTTTATTATATGTAATTTATTTTGTGGGGATTATGATCAAGAAGTTACCAATGTGGTAAGGGTTTACCTATCCATTGGGAGAATTATATCGTTTTCATTTCTTAAAATTAGTATATATTAACACCTATGTTTATTCACCATCTTTTAAAAGTAATTGTTAAATTTTCCCACACTTGTTTACTTAATATTATTACGAATATATTTTATGAAAATCCATCATTATTTCACTATTAAATTGGAAATAACTTTTCATTAACAACCATTTTTTCTAAAAAATGGTTCCAAAAATTTCTATAATATTTTTAAAATTAAATATTAAATTATTTTCCCCATTTTTAATTTCAAAATATTTTTTAATGGAATAAAAGTCAATTTCTAAATAAAATTTACATGGAATTTTCTTGTAATGTCAAAGGAATCATTGTTTAAATGTGTACTAAATTAATATAATTTTTCACTATCATGGCCAATAATTATTATAATGCATGTATTACAATATTTTCAAAGTCATTTTAATGTGAAATAAAATTTAAAATTGTTTTTTGAACTTTTTCAAAATGATATTTTAAAAAATAAAAGGCTATTTTTCTCAATAATGGATTTTTGGATCTTTTTAATGGTATTTATATTAATCATGGACATAAAACCTATATTTTACATATAATACATGAAGGATATATTGTATTAATAAAATCCTTATTATTTTATTGGATATTTTATGATTAGTATGAATGAGGGTGTAGAATTTTATAACCATTCCTCATTTTTTCTAGTAGGTTTATGATTATGTTTTTTTATTTACGTATGTACCAAAATTTAAAATTTTAGTTTTTCAACATGAATGTTTATATGGATTATGTTTCACCCATTTAAAACAATTAGATAAATGGAATTATTATGTTATGGGTGGGTTCCTCCATAGCCCTAGTGCATTGGAAGGTATTATGGGACAAAATAGATTGAGTTTTGGTTGAGGGCATACCCATTTATTTAGATTTCTGGAAACAAGTCTTCAATGGAATGATTCTGATGTTTTAAATTATGCATTACATCATTATTTATTCATTTATTGATTTTTCATATTATTATTTTATTAGTTATAATTTACATGGTTAGGTTTCCATGATCATGTGATTATTTATATGGAATTTTCTTATCAATATTTATTCCTACAATATTATGGTCATTTTTTTGATTAAATGTTAAGTGATTCTGTTTTTTACATTTCCATATTTATTTTTTCATATTTATTTATAGATTCCATTGCACGATTAATCGTACTAGGTATTTCATCTCACCAATTTAGATGATTTATTTTCCATAGGATTCTAATAAGTGTTTCGGGATTGATATGTAAGAAAACTATAAATAAGGATTTCATTATCAAAGAAAATATTGTGTATATTTTATGATTTCAATTATAATAATAATTCCCAGTTTTTATCTAGTTTTCCATTACTAATAAACTATTCATTCATTCCAGATGTGATTCCTTATATCTTATATCAATGTAATAAATTTTACAACAGTTTTAGGTTGTTAGGGTAAGGGTTTCTACATTTATATTGATTACTAAAATACATGATATAAAATAATAATAATAATAATGTTAGTATACCAAAATTTTACCAAGTCTTAATAGCCATCACTATAGGAGTTATAATGTTATATCATGTTGTAAATATAGTTGAAATTATCCACATTTTACTTATTATAAAAATACTATGGATTTAAAAATCATAATATAGTATTTTGGTTTGTTTTCATTCTAATGGGAATCGTGCATCCCCATTATCCATATAGCAGACTTCCAAATATAGAAATAATTACACTGAATTCAACTAAAACTATTATCTCATTTGTATTTAATATTATATGATGAATATATTTCATACATGTTTTGTTATTTTATCCAACCATCACTTTTAGTTCTTTATGATAATTTCCATTTCCCATCACAATAGCGTGATCTGATAATTTAACAATGTGTCTATCATAACATAGACATCATAATTATTTTATTTACATAATAATTACATTATGCATTTTATTAATACATATAAATTTATTTTTCTTCTCTTTTAGAAAACTTGATAATATTATATGATTCATATAAAAATTATTAACTATGTAATAATAAATCTTTCAATTCATAATTTCATTATGTCTATTAAATATTACATGCCTGGTATCTCATATATATATTTTTGATGAAAATAAATTAATGAAAATGAATAATGTTTTAGATAAAAGTAAAATGAATAATGTGACATTATCATGAGTATCTTAATAAATGCATTTTGGTTGGATAAAAAATAAACATATTGACCTAGGGGAGTGCTCCATGGGAAATCCTTATATCAAGTTGGAGTAACACACCACCATTTTATATATCATAATATATGGTTTCACATAAATTTTTATTCCAAATAACCAAATGTCAATGGAGATACATCCATTACATATTTTCCAACACTTATGTTGGGAGATCTATTTCCATGGAATATATAAAATAAAACCTAGATAAGAAAGTCCCAGATGGATACTATTAGTGGGATAAAATAAATGATAACACATTAAATTTAAAAAAATGTTTCCAGAAATAAAATCATATTAAATAATCTAATATTTAATATAAATTTATCACATAAATTTTTAAGCAAATCTCATGATCTTTCAAATACCAAAAATGAATAAATATTTATAACTAAAAGATTTAATTAATTTCATCCATTATTTATTAATATAAACAACCAAATGTAATAAATTAATTATATTATTATTCGATTATTCATATATATTAAGGTCTATAAATCAATTTCTAAAGATTCCAATTAAAATTAATTTTCAAAAAATGTTAAAAATGAAATTTCATTAAATAAAATTAATTTAGTGAACAATATTTAATTGGTGGGAGCATATAATGTGCCATTTCTAATAACCCATCATTGTCATTATCTTATACAATGTAGTCACATGACATGTATCTTACATGATGTGTAACATAATTATGTTGATGATGCTATAAATAAATGAATTAAAAAATGTTTATTTAAGTGATGTGTACCACTTTTCATGGTTTTATATTACATGGGTTTTAATGAAAACAATACATAGTGTGTAGTTCTAAAATTTACACAAAATTCTATTAATCGTTAATTATTACTTACAACCTATAACACAACATGTACTTCCAATTTATGAATCCTGGACACATGTTATGTAGAATTATTGGACTAATAAATATAATTTACATATAAATTTATTACATTATTTTTCTTTGTGATTTTTATGTTTCCATGTAAATATATGTGAATTACATGACCTTTATACAAGTAACACATAATAGAATCCCCTAGTTCAAATCCCTCACTTCCTACCTAGGTACTCTACAAGTATTTTTCAAGACGGGAAACATGTGACATGGTGTGTTGGATAACTGCATTAAATGTAATTAATTGTGGCCCCTGTTATAGAATTTAAATCCCTAACATCCAAGTATTTTTTAAATAGTGTTTTTTAACACGTAGTTTTTATGATTTTTACATTCATGTAATTCAGGGTTACTTGACCTATAGTACAAATACCCACCACACACCCACTGAAACATGGTGTTTGCTGGTCCCACTGATCACATTGTTTGTAATGACCCCAAATCCATTAACCATAATAATATTCATGAATTTTGTATCTTTTCTTTTATTGGTTTATATATATATTTACTATATATTTTTATTACATTCCATGTAGTACCATGTTGTAAGAAAAGAATTTCTAAAACCTTTAAATAGGTGTTTTAGATGCTCAACATTCATTTTTAACATTTTAATGGTTATAAAAATGTTGCAATATATATATATATATTAATTAATAAAAAATTATGAAAAACACGTAATGATAATAATGATCAGAAAAATTAAAAAAAAATTACATTTTACCATGTATTAAACAATAATACTTGAGGTTCCTAATAGTATTAAAATATGGATTGTACAATTACCAATACGGTTATATAGATCTAATGTATAATCCATAAAATGGTGATTAATCAACTATTCTGGATTCCATATCTATCAAATTAGATTAAAGGAATCCCAAAACATCCAGGGGATCAATTTCAAATTATTAATATAATTAATATAAAAATAAAAATACATCATTTTTTTCATTCTTCTATGAATATGTTTATTGTTAGGTCGGAAGAACACCCCAAGGAGGGAATGATGGCAAGAGGGGGGGTGAATTGCCTTTTTAAAAAATGATTAACAATTTAAAAATCAAAGTTAAGATGCAGCGGAAATAAAGAAGGCAAGACACACAAAATTGTTAACGGAGTTCGGCCAAAACCCGGCCTACGTCTCCGCTCCCAACTCAACCGTTGAGAGATTCTACCGCTTGCTTTTCAATGGTTGTAGCAAGAAACCCACTAGGCTTTGAGGTAGCACTAGGACCTATTACAGCTTGCTTTTAGTGGTTAAGCAAGAACCCAATGCTTTTGATGGTTAAGCAATAACCCACTAGCCTTTTTACGGGTGAAGGCTAGCTCACCGATCTCAAGCCTTTTACAAGGTAAGGCTTGGAAACCTCTTCACACCTTAGTGGTGGTGTGAGAACCCAAAGAAAAGGGGGGATGAGAAAAGGTTGGGGTTTGTAGACACAAACCCAATTTTAAAGCTCAAAAATAAATGAAACAATAAAACCGTAATTGGGAAGACTTGGGCGCCAATGATTGATTGGAGGTGTTGAAGCGTGCTTTCCCAAGCTTCTTGAGTGGGCTCCTTGGATGTGGAAGTTGTTGGAGCTATTGGAGTTCCCTTGGAGGAAGTCGCCGGAGGTTGGCCAATTGATGCAAAATATGTCCGTGGGCTTCCGTATAGTTCCGGTTAGTGTCCGGGGCTTCCTTGGCCTTTATTTATAGGCATGGAACCCTTGGGGAGGCTTCGGAGCCGTTGGAGAGGCTTAGAGAGACGTTGGGAGCCAAGTGGACAGGCTGGTCAAAAGCCCAACGGCTAGTTTGACTGGATCCACCGGCTGGCCGGTACAGTCCCACCGGCTGGCCGGTGTGTGCAAAAAGGCATAGGATTCTTGTCCAGGGGCCACCGGCTGACCGGTACATCTCCACCGGCTGGCCGGTGCCTTGGTAGAGAGGAAGAGTCTTGATCCAGGCTCTACCGGTCGACCGGTGAGGAGCCACCGGCTGGCCGGTGGAAAGACAGTAGGTCTCACTATTTGTGCTGGGTGCCACAGGTCGACCGGTGGCAGAGCCACCGGTCGACCGGTGGGAAGGCAGTAGCTACCCCTTGAGTCTGGGTGCCACCGGCTGGCCGGTGGTGAAGCCACCGGTCGGCCGGTGGACTGAATTTCAGTCCATTTCTGCCTCTTCCTTGGTCAACTTCTTGGCAATCAAATGCCTATCAACACAAACACTTAAAACACAATGTTAGATAAAAATGAAAGTGATTGTGATCATGAAAATCAAACAACGAGAGGTTCGAGATGTACAACAATCTCCCCCTATTTTGATGATCACAATCACTTAAACAATTAAAGTAAAAACATGAATTGAAAGGAATGCTTAAATAAAATGAAATGTAAAGAAAAGCATGATCAAAAAAGTTTCTCCCCCAATCAATCAAGAAATTCTCCCCCTTTGTGATTATCAAAATAGAGTGGGGCATAAAACTTGATTGAGGGAATACTTTGAAAAACAAGATTTTTAAACCAATTGACAATAATACCAATTGTTGAAAATTTTGAAATGAAAATTGAAAATTTTGAAACCAAGAGTTGAATTTGAAAGATTGAATCGAAAATTTTGAAATTACAAAAAAAGCTTAAAAGATCCTAACTCCCCCTAAATAAAAACAAAAAGTCACCAGGGAGAGGGATTTTGGAAAGAGATGATTTTAGGCCCGGAGAGACTCGCTAAGAGGGATTTTTCAATCCACACTTGCCTTATGGCGGGTCTTCTCCTATAAAATTCATCACTATAGAGAATAGACTTGGGTTGGCCATACCGGGCGTTTTTACAATTACACTCATAAATGAGATGCCCGGTTTTCTTGCAATAATTACAAAATTTGTAATCGGAGCTCCCCCTTACAAAAACAGTTTGAGCATGGGAGGAGGAGGCTCGGTTGGTATAGCCAAGTCCATTGGTGGTTCGAGATATACGTTGGGAACCAAGTATATTTTTCAAATTTTGTTCACCTTGGGTGAACTTGGCTAGGGTCTCTCTTAGGTCTTTGATGGTTGATTCCATGGAATCAACATTTGGAAAATTTTGGATTTTAAGGGACATCTCCTCCTTCTCTTTGAGAAGTTGGTCTTTTTCGGAGGAAAGTTTTTTGAAATTCTTTTTTAAAGAAACAAATTTTGAAGATAGTTCATGAAAACCTTTTTCTAATTGGTCTCTAGCAAATGAGAGTTCTTCATAAGATAAGTGATTTAAAGAATTTGAATTTGAAGAACATGAGGAAGAGGAATCGGAAGATGTTACCTCGTGAAATGCCATTAGGCATTTTGTACCTTGATTGCTCGAGGAGGAGTTGGAGGATGATGAAGAGGAGGTGTCACTCCATGTGGCCTTGAGGACCTTCTTCTTTCCTTTTTCCTTTGGCGTGGCCCGTTTCTTGTTGAGTGGGAAATCAGGCTTGTAATGCCCTTTTTGGCCGCACCCGTAGCATTTCACCTTGGGCTCGGATCTTGCGGTGGGTTCTTGCTTTCGCGCCTTGCGAGATTTCTTTTTCTTCTTGTGCTTCTTCATGAATTTTTGCATTTGGCGGGCGAGATTCTCCATTTCCGAGTCGCCGCTTGAAGAAGATGAAGATGAGGAAGATGAGGATGATGAGGAGGAGCTTACTTCCTTTTGAACCTTGAGGGCAATGTTCTTTGGTGTCTTGATTGGTGTGCCCTCCTTTTGAGCTTGCCTCCTCATCGTGATCTCATACGTCATAAGGGATCCGATGAGCTCCTCTACCGGCATATTCTTGACGTCCTTAGCTTCTTGGATCGCCGTCACCTTTGGTGCCCATGAGCTCGGAAGGACCCATAGGATCTTCTTGACCATCGTCTCGGCTGAAACATTATCACCAAGAGATTTCCTTCCATTGCACACGTCAGTAAAGCGAGTAAACATATCGGAAATAGACTCATTTGAATGCATTGAAAATGACTCAAAATCTTGCCTATACATGTCCAATCTAGTGTCTTTGACTTTATTAGTGCCCTCATGAGTTACTTCTAAAAGTTTCCAAATTTCATGTGAGGAGGTGCAAGTAGACACTCGATTGAATTCATTTCTATCTAACCCGCAATGAAGAGCGTTCATGGCTTTGCCATCAAGCTCAAAATTCTTTATATCGGCGGGGGTCCATTTGGATTCGTCGGGAGTAGAAAGAGTGTAACCATGCATGACAATTTTATATATGGGATAACCTATGCTTCTAAGGAAAGTAGTCATGCGGGTTTTCCAATAATTGTAGTCGGTCCCATCAAAAAATGGAGCCCGACCCAAAGAAAGGCCTTCGGGGGCGAAAGAGGTTGATGCCATCTTAATGGATCTTAAAATTTGTAACCGGTTAGGGTATTACACAAATTTTCCTCTGATACCAATTGTTAGGTCGGAAGAACACCCCAAGGAGGGAATGATGGCAAGAGGGGGGGTGAATTGCCTTTTTAAAAAATGATTAACAATTTAAAAATCAAAGTTAAGATGCAGCGGAAATAAAGAAGGCAAGACACACAAAATTGTTAACGGAGTTCGGCCAAAACCCGGCCTACGTCTCCGCTCCCAACTCAACCGTTGAGAGATTCTACCGCTTGCTTTTCAATGGTTGTAGCAAGAAACCCACTAGGCTTTGAGGTAGCACTAGGACCTATTACAGCTTGCTTTTAGTGGTTAAGCAAGAACCCAATGCTTTTGATGGTTAAGCAATAACCCACTAGCCTTTTTACGGGTGAAGGCTAGCTCACCGATCTCAAGCCTTTTACAAGGTAAGGCTTGGAAACCTCTTCACACCTTAGTGGTGGTGTGAGAACCCAAAGAAAAGGGGGGATGAGAAAAGGTTGGGGTTTGTAGACACAAACCCAATTTTAAAGCTCAAAAATAAATGAAACAATAAAACCGTAATTGGGAAGACTTGGGCGCCAATGATTGATTGGAGGTGTTGAAGCGTGCTTTCCCAAGCTTCTTGAGTGGGCTCCTTGGATGTGGAAGTTGTTGGAGCTATTGGAGTTCCCTTGGAGGAAGTCGCCGGAGGTTGGCCAATTGATGCAAAATATGTCCGTGGGCTTCCGTATAGTTCCGGTTAGTGTCCGGGGCTTCCTTGGCCTTTATTTATAGGCATGGAACCCTTGGGGAGGCTTCGGAGCCATTGGAGAGGCTTAGAGAGACGTTGGGAGCCAAGTGGACAGGCTGGTCAAAAGCCCAACGGCTAGTTTGACTGGATCCACCGGCTGGCCGGTACAGTCCCACCGGCTGGCCGGTGTGTGCAAAAAGGCATAGGATTCTTGTCCAGGGGCCACCGGCTGACCGGTACATCTCCACCGGCTGGCCGGTGCCTTGGTAGAGAGGAAGAGTCTTGATCCAGGCTCTACCGGTCGACCGGTGAGGAGCCACCGGCTGGCCGGTGGAAAGACAGTAGGTCTCACTATTTGTGCTGGGTGCCACAGGTCGACCGGTGGCAGAGCCACCGGTCGACCGGTGGGAAGGCAGTAGCTACCCCTTGAGTCTGGGTGCCACCGGCTGGCCGGTGGTGAAGCCACCGGTCGGCCGGTGGACTGAATTTCAGTCCATTTCTGCCTCTTCCTTGGTCAACTTCTTGGCAATCAAATGCCTATCAACACAAACACTTAAAACACAATGTTAGATAAAAATGAAAGTGATTGTGATCATGAAAATCAAACAACGAGAGGTTCGAGATGTACAACATTTATTTTCCAAATCCCACTTCATTTATACAATTTTTGGTCTACGAGAACAAATTATAGAATCCCTCTAGATATAATTCAAATAGAATCCATAATCACGGAGCATTACTAATGTAAATTTTGGTACAAGTATTGTGATAGTATCCCTATTGAAATAATTTTCTTTGATCACAGTAGAATACCTTAGTTTTAATATAATCCATATTATTCTCTTGACCCAGAGAGAGAGGAAGGAGATGGAGAAATTTTTGTAACCATGAGGGGAACCCTATAGATGCAATTCATTGTTACAATTCTCTATGGATATGGTTCCTTGTGAAAAACACAAATGATTATATCCAAATACATAACTCTATATTGTGATAATAAAAAATTATATATGGTGTAAGTTAATATTATTATAATTTCATAGAGGATCATTTTTATTTTATTAATATATACTGTAGAGAATTATTAATAAATAAAATAATGATAATATTATTATTCATTTTATATGAATATGATCATTGGACAAATAAATATCGACAACTAAATAAATATAAATATAATTTTTAATTAGTATATCATTAGTGTTATAAGATTATTTACTCATCCTGAATAACATCATTTTCATTTTATGATACATGAAAAAAAAATAAATATTGTTCCGCTGATAAATAATTTTGATATTATAGTTGAATCATTGAGAATAAATTATTATTTAAACATCCAAATCAAATATAATTATTTACTGAATAAATTTAAATTTTAAATCCCATATTTTATCATAGTCTAAAGAATAATATTTCATCCAAAAATTAAATTTAAGTAATATTTAATTTAAATCGATGGTTTAATTAACTATGTGACTCTCTAGGTATACTTCTCAATAACATTTTAAGACCTATATAATGACCAATATCAATATATAGTGACATGTAAAGGTACACATAGACGATTAAGTTAATATAAATTGAAAAAAACATCTAAACACTCATTATAAAATATAATTAATTTTTGTTAATATCTCCTCAATCATGTTTTATTCTCACATCATTACCATATAATATAAATATGTCAATTTTTACTTCTTTATATTTAATTTTGAATCAACATATTCATAAAATGTTTTTACATTTATATTTCAATAAAGAGAATTTGATATCATCATCTAGTTTGGGAAGGCGATATATATTTTTCTAATTAATTATGAAATCAATATCACTCTGGACACACACAACACATCCAACATGTAATGTATAATAATAAACTCCTCTATTACAGAATAGAAATTTCCAATAGAACAATATATATATAATTTATACTTGTGGGCAATATCTCGTAATCTACAATCATGATGATTACAAACTGAGGGGATCAAGAGATAAAAAAATTATTTAATATAGGATTCAATGGAATGAAAATATACTCTATTTTTCTCCCATCTTGTGTTGAATATTAACCTTATTACATATATGATCTGGAATATTTTCATTATACTTCAAGGTTCTTGTCATAGTGAGAACAATTATTAAAATGTGATGAAAAAAATTATCTACAAACATTATCATATAAATTATAATTCATAATGAAAATAAATAAATGATATTAAATTTATTAAAATTAATATCATTCAATATATAGGTAATATTAGATCCTATACATGGACGTGGTATTTTTTTACATTAATCTTCAGTTACAATCCCTTTTTTAAATAGATTGTTTCTATAGTATATGTGGTGTCTTAAGTGTGTCTTAGTGGTTCAAAACATGAGTAAGGGGTTGAAATATACAACCAATTATGGTTTAATGGTACGAGTATGGTTATATTAATCATTCACCTAAACTATATGGGGGTCTGGTGTCTCGGCTAGAACCAAGTGTCAGGATCTTGAACTTTTTACTAAACTGTGGGCCTCCACATAAAACCATGATGTGGGGGTTTACCTTGGATAGATTTTGTTTCACTCACAATTCATGGTTTTATAATGGTGTGTAGGTTCCCCTAGAATTCCAAAAACCAAGTTCTACATTAGATAGTGAGAGATTCATGGTTGGTGCACGGGTTTTTTAACCGTGTGGCCACAATTGTGACACATCAAATTTGAAAAAATTGTTATATTCTTCATAGACATGACTAGTTCTAAAAGAAATTATCTGATTTCATCCTTTAGTACCAGTGGTGAAAACTCTATTCCTTATACACTATCAATGGTTGATTCTTCCTTGATTATTGGTTTTTTGGAGTGGTGTTGGTTTTGATTGATGATCCTAGTATGTCTAATATTTATTTTTATTTTTTTTCAATAAAAATCATGGTTGAATTATTTTTAACCTTCAGGGTCTTTAAACCATTTTATCATTAGAATAGTCCTGGTTTGGGTGTTGAGGGGTGAGTGGACTTAAATGAAGTGTTGTGTTTATTGAGGGGTAGTCTACAAACATTAGGTAGGTGGTCTACATATATATCCCATAGTCATAATGAATGTTTCATTCTAATGTGATTGTGAAATGAATTTTTTTTTCACATGCATTTATTTATTTTTCCTGGAGTAGTAACATAATCCACTAATATAATTGAATAAAAATTCAAGAACGTTTTCGGGTCTTTTGATATATATAATGTTGAGCCTATGAAAATCCATGGGGTGTGCCACACTATTAAACGTATCGAGTTGCATTATATACTAGTTGGGGTGGGGTTGTTGTGATATCGATTTGATTTAGATGGTGTTTAATTGACAATGTAGATACATTGTGTAATGTTGATAAATTATTAATTTGTTATTAAACATGAAATTTTTTGGTAAATGGAACTTAAATGGACATGTTATGAATAATGTGAAAATGGTTGTGTTTTATTAATTTGTAAAAAATTTTAAATTGGAATGAAACATGGAAATGTGATACTGGAAATAATGAAACCATGATGTATTTTCTTGAGATAATGTTTAATGATGATAAACCCCTAAAATTGAGAACTAATTATTGTTGGTATGATTGAATGATTTCCCACTCTTAGTATGACAACTGTGCTTTTATTACAAACTTAAACATGATTTATTACATAAAACATAACTTGATACAACAAAGAATATCGAGAGGTTTAGTGTATTTGGGTCTTAGGATCATTACATAAAAAGTTAAAACAACAAATAAAACATCTTTATTGAAAAATTCCTTTACATGACCACTACATTCTTTCGTACTTAGCATTGCATCGGATAACATGAGGACATTCATAAGAAAAGGGTGATCTATAAAGCCCAGTAAGGGAGTACAAATGGAATAACAAGAGGAGTACAATACATGTTAGGCAATAGGAATATCAATATAGCATAAGAAAAACATGATCATAAAGGCATGATAAATCATGATAATCATAACATGGAAATGTGGCAACAACACTTAACATGGAATTAGTATGAGCCAAGGCTCATTACACATGTAGAATGATTAATCCTCATTGCACATAAATCACGAGTAAACCCTCATTGAACTTTAATTATCATGAGTCAACACTAATTTCACATGATGTATCATTATACTATACTTTACCCAATAAATTGGTGCTCTATAAAGGCCCACCCTTCTTAAAAATTTCATTTCCGGCATAAGTGTGCCACATGGATCATAAAACATGGATTCATAAAACATAATCATTTATTCCACGATAAAGAAATTTGGAATTCATACATGAAACATTACAATCAATATGTAAATGTGCAAAAAGATGAATACCCTTGATTGAGAAATGGGCATGGTATTCACTACACAATGACATTGGTTTAGAACATCGGTGCGATTTCGGCAGCGTAATGGCCTGACACAAGAATCCATAATAATGGTTGACGAGAGAGAAAATGGTTCCTCATCATATTTACATGTAATGGACAGTAAGGAGGTCATATATATACATTTCCCAAAAATTGTAATTTAATTTAGATTCATGATACAAAAGTATTTCTTGAAAGTAAAAGAGGAGAGAGAAGTTCCTTTCAGAATTTCGGCATAGTAACAGGTGTACATGGGAGGAAATTAATGAGAGAGAAAGGGTATCCCATAATTCAAACATAACTATGGTAGTATGAGAGAGGTGTGAAACCATTCCCCAACATTTATAATTTAAATTAAAAGGGAAAAAACATAATGAAAATAGGACAAAAATGAGAATGGAAGAAAAAACCCTTACTTGGAAGTGTGCTTCCAAAGGCTAGAGAGAGGCTTGTGAGAGGCTTATTGGGAGCTTGGGGCACCTTGGGAGGATTTTAGATGGATTAGAGAAGTGGTTGGACAAACTCAAAAGGCTTTGAGTGAGGAGGAAGTTGGTGCTCGGGTGGGTTTATATAGGAAAGGTGAGGGAATTCTTTATTATTTAGGTTTGGGACCCCTTATATTAAATTAATCCAAACCACAAACAATCCCATGGTTTTTTACCATGGTTTTTGTAAAAGGGAATATGAAAATAATATTTTATAAGGCCAAGGTCCGAACTTCTTAAAATATTAGGGTTGCTTATGTAGAGGTGAGTTACACTCCCATGGAAATTAATTTAAAAAGACAAGGTGTTTAATAAGTCTTGAGGGGACCATTAATGCTTTGAAAAGTAAGCCAAAAAAACCCAAAATGACATTATTTTAATGGTAAAACATATATTGGCCGAACATAAATATTATTGTATTTTATTACATCACTATTAGGTCATTATGATGTCATAAAACACATTATATATTTAAACGGTATTTAATTTTTAATCAAACATTTGACTGTCTCAGAAAATTATGAAAAATTCACCATTGGATAATTTCGATGTCCTGATTCCAAAAATAACATTTATTTTACCTAAATAATTTTCTAAATATGTTATTTTTTACTTTTTAAATAAAAACCAATATTTATCAAAATTCATGGGTTTTGACAATAATGGCTTTCAATCCTTAATAAAAATTATAATTCCATTCATACAATTACATGATAATTTATATATAATAAAATTATTCTAATAATAATAATAATAATATTTAAATAGAATATTATTTAATTCAAAAATCCCTTAATTTAATAAAATATATTCTTTAATTAAATAATAACTAAAAACACCATTTGTACTTTAAAAACTATTTATAGTATATCAATAATGACAAGAAATTATATTCATTATTATATAAAAAAATATTTTACATGAACATAGTACTATCGATTAGTTACATAACCCCTTAAAATAGCCACATAAGACCTATGGGTAAGGTGTGCGATGGTAAAAGACTCTTGGGGTGGCTCGGATAACATTTCTTGAGTTTTAATTTCTATCAACTTCCACTTCTCCCATAGAAGGTCTCGTTCGATCTTCACATGGTGAATCTCAGCATGGGCTTGGTCAAGAGTGAAGCCCATGGACGCCACCGCTTTTCCGAGCTCTGATAAATGGGATTTGTATGGGGAAATTCTGCTGGATGATGCCATCACATCCTTTGTTTAAGTAAAATTGGATGTGTTAAAGCCCTATATTTATACTAATCATGTGATCATTTTTCAACGGCTATAAAAGTAACGTTCACAATTCTTATCATAAAACCAAAGAAGTTGACATTTTATAAAAACATTTTTTATGAAAAGACATTTAATAAGATCAAGAGAGATTTTCCATTAATGAAACATTGGGTCGTTACAATATTCCCCCTTAATAAATTTATCCCTCGAAGTTTTCCATTTCCCACACTAAAAAAAGATGTGGGAAACTCAGATTCATCATTTCCTCTGATTCCCAATTCGCTTCGTGAAACTTGTGGTTTCTCTACAACACCTTGACGAGGGGAATTGTCCTATTTCATAGAACATTTTCTCTACAATCTAAGATCTTCACTGGTTTCTCCTCATAAGAAAGATCATCATCCAATTTTACCACCTCAGAAGAGATTACATGTGAAGGGTCCGTTATGTACTTCCTTAAGATAGATACATGAAAGACATCATGTACTTTGGCCATAGTAGGCGAAAGTGCTATTCGATAGTCCACAGCCCCGACACGATCAAGAATCTCGAAGTGGATGATGTACCTTGGACTTAACTTCCCTTTCTTTCAAACCACATGACCTTCCATGGAGATATGCGTTGTAAAACCATGTCTCCAACTTTAAACGCATGGTATTGTCGACGATTATCTGCATAACTCTTAAATTGAATCTAGGTTGGTTTGATATGCTACTAAATGGTTTTCACCTTCTCCAACATTTCCTCGACCATTTCTGGTCTAAGCAACTTACGTTCACTGAACTCATCCCAACATGCCTATGTTCTGCACCATTTCCCATATAGGGCTTCATAAGGTGCCATTTGGATGCTCGAGTGGAATCTGTTATTATAAGAGAACTCAACCACAGAAAGATGTTGATCCCATCCTCCTTTAAAGTCCATTGAGTACACTCTCAACATATCCTCAAGTGTTTGGATAGTCCACTCGGATTGGCCATCAATTTGAGGATGATAAGCCGTACTAATGTTCAGTTCAGTATTTAGAGCATGTTGAAGACTCTTTTAAAACATAGAGGTGAATCTTGGATCTCAGTCAGACACAATAGATAATGGTACTCCATGCAACCTTACCACTTCCCTGATATATATCTGTTCCAGTTGATCCAATGAGAAATCCTCCCGAATATCAATTATGTGTGCATTCTTTATAAGACGATCCAAAACAACCCATATTGCGTTGTTGCCTTTGGATATCCTCGGATGTCCAGTGACAAAGTCCATGGGGATGTTCTCCCATTTCCATTCTGGTATGGACAATGGTTGCATCATCCCCTTAGACTTCTACCTCTCTGCCTTCACTTGCTAACACACCAGACACTTTGATATATATTCAGCAATATCCTTCTTCATATTATCCCACCAAAAGTTTTCTCAGATATTTTGATACATCATTGTTCTCCCTGGGTGAATAGAGAAATTTGAACTATGTGCATCATCCAAAAGTTTTTCCTTCAGCTCCGGATTTGATGGAACACATAGTCTTTTCCCAAACCGCAAAATTTCATCTTCATTAACATTAAACTCTGAGGATTTCCCTTTATTGATAGCTCCCACTTTTTCTTGAATTCCCACATCATCCTTTTGAGCATCCTTTACCCTTTCCAAAAGAGACAGTTGAGCAATAATTTCTGAAAGGATTGATTATGTTCCCTTCTCTATGATTCCCATGTCCATATTCATCATGTCTAAGAAGATTGGATCCTTCTCAATTCTCATCATTGATAGAATCGCTGGATCCTTTCTACTTAGGGCATCTTCCACCTTGTTCGCTTTCCCAGGGTGGTAATGGATTGATCATTCATAATCCTTGATGAGCTATATCCATTTTCTCTGGCGCATATTAAGCTCTTTCTGTGTGAATATATATTTAAGGCTGTTGTGGTCAGTATATATCTCAAATTTCTCTCCATAGAGATAATGCCGCCAGATTTTCAAGGTAAGGATCACCGCCGCCAACTCTAGATCATGCGTTGGATAGTTTATCACATGGGTTTTCAACTGCCTTGAGGCATAGGATATCACTTTATCATTCTGCATCATCACACATCCTAAGCCCTTCTTCGAAGCATCACTGAATACCACAAAAAGCTCCCCACTTGTGGGTAAAGAGAGCATGGGAGCAATGATAAGCCTCCTTTTCAACTCCTTGATGCTTTCTTCACATTCATCACTCCATGAAAAGTTTACTCCCTTTCGAGTTAGCTTGTTAAGAGGTTTGAAAAATCGTGAGAAATTTCAAACAAATCATCGATAATATCCAGCAAACCCCAAGAAGCTATGGATATCTGTTACCGATTTTGGCCTCAGCCATCCCTCAATTGCATCTATTTTGGTAGGATCCATAGATATCCCATTGCATGTGATGATATGGCCCAAGAATGAGACCTCCTTCAACCAGAACTCACACTTTCTATACATTGCATAGAGCTTCTCCTTGGGCAAAGTCTCTAGTACAGTTCTTAAATGCTCCTCATGATCCACCTTAGTTTTGGTGTATATTAGAATATCATCTATAAAGACTACCAAATATTTGTCTAGGTAATCTCTAAAGACTCTATTCATCAAGTCCATGATGATTTATGGAGCATTGGTGAGTCCAAAAGGCATTACTATGAATTCATAATGCCCGTATCTTGTACGAAAAGCAGTGTTGGGGACATCTTCCTTCTTCACGCTTACTTGATAATATCCCAACCACAAATATACCATGGAGAAGAATTTTTCTCCATGCAGCCAATCGAACAAGTCATCAATTCCTGGGATAGGATACTTGTTCTTTATCGTGATTTTGTTAAGCTCACGATAATCGATGCAAAGTCGCATTGACCCATCCTTCTTCTTGATGAAGAGGACTGGTGCACCCCTTGGTGAAGCACTTGGGCATATAAACCATTTATCCAGATTCTCCTATAGTAGTATCTTCATCTCTTCAAGATCTAAAACATCAATTCAATATGGAGTCTTGGATATTGGTAAAGCCCTGGGTATAATATCAATTGAGAATTCAACATCCCTTCTAGGAGGAAGACAAGGCAGTTCCTCGGGAAAGACTTCAGCGAATTCCCTCACAATAGGAATTTTTTCAAGGATGGTTTCTTCCCTAGACTCAATCATCTGAGCCAGATACGCGTGCTAATAAGGCAGTAATATCCACTCTTGAGATGATGGTGCTAAAGGAGATTCATCTTCCTCCTTACACTTGTAAAGAATCGGGGGTCGATTCTCCATATGGAGTGTGATTTCCCTCTCCCAACAATTTATGTTGGATCTATATAAGGAAAGACAATCTATGCCAATAATTGCATCAAATTCTACTAGAGGGACTATGACGAGGTTTTCCGGGAAATTCAGTCCACAGATTATAACAGGAGAGGACTTATATTCATGGGATGCAATGATTTCCCCATTTTCTATACTCACCTACATCTTCACTTCCATGATTTGTGCTGGTGCTGAGATTGTTCTACTAAACTTTCGAGATATAAAAGAATGTGTAGAACCTGAATCAAAAATTATGTTCTTAATTCGTGAATGAATAACTAGCGTACCTGTCACCACTTCGTTGTCGGGGTTCACATTGGCAGAAGTGATGGCCAAAGCTCTTCCTTGCTGCCTTGGAGGTTGTTGGTTGTCTCCGAAAACCTTTGTATTAGGGAACCGTTTTGAAAAATGACATGGTTCTTTGCATTTGTATAATTGAACAACACGTTAAGGTTCGAACGAAGCATTCCTCTCCTATGTCGTAGTCGCGGGTCTTTCTTGCTGACAGTTAACAGCTAGGTGCCCTTATCTTCCACACCTGAAGCATTTCCTCGTCCCCTTAAGGCCATTTCCAGGGTGCTTTATTCCACACTTTTGGCAAGTGGGGTGCTGGATCTTCTTAGCACCGTTGGATTTATCCATCAGCCCACAACCATTGAAGTCCACCTTACACTTCTTATCCCTATGATACCCCTATGATTCTCCGATCTCCATTTCGACCTTGAGGGCACATCATAAAATTTCATCATAGCTGTCGAAGTCACGGATCACAAATTCTTTCCACAGGCTAGGCTTTAGTCCAACAAAGAAGCGGTCAACCTTGCATTCAGTGGTAACGAAAAATCCAGAAGCGTATCATGCAAGCCTAGTGATGTTTTCCTCATACGCTCCAACATATTCTTCGTCTTTTTGCTTGAGGGAAAGGCAGTCCCTTTCAATCTTAAGCAGGAGGGTGCGCAGAAAATATTTATCGAAAAACATCTTCCTGAAATCCTTCCATTCCAATGCCTCGATCTCCTCCTCAGGATACGTATTTTTGATCAACGTCCACCATTGATCAGCTTCACCCTCCATACAATAAGCCGCCAGAAGAACCTTCAATTGTTCATAACATTGAAGGATGTAGAAGATCTTTTCAATGGAGTTGATACATTGTTCAGCGATCGTGGGATCAGATGATCAACTAAATGTAGGAGGCCTTTGTCTCATGAAGCTCTCGATAGCGACTTGTTCTTTCTTAGGGGGGCTTGGACGTTCCCATTGACCCGTGTTTCTATTCAATGCTTGAGTTAGCTGAGAGATAAGTGTGACAATGATCAAGATTCCCGCTCCCATTGTATTGGGCATCTCATTAGTACAATCATCACACTGATCTTCACATCGGCTGTTAGCCCGAGTCCTCCTATTACTGGCCATTGGCAGGAATAAAATGAAATTTAGGGGTAACACATAAAGGGTAATCCAAAGACAAAAGTTTATGACTTATAAATAAACGTTTATTTCCTTTACTCATGAGTCTATAGGCTTCAATCTAGGCTTTTCATGATCTAATTTCTAACATATATTCTTAGGGGAATTTTTTTAATTCCCTTAATAATGGTTCATACTAATCTTGTGAATTTACCAAAGCATATCCCCCAGGAGTGTCATAACCAAGAGTGCATCAAGACTCGTAGTCGTGCACCAGTTCCCGTTCGAGTCTAGCTCAAAGAGGTGTTTTCGGGTATTACCCCTAGGATACATCTGTGCCAGAACCGCCTTTACCTGCTCGTATCCAAACATGGATGTATTTTTTTGAAAACCCACTTACTCAATACTCAGTAAAACATAGGGACATTGTTATTGTACATATTCTTGTATCTAAGACTTTACTAGGTGTTTCTAATCTTAATCCCAAAAATAACCAAACCTACCCTTTGATACCAACTATGACAACGGTTATTTTATTACAAACTTAAACATGATTTATTATATAAAACTTCACTTGATGCAAGAAATATGATCTAGAGGTTTAGTGTCTTTTGGGCTTTGGATCATTACATAAAGACATTAAACATGAAATACAACATCTTTATTGAAAACAACCTTTACATGACCACTACATTCCTTCGTACTTAGCATTTCATGGGATAACCTGAGGACATGCATAAGAAAAGGGTGAGCTATAAAGCCCAGTAAGGGAGTACACATGGAATACCATGAGGAGTACAATACATGTTAGGAAATAGTAATATAAATAGAGAATAATAGAAACATGAACATAAAGGCATGATAAGGCATGATAATCATAACATTGAAATGTGGCAATAACACTTAACATGGAATTAGCATGATCCAAGGCTCATTGAACATGAAGGATGAGTAAATTGTCATTGCACATAAAGCACGAGTAAACCCTCATTTCACTTGAATTATAATGATTCAACACTAATTTCACATGACGTATCATGATACTATACATTACCTAATGCATTGGTGCGCTATAAGGGCGCACGCTTCTTAAAAATTTCATTTCATGCATAAGTGTGCCACATGGATCATAAAACATGGATTCATAAAACATAATAATTTATTCCACGATAAAGGAATGTGGAATTAGTACATGAAACTTTAAAATCAACAAGTAAATGTGCATAAAAGTGATTACCATTGATGGATAAATGGGCATGGTATTCACTACAAAATGACGTTAGCTTAGAAAAGCAGTGCGATTTCGGCAACGTAACGGCGTGACACAAGAATTCATAAAAATGGTTGATGAGAGAGAAAGGGGTTCCCCGTCATATTTACATGTAATGTAAAGTAAGGAGTTCATATAGATACATGTCCCAACAATTGTAATGGAATTTATATTCATGATACAAAAGTATTGCTTGAATGTAAAAGAGGAGAGAGAAGTTCCTTTCGGAATTTCGGCATAGTAACGGGTGTACATGGGAGGCATTTAATGGGAGAGAAGGGGTCTCCCATCATTCAAACATAAAGAGGGAAGTATGAGGGAGGTGAGAAACCATACCCCAACATTTATAATTGAAATTAAAAGGAAAAAACAACTTAACGAAAATTGGACAAAAACGAAAAAGGAAAAAAAACTTACTTGGAAGTGTGCTTCCAAAGGCTAGAGAGAGGCTTTGAGAGGATTCTTGGGAGCTTGGAGAACCATGGGATGATTATAGAGAGAGTAGGTCAGAGGTTGGATGAACTCCAAAGGCTTTTAGTGAGGAGTAATTAGGAGCATGGGTGAGTTTATATAGGAAAGGTGAGGGAATTATTTATTATTTAGGTTTGGGACCCCTTATATTAAATTAATCCAAACCACAACCCATCCCATGGTTTTTTCCCATGGGATTTGGAAAAGGGAAGAGGAAAATAATATTTTATAAGGGCAGGGTCCGAACTTCTTAAAATAATAGGGTTTCTTATGTGGAGGTGAGTCACACTCCAATGGAAATTAATTTAAAAAGACACGGTATTAAATAAGTCTTGAGGGGTCCATTAATGCTTTGAAAAGTAAGAAAAACAAACCCAAAATCACATTATTTTAATGGTAAAACATATATTGTCCGAACATAAAGATTGGAGTAATTTATTACATCACTATTGGGTCATTATGATGTCATAAAACACATTATATATTTAAACGGTATTTAATTTTTACTAAAAAATTTGACTGTCTCAGAAAATTATGAAAAATTCACCATTGGATAATTTTGGTGTCCCGATTCCAAAAAATAACATTTATTTTACCTAAAATATTTAATAAATATGGTAATTTTAACTTTTAAAATAAAAATCTATTTTTATCAAAATTCACGGGTTTTGACAATAATGGCATTCAAACCTTAATAAAAATTATAATTTCATTCATACAATTACATGATATTTTATATATAATAAAATTAATATAATTATAATAATAACAATATTTTATTAAAATATTATTTAATTCAAAAATCCCTTAATTTTATAAAGTAGATTCCTTAATTAAATAATAACTAAAAACACCATTTGTACTTTAAAAACTATTTACAATGTATAAACTATGACACAAAATTATATTCATTATTATATAAAAAAATAATGTACATGAACATAGTACTATCGATTAGTTACATAACCCCTTAAAACAGCCGCATAAGACCTAAGGGTAAGGTGTGCGATGGTGATAGACTCTTGGGGTGGCTCGGATAACATTGCTCGAGTGGTTATTTATATCAGCGTCCTATTCTCTCGTAGATGGTCCTATTCGATCTTGACATAGTGAAGCTCAGCTTTGTCTAGGTCAAGAGAAAATCCCAAGGATGGAACCTCTTTTCCGAGCTCCGACAAATGGGCTTCGTATATGGAAATTCTACTGGATGAGGCCATTCTTTCCTCTGTCTAAGAAAAATTGGATGTGTTAAATCCCTATATTTATATTAATCATGTGATCACTGTTCAATAGCTATAAAAGTAATGGTCACAATTATTATCATAAAACCAAAGAAGTTTACATTTTATAAAAACATTTTATATAAAGGTACATTTAATAAGATCAAGTGGGATTTTCCATTAATGAAACTTTATGTCGTTTTACTTAGGGGTGGGCTAAAATGATTCTATAGTGACCCATATGAAAAGATTTGTTTAGAGAGAGGACATTTATCCATACATAATGGGTATGGTTGTGGAAGTCCATATGTTGGAAAAGATAGTCATACATCGAATTCTCAATCCTGGATAGATTCATTGATCGAGAAACAATATTTTCCAACCTATTACCCATTAGAACAAGATTTAAATTAAGGTTATGTGCCGATGAAGCATTGATGAATATGGGTAAAATTTGGAACTATGAATTAATGTGATTGAATTAAATAATGATAATTTTTTTAACCTAGTTTATTTTGTTGTTTCTTTATAATCTACAATTCTAAATACACTGTATTAGTCATGATATTTTTTAGACACAATTCATCGTGGAATACTATTTAATACTAACACCCTTCTTGGGAATCCGCCGCGTACTTCAGAAAACTTCATGATTTCATGTCAATAGATTAGAGAATGTGTAATAAATAATGATAGATTAGAGACATCATGATATGTATGGATCAGGGGACCATGTCTAATGTTGGGAAACATCTTGGAGATTTTTTTTCTATATTTTTCTCCTTATACTTGTTACAATATGATATGATGTGTCATATTTACAGTTTATTTTTGGCATGTATCCAATTTTAGAGATATGTTTTTGATGTATTACTATAGAAGTAATGGGGTCGTTATTTCTTATTTTTCATTATTGTGGCCTAATTTTCTAATGAATGTATATTTTCCAGACATGTTCCATTGGAAATTCTATACTATTCAAAATTAGCTCGTGTATAGGGAGGTGCACCTAGGGTTATTGAGTGAATCGACATGGGGCACCGGTTTCAGGAAGTTACAGTGTGATATTACAAGTTTTCCATTTTTTTTATATTTTATTAGGTAATGTTAGACAGAATATTATGTTTTTTAGGTCTTTATAATAATCTCATGCAATTTATTAGAAAACCAATGTATGTGAGAAAACTAGAGATATTAGGGTGGTATATCTATTCATGATGATTTCAATTTTATTTGGAATTTATTTCAGCTAAGATGATGAAATTGATGTGTGATGTTATTATTTTTCAGATATTATATTTTTGTTCATTCATGGAATGAGTTCATTACATGATTACATTATTTCAGACACTTAGGGATATATTATAAATTCATCATGTTAGGCACACATGGGAATAATAGATTTGGTCATGTATGGGAATTGAAAATTCCTCTTATTTATATTGTGATTATTATGAAATGTTCCAAATAAATCTGTTTTAACTATATATATAATTTGAGGTTATTTGATGGATAATTAAAATAAAGTCTAAATCATTGGGAAATTTTGGATTTTTCTATACCCCATGTTAGTTAATTACCATGTAAGGGATGGTAGAGAGTATTGAGGGAGTTGGGATTATATCTCATGGGATTTTATGTGTGTGGTTGGTTGTTTATGTCTAGTTGGGACACTTCCATTGTGTAATTGTGATAATATTACAATATTTGTTTTTAGACATATATTTTTCATTTTTGATATATGACACTGTGACATTATTTATCAGTTGGGCGATAAAAGGTTATCGCTGAGAATGATCCTCCAATATCAGGGAATAAACCACCATTGATTCTTGGTAATAGGGGCAAGAAAAGGTCCAAGTTATCATTTCCCATATTATACGGTTTATTGAGTGATACTCTCCATTATATGGATTAAGTATGTTCTACATGATATGAGGGTATTAGCTATAGGACGCTTTTATGTTTTCAAAATAATGTGACATGAGGAAGCCATGTTTTGTATTGAGTTTACCGTAAATATTTTGGGTCAAAAATACATTCCCCATGAGAAGATATATAATATTAAAAAAAAAATATTGTGAGTAATAGTGAAGTTCTAGGGGTATATAGCCATGGGATGAGTAGAATGTGGGGCATGCCATGGAAGGACATAATGAACAAGTTGCTAGATAAATTTTACTCTGAGACATTGATTTAGATGAAAGGTGAAGAGTTTATGAACATTGATTAGGGATGTATGTTGGTGATGGATTATATTAGGTGATTCATATATTTATTGAATTTATCTCTAATGTTGACTAGAGATGAGGATTATATGACTAATTATTTTGAATATTGTCTTTGATTTTCGACATATCCCATGTGAATATCATTCGATTGTTTTGGATTTTGGAGGTGTTGTATTAAAATATCATTTGAAAATGGAATATTAGGGAAATTTATAGTGGTGGATATATCATCTCATTTGGGTGATCTTGTGGTCTGAATTTTGATAGTAAGAAGAACTATTATGAGAATTTCCACATGAGTAGCGGTATAAATGGTAACTATGGATGTTTAATTGTATCATATGGAGGTAGATCACTATTATATTATCATTGTTCTTGAATAGGCTACATGTGAGGTTAGTTCCCTACCCCACTAGTGGAATAACAAACATGTGTCAGGAAGGCTGATATAATGTGTTTATATTGGATACCACAATAGGCATGTGTTGGTGAATGATATAGGCTAGTACAGTGCACTAACATTTGTTCTACTACACTATATCAGTCTAAAAGCTAGAGTTCTGCTCTCTATACCTACTGAGTTAGGAGACAACATAATTTGGAAAAGCGTATCAATATCATCAATGTAGTGTAGGATGATGAACATAGATTGGTGCCAAGTACAAAGGGAGTAGTACAGCTTGTTGTAGTTTAGACTCTATTTGGTGGGGGATAGGCTGGACCATTGACAGTTCAAGATATAAATCTTGTAGATTCCATCCATTCAAGTGCATTATAAGATATTGTGACCTCACAATTTTTATCTTCCCTTTTTTAAATTGCTTCAATCTAGTAGTGGTAAAAAAATTGGACCATGAATATTGAAATAGTGTTGGTGGTGAGATTAGAAGGCACATGCCTTTTCCAGGGATATGCTTTCAATTCTGGTGAGTATGAGTTACATTGGAGTTTTTTAGTGCATGATATTTCCAAATTCAACCTGATATTAGTGATATACGGGTTATTGATTATCTAAATCATTTTGAATATTACCACAAAAGGGAAACATTCATATCACCTGAGGTGTCACGTATGTTGAACGTGTGAAATAAGATATCCAGGAAGGCTCTGGAAATATAGTTTGTCAGTAGTTAGGTGTGATCAAAACTAATGAGGGATGTATTGTTCTTTATGAAGGGGTTGTAGAGATGGATTTATTTCCTCTTACAGTGGATTGTTTGGGATGAATTTCATGAGTATTTCTTAAGGTTTTGACCTGATATGGATGATGCATTAATTATTGAGTGGATTCCTAGAGCTGAGTCAGTTTCCATTCCTCCTTATAGTAGAATCAAATGGATCTTCATGATCTAAATACTCAGTTAGAAAATTTTAAGGGTAAGGGATTTGTCCATAAATGTATGTCACCATGGGGTTCTGTAGATCTATTTCCATGAATGTTGATGGAAAATTACACCTACGTCTCAATTAAATGATGTTGAATACGATGATAGTTAATAATTTGTATCCTCTAATAACGTTTGATGAAATTTTGTGCCCCAAGAAGGTTTTTGGGTTTCTGAAACATCTATATGATATTAGGGTGTTATCATCTAAGAGTGATACCATCTAATATAATAATCACTTATTTTAGGAGATTGTATTTTATGTATATGTTTTTTGAAATTCCAGTTTTATTTAAATACATTCCAACTATTTTTATATCCATAATGAACCAAATCTTCCACCTATATATGGATAATGTTTTGTTTTTTTCCATTGATTAAATATTCTTGGAATCCCATATTTATAATGATAATTTTAACCATATTAAGAAAATACAAGGTACATAGAGTGATAATAGGCTTAAAATAGTGATATATATGTTCTAATTCTAGACTAACAAGTTATATTCCAGAAGTCGCAATTTCTTTAATGAATGTGTATCAGTTTACCTAGTGAATGTGAAGGAATTAGAATATTTGGATCAACCTAAGAATGTTTTTGAAATCCAATTATTTTTTTGGATTGTTGGGTTATTATTTAAGGTTTATTAATGACTTTTCTAATATGGAAATTATATATCTAGTATATCAAAAAATGGATAAGATTTGATTTTACTGAATATTATTAGAATTCTTATTATAAGATGATGAAACAATTGAACACCACCCCAATTTGAATCAAACCATAAATGAGTGAGGAGTATACCATGTTTTTTGATTCAAATAGAATAATACAATGATTAATGATCATTTATGGAGATTGAGTTAGGATATATGGGACATGATAGTTGTGGCCACAAGAAAGAAATTACCATATACATGATATGATGTTCTCTTCAATAGTTTATAATTTATTATTTTGGAAAAATTTACTATGTGGTGGAAGTTTCTTTGCCTATAACAACCATTAATTTCTAAATTAAATCATTTATAAATGATATTTACATATCAGGAAATGGGGATGGGTTGATTACAATCATTAATTTGACATTGTGCATGCCTAGATGTCCAAAAAGTGAATTAGTATTGTAGATGATTTAAGATAGAAGACACAAACAGAATCTATCCATGAGTATTGTTCTATGTAGAATATGATGCCATTTTTTCATTGTGATTTAAATAGGGGCATTGGAGGGCCATAGATAGATTAAATTCATATCATAATTATTTGACTCCACACATTAGAGTCAATTAAAGGATAGTATTTTGATGATACGAAGTGTTTTTATTTGAGGAAAATCCTTAATGGAAGGGATTATACTTTTGACTTTATTATTGATGATGATGATACCATTTATGTTTTTTATTTTGTCATTATACATATTCACATGTTAGAGGAGATGATGAATGTGTTTCATGAACATAATTGGATAGTTAATCTTGGTTTACCCAAATGTATTTTTATTATTATATATTGTATTGGAGTCCACGAATTAATAAATAGGTTTTTTGTTATGATGACCTAATACTACACCTATAAATTGATGAATATTGAGAATCGATAGCTAGGTGTTTTATTATATCATTTTCTCACTATTGAAAGGAATTGTGATGATGTTACCATGAAATTATTGGTAGGCCTTTGAAGGAACCCTAATAATAATAATGGTAAATTAGTGATTATAGAATTATTGTTAAATTTTTCTAATTACATCCCAATCTAGAAAACATGAATGGTAGATTAGATAGGAAATGTATTTTTTTATAAAAGTAGACTTTTTACAGAGGGATTCAAAGTATTGATTTAGATAATGATCCACATTTCCCATTTTTATTCTAGAAGTGTTTTATAAGGGTCTTGGTACATTATTGTTAAAGATCACAACATATCACAAATAGAATTATAGTAAATTAAAGATTACTAACTTGGTGATAGAGGAAAATATGGGAGAAATAATCTTCAATTTTTTATGAACTAAGGAAATGAAGTTGTTCTTGATGAGTTCTCATATATAAACCCTTACTATGAAATGTTCATACGGAACCGTATCAGTTTATATAAAATATTACATGTAGATCATTGTTGTGTTGTACAGATAATGGTAGGTTTGATTTTTTGGGAATGATTCACATGAAGGAGACCTCAAAAATGGTTTAGTGGATTCCAAAATATTTAGATATAGTTCAGTGTGTGACGAAATCATTTATTAACTGACATCATTATCATATTTTTTTATAGTTTGATCATGTGTGATTCTTTTGGTGTCACCGAAATTAGGGAACATTCAGATATATAAAAAAAAAGTAATTTGGATCCTAGTTATATAGGGTTTTTTGATATTTTGGAGAGGATCAGAGTAGTGACATACATATTGGATCTTCCAAAATGGTATGGTGGTATTCATGATGTCTTCCAAGTGACATATATTTGAAAATATCACCTCGACCCTTATCAGGTGATGAATGATGGTGATATGGATATATAAACTGATTCATCATTTTGAGGTGAATCTTGTTGAAATGATGGATTTCACCAAGAATACCGTCGTACAATTTCGGAAGATCCAATCTGTATGTCACTAATCTGATCCTAGTGTTCCATTGGATTAACTATTGTGGTCGCATTGTAACTTTTAGTAGGAAACATGGGAGGGGTGGAGGACATACAGACCCAATGGTATGATATTTTTACCTTGTAGGATTGATAGTTCACAGGGGAGAAGCTCTATGATGAGATGTTAGAAGGTGTGGAGATTATAAAAACATGAAATTTGATATGTTTTGTTTTAATTTAAATTTTCAATTTTACTCATTTAATTTAAGAATATGGATGGTTTCCTAAGTGTTTAGGGGCTCATGAGGGAATTAGGAGGGTTTTGACCATGAAAAAGGGGAATACATTTCCATTTAAAGTAGTTTTCCCTAATGAAGTACTATTAGTCTAAACGTGTGAACTATATATGTGGTATTTTTGTTTCTCTGAATGTATTGAGGCTGTGTCCCTCACATGGGTTAAAAAATGTTTGCGCATCCCTAGACAACCATGTAGGAAGGATATCCCTTAGAAAGAGGATAGATCATGGGAAATGTATGTTTTTCCATACTCTGCAGGTTCCACAATAGACAATGTGACTTGTCCACCTCATGGATAGATAGAGTCACATGCTTGATGAACAATTTTTCCAACCATTTCAAAAACAGTTCATTTGACTCCGCCAACATTTATAGTATTCCTATTTTAAAATATAATATATTCGATAATGTATACTTCGCGCAACACCGATTTTAAATTAGTAATATACTCCAAAATATGAATGTTGGAATAATAATGTGACCATTATGAATATTAATATAACCCATAGAATATTAAAATTACCAATGAAAGTGTACATAAAATTTAGGTGTATTTTTGATGAAAATATTATATATTTAGATAACTAAATAAGAAAATAAATGTTTTAAATATTATAAATTATATATTTATATTTTTTTGAGACAAAAAATTTAACACAAAAAGTTATAATTAAAATAATTATTTGAAATAAAATTTTTATTTATGAAATAAATTCTTAAATTATATATTTTTCTTACGATGGTAAGATAATTTTAGAGACCTTAATTAATATTACCATGTATCATAAAATCAGTTATAATATTAAAATCGATATTTTTTGAGTAACGATATCTATATTTAAAGATAAAATATCACATATTTAGAAAATTATTTTTTTCGAAATCTTTTCAATATATGAATTATAAATTTTAAAATATTACTGTAGTTTAATGTGCAATTTTTCTAAAATAGATGATTATTTGGGAATAGTGACATGTGGAAATTTATATTATTATCTAAATAAATGGATTACTGAGACATGGAAGATGTATAGATGATGTAGACACTATTAGTTTCAACTGAAAATTATTATTTTTTACATTTAGTCACAAGATTCATTATTTTTCTAATTCTTGAGTCGAAAAAACATATATATGAATTAAATAAAAAACACCCCTCTTCTTCATTACAAATGCCACCCTTCACTACCCCATCTACTCATACATCAAAATCCTTGAATATTGATTATATTCTTCCCATTTCTTCTCCCATATCTCCTCCTACTTTCTGGTCATTCTAGTCTATCGAGAATATTATTTTAATTTTCTTTATGGAGGTTCTCTAGTAGAGGAATTGAAGAGCAAAAAACCATTTTTTCTTTTAATTTTAATTATTTTTTATATTATTATCCATTCATTAACAAATCTATCCAAACATTAATAATAATTACAATATATTATAAATAGTATAATTTTAATACGATTTGGGCGATATCCAACATTAATTCTTTTTTCTTCCCACCTTTATTATAATAATGAAATCTTCAACCATGATATGTTGACATACCACCATCGTGGATGATAAATTTTCATTTTCTATTACCAACTTCTATATTGATAATGAAACCATTTTTTATGTTTAAATAAAAAATTAATATATTTAATATAAATTTTATTATTTTATAGAACAAGTTTATATAGAAAGTATTAATTCATAAGGAAAATGATGTTCATAATCATCGAAACAATTCCAAAATAACATAAATAATTATCATTAACACTTTTTCTAATGTATCATCTTCATAAACAGAAAGAAAATGATATATATAACCATTAAATCACATATATATATATACATTAATAATATATAATTTCAATTTTTATAACAATTACCACTACCCATGATCTTTTATATATATATGTGTGTGTGTGTGAACAAATCATGAAAACCTATGAAACATACACTATAAAACAACAGAATTTATCTTCTAAGTAAAAAAAGACCATAAATGAATTAAATAAAATTATAATAAATAAAACAAATATTTAATATGTTCTAAAATAAATTATTAATGAATGTTATTAAATTATCATGAAACTAAGGTCATGTTCAAAAAACATTCAGACCTTGGGTAAGGGATTCTCCCTAAATCTCTATTTTCCATTAAGGTTATGTTTTCTCTATTTTTTCGACAATGAAATACTGATTTATTTTTATATAATTCTTCTATATTCGGTTTCTGTGTTCTAAAAACATCAATTCATATTAGTTTACATTTAATTGACTAAGAAATATATGATTTATAAGGTTTATTTTTCAATTCCTCATGATAAGGAAGACTGGCTAAAGGGTACTTCCCAATTTCTCACATATTTTCAAGTACAATACTTAATACATTATAAGTAAATAATATTTTTCTTAAATCAATACTTTATTATGAAAAAATATGTTTGTTTTTTTTTCTATTTTTATATAAGGAATTAATTCCTTTCCTATTTTAATGATCTTTTATATTTTTTCTTAAATAACACTAATTTGGATCACTAATAAATACTCCTTTAAAATGTTTTAACTTCAATTGAACATCATTTATGACTTTAATATTACTTATTTATTCATCAATTTTCTATTATTGGATAAATGAGATTAAAATTTTATTTTATATAAATTCTTTTCCAAAATAACTATTCCTTCCAAATTAAAAAGGTCATTTTTCTCAGGAAATCCTCGATGATTTTAATAGATTATTATCATCATTTCCAACACCCTATATTTATTTATACGTGTAATTGTGGTTGATCATATACCATATCATCATAAATATTTTATTAAATGGTTTATGATATGTTTGGATGTGGAAGTTCTTTTTTGATATCGTTCACCATATTACTCATATTATATGTTCTCATATTCTTTAGAAAATTCATTATAATTAATTAATCAATTTATTCTATACCATTGTTGATAAAAGGAACATAGTTAATGGAATGGAAACCAGATCAATAAATGAAATCTATATTGGTATTTACCTATTATGAATGAAAATGATGTAGGATTGGGAGACACAACTAGAGCTTGACATGTTATACATATACTGGGATAACTGACATAGTTTATCAGAAATAACTTTACTTTCATGATGAATCCTGATACATAATATAGGGAAATAATATTAGATTACTTTATGTGAAGACATCCTCCATAATTTAATGGAACTACAAACAAATTTGCAAATGATTAGTTGATATGTTCTATATAGAATATATTTCATACATTGGGATGAAATGAAAGGGAGAAAGTCATCATAGATGTTTATCATCTATCGAGAGATGCAGAACATTGGTGGGTATTAATTCAAAACACAAGTATATAGAATGAAATTGAAAAAAATGGAATGGAAGTATGTTAAGTAAATATTCTTATAGAAATATGTTCCACATGAATAGTTTGGGGATATGGAGAGACAATTTAAGAGTCTGACACAAATATATGATGAACACATTTCCGTGTATGAAACCAAATATACCAAGATAAAATGGAATTCTACGGATTACTAATGTAATCCAATTAGAATTATTCATCAATTATTTAATGGGTAGAACCCATTCCATAGAAGGGAATCGGTTACCCATTATCTCTCACCATATAATGATATATTCTCAATTGATATCAAGATACATGAAAAAATATCTAAATATTATGACGGTAAGGGAAATAATATAATAATTGGGTGGGTGTGGAAAAAATATATATATAGAAGAATAAAATAAGGGAATATTCCAATGTTTGATACCTATGTAAGGAATCAACCACGTGCATAATTAAATGTAAATGAATATTTCTACATGTTTTGCAAGAAATTTCATCATGATCCTCATATAAAAGGAAATAAATAAGTCTCCAATGTTCAATGATACAGTAGTAGGGAGATGGCACACAGTAAATTATTGTCAGTATAATCATGGAAACATTCCATAGGAAGGTCAACTATATCATGTAAATTATTTTATTATCTCAACTACTGAGGTTAAAGTTACTAATTATGTGGTAGTAGGTACTTTAATCATCTAATATATTTTTTCTAATTATTTATTTGATTTTGGATTATCACATTCATTTATATCCTCCTAGTTTTTATTAAAAAGTAGATAATTCCGATTTACATGTACATGTGAATTTTTAGTATGGGATATTAGTGGAATTCTTATTACAAAAATGAAGAGTTGAGGAGTTCCTATTATGAAAAATAAACAATATCTTATTTTTTATTTTATCATTAGAACTATAAATGATTTTGATATAATCTTTGGTATGGATTGCCTTTTCAAATATAATAATATTTTTATTACAATGAAATGAAAATTAGGATTTGTGATGAAGGAATTGATTTTATCATATTTAAAGGGGTGGACTCATGACCAAATTCATATATAAATCCACCTCTTATAGATCGTATAATTGAAACTCTTAGGGAATAATAGAGAAAATCATCTATAGATGGGAAAGGAAATATTCAGGTTAGAATGTACCATTATATTGAAATACATTAAGATATTTATATAGGATTTACCTGCACATCCATTAGAAAAATGAAATTGAGTTTTCTATTTATTTAAAATCTGATGAAAGACTAATATCAAAGTATCTTTATTGAATGACAATTGTAGGATTGGTGGATCAGAATAAAAAATATAGGAGTTGATTAAAATATGATTTATTTACTCTACTTTTAAAAATGAGGATCTAATGATTTGTTTTTATGAAGAATGATGGATAAATTACGTAATGAATTGAATATAAAGAAATCAATGCTATTAAGGTAAAGAAAAAGTCTCAGTTTCCTCATATTGATGAATTATATGATCATATTTATAGTGAATTATATTTTTTAATGGTTGATCATTGATCTTGATGTCATAAATTTCATGTAATGAAAGCGTATATTCTAAATAAATTATTTTGAACTAGGTATGGACAATAATAGTTTATATTAATACCATTTTGTAGGTATAATGTACACTTTATTTTGATGGATCTATTGAATTGAGTGTTCAAGGAAAGTATTTATGATATTTTATGGGTATTTATTGATGATATCTTGTTTTATTTCCAAAGATATGACGAACCTGAGAACCACATTTTGACTGATCTGGTAACTCATAGTAGAAAAGAGTTATATGGGAATATTAGAAAGAGTGAATTCGGGCTTGAAATATTTTTTGGCAATATTATCTATATATATTCAATGTTAGTTGATCTTATGAAGACAAAGGTTGTTCATAAAAGGAATACACAAATAAACATAACTACGGTACATATTTTCATTGGATTCATTGGTTATTATCTACATTTTGTTGAGATTTTTTTCTAATTATCTAATTTATTAACCATGTTTACTTATAATGGGGTTATGATTTGAAAAAAAATATATGTAACTATTTTTGAAGAATTTAAGAGGAGTGTACTGAATTCACTGATCATGCAATTTCTATCAGGAAATGGTGGATTGTGTTTTATTGTGAATCGTTAAATAAATGACTTGGTTGGGTAATTATGTATAATTATAGAGTTATTTTCTGTATATCAATGCATCTGAGAATGAACGTACATAACTATACATCCCATGATCTTAATTTATCACCTGCAATCTTTTCTAGGATGATATGAAGACACAATATATATTGTGAAACATGTGATATATGTGAAGATCACACAACCATGAAATATATCTTCTAATTGAATGTAATCAACATGAGGAAAATGTGATAGCTTGATTTACTAAAGTATTGTGATTGTTCAAGAAAAATACAAAAAAAAGGAAGGGGAATAATGTATCAGATGCATTGAGTAAGAAAGGATCATGGAGTTCTTAACAAAATGATCATTGAAAAGGATCTCATGTACATTGATCTAGAACATATGGATATGGAAATTATCATGTAAGATGAAACATCATTAATTTTTCAATTTGTTGTCTAACTATATTTATTAGAAATTATTAAATGTTCTCATTTTAATGATGAGAATTTTTAAAGGGAAATAAATTAGGTGAATGATTGGTTGTTGGCAGACAACTTTCTTGAGGATGGAATTCTGAAATCTGGGAAAATGATTTTTGTTCCTTCTAGACTCGAGCTAAAAAGGTAATTATTCGATAAAGTTCATAGCTAAAATTTATCGACAAAAATTTTTAGCACTAATATGTATATATATTTGATGGAACATTTCTAGATGGGTACTATGATCACGGAAATTGTTATTTATGTATCAATATGTTTAGTCTGTCAACATGTTAAGACTAAAAGACAACATTCTAGAGGAGAAATACATCATATACATATATCCATAGAGAAATGTGATGACATTATTATGGATTTTTTCACTAGATTACCAAAACAGTATGAAAAATTATTATAAGAGTAATTGTAGACCACCGTAACAAATATTCACATTTCCTCACTATAAGGGATGAATTTTCACTGGATAACCATTTTCAATTATGCATAGTCATGATCAATGTTTTTTATAAAAATCATATTAATTTATTAGAATATATTTTGATACTGATCATTAATTTACCACTGCATATCACCCACAAACTCATGGGTAGTATGAAAGGAATATTAAAACATTAGAGGACATGTTGGCATCATGATCACTTAACATTCATCGTATGTGGGATAAATATTTATGATTCATATTGCTTTATAAAATATTAGTTTCCATTAAAGTATTAAAAATATATCATATGAATCATTGAATAGAAATAGATTTCATACAAACATTGTTGCGATGAAGTTGGTGAATGGAATCTTATAGGCCTAAAGAATTTGGAGTAAACAATGAAAATGGTAAATACAATTCAAACTTCTATCAATGAATAACAATGCAGAAATAGATCTATACCGATAACAACAAAAAATATTTGGAGTTTCAATTGAGAGATCATGTCTTCTTAAAGGTATCTACATCGATGGGTGTTATATTATCTGGAAATAATAGGGAACTGATCCATGGGTAAAATGAACCTTTTGAACTCATAAAGTGAAATGTTGATGTGACTTATCATTTGGAAATTCAACATATACTTTTAATGTACAAAATATATTCGACAAGTCTCTATTGTCAAAGTACACGCCACCCCTAACAAATGTACTCACATATGAAGGAATGGAATTGGAAAATGATTTATCATACTAAGAAAATACCATCTTGATTTTGAACAACAAATAACAAGTTTTTAAGAATCAAATAACTCAACTAGTAAAGGTAATTTGAGAAAAATAAAAAAATTGAAAAGATGATGTTGGATATATATAAAATTATGATAAAGAAATTTCCAAATATATTTATGGTGTGAAATAATGGAAATTTCAAGGATGTGATTTTTTTATGCATGGGAGAATGTAACAGACTAATATTTTAAATTACACCTCAATTAAAACGTAATATCTTTGATAGTTTATGCTTCATGAAAGAGAGAGTTTAAACCCATAATATAGTATTAAATATGATCATTGGAATAGTAATGTGAAAATTAAGAATTGTAACTTGACCAATATAATAGAAAATTCACCTACTAAATAATAAATAAAATTTTGGTATCTAATTAATATTAATATAATAGTTTTACATCACATAATAATTAAATGGGTTTTTTAAAAATTATCAATTTAGAATTTGTTAATCTTTGAAACATTAATTTTATTTACAAAATTTATAATTAAAATAATTATTTAAAATAATATATATTTTTAGAAATTAGATTCAAAAAATAAGATTATTTTTTTCTTATTATTATAATATAATTTTATAATCCTTAATTAATTTTTTAATAAATCATAAAATTGATTAAAATATTAAAATTGGTGTTTTTCTTGTAAATGAGGAATTTATTTAAAACATTAAATTTTCACATTTAAAAAATTATTTTTTTATAAAATTGATTCCATTTTTTTATAAACATTTAGAAATGGCTAGGGTGAATTTTTTGGATTTTTATAAAACAGTTGAATTTTTGTGAATATTGAAATATGGTAATTTACAGTACTTGATATGTACATTAATTATTTAGTCTGTGAAAATGTATGCCTGATGTAGGAACCATTATATCGAACTCTCATGAATTAGTTAATGTATTGAGTCATTAGAATCATCACTATTCAGAGTCCTGGGCCAAAATAATAAACAATTTCATTAAATAAACAAAAACAGTGCTCTCCTCCAATATATTTACCACCCACACCATCCCTTCTTTTCACACATCCAAAGCCGTATATGATTATTATATAATTACCATTTCCAATTCCCAATACTCCCACATGGTTATTTTTTTTCTCATTCACGAAAATAATATTTCAGCATTCCTTAATTAGGTTCCCAAGGGGAGGAATTCAGTAAGTAAAATAATATTTCATTTAATTAATTTTCCTTTTATTTTATCTTCTATATCCTTCACATACCTGCTTGGTCAAACCTTTAATGATTATTGTAGTATCTTTTATATACTATAATTTTATTATGATAATGGTATATACCCCATCAATTCTTTTCACTTACAAATTTTACTCTTATAATGAACACGCCATCTGTGATGTGGTGATCTACTACAATAGTGTACGATGTATTTTATTTTTCCATTATACACCTTATAGATGGGAATTGAACCATATTTTCGGTTAAAATGGGATTTAATCATTTTTTAAATAAATTTATAATGTTCTGTAACCATTATATATACATAATATTTATTCGTAATACAAAAGTAGTTTGTAATGATTGAATAAATGAAAATTTATTTTAAATGGTTATCCTTAATAGTTTTTCTAATGAATCATCCCCATATTTGGAATAAATTACATATAAGACCATTAATTCTCATTAATGTTCATGAATGAAATATAATTTCAATTCTAGATAACTGTTCATATTTCACGTGATCTTTTGTACAAACATATAAGTGAACCAATCACGAAAACCATGGATACCAACACTTTAAAATTATGAAATTTATTATTATATCATATCAAAAAGGAAATAAATAATTTTATTAATATTATAAAAAATAATATAAATTTTGAATACTTTCTATAATAAATTATTAATTAGTATAATTTATTTATTTATAACTTTATGTTTAATTTCAGAACACTCTATGACATAATGTAATGTATTTTCCACAAATCTCTACTTTTCATTTCGGATAAACTTTATCCCCCTTTTCCCCAAATTAATTATTATTTATCTTTTATAATTCATCTATATTATGTCTATATGTTCCAAAATCATTTATCTAGATTGGTTTTATTTGGGGGAAAATACATGTTATATAATGTTTCATTTTCACTTCATCTCGATAAGTATGCCAAACAAAAGGGTAATTCCAAATTTCTTTCCCTCCTTCAAGTACACAACATAATATTTTTAATAGTATCAATATATTTATAAAAAATCTATTTTATCATGAAAAAATATTTTCATTATTTTATGTTATTATTCAAACAATTAATCCTTGTCTACTATAATGAAACATTTATATTTTTTCTTAAATCACAGTTAAGAGGCTCATTTCTAAAGAATATTTTTATTTTTTTTCACATTAGTTGGACTTCATTTAATTCTCCAATATATTTTATTTTTATTACCAATTAATTTATTAGATAAAAATGATTACAATTGGATTTTATACAAATTATTTACTAGAATATCCTTCCTTTCCAAAGTAAAAGCTTATTCCTCTCAAAAATTACTTGATGATTTTATTATAGTGTTTTCATCTATTTCAAAACTATCTGTTGAATCTTCTACATAATTAGGAATTATCTTATATGATATAATATACCACATTTTTTTATATTTTGTATGATCATCATGACTATTCATGTTCTATCTTGATACACATTCAACATATTAGTCATAAAGGATAGTTATTATTTCTACTGATTGGGGAATGTTATTTACATTTCATATGTATATGTTGTTTCTATTTCACCCCATTAATATGAGGAATTTATTGGAAATATTATGTTATGGGAGGGTCACTGTATAGAACCTTTATACATTGGTTGGTCTCGTGAGACCAAACATATATGCACTTAGATGAGGCCATGCCCATTTACCTTGTCATTTAAAATTTACCATTATTCTATGGAAGATAGGTATTTGGTGTTTTATTATTCACCAATAATTATTTTGTAGAGAATACATTATCATATTGAAAACATGAATCCCCTAGTCACTGTTTATGGATCTAGGAACACCAACCCTATATAATATGTTAGTCCTAACAAAATCACATACAAATTTAGCCTCATCATTCCTTCTGGATTTTTCTTCCAAAAAATTGGAAACATAATCAATAGAAAGAAGATATAATAATTCCAAAATGACATGGGGATGGTCCCCATAAAATATTTACTCCAAAAATAAAATCACAAAAAAGAAGTGGTAGTTTATACATTTCTTGTATCACTATAATATTTTCAAAAAACCGATATTTTTCATACCTTTATAAAATTCATGAGTATCTTTAAATAGGATGGGCCAATAAAGTCTAGATTTTAAAACCTTCTTTGCATTACATTGTGGTAAATAGTGGCCTCCATAAGCTAATGTGTGAGAAAACACAAAAATAAAATCATTTTCACTTTTAGGAAGATAAATTCTTAATAGTTGGTCATTTAAAATCATCTAAAGAAATGGATCAACCCAGATATAAAATATAGATTCCGATTTCATCTTTTTATTTTGGTGGGAATTAAAATGATATGGGACCTGAGATGTTACCAGAAAATTTACGATATGGGCATACCATGGGTCATCACTATTGAGGATGAAGAGTTGTTCTCCAAGTAGCTCATCCATATGTGGGTTATGGTTTGGAAGTTCCCCTTTAGTGGTTTGGGACAGTCGATATAGATTATCAGCAATTTGATTTTCTGTTCCCATTTTTTATCATTAATTTCCAAATTAAACCATAATAAGAGTATACACCATCTAACGAACCATGTATATGAGTCCACCACTTTTGTTAAATACCTGAGTCCTATATAATCCAAAAAAAATGTTAGTACATAGATGATATGATCATACTTTATCTAGATCAAATAAAAATACTAGGAAATCCTTCTCGGTGGTTCTGTAATTGATTTTTGTGGCATCTAAGATGGATACATGCCTGTTGCGGGAGTGGAAAAAATATTTTTAAATTACCTATGTATAGTCTACTAATTATCCAAATGTAATATATTTATGGGGAGTGCACACAAAATAGTTTGTCATATTTTAATTAAAGTATTTATTGGATTTTTTCAATTGCTTTGGATTTGAAAATGAGAAAAAAGAAAAATAATGCGGAAATTAATAAATAAAATCAAGATATATTTGTAACAAAACTGATTAGAATATATTTTATGATATGTGTGATCATGTCATGGTCTTTTTTATATTTTTTATGCTTTCCTTGTTCCATTTTATTCAATCCTCTTCTAATAAGTTAACTGAAGTGATATTTCACGATCGCTTCCTATCACTACCTTGGTTAATAATGCTAGTGAGAGTAAACCATACCAATATCTTAGCTCAGTCCATTCTCCATCCTATGTAAAAAATATAGGTAGAGGATACCCATAATTGTTTTGTAAATTCCCGATCAGGTCTTGTTTATACAAAGCAATTAATATTATTCAATACCCCTACCTCACATAATAGAAATCGCTGAGTACATCAACATGAATCCCTGATAAATTTAATAATGTATAGACTAGAACCTGGTTGAGGGATACTATGGTCATTTATAATATAAATAATAACAATATAATATAAATTCAAATGTGATCGCATAAGATAATAAAATCTAATATTGGAAATTGAAAACAACTTCGCAGAAGAGATGATGTATTTATTTAATCAAATGATTGAATTAATGATTTAGAAAATAAAAATCCCACCCTTCACTAATAAACTAATTTTTATAACCCTACTTATTAATGGTAATTGAGAATAATGGGAATGAATAATGCATTTCAAAACTAAGAAAATACAAGTGAGGAAAAAATAGAAAAATAATCCTCTAGAATCAACCCACTAAATGTTTTCTTCTGTTACATGAACCGTATGGAATAAATATTATATGGTCAATTCTTAAAATAATTTCTTAATGGATTTTGATATCTATCTTTTTAAATTTAGTGCAATTGCAGCCGTGTCTAAAGTGTTATGGCAGAATTACATTAACTGTCATTTCAGGGAAGCTAAATGCGGTTCCACCAACACCACCTTGACTAGTTGATGGGAATACCTAATGAATTAATTTATCTATTTAATTAACTATTGGATAAACTCATCATGATTAATTTATAAAGAAACTGGAATCATCCCATTTGGTAGTCGATATCCTATGATATGACTCTAAATTGAGGTATTGTCTATTCTATGAACCAAAATATGTTTTCACATTGGTGTATTTATTTGATCATGTAGGTTTCAGTGTTGGATCTTCTTCCAGAAGAATAATTTCTATTCCACGACCTTAGAAATCAGGAAAAAAATTAATAAAATTAAAAGGATCTTAATTTTAGGAGTTACTATTGATATACATAGGCAATAGAAAAACTAATAAATTCCATGAATTAACCAATTTTCACACTAAAGCTCGATATTCGTTAAAAATCATAAACTGATGAAAATAGGAACAAATTGATTAATTTTTTAGTATTAAATAATTTAAATATAGATTAATAATAATGAAAATATTATATCTATCACCCCACAAAGAAGATATTTCTTGGAATTGAAGTTGAACACAAAAATGTTCAAAAGGTGTAGAGAACCCAATCTACTGAGAAATGAAATGGTTGAAGATATGGTAGAAAAGTTCACAATTATTCCACACTAATTAAAGGCTACTCGATGTATTTTAATAATATATTAGGAAAATCATTAATTAGACAATAGTGTTTTAGGTTGGTAATAATGTGTTTCTCCATATATCTTCATGGAAGAGAATCATTAGATTTTTAAGAGGGGAATCCTAAGTCCTTGGTAGATTGTCCCTTCTGAGATCCACTATAATGTTAGAGTTATGGGCTATCATCTCACACTACCAGCTACCCAATGACAACTAAATGGAATATTCAATGTTAAGATCTAAATTAAGTATATTAAATATCCTAGAGAACTAATGCATTCAAATTTTGTATACTAAAAAATTATTAGTCAAGCTGGGAAGCATGTGTAAATCTAATACTATAGAGAAAATGTTCCACGCAATAAGGCAACTCACCATTAAGAATTTTTTGGAGAAACCATAAGAAGGAGGTGGTTTCATGGTAACAAGATTATATAATTATGATAACATACCCTTTACTATTTTAACTACAGTATGTAAAATGAAATATTTAGGGTGAAAATTCATAAAGGGGAGGAATGTAACGACCTAGAATTTATCAATAAAATATAAATATAGAATATATATTTGTTTCATATTTAATAAACCACAAAAAAATGATAAACAATATAAAATTTTATTATATTATTTTGGACATAAAATTAAATGAAAAAAATATTATCATGAGAATTGAAATTATTACAGTGGGACAAAAATAAGAAATAATAAAATAATAATAGAAATATTTGGACCAACTAAATTCACCAGAATAAGCACACTCACATGTGATGATGTAGAAATGATTGAGAATTTTAGTAATGAATTATAAATTTTTATGATGAAAGAACATATATCTTGTAGGGCGGTATATGTAGATGAATAACTATAAAAATAAAAAGAAATTATAGAATTTACAGTACGGATTTGATTGTAACAATTTTGGTTTTCTGAATAGTTACATGACCATTTGAATCGTAATATGACTATTAGTATTGTAATACACCTATTCGAATAGTTAAATCAATTAGGAAAATACAAAATAGTTTTTTGGTATCATATAAAATGATAAAATTGTGTATTTGTATCATTATAGAAGTAAATAATAGCTTTAGTAAGTTTAAATGACGTGTTTTTATTTTGGTAGAACCTAAAGGTTTTAAATAGGCAATAATTGTAAATAAAATGATTTAATATATATATTATTTTTATATTGTATATTTATAAATTATAATTTTATTTGATTGTAATCATGATATAATTTTATCATGCCTTAAGTAATTTTTCAAAGGCTTTATAAAATTATTATAACATTAAAATTTATACTTTTTTTAAAAAATAATGATTTATACAACAATTAAATATCTATTTTATAAATAAATATTTTAAAAAAATTATTACTTATTTTAAATCAATACGTTGAATAATGATGAAGTAATTATTTATTATTTTTCTAAAATAGAAGTCATTTTAATGAATAGTTAAATAGTGTAATGTGTCATATTTAATAGTATAAAAAATAAATGAATTTTTAACTTATCCATGATCTTTGAACCCATTAGAAAAAACTCATAAGAAAAATATTCATTATATTGTCAATATAATCACTAATATTTGTGGTCTTGTGCTAAAATAAAACACTAATTTATAAAATATTCAAAACACCCCTCCTCCCCTAATAAATACCACCCCTAAAATCTCCATGCCACCAAAATATTTATGACTTGGATCTTTCCTTTTTATTACACATTCAATTACCAATCCTCTTCCCTATTTCCACGTGCTTCCGGACTCACTATAAAGAAAATTACATGTTCCTTATTGAGTATTTCTAGGAAAATACTTTGAAGAGAAAATATTCCCAATTTATCTCTTTTAAATTCATTGTTCTTCTACCTTAAACTAGCCTCTATCATCCATAAAAGAAATAATGACTTCCAAATCATTAATATATGTGAATATTATTTTATTAATTGAATATTCATCATGTTCCCTCCATTATTTTTTTATTAAATGAAATCATTGTTTATGATATGGTTGGTTCACCACCAACATGAAAAAGTTAATTTATTTTTAATTACCGACTTAATGGATGAAAACAAATAATATTATTATAGTTAATTAAGAATATAAAAAGTATTTTATAACATTTGAAACATTATTTTTTAAAAAATATAATTAAATAAAATGAATCTTCCCAAGGAAAATATTTAGAAAATATCAAATAAGCTAACCAAATAACATTAAATTTTGACTAGTTTAATCATACCTATGTCAAAACAGAATAAAATATTTGGGATAATTTAAATTTATAGAATGAAATTAATAATATTATTGGTCTTGTGGGGTCATCCAAATTGAAATGGGTATTAATAATTATCCACATGTGATCCGACATTAGAACCATAAAAAGGAGCACTGTCAATAAAAAGAAATCGCACATTATATATCATTGATTTGGTTATAAAAATAATAATAAAATAACCATTAATCTTTTATAGAAGAAAATATTTACAGTTATGTAATAAATCATTCTAAATTGAATATTAAAGTTAATATGTGAAATAGGAGAATGCATATATGCATAAGGTACACGATCTCTCTGAACGATCCTATTTTTTATATTAAGAACATTTACTCTCTAACTCACATTAGCTCTCTACCTGATAGTATGTATTAATTATAAATTCAGTATATATTTCTCTTAAATAGAAATCATGATTATTTTTTACTCTTTTTAGTGGGAAATAAATGACTTTATTTCATTTCTAAAAATCCTTTTTTTACAATAAAACCAAAATATGTGGAAAATGTCTATACCACAATACTTTTATATAATTGTCATTTCATTTAATTATTCATATTTTACTCCTTATTTTTTTGAAATATGGTTATACACACATATATTAATTTTCAAAATATTTAATTCTATATTCTTATAGGAATATTATAGAATTTCCCTTAATTATGTTATATCGAACTATTATGAAATGTATTTAATTCTATTTTTAAATATTATGTTTACAAAATATAAATGGTTTCATTTTATAGATCACATAATAAATAATTTTTTATGATTCATGTGCTTAAATATAGATTAAATGTGTTTGGAAATGTTTTTTATCATGTGATGATATTTGATGAAATTAAGAAGTTAACCTAATCCATGATGGGAGTTTCACCACAATTGGTAGTTATCCTAAACATATGATTTCATCATATTTCATGTTACGACCACATTTCTATTTTCATATGATACCATGTTCTTTATGCTATCCTATAATGATATTATTGACGTTTTTTATATTTTAGGATATCATGTTACGCCATTCGAATCAAATTTTTTTCATAATTATCATAATTATTTCTTTATCAGGTTTTAACATACAAATTTATTTATTAAATTCCTCATGTTATCTTATACATTTTTATGAATAAAAATGAATATATATACACATTAGGTTGTATAAAAAATGATTTGAGGTTTTAATTTCATTTTGATATATTATTAAAATAGTCTTTGAAAGAGAGTGTGGAACTCTATATTTGGGTAATGTTAATTCAATGTTTAGATTTAAATTTTTTTATAATATATATAAATTTTTTTTATATATAGGGTGTTATAAAAATATATTTATGAATTGAATTCCTTCATTTATAATTATTATTTATTGTGTATTCTTATGATATGAAACATGGACATCATTGAAATATATGTAATAATTGAGTCATCAAATATCATTCAAAAAATTATCCATGAAATAAATTCTAAAAGGATTAAATCATTCTATAATATATATTTTTTTAGTCTTCAAACAATTTAATTATTGAAATTTGATCAAATAAAAATCTCAAAGGTCACTAGTTATCTCCAAATAGATTGATGTTATTTTCAAACCTGAGGGAATTTTATTCTTTTTTATAATATTTTTTATATTTACCTTTTTATTAAGAGTCATAATTCTTGGTTTAAAATAAATAATTTTTTTACTCTTATTAAATGTTATTAGATTTCATGAAATGCGTTAAATATAATTGATTAACAATTTTAAAAGCTCAACCATTAAAATGAAATATATTTTCAATCATGAACTTATGTATGAACCTTCTAATGTGACCTTAATAGCCATGAATGACATTTTTAGTGTATCTCTATGAAAAAATCCCTTGGGTCCAAAATGGATATTCATATTAGCTTATTCACACATCCCCATACATAAGAGGCTACATACTAGCAGCGAGGGTCAGACCATTGTTAGAGGGGATATACACTCTATATTATATCCTTGAAAAAACAATGGTAATTAAAATATAATCACAATGCTTATATTTTTTGGAATATAAACTATATAAAATGGTATAAAAGATATATAAAAAATATAAAAATGGTATCCCTATGTGTAAAGTCAAACCGTAGTTTATATAGTGGAATTTCAAAAACAAAAACTATGAAACCCTATGGGGGTACATCCCAATATGACACCCACTCCAGCCACCTTGACTCAATCATTTTCCATGAGAATAATTGCATTAATCGTTCTATATAAATTAATTATGACATGAATCAAAATCCCTATATAGGGTGTCAATAGTTATATCATGTAGGTAGCCACCAATGTGTCTGCAACTGATTATGAACAAGTATAAAAATAGTATGAATTGAAAACCATATATGTTCAGTAAATCATAAACAATCATTTACTATTAAAATATAATCTAACTTAGACACCAAAAATAATGGTCTAACCTCTTTTAGATAATTATAGAAATATGTCCAGGATGATGGAAATGAACAAAAACTAGCCACAATCCTGGACACATGTCTTTCGAAATACTCAATGAATCAAGTGGTAATGCTAATTGGTATCTAAACCCCATATTGTTCTGTAATATTAGTCAATATCATAAATATATATAGTACTCTCTAGGATATTTGTTTATTAATATCTTACCATAATCATGGATCTTGTTTTTTTATCATTTCAAATCACAAATAGTCACCCTATAAGGGGTTAGCATACAAGGATAATAACCTATATCACTAAAATAGTATTATTATCCTAAAGAAAATTTAATACACATATAATGATATAAAATAATAAGGACATCATGTAATGGAAGAATTTAAATATAGTGAAATCATATAACAACATGTAACAATCCTCAAGGGTGGTAATATAATATATAATATTCATAAAAAATGATCATATGTGTTTATCATGACAATGAACACAACCAAAAAATATATCCACCAATAACAAACCATAATGCATGAAAACATAACATCTATCAATTAAAATGTGTATAAAAGGGATTCAAAATAAAATTAAATTCATATCACATGGTTTCTTATAAAGAACTCTAATATTCATCAAATATTGAATAATGAATCAAGATTCACAGCCATGATGAATTGGTTCGCACATCAAGGGTCCAATAACAGATGTATTGGTTCAAAAAAAGTAGGTTTTTAATTCAAACTATATAGTATTACATTTCATGATCATTATACTTGAATAACATACCACAAGAATTCCAACAACAAATAATTAGTTATGCCAAAGGAAGGAATTCTAATTCACATAATTCCATATTGATCAAATAACATAATTTTTATATGTTACCAATTTTAGAATAAGTCCTCAATTATATTAAATGATCACCGATGCATTCAAAATCAATCAATATAATATATATATTTTATGTTAATCATGAAGTATAATATTTCATAGTGATCATTCTATAATGAAATATGAGAAAACATCAACCATTTTTTACAATCCTAGATTTGTTCAAGGTGTCTTGTTGTTGAAACACTGATTAAGCCAATAATATTTTATGAAATCATTAACTTATTATTTTTACATCATTAATTGGTTATAAATATGTTTTTTATAAACATAAATCATTAATATATGCCTATAAATTTTTTTTGGAATGATAAATCATTATTTGAACATGAAATGCAGTGAAAATTCTAGAACAACCATCCAACTATAATGAAATTAAGAATTATTCCAAATATAATAATAGAAAATATATATCAATCATTAATATATGATAATATTATATAGAAGATGAATAATATAGATTAAATCTAATAAAATATAATATATTTTGTTTTTCCAATCATTCCAATGAAGGATATCCAAGGGGAGATAAACGAGGGTTTCAAGAATAAAGATATAATATTTAAATTTAAATTATAATAATCATGTTCAGTATTAGAAAATTATGTTGGTCATAAATAAGTGTCATTAAAATCCATCATGGTGCATTAATTATTCTCATTGCATGGGGACACATTCTGACTATTGGGAATCACCGGAGAAGTGGTGGAACACCCATAAAGCCATTGACTAGCCACCAGTTTGTCGGTGTTCCTCTATGGAGGGTATGGCTGATCTTCATAACCATCTTTGACAACTCCAACAATCTAGTAGGTGCCACCGGCTTTCTAGTGGATATTTTATAGAAACCCCAATTCTTGAACCTTCCTCATTACATCTACATTCAAAACCAGAACCCTTATCTACTTATAAATGTCATCTAAAAATCCCAAAAAATAGGAAAATTAAAAGGAAATGGATAATTAATAATCATGAATAATCTCTTAAATAAAACAAAGGTGTTGATATTATTTATAGGAATCCACATTATAATAAATGAATTAATATATTTCTTTTCAAGAATTTTATTTCATTAATATATAAAATTCCATGTGCATGAGTATGGGGGTGATCTTACTATAAAAAAATCAATGGGGATTGTTCATTATATAATGTAAACTATTTTATATTATTTATTTGGGAATTAAATCATATTTGAAAAATATTAAGATGAATAAAATGTCATTAAAATCTCTGAAGTTATTTCACCATAATTTTTCGATTTAATTCTAACCCTATTTTCATTAAAACATATAATTATAAAGAGAATCACATATCATAATATAACATGATACAAATGCATAATGTGGGGATGTTTGAAGAAATCAACTCATTATTGTATATAATTAAATGGAGTGAAATTCCCACCAACAATATGAGGATTTTAAGGACTATCCATGTGATAGAGGGAACTATGTAAGGACCTAATATTGATCTTAAATATCTTATGAATTTTAAAAAAAAATTGGAGACAACGATAATAATTTCACATCAATAATTATACAAATTTATCCTACCATCACATATGACCTAGAAAAAACTATTTTTGAGCACAATATTGAAAACATCTTATTATTTTATGATGTCGATATTATTGGACAACATTAACCATTCAGAAATCATACACACTATAATGAATGGGAAAACCCCCAATTCAAAATCCTTAAATAAATGTAGATACATTTCAATGGATGTATGATGAAACTGAACAAGAAAACTATTAAGACATTGAATTTATTTTTTGTTCATAGAGAGAAAATATGTAGCAGAAATATATGAATGGGACATGTTAAATTCATGGGGGTTTGAAATAAATTTACCCTACTTTTTATCTTGATAAATATTGTTTTACATCATATAAGGTGATTGATAATAGTTTAATTTTTATGTTTCAAGGAATTTATAGATTCACTAATTCTATAAATTATACTTGGCAATTCGATGAATTGAATCCATCCAATTTTTTATAAAATGGGAAATCTAATCACATATACATTATAATGTTATACTGAGAATTATTGTGAAATTTGATTTATTCTGGAGTTCTAATTTCTTATTTGATATTTATAAATTATTTTGAAAAATCCTATAGTTATTCTAGGATTTTTACATGATTAATTTACTTTATTTTAATTTATTTTAATTAAATTAAAGAATATCAATGAATTTAGGAACTACTATAAGATCACTCATTGAAATCGACCATGTCCAAAATCTAACACATGTTTATGTAAACATAATATACATTGTTATGATCTATTATTAATTTTATACATGTACCAAGCACTGATGTTATCATCCTCACCTTTATTGGGTCAACCACACATTGAAATGATTAATTGTGCCTTACCAAAATCAACTACATGTTGATGTCATTAAATTAACATTTAAATGATTGACCACGTACTGAATCATTAGAGATATATATTCAATTTCATGCAGATGATCTTTTGAAATAAGCCCCATGATTGATCCATAGAGTACAACATTATATATGATCTATGAATTATAAAAAACACCTTTTTGTGATTTGAAGTGATTTTTTTTGGAAATTAGGATTAATCAAGAAATTTATTTATGAACAATGATAGAATTTTTGAAACCAATCATGATATTACATGTGGGTATAAATTTTTAAAAATTTATCAATCTAAAATTAGGTCCAAAAAACATTAATCATATAAATATTCTTACACCAGAGAAATAAATAAGATCATGACGAAGGAATCCCCCTAATTATTAAAAGATAGAGAATCTCATTAGATGTGACTAAATTAGGGAAGAATGTAATTATTATTTTTTAAATTATATAGAACGGCCACTAACAAAGGGAATTTCTAATTCCCTAGAAGTATGGTAAAGTCTTTGATGTAAATGGATTAGTTTTTTTGTTGTATTTTTATAATATTCATTATTAAATATTCACATTATAGATTTTATTAATGTGATTTTGTTTCTATCCCATATATTTCTCACATTATTGTATGTCCATTTTCTCCATTTGATCTCATTGACTAATTTACATAATTGAAAAACCAACAGGCACATTTGGGATATTAATATATTTTTAGACAAGATTAAATTTATAATCAGGACTAATGTTTTGTATTCATAAAGAGTATGTATAAAAGAGATCATCTGTGGTAATGGATCCATTTTGTCACCAATTACAAGATGATGTTTCGATTCAAATTTTTGTAACATTTACTCTCGATCGAAATGGTTGATTTAAAATTATATTAATGGATTGTAGTATTTATTTAAAAACATGCAATAATAATGTATTCATATGTTTGATAGAGTGTTTTCATAAAGAAAATATGATACCAATATTAAGATAATGAATGTTTAATATGGATAATTCTCTCTTGAGGATTTCTTTTCATAGTAAAATCATTAGGACATTAATCATTCTATATTCATAAACATTATTACTTGTTTTTCTTATTTTACATTCTCAATGAAAATCTAGTTATTTATATTTCGATAATTAGTGTGATTGGAAATAGTTATTTGTTTTAAAAACCTAAATTGAATGAAATATACTTTGACATCCACAATGATACATTTAAATAATAAATAAATGGGTTTTCCACACCCCACTGAAGGTTTGTTTCACATGTTCAACATATATAAAGATAAAAAAAATTTAGTCTATGAGTTTTATACATTTTTTCATCCCAATCTCTAACCAAATTAACATTATAATATCAATACATGATCAAATCTGACCATTTCCAATATAACATGTATAATTTTAATCTACTATTTATATACCTCTTAATGCTTTTTTTAAATAATAATATAATAATATTTTAGACCACATTGAAATGACTTATATAGACTCATAAAAAAATAACATATGGTCTTAATACTATAAATATTTGTAGAATAAAAAAAATATAGGAAAATTATTTTATTTACTATTATTAAAATATATTTTTAATAACATTTGTTTTAACTAAAATAGGTGTATACATTTCATTATAATGATCTCAGAAAAATTTATTAAAAATATATCAATAATACATTTCGTTAGAAAATAAAATACAATCATATTTATGTGTATATTATAGTCTCTATTAGTAGTTCATCTCAAATAATATATAATTCTCAGACATTCATCGATTATTCTGAAATTAATCAAAGAAATGATTATTTCACATGTAAATAATTTTTTTCAACATAATTAATTACATTTAATGTACATGTGGAAATAAATATCACAAAAATGTTTCTTTTAATTATTTCCTAGAATAATTCTGTATCCATCAACCATGAAACCAATTTACAATTTAAGGCAATTTAAATCTATTTTAAGATATAAAAATACAAATTTAAAAAATAATAATTACTTCTATCAATTTATAGAATATTATAAAAAAAATTATTAATAAAAACATATTCTTCAGTTTCATTATTCAAAACTAAAATCTTACACCATTTTGTAAACAATATACCTTTTTATCCCACATAGGAATGTGTGTGACACCTCGAACCGAAAAACATGGTCTGAATCAGATGAATATGTGATCCCATGGGAGGGTCTCCTAAATAAAAAGGGTATCAACTAGAAATTTGTGTTTGAATGATTTTATCGGTATATTTTTCCTTACTATCCAATAATAATCCATTTAAATTTGAAATATAGAATAATCGACCAATTTAAGGAGTGGTACACACATAATGGGATAAATAATAACATGAATCTATGAAACATCAAATTTTATTAAAATAAAAGTTATAGAAAGTACGATAGTCTCCTAATATTTTTTGGATTAATGCAGATAAAACATATAGGGAAAAATTATAAATTTATATTCACTAAGAAAGATCCAAGAAAATGTCCCAAAATCACCCCAAATATATGTTACATCAACTTGTCAATAGTCACACTAATATATTATTCCCATATTATGATATTTAATGATAATGAATTGATTCATATCAAGATTAAAATGCAGTATTTGAGTATATAAAATTTAGGAAAAACCCAATAATCCCTTTCTATAGATGAGGATGATGTATAAAAATTTCATCATTAATAGAAAAATCCAAAAAAAAACATCAACTCTCTTTGGGTCATCATTTAATAACAAATTATCTTGGAACTCATAGCCATACATACAACCATTAAATCATATAAGGAAGTGTATCTTGTCTATTTATATTTAGTTAGTAAAACTCTGAATTCCCTATTAGTGAAAACACTACCTCACATCAAACAATCAACCATTTACTTTGTAGTTAAAGATTATTTATTACAAATCTAAGTGAAACTTCATATTTAGTGAGGGTTGATACAAAGGTCAGACTAACTTATGACTCACACATTCTCACACATATTGCCACAAGTAAGACATTATCAATCATGGTGTACCAATAAACTCTTAATCCTGATCAACATGTATAACTAAAGTATTTCCATATAAAACCTATCAAGGAATCCATTATCATGTAATATGGGGAAAATATTAGTGATAAAATAAAATAAAACTAAAAACACACAAATACAATCAATAAAAATCAAGGAGTCTCACCACTTGAATCATAATAAAACATTACCAAGACATTATATCACCAACATATTACAAACAACTAACTATAATAAAAAAAGTTATCTCTTAAAATAGACATTATATTAACCGTTGATAATGGTGGGATTTCAAATCTAACCAAAACAAGAACTTGCACTTCCATTTTCAGGGGTAAAGAAATCATATATATACATACATGGTATCTTTGATACATAGATATGTGTTCTTCCTAGGATATACTACACACACAGGTATTTAGATAAATAGAATAATATTCAAAATCTACAATATTCTATGGAAGACCTACCACAATCATAATGGGCAATACTCTCAATTATTCTCTCAATTATTCTTTCACACTACTCTTGAAACCATTGATCTGTCCCAGATTCTCACATTTCAAATTTTTATTGGAAACGCCATGAAGGAGAGGAAGAATAAGATATATTGTCTTCACAATCAGAAAAATATAACTTCATTAATGGATATCACATCCAAAAGTAAAAAAATGGGAATAGTGGATGTAAAATTACACTAGAGAAACAATTAAGAATTTCCAAAAAACAATATAATATATGGGGGACCGATGAATATTTTTAGGGGTCCATGGAAAATTTATAAATTATTCCCTTTTAAAATAAATCAAAAAATTACTTGATTATAAAGTTACCTAATTTTCCGGAAGTAACTACCGATCCCCCAAGAAATATAACGACATAATCCATGAGGGTATAAATATGAAAAAACATAGTTAAATGTCATTTTAAACTATTAAAACAATCACATTATGATGTGTAAGTTTCATGCCTCAATCAAATAACATCAATATTATATTTGGGGAAAATGGTCATATTCTCTTAAACCCACTCTTGGTCCACCTATAACTACCTAAAAAACATAATCAAATAAATATGTATTATAATACATATTAATTTAATACATATGTAACATAAAAATACAAATTGGATTTTGAACCCCCCCCCCCCCAACCCAACAAGGATTAATAATCCTTGAAAAGTGACTCTATGTATCAATGTGGTTACATTTTAGCCACTAATTGGACAAATCTAACTCCTCACCCAATGTCTACCCATGGTTCTAGTTATGTTTATAAATAACATATACTACTAGAAAATTCATCTAATGAAACATGTTTCCCTAATAATCTAAAATATACATTTAGTTCTCCTCAAATGTGGATTCTACCGAAAAACTATACTTCATCACCACACATAACATATGAATGGTGTAACTCATACATCAAGAGGTATGATAGTTGAAACACATCACTCATTCCTTGATGAAATTATGTGAGAGATAATAGGTAATAGACCATCCCAATATAATCCACAACTGATATTGACCATGTGATTCATTAATCATGATTCCCCTAATATATTACCCATCGATGCTGAAACTAAAGATATATATAAAACAATACTCAGTCTCCATTGAAGAAGTCATATATTTTATACCTCTAGGAATTATTAAATTGATGTTTTATTGGTGATTTAATCAACTTCTTCAAAATAAATTACATATTAAAAGTTGTTTATTGTACAATTCTTAGTTCATTCATTTCCAACTGAGCTACCTCCAACCAAGAAAACATTCAAAATGACTTTCTATAAGGAGCATCAAAATTTTATATCTGGATCAAATAATTAAATTTTTTAATGTATTCATACCCTTTTAGATCCATATAGACATACCACTGTTTATAAATCAAGGAATAATGTTTTTATCATGGAATATTAAATAATACGATCTCATTTTTATCATTGTGTAAGTAATGGTTTTAAGAATACACAGAATTTCATTGATAAAATTTTAATTAAAGGAGGGAATGCATTGATGGTAAATTTTGTTATTTTGATACACATAAAACACTATAACAATTTCTAAAATTAAGTGATTCTTTAGGTACTTTTAAGACTCATATATTCTCAATAAAATTATCGTATATATATCCCACACCCTAGAACATAATTGATGGAATCTCTATTACAATTTGATCTTAGAGGACAATTCGGATCCCATTAGCTGGTTAAATTGTACAAAGATCTTTAGTATGGGATATTAGAGATTCATCGTTACCTATTTTATTTTGTAAATATAAATTAAAAAATGAATCCACCAAAAATTTACAAGGCATATATAATTAACGTACCCCAAGGATAGGCATTAAGATGAATAAAAACATCATCCTCAATGCAATAGAATAGCGATTTCTAGCGCCATAGCTCTATGAATAACATATGATAATAATGAACCTATTTGGGATAATATCTTCAAATGACTTCACTAGAGAAATAAATATTATACTCATGATTATTTACAATGAATTAAATTATAAAAACACATATACCCATTCCATTAATTGAAGAAAAGTGGATGAAATTTTCACATAATTAATTGTATTAGCATTACCAATCACATGAAACATAATTCATCATGTGAGACTACATTATGGTTTAATTCAATCTTCAAATCCATCATGATCACCCAAAAATATGCGCTTTTCCCCTATGGTTGGTAAAAACCCACTGGTAGAAATCTATGTGAGCCTAAAAGGTTGTTATAAAGTACATGATTGTTTTTTTCAAGGATCAACATTATTTGTATTTGGAATTACCAAAAATTATTTTAGACTCTCGGCACAACATAAAAATATTAAAACCACTAAAAATCATCAAGATACATCCTATTTGGTGTATCATATGATAGAAACCATAAAGATAACATTTTGGTCCTCTCTAACACAGATATTACATATCTAAAAATATAGGAATGGGAATCATTAGTATCAAATTGTGAAACAGAAATTATCAGGGTAATCAAAACCATAAATATGAATGGGAAAATAACCTTTTCTCTATCACATGGAACTATTTACAATGAATATAAATTTTCCATCAGTGATTTTTTGGAATTTACAACATAATACAGGAATCGACTATAGAACTGATCAATGTAGTGTCCCCAACATTTGTTACAGAGACCCTCTACTTGAAACACAACCTAAAAGACTATACATAGTCAAGTGATACTTCAAGGGTCTCTTTGTAAAATAAATTGATGCTTAGTTCTTCCTAGAGTCCTTTCCGAAAGATGCATATAATATCCTCAAATAAAATCAATGAAGATATCCCATCCAACCACTTGAATAAAATACCCACTATTGAACAGTATACATCTTTAAAATATGTATAGGACATCAACAATTATAGGGGAGTAGAATCTAGATTTATAAGAGACAAACCCCTGACCTATTGTGAATACCTCTCACTACCCTATATTATATCTTCTGACATCAAATTACTTCCATGAGAAATAGAACAAAAAAATTAAATACAATTTTTACTACTTCCCAAATAAAAAAATTAATAATCCCACCTATACTATTAACTTATAAACCACCTCAATAATGATAGACATGTATACCACAACTGAGAATGGGGATAAGTCAATTATCAAGAGATAGATCATCACCTCAGGGTGATATATGAAATCAACCCTCTAAGATTTATTATTCATTAATTCTATACAATAATATTGATAAATGATTGACTTGGTGCAACATGTTCCATACTATTCTATAGAAGTCAACCGAACTAGAGTTCCAAAATATTTTCATTCCAGACCATCCTCAGAAAATATAGAAATAAATATTAATAAAATAGTTCAATTACTAAATCCCAATGTAGAACCACATGTCTAAAATCTAGTATTATCAACCCCCACTACATCACTTTAGGACCCAAACGTGTAAAATCCATGAATTACAGATTCCAGTAATCATACAATTCACAAGAAATAATATCCCCTCATGGATCTAAATCCCATCATCAAAATCTTATGGGCCACCATTAAATGAACCATCCTGATTTATTTATCATTTTAATACCAATGATAGTATATTTTATAGGCTACATGATGTTCTTAATATCCATAGTTTGGAAATCAAAATCAGGGCATCAATAACATACAATGCGTATTATTTTATTCAAAAATCTATGTAAAATTTGAATTAGAAATAAATTAACTACTCGTATCTCCCATAAATATATTCTTCATCAATGGTAGATTATATATAATTAAATAAACTAAAAAGTAGTGTTAATATCTAGAAAACATTACCTCCACTAACCACCAATCATTCCTTATATATGACAAGACCCAAAGCTAAATCTATTATCCTTTTTTATCCTCCAATATATATCACTAACATATTTTATTAGAATTATGTGAATTCCAAAATAGATAAGTTAAATATTCTAATGTTCTATATGCATGAAATTATATAACAATTATAATAATATTAAAAAAATAATGAAAAATTCACAAATATTATAATGTGATAAAAACATTAACTCAAAACAACAAATACTATCAAGAGTGTCTAAATTTGAATTGAAACCAAAAAATGAAATATATTCTTTGTAAAATAAAAATCATTATAATAATTCCTAGGGAAACCACTTTCCATATATAAACATTAGTTGAAAAATTCATTCCATAACATTTTAAATGTAGGAGTAGATAATTTTTTAACATAATCTATTACATAACTACTTTTAAGAAATATAAATCATTTTATAAATATAATTTTATAATTTATATTAAGAGGCTCAAATAGAAAAAATTATAAATAATAATTCATAATTTTTGTTCACATTTTTGAATAATATTTAAAATAATTTCTAATTAGATTCATAATGAGATATGAAAAGTATGTGAATAAGGTGATAAATTAAATTATGGAACCATAACTATGATATAATATGAAATATATAAAAAATAATATCACGTTCCACACATATAAAACAAAAAACTTATTTAAAATAGGCTAGATTATAACTCTATATAGATCTACTAATAATTGAATGGGTGTCATGAGATCTTATCCAGGAGGTTATGGCAAGGTATACTCAAAAATTATTTATTAAAATCTTGCAGAAATTTGTAGTATCACAACATTGTAAAATGGTGTCTTAATATACTTCATAATAAAAAAGGTGGAAAGCCATCCAAAGTCATTCCATTTATCTATACATTGACTAATAGTTCCCATGGTCATTGTAAATCACATGTGAGTAAACAATCAATGAGCAGAATCAATTATAAGAATACATAGTAAATTGTGCAAAATACATGTGTCATATTGTATATAAAATAAAACACCTTAACCACTTGTTCAATAACCTGGAAAACCAAAAATCACATATCCATCACATAATATAAAACCAATATAATGACGCATGGACCACATCACATCTCAATTGAAGACAAATGGGGAGAAATACAATCACTCACATACATATATTTTTTGAAATATTTTAATAGTGGATAAAATGACATTCTATTTTTTTCAATAGATAAAACTTCTTATATATTTTCATTCATATATACAGATATGGGATCATATATATATTAATAAGATTAAATAAATTCCCTAAATCTCGTTTGAATTATCAAATATATATATATATATCATGAATGTTCTTATAAAAATAAAAGTATTCATGAAATTTGAATTTTAAAACACATTTCCAACACATGTAGATTGTGGATAGAAAAACAAATACCAAATATTTCCAAATAAAATTACAAATAATCCCATTTTAAGCCCACTTTGAGGAGTGTCTCTCATTTTTATCTATAGTTTGATAAATTACAAACAACACATTTAAATTATTTTCAGATTAAAGGGGGTGAAATGATTTTTAAAAATAAAAATTTAATTAAAAATATATTTCATAAATTTTTAAATACATGGAATTTTTAATTTCAAATGTAATTCCCTGTAAATTTATATTTTTAAGACAAATTTTATCATTTCAATGTTTTTAAATCAAATTTATCAATAATAAATTGGAAACATTATTTAAACAAATTGGTATAAAAAGTAATAAATTAAGCGCTATTAAATTTAACACCAAAACATTGGGAAACCAAAAAAAATCAATGGAACCATGATTATATTTGATGGAATCTATCAAATTAAACTGAAGACTACTAATCTGGGAAAAATATATAACCATAAAGACTAATTATTTAATAATAAATAATTACATAATCATCCATTTTTTAAATAGTTCGGATGAAACAAAAGTGATTATGGGGAAGACGAAATATATATTAAAATAGATTAATGGGATGATTAAGGATCATACCTAAGAGGTCCAACCTTGACATGTGGGGAAAATAAGAGTGAAGACCATAGAGGAGGAGATCCATGACAGAGGGGGAACATCCCATGGGATTTAGTTCACATATTTCATGCATAGAATGATTGATATAGTGGTTGTAGGAGGGGTTCTCTTCCATGGGGGAGGGTTATGAGAGATGTCTCAGACATGGGAAGCTCTAGGATTGGGATGTAATAAATGAGATTCTAGAGGGGGGATATTTATAATAGGGGGATGGAAAATAAGGGTGGAAAAATGATAAATAAATTAATGATGTAAAAAAAAGAAAATGAACATTTCTTGATGTGTAACATTCTCGAATGTTAACAGATTAAAAGATTGAATGATATTTCTCCTTATAATAAGGTAAAATATTCATTTTGATATCCTAAAAGATTATAATTCATTAGTTATGTGTGTTTTTCCTAGAGTATTGATCATGATGGGTGACGTCCTATGTTGTTTCCTATAGTGTGTGGGACTTAGGACAAAGAACACAGAATGATAATGTGTTGGGATGTGGGGGACCTTTAATAATATGATGATATATTTAGGCATGTGGGTGTGCCCTAGGTAGGGGAAAATATACTTTCTATGAATCTAGTTGTGTTGTGGTATCAATGGTAATAATTCCATAAACCATTTTTAGTGGAGGATCCCAGTCAGAAGTGCACTGCCACTTCCCGATATGAGATATAATGTCTTTATTGAGGACGTTGTTCTCTAAGGGTAGTTTATATAGTGTAAAATTATGTTTAATGGAAAACAATAAATTTTTTATCTCGGGTAAACTGGGATAACATTTAATTTTTGGAGCCTTCCTAATTATAACTATAAAACTAATCATGATTTTAAAAGAGTGGTGATCAAGATGGGTGACCTCCAAAAAAGTTTCTATGATGTCTGTGAGTAGGGATAAAACACACAGAATGAAAATGTGTGGGATTTTTTTGGAACTTCATTAGTATGAAAATCCATTTGGTCATGTGTGGGGGATCCATGATAGGTACCACTTGCCATTGTGGAAACTGTTGGTGAATGGAGTGGAAGTAATTGATAACAATGTTATGGATGTATGTATTTTCTACCATCAAGGTCCATTTATTAAATGATGAGTAGATTACCATCATATTGTACAAAAAATTTTGTAAATAATCTCTTCTATACTAATAACTCAAAACTATATTGTACAATTTCTCCTCGGAGTCTACATTTTTTATAAAACCATTCGTATTTTGCTCAAAATATATTTATCCAAACATATAACCTATTCAATATTTATATACAAGTTGAAAAATTGTGATTGAAAACTATATACCCCTTTAAAAGATAAATTTTCAAAAGAAAATATTGAAAACTTATTTAAAAGCATGTTCAATAACAAAAATTTCAGTTGATATTAAATAAATTCATAATTAAAAAACATTATGAAAAAATATCGATAGATTAAATATTTATACCCATTGAAATCCATTTCTAAAGGATTTATGATTACTAGAAAAAACTAACACGAATCATTACTCAAAATCAAAGAAAAACAACCTACTTTTTTTCCTAAAATCTCCAAGGGGATCCTTACCACCAATGAAGTAGAAATTTTTGATCATTCATGGTAATTAATTAAAAAATCACCAACATTTAAAAATCTTCTAAAATGGTGGGTTATCAACTCTAGCTGTCATTGAGGGCCTGGTTATAAAGAAAAGGGATCTTCCAAAAAATAGATCATTAAGCCTCTATAATTATACCAATCATAACAATCTCCTGGAGTTTGATATTTAAAATCTCTTAATTTATATAAAAACATTTCCCATTGATGTGTGTCACTACACTCAAATCGATAATCTAGGATGTCAAAGTTGGAACATTGTCTCATGGTGAAACATATAAGATCCAATGTTCTTATGTTCCAAACTTATCAAAACAAAAATCATAATTCAACTTCTCTAAAATAAAAATCATTAGACATCAACCCCAATAATGAAAACCCATGTGAATCATGATTACCATATAGGAATAAGAACCATAATGACCTCCATTGTTCTATAATACCCATATAAGAATTTTCAAACAAAAAAAACCTATCAATGTTATCTAAAAGTATCATTCCTACACTAAATCCAACCGTGATGAATCTATACAATCAAATATCCTTCATAGAAATGGTACTCATCGAATTACACAACACCCACCTTAGTCCAATCATAATCCACATCAACCTAGACCACCCCACAAGAAGATAATTACATGATTCTATAAACCTAGAGACATATCCAAGGGAACAAAAGAATCCATCCTTACTACTCGAATACCAGTGTCGGATGTTCTCCAAGCTAGAGGGAATACACATAAATTGGAATGGATATTCCATAAGGATATACCATTAAAAAAACTATCCAAAATTTCTAAAATGTATATGGAATGAAAAAATAAAATAGCCAAAATATAGAGCTCTAATAGTTCATGTCAGGAACTATCACCAATTATTTTATACTAATAAAGGGATAAATAAAAATAGTAAAACCATAAATAAACATTAAATATCAAAAAACCTATTCAAAATCAATTTATTAGAAATTAAGTTTCCCACATATCAATCTCTAATTTTAAAATATATACCAAATTTACACATTCCAAACATGTTCAAATTCATTATTTTTAAAATGTATCATTTTACATTCCAAAAAATTTAAAAACCCCTAATTTTTAGAATCCTCAACATTCTTAAATATCTAGAATATCACTAATATTTTAAAACACTCTAATATATAATTTCAAAAATCTTATGCTTTTAATATTCATTGATGAAAGAAAATATTTGAAAAAAACAAAAATCCCCTTTAAATTATCATTTCAAAATTCATCTAGTATTGATAAGATTTTTAAAAATTAAAATAATTATTTATTTATACTTAACCTATATTCAATTTTCATTTCTATAATTTTTTCCCAACATCCATATATTTCAAATTTGAATCAATATTCACTCAAATTACTACCGATTATCTTCCCATCAAATATATAAATTTATTAATTTATAACTATTAGGTATTATTAATTAGTAGAATAATTATTATTAAAAATACATTGAAAATGTCACACTACTGGAATTCATGTTTTGGGGGACCATGATCCATACGCACACCAATCTAAGGAAAACACAAGATTAATAAATTGATCACATATTTGCTCCTTAGGTCATAAAAACAACCATAAAAAATCAATATTATTTTATTTTTCAACCCAAAATTTATTATGGACAATGGGAAAACATAATCATGTTGATGTGAATCTATAAAAAACATGAATTAGAAAATATCTCTATTGGAAAATAAAAATCAGAACTACCCTTGGTGACTGAAGAATATTCACGATAGTTGGTGATCATGAAATCCTTCATGGAAAATCTATAAAGTCCCATTGACTTATTCATAAATAAAATTAATTATCTATATATAAACCACATATAAGAATCATGTGGTGAATATAGCATGTGACTCATGAATAGTAAAAGTGAGAAGAAAATCCCTTAAATCAGTCTTTCCTTTTGGTAACACCAACTTTATCATAATTTATAGTGTTTTTAACAAGTTAATAACATATTATAGAAAAATATTTGTTTTTATGATATCATAAATGATACTTTTACAAAAAATTATTACCCATTCGTTAATAATCATTTATTATTTAGGTCAATTTGGGTAAAAAATTTATTTGTTTTTCATGTAAATTATTATTTTTTTTTGCAATTAAATTTATCATGATTTAATCATATATTTAATTTAAAAAATTATTTAACTATCATATATATTCAGTTCATATTTATTTATATCAACCAATATGTTGTTATGGTATAAAATGGAATACACGATTCATGGAGATGGTAGACCGTACGTACTCATGAGCACTATTTCCATTTTCACATCATTAGAAAATAATGAAAATTAAATTGTATATAAAAATATTATCACTAAATAATAATTTTTCTGTTAAATATATCACAAATTTTTTCTAAAACCACACTTAATACTTTTAATGTAAATCATGATTAAATCACATCACATTATAAGGAGTTAGTTCGTCTTACACACATTTGACATTTATCATATCCACAAAAATGGAAATCATAGAGTTATGATTTATATAATGATTAAATAAATATAAATACATCATAAATATTAAATAATATCATATATGAATATTATTTCTATCATTATTCTTAACCTTGATAGGTGGTAATGAAAGAAAGAACGAAATTGGTTTACAGGGTGGTAGTCTTCCATTCACACTAATGATGATATTGTATCCCATTGGAGAGAAGTTTGAGATTTTGTATGTTATACCATTAAAATTAAAACATATCATTATATTTAAGATGATTATTTTAGTATATTATAATTATATAAGATTAATTGAAATTGGTTTAAAAGGAATGAAAATAATAATTCATTAAGAGAATCCTTAAATATTACTATGTTATCCAAATTAGGATTAAACTATTTCCTTCTTAAGATGGAATTCTGGACAAGTAAAGGATTATAGAATGAGTAGATATAATTGGATAGGGTTTTTGGGATTTCTATGCTAATTTTATTGATAAGTGTGATGAGAGGATGAGAGGGGAGGGCTTTTATAAGTTGGGTGAGTGGCATACATGTAAACTTTATAACGAGTGAATTACACCAACATTTATTACATGTAAAAATAGACAAAAATTTTAAAAAAACCTAAAATATAATGAATATGTTCTAAATATCTCCTTACCAGTGGTTTTTTAAACGTTTCTAGGTCATTTGGTTCCCTAAGATTAATAGTCTGTCTCCTAGTAAACCCTTTTTCTCCTAACTAGCGTACCTAATTTTAACTTCCCTAACTATCTAATTTGGTCCAAAAAATTTAGAGTTACTATGAATTTAAAATTATTTAAATTAAAAATATGTAATTTGTTTTTCAAAATTCATACCATATTACATAAATATATTAATTTTTAATTAATCCCATGTACGTGATGATAACACATTTTGTTAAAATGAAAATGTTTAATAGTTTACCCTATTTTTATATATTAATTCATCATAAAGAAAATTATATAAACATAAAATTTATTAAAACACGAATATTTATTCTTATTTTACATTTTAATCATTACCAAATTAAATTTATATTTTAAAATTACTTTAAAGAAATGTCAGTTTTTAATTTAAATCCTGTATTTTTCAAAATTAATCAAAAAAATAAAAATTTCAAAATAATACCCAAACATTAATCTATGATAATTTCGAAAATAATATTTGAAAAATCAATTATATTTTTTGAAATAATTTTTATACAATTGAATAAAAATTATTTTTTTTAAAAAGTTGTGCCATTAAAAGCTGAAAACGGTTTTTTTAGTAAAATGTATATTTTCACACATAAAATTGTATTTGTTCTTATTTTAGGAAAACAAAATATATTAGATGAAGGTAAAAACATTTTATTTAAACATTATTATATAATTATAAATATTATAATTCAATAATATTATTTAATTTAATTTATTATCATTAAATGCATTTAGGATCAAAAAGTAGATTAAAAAAACATATCCTTTATATTTAATTTGTTTTTATTCATTTATAATTTATAGTTAGCCAATGAATTTAAAAAAATATTTTCAATATTAAGTTAATATTATACAATATGGACAGTTTAATAGCTAAGAGATAATTTTAATTTTAAATTATAATACTAATAGTAGATAGATGTTCATTAAAACGTCATCTTGTGGGTAACACAATATTTTGAAAGAACTAGTTGTAGCATGTAATTCAAGATAAACTCAATGTTTCATTTTGAGAAACGTAAATATATTTTTTGTATAATATAAAATATATTAGAGATTTAATTATTCTATATATAAATATATCATAATGAATAAGAATGTTATATTCTCCTATATGTTCGGTGTATCATGTCATAGACGTTAAAAAAATACAATTTCCATATTTTATAATTTCATGGTGTTATATTATCCCCACATTAATGGAATTACATTGACGCAATTTATATAGGCTCTTGGTAACCATGAGGTTAATATTTTATAAATTATATGTCGAAAAACCCAAATGATTAAAAGTGTTGGTTAAGCATAATATTAATAATATTGAATGGGATATATTAATTTCATATGGAATAACACATAGTTAGGTTCCCATGTAGGGGAAAATTAGTGTAATGTGAAGATATGGACCTTCAAAAAAAGAATATATATTTATAGATAGTGATTGAATTCATTGATAATAAGAAATTTCATTATCAATGAAAAGTTGAGGCGCTCAAAATCCTTAATCCAATATGTGGAAAATTTCTATGATATCATCAGAAAATATGGTACTATGATTGCTTTTTATTTCAAGATACTTTTCCTAATTTTTAAAAAATATTTTAGCATATATTTATATATGAAAATAAAAATTCATGATATGTTTGTATTTGATCATAACATTTCATCCTTTTGTTGTTCTTCAATAAATTTCCAATTTATCTCTTATTCCATCAAATAAAAATCCATAAAATAATTTCTAATATAAAAAATAAATAAAATTAACTTTTAATAGATTATAGTATCCATTATCGATGTCTTTTTATAATTTTACAACGATTTTAAAAAATATGTTTAATACAAGAATTTTTAAACCCTAAAAGTAACAATTCCAGTTTGTAATTAAAATTTATTTTTCAAATTATTTAACTAAAAATGACATATAATAAAAAATATTTTGTAGGTCAGGTGTTGGCATTAAAACCATATTGTTCTATAGTTTTGGGTTCTAAACCAAAATTGTAACTAGATATGATTTGTTGTCACCTAAAATACAAGTTGTCCATTTTGTAAACAATATTAATATAATCCGCATAATTTTTCATGAAATAGGATTGACATCCTTGAAAAAATATAATCATTATATATACATTAGACTAAGGTTATCTAAAAAACTATTTTTTCCCAAAAACTCTAATACTGATATTTTTGTATTATTACAATTCTATTAATTATTATATTAACAGTAAAGGATATCAAAAAAATTAATCTCATTACTAAAAATGAAAAGTAATTATTCATCAAATACAATTTCCACTAAAACATATAATTTCAATAATTATATCATAAATTTTCATATTCATCGAAGACACCTAAGAATATGCGTTTATGAATTTGAACATATGGTCAATTTTTAACTCATTAACCATAATTATATCCATAACTATTATATAAATTAATAAACAATTTCTTATGAAATTTTACAAAATCCATACATGTTTCATGATACCAGTTACCAAGAATATAATTAGTGAAATACTTATATTATGGATTCCCAAAAAATAAATAAATCAATTTATTTAAATATAGGTCCTTCCTTTTCCATGGCATTAACCTAGGTTATTGAATTTGTTATCTTATAAAACCATTCTAAAAGGATTGTTATGTAAATGTTAATTATCCTTAGAATATCCCCTCTGAGTGCTAAACTATTTTTACAATAAAGACTATTATCATGTACTAGGTTATTCTTCATTCAATAATGACAAGACTTTTTTCAGAGTTATTTCCCCAAGGTATATCAATAGTAGAACCACATTTCCTTGTAGTATCCATACATTTATCTATTAATAGCATGACCCTCATAATATCTACTTTAAAAAATGATAGTTTTCAATTTTATACAAATATTCAAATTATACCATAGGATAATATTCTATAATCCATGTTTCTGTAAATATATTTCATAAGGTTTATACTACACTTTCTTCGATTCCAAATGTACCAATATAGAACCAATTATCCTAGATATGGTCCCTACTATGATCAAATTTTCATAATATACAAAAAAATATATCTTGAATGACATTTCAGTTTATTAATATTATAAATCCAGACAAATAAATGAGTTGTGAATTATATTTGAAATTAAAGAATTATAATAGAATTTTTTTTGGAAATAATATTATACAATCAAATGTATCCTTAAATAACAGTGATATTAAATTTTTTTGAATCCTTGGGAAATGAAACAAATTATGGGTGTGAGAAAATGATCCGTAATGGATATATATAATTGAATAAATATTGAATCAATTAGATCAAGAAATATGGAATCATATATAACTGAACACAAATTACATGTAGTTAAAATACAAAGATGGAAATATGTATACAACATGGCAACGTAAATAAAATAGGCTCATACAATTTAAATGATACGATAATGGATAATCAACATTATAAAGGTAAATAATTAGGAACAAATTCTATTTAATATATATATTGTTAATGAAATTCATCTATATATTATTTCATAATGAAAATCTCAAGCATAATATTTAACTAATCTAAAAAATGTATTGCTTCATATTTGGATTCTATATTCTATAGTAATAAATACCCATTACCATACTAGACTTTCAAATGTTGGTCTATAACTTATATTTATAAACCCAATTAGCAAGGGGTATCCAATTTAATACTCTCATGGGAGTATCAAAACATTGGTGGGGTGTATTTAAATAGTCCCCAACCCATGTCATACTAGTCCATGTCATTACTCATATATCAAATAAATGATTTAATTCATTAACAACATCCCTTTTTGTGTTTTTATATTGAGTAATGAGTATGATTTTTTTAAATATTTGCATAGATAACCAAAATACTATCAATGTAAACACCATTTTTCAAAATGGTATAATTTTGTGAAATAATTATATATATTATATATAATTTTTTTATGGTATATATAATGTTCTATTGTTATTGGAATGTGAATATCTCAAGGGGACGTTAGTAACTGGAGTTTTATTTTTCATCCAAGTTAATGTCAATTCTGTTCTTGGTAAAAATAGTCATAAGACTTCTAGATGAAAATATGAATGATATTACTGTGAATTATATCCATTATAGTAGTAATAACAGTTTCTATCATTCAAAAACTATGAAGATCCTAAAAAACATTATTTAAGAAAATATATTATTCATTTTGATTTTTTTGAAAATTAATTTATTTTAAAATTTTATTTAAAATACATCACTTAAAAAATATCTTCATTAATATTTTAATTAATCCTCAAATAAATGATGGTAGGTTATTACAAACATGTCTCAAAATAGATGAACATTTCTTTTTAATTTAAATAATGATATAAAAGTTTCATGTTTTGAAAATGAAAATAAAATAATATTCAATAAATTCGGAAAAAGAATAAAAGGTTAAAAATTAATTTAGTTAATAATATTGAAAATGATAATTAATTTTTTAAATTATTTTAGAATAAATGCTTTAAAATAAAACAAATTTATTACCTATGAGATAAATGAAATAGGGTTTTATTAATAGCATTTTCTAAAAACAATTAAGTACCACTGTGTGGAAAAATAGAACTATTACTCAAAGATATTAAACCTTAACTAGAGGATGCAAAAATAACTGGTATTATTAAAATATTATAAAATAATATCATACAATGGTATTCCAAGTGTCAATATTCAAATGTAAAATATTATTGTGAAGTAAACCATTTAAAAGATCATAATGTTCTTGTCAAAATAAATATATTTAATTTATTATGTATTTAAATTATAAATACACATAGAATAAGTGTTAATATAAAATATTTAATCAAAACTCAATAAACACATTACCTTATATTGTTAACAAAAAATGTGAATGTAATATTTCTCGATGAAAGGATACTGAGTTATGAAATTAATTTCGACTTGGTTACTCTAAATTCAAATTGACATAGATTAAATAATCGAACATTCACAAAATATACCATATAAAATTATTTATTCTTGATATTACCTATCCAAGGGGTGTCATATACACCATATAAATGTTATTATATTCATAATATTACAATATTCTTGAATATAATGAAATTGATATGAAATTCCGCACCATGTTAGTAAATTTGATAATGTAACCCCATGAAAGGGAGATTCTCAATTAGATATGTATGTACCATGAATATTAATTAGAATGTTAATAAATATTTTTTAAGAAAACTATATATACCACCTAGAGGGAATATGTGGTGAATATATCATGTGTCTCAGAGAAGTAAAATGGTCAAACACAAATCCCTTACCTCCCACATTCATTTTCAGTGTACTTTATATAACTAAATATTTGTTTTATTAAATATGATATTAAATTATTAAAAAACAATATTATTTTTTATTATATAGTATATGATCCCATAAAAATATTATTATTAGTTTGTTAATAATCATCCTTTATTTGAAACATTTTAGGTAATAACATTCTTTATAATTTGAGTATGTTTTAGAATGTAATTTTTTTAATTTTAGTAAAATTGTGATTTAATTACATCAATAATGTAATCCATGATGAAAATGTAACATGTTTTTAGTATATATGTACTTAGAGTAATACGTAAAATTTTAGTGATCTGATATTAACTACACAGTTCATGAATAACATATGACATACAAACGCATGACCATTATTTCCATTTATAGGAATATTGAATGAATGAAATGTAAAATATATATATATATATATATTCATTATACTATAATTATTATATTATATATATAACTCATATTTCATTTAAAACCATCCTTAATACATTCCATGTAATGTGTGATTGTATTATATCGATTCATGAGGTAGTAGTCCTTTATACACACAAGGGACATTATCATTTCCCCAAAAAATGGAAATCATGAAGGTATGGGTTATATAATAATTAAATTAGAAAAAATAAATAATAAATATTACAAATATAACATAAATTAGTATTTAAATCATTATTTGAAACCTTTAAAGGTGGTAATTGAATGAAAAATGACACTGGTTCATGAGGCGGTAGTGTTCCATACATAGTGATTATGATTTCAAAACCCATTTTATGGAAGTTTTAGATTTTGTAGGTTGTAACATGAATAAAAAAATTATGTATATTTTATATTCTTTGGAATTTAAATTACAATAATATAATAATAATTTAAGGGGTTATTGGAGGAAATAAAATTAAAACAATTTTAGAAATCCATTAACTCTTTTTCATGTATCCTCCTTAACATTACACAAATACCTTCCTAAAATAGATTTTTACCAATAATTAAGTATTATATGATGCATTAATGTAATTTTATATGTTATTAGGCCACTTCATGTTTTATGTTAATGGATTTTGATGTGTGAATATAAGAGAATAGGGGGAGGCCTTTTTTAAGTGGGTGACTGGAAAATATGTAATGTTATGAAAGACTGAATTACCAACACATTTTTTTATCTAGTGAATCAATTAATGTACCCAAGATGATAATAGAAGTAATAATGTATAATTATGTCATAAATATTTTTAATCTTTTCTGTGTCATTTTTTATTTTATGTGTAATGATTAGTCTCTTAATAAACTTGTTTTTTTCTTAATCGATGTAATTAATTTTAACTACTTTTATTAATAAATTTGAAACATAATTTAGTTGGAATTATTATAAAATAAAAACTATTAAGAAAAAAAATATTAAATAAATTTTTCATAATTATTCATTCCTACATCGATAAAATTAATTTTAAATAAATCTTGCAGACGAAAAGAAAAAAGAGAGTTTTTAAAGTGGAATTGTTCAAAGTTTCATTATTATTTTATATTATAATTATGTATAAAAACAAGTTAAATGATCTAATTTTTATTAATATATTTATATTTTAATTTATTTTAATTTTTAATAAATTAAAATTAAATCTTACAATATAAAATATTTTTATGATATGCCTCTTTTCATTTGAAATTCAGAATTTTTTTGGTATTCATCAAGAAATCACTGTTCTCAGAAAAATAAAAAAACAACACTAGAAGGTATTTTTGATATTACTATTTAAAACATGAAGTTTAGTGTTTCAAATAAAATTTAAAAATGTTTTATAATTTTTTATTAAAACAAGCGTGTCATTAAAATGACGCAAAAGTACCTTTAGAGAAAGATGCCTTTTCACGCCATAAATTTTATTTTTTATTTTATTTTCCCTATTAAATATTTTGGATGAATGTATAATTTCTGTATTAAATATATAATATATTAATTATATTAATATCATTAAATAATGATAAATAATTTAATTTATTAGTATAAAATGCAATTGTTTGTATAAAATTTGTTTTTTATAAAAACATTAACAATATATTTAAATTGTTTTTATAATCATTTATATTTAATTTTTATCCAATGACATAAAAATATATTTTTATATGTTACTAAATACTATTCATATCTCCCAATTTAATTTATACATGATAATTATGGTTTTAACTAATGAAATTTTTTTTATATAGTTGTTTGGCAAAACATGATCATTTGTGTAACACAACCTTTCAAAGGAACTAGTTTTTATGTGTAATAATAGATATACTTATTATCATACGAAGATAATTTTAAACACTCTATTACATGTAATATACTATATTTTTGAGATTGAATTAGTTTAAGTATAAATATATAAAAAAACACATGCTATTATATTCCCTTCTACGCTTAGGGTTGCATGACATACATGCTATAAAATACAATTTACTTACTCTATATCTTCAAGGTGTAACCTCGGACCACTAGTAAATGATGAAATTTATAATTTATAGCGAGGTAAAATGCATAAAATCTCTACAATCCATTCTTCCTAAACATATATACATTGGTGTAGGTATATTTTTATGAATCCATCCTCATTAGATGTTATTAATCACAAATTAAAACTATAAAAACCTATAAAAGGATGAGAAATTTTCACATAGCAAATAAAAATCCATTAAATAAAAATAAGAAATAATTTTATTAACCAGAATCAAAATACTTTCAACATGGATCTTATATATGTTGTCTTCAACACATATTTATTGTGAAATAGGTTGACACTGATAATTGGACTTACATTAAAAAACCATCAATGTTCCAACATGATTTCTAAACATTTAAAGGGTGGTTAAATTTTCAAATATAAGGATAAATCATGGAAATACTCACAAAATATCCTTATAATCATACTCTTTAATTATATTAAAGTCATAGGACAATGTAAATAATGATATCATAGATCCATTAAAGAGAAACTAGTCTACAGACTCGGTTAAGGTGAGTTAAACATAGACATCAAATCAAAAATGTTTGTGTTGAGAGGATGACAACACAAATATAGTACAAAAATTCATACAATATGAATTATGTATAAGCTACAAAAACGATTCATCCAATGAAAGCCCAATGTTGAAAAATACAAAAGTGTGAGGTGATAGGGTTTAGGAAAATTATTTAACTCTAGAAGTTAAATTGGTTTCTTCATGAAAAAATTTATTTCAAGGCCAATTAGAATTATAGATTTATATTAAAAATTAATAAATTAATCAATTTTTATTAATCATGAGTAATACTTTGGAAAATGGAACGTCAAACTACAAATATCGGCCCCCTAAAAAGGGCGAGGGAAACATTATCATCATATTTTCCCAAAAAACATTTTCATCATAAGTTATAATGAAAAAAATTAAATGAATTTATTGAAAACAATTTAAAACCCTAATTTAGTTATATCATGGTTCATTGTATATAATCATATTGGCAAAATATAAAAATTATAAAATATTTTTGAAGAGTATCATTTTTATTTCATAAGTTTAATTAAAATATTTATATTCAATAAGAATATAAGTGTTGATTAGATTATTAATTTAATGGTTCAAAATTTGAATTTACATTTAAATTTTTAATATTCATGGGGTGGATGTAAAAACATTTTCTTAACGAATATAATGAACATTAGAAATTATTAAAACATAATAAATATATAAATCAATAAATCAATTAGTAGAAATAATTTACTTTTTTAATATTTCATATGAAAATGAATAAGATGAATGATATTATATAATTTATAAAATTTAATAAACTTTTAAAAAAATATTTATAATTATAAATCGTAATCAAACATATATAGGTTAATAAAAATATAAAATATTGAGATTTTAGTTCCCAATATTTTAGGGATTGTTCATACAATAACATTCATTAATTTTTGATGCATTATATAATTGAATAGAGGAAAATAATGAATGGATCATTCAAATAATTTAAAAATATTTACTAATCAATTATATAAAAATTAATGAGGTAGATAAAATATGTGGAATTTATCATCCTTAATAAATAAAATTAATCTATTGTTCAGTATGTATAAAAGATACCCAACATGCATATATTCTAAATTAAGTCAATATAGTTTGGAAATTAGAAAATGGTATGACGATGATTAAAAACTAATGCAATAAATTAGTATATATATTTATGATATAAAATTCTAGTTAACCATTGAATTATATGATTGATAAAATTCATTTTCTCGATGTATTTTAATTTATATTCTTGAATTCTTGGAATATCATAGACCAAAATTAGATATAAAAAACTATATAGAAGCAATTACTTGTTATTCCTCGTGATGTTGTGTTATTCCTATATATCAAAATCATAATTTATCCTAATTAATGAAGAGTGAATTGGTCCTTATCCATAATAAATATACATTATTACACATAAAATAGAATATATATTTAATAATAAATTAAATAATTAACTATGATATTGAGCAGATGATATAGTTTAATGAATATATTAGTGAATTATATTAAGAGAATAATGTTAGTAGATCAAGGAATATTCAGAGTTTGATATCATAATGGTTGTATTTTTCAACATTTTATAGTATATCAAGGATTTACCAATAAAAAATTTGAATCTCAGTATATCTTCCATGGATCATAATAGTTTTTTTATGTATTATCATAATATTTCAACATTGACGAATGTTAATTATTTGAATAAACACATAATTTTTAATGATGAAACCTTATGTTATCATAAAAATTAAATTCACATGTAAAACATTTATTATTATTCAAATGAAATTTTGATTCTAAAACAATACTTATAATCATTGGGGAAATATAATATTTTGATGTGGTATTCAATTAGATAATTTTTTTCACACGTGAAATTATTTAGTTAGTTGTATACTATAAATCATTATTAATCTAATTTTTTTCATTATTAGTATTATCATTTAAACGATACGCATATATGAGGTCTAAAATTTTATGTTTTTTATTAATTTATTTTTTATTTTTAATTCCAATATTTAATTTTCATTTGATTATTGGTAATTATTAATGTAATTTAAATTTATGTATTTTATACTTCCCCAAAAAATTACTCATGTGCATAAAACACAGTAATTTAGTATTTGAATAAAATTTAATTATTAGTTAATAAAATGAGTTGAAAATGATATGTTAGAACATGACCATTTGAAGAATGTATTCAGATTTATTGAAATATATTCATCATGACTATGTAATAAAATTTAGTTCTCTTCTTATCATGTGAACCTAAGATTTAGGCATTCATGATGATGAGTGAAACAAACCTGCTATACATATTATAATATATATTGATTTATAGGTAGTGGATCTTGTATGAAAGATTAATATGTGATATTTAATATTTAAATCAATATTTATGGTTAATTTAATGTATTTTTAGCACCATAATTAACATTGGATAGTATTTATAACTTCATTTTTAACGTTCAATGATGTCATTATAATCAATTTTATAGAAAAAATTATCCAAGTCATTATTGTTCTGTTAATGAATTTATTTTTATCAAAAATAAATTTATAATTATAAAATAATTATCCTTATAATCATGTTTTATATATTAATTTCATTTTATTTAACATTTATTGTTCTATTTATTGTGAAATATTAAAATCTAATTCTGATATTCATAAAATATTTTCACTTTTCAATGACATGAAATGATTGAATTGGTTAATTTATGTATAATAAAATATTTAACCATGCGGTTTAATTTTATTCTAGATTTTTAAGATCTTGGTTGCACTTATTCATTGTTTTAAAATCCTATTGAATGTGTTTCACATTGTGATATCCATGATAAGGGTAGGTGGTTCAATATGTCTTGTGTGAAATAATTAATCCCTGATTTATCTGACATGATTTATATTAATCCCCATTGAATTTTGAATACCTGATTCTGTAAGAATTTTCATGGTATTCTAGGAACCCATCCACCAATTCCAATAAAATTGGAAATTGGGGGGCATTTTGAAAATAAATGAAATTAATGAATTGATTCATGAATTGTATTTGGAAGATAAATTGAATTGAATTTTTTAAAACGTACTATTTTTTGTTAATTGAAAGGGAATGAATTTATAAAACCAGCATGTTCTTGTCTTGAAGGTGAAATGAAATTTTGAAATGGAAAATAGGGAAATTCGTCTCTGAATTATGACTAACTTGAAATTGAAATATTTAACCCATTTTATATTTATTGATTGAGATCACAAAATCCTAGGTAGTCAGTGGGTTATTTGGGAGAAGAAAACTATGATGGGGATTACCTTTTAATAGAATGATGTATAAAACATTGAAAAATATAGTTAGGGAAGATCGTATCCCAGATGGGATGTTGTTGATTCCTATTCATCATGAGCCTAAGGGTTGTATGCACACATATGGCATAATCCCCAATATGAGAGTCTAAGGATCCAATAACTAGGAATTATCAAACTTGATGGAATATGATCATTATGCTAGTTGTGATTATTTTAATTTATTGACTCTATTGATTATGAAATAGTTTTATACATTCTGGTTGATTTATATAAACTAATATATATAAAATGATTATTTAATCAATGGTAAAATGTACTCTATAATACTAAAATTAAAGGATGTTTTTAATATATGAATGTATATTTCCATGGATAATTTTATTGAAATCGAATGCATGATTTTGTTTATTATTATTAAATATCTCTATAGATTACTTTGTCATACCATAATAGTATTTTGAGATAATTTCATTCCATTTCCATTGAGTGTTTGTAGATATCATTTTGAAGTTCTAAGCAATTCGAATTCACCCCTTGGAGGAGGAAGATAATCATCCTACTTTAGTAATGGTGTGTTGTTTCCTTTGGGATGTTGAATTTATCTTCATTATTTTAGACTACATTAATGGTGTACTATTTATTAATTTTAAATATTTTTTTTTCTATTATGTTATCCCATATGAGTTTTGATCATACTCATTTTCATTTTTAACCTCCATTGTTTTGAGGAAAAAACATTCCATATTTTATATTTCATGATTATTGGAGCTAGTCACCTATCCGTGGGGAACAAGAATGACCTTCAGGCGATGTCAGAGTCAGATCATACATTAGGGTATAGGGGTATCCAGGATAGTTCATGAAATAATTGTAGTAGAGGGAGGTTTAACATCAATATTTATTTTAGTCTGTAATTTAATGACCATAAGGGTTTATAAGAGGTAGTTACCAATATGTAACTAAACATTTTTTAGTGTAGTGAGCCTTAAGATAACATAATGGGGTTGGGGGTGGAATCTTGTGGAATTATTCATGTATTTTAAAATATTATTATTTGGATAGGTTGGAATTCATATCCTGAAATCTATCTGATAGGATTAATTTTCCTGCTTCTATTACTTCATTTTTTGATCTAGTTAATCTTCGAACATATTCAATATTGATTGCTACAATGTTGTGGATAATCATTAATTTGTGAAGACATGAGAATAATATATAAGAGGAAGCTTGTGAGAAACCCAGAAAAAAAACCATCCCATGGAGAAGAATCTCATTGAGAATTTTGTGCATGATAACTTAAATCTGGGATAGGCATCAGTCCTATTTCCATTCAGGTTCTTGTTATAAAATCCCAAATAGGTTAATCTAGGAACAGTTCTCATACGTTCCTTGATGATAATACACCCATTTTATAAGGTATTAATGATCCTCAAGTGCTTTAGTATTGGATAAGAATGCAATATATTCTCTTTTTTGTTCAGCAAACTAACAAATATAAATATTTATAATATTTTTCCATTAAGCTTGAAGGAACTAGGTTGAGATAGTGGAATACATTATGAAATAAAAGATGAATGATTGTTTAGAGTGGATGGAAATTACAATTACGTTCTCTAAAAAGTTTAATCTACAGTCTATGGTGATATATAAAGCTATTTATTTTTAAAATTTTAGATGGTTGATAGGGCTAGATTAAAATATAGATGCAACATTGTTGAGCTTGAATAGCTTGAACATGAGATTGTATCAAATAATAAGATAAAGATGAGATGGTTAAATATTGGTCTTTAATCATAGAATAGTTATTATTTTTTCATGATCAGTCTATTCTCTTAAACTAACGTGTCTGATATGGTTTTTATGGTTGATCATGAATTTTATGTTAAGTTATCATACAATATTGTTACTTTTTCTTCTAGTGGTATTTCATTCAGTTCTTTCATGGAAATGTGAATGTGTAATGAGACACAAGATGGATATCGAAATGAGGTTATTCTAATACTCTTATTGTGCATGGAAATGGATCCTTGACTTGCTTCCAATGTGGAAATACTAGGAATTCCATATATGATTTCACAAGGGAATCTAGGATTTGCAGCTCCAATGGATGCTCTAGAAACGTGACAATGTTATATCATATATTCTCTTCTACATATAGTGTAATGGAATCATTATCACTAAAAATAAATACGTTGAAATCAGATTCCTCAAAATAAAATGGGCTCCTTGAATAGGCTTCTAGAATGAATCTTCTTCACCTAATGAAAGATTCTATAGAGGAAGTTGATATGTGTCCAGTGACTGTGAGAGGCACCATTAGTGTATCTTAATTTTTAGTGATAGAATTATTTGAAAATACTTCATCTCACTTTTTATATCCCCCCATATTTTAATTATGTTTAACTTTCATATGGATCATTGGTCTTATGTGATGGATATTATGTTATCCCTCGGAATGAAGAGAGAGAGAGAGAGAAGGGTCTCAATTATATATATTTTCTCCACTCTTTATTAGATATTGTGATTTCATTTTTTCAAGTTAGCTACAAAAAATAAATTATTGTCACCAATGGAATATATAATATTTTTTCTAATAAGGCCTAAATTGACATCTATCTATAACAAGTATCCCTTTCCATTTTTAATGGGGTGTTCCATATCATTTAGGGATAATATGACCCATGGTAATTTGAAACTGGACGTTATTATCTTGACATGGAGAAATTAATATTATATTTTTGTTTTTAAATAGACTGGGAACCATTCATTTCTCATCTCCCTCTGGTTATCATCTAGATTATTTCTTTTTAATTATAATTTATATAGTTTTCCACTAGTAATAGACATATATTTATCTATTGTTTTATTTATTGGTATTAAAACATTATCTATTATTTCTTACTACATGCATCTATATTAAATTGATGTTTTGAAGTATTATTTGGATGAACTTTTAGACAATGGATTCAAAGAACCTAGTGTGTCACCTTAGGTAGATTATTTTCTCATTTCAAATATAGATGATGGGACACATCATATATGTGTCCATTACCAAAAACATATCTGAGTTACTATTAATGAAAACTATATATTATCATGAATTTATGATAAGTTTTACTATATTAAATGTGATAAGTGGTTCTTCATTATTGATCTCTAAACTGGTTATCCCATGTTGAGAATAAATAAATATAACATTCATAAAACCCCCATTAGGAGTAGGTATGACCATTATGAGTATCTTATCATACCTTTGGAAATAACCAATTATCCATAATTTTTATGGATTTGATCCACATGATCTTCCATTGGTATATTGATAAATTCATGGTAGTCATTGTAGATGACATCTTGGGTTTCCCAATATCCATGGATTATCATGTGTGTTATATTAGTGGATTTTTGGTATTGTTAGCAAATCATATATGAGAATCGATCAAAATTTTATTTTTATATAATAATTGATGTTCATAGGAAATGTGGTGTCAAAGTATGGTACCTTAGTTGATCTTGATAAGGTTAGTGCCTTTATGATGTGGCAGAAACTATAAAATGTTTTTGATATTAATCAATTATTTGGTTTAATTAGGTATTATCATTGGTTCATAAAGGATTTATCACAGTTGTATTTTTTGACAATCGGCCTCACTTGGAATTGAGTGAGGTTTTCAGGGGACATGAAATAATAGAGCTAATTCATTGTGATAAAATATATTTCGACTTATGTTCTAGTGTTGAATCTTCCAAAGGATAGGTAGGTGTTTGTAGTTTTTTGCAGTGCCTCATGTTCGGGATTGTGATGTGTTCTTATGTTTGATGATCATATGGTATCCTATAACTACTTAAATCAAAGGAAACATGATAATATTTATCTAGTCCATGACATTGAACTTTTGGAAGAGATTCATGATCTTAAGATTTAGTAACATTAACATTATTTAGAATTATTTATCGTGTATTACAAACAAAATAACATGTGTTATAACATCCCTAAAAAATAATTTAATTTCCACTAGATCCACTGGGCAGAGTACCTGAAATATTTTGATTTTAACATTTCCTATAACTTGATGAATGGGAATGTCATCAAAAATTCATATGGGTAAGAAACACTTGACCCTTTTTATGAAAGACAACTTTAGAAAAGTGGAACTTCCTTGTTATTTATTCATATTTTAATATAGTAGTTTGGGAAACATGGTATGATGTTGTCTTTTATAGTGTTTAATTGACCTATACTATTCTCAATATTATTGGTTAGGATGAACAACTAGATGATGCATTAAGTTGAATTAGGGACACTATATGCGGTGGGTAGACCATTGTTGAGTGGTCATTATCCATATAGGGTATTATATAATTTGAAAATCAGTTTGTAGTTGCATTATCTATGAAGAAAGTTGTGATTTTTAATTTACCAATTTCTAAATGGGTTGTGCACCCATTAACCACAATGATGTTTCATGATATACAGAATCTATTTTGGTGTCCATGTATGATATGAGACATTACTAACTTCTTTATTCATGGGAATATATTCTAAAAGTTAAAAGTCACGAACTAGATGCCTATAAGACTTCCTCATCCACATACAATGCCAACTTTGAAGTAGGGTTGGATTTATAGGGACTTTGTTATTGGGATTCCTAATAACGATTGAAAAATATTTATAATATATGTTGGGATAAAAATATGACCAAATTAGATTAATTTATACACATCGGTGGTACAAGAAAAGTTTAGGTTCTAGAATATGTCCATGGGGTGATATTTTTCATTTTCCTAGAGTTCTATATGTTGCAGTCTCTAATAGAGATCACCATTTTACTAATCAAATTTAGAGAGGCCTTCAAGAGGCGTTATGATATCATGTTTTTTTTTCATAATTGCACTGTATTATAGAAAAATTGAATGATAGAGAGAGATATGTTGATTCATGAGGATATACTTCATGCCTATGTCATCAAATTTTGTATATATAGGGATGACCATTTGGTTATTATTATATTTATATTAAAAATAGTAACCAGTCCCCAATTATAATGGATCATTTTGAGAGATTCCATCATAGGCTATTCAAATATATGTTTTGTTGTTAGATATTAGAAACATTTCCTTGTATGGACTGAGTTTGGTCTAATATACAACAATTGAAATTTAGTTCATTCATTAATGAATGTTGAAGAAATTAGGGATGTATAAATTACATCATTATTATAATCATATAACAATTGAGGTTTTTATTAGTGACTAGGTTCAATTTAAATTTTCCCATTATTTAGGTTATTGACACCCTTGGAGGAACAAGAATGTTGATCCTTGTTTTCTTGGGACCTTTTGAGGTTGTGAAGTGTATGGGGAAATGTCTAATCATTTGACACTTATTCAATAATTTACATCAATTCATAATGTGGTCAATGTATCTCAACTTCAAAGATATATTTGTGACTCATTTGACACTTATTCTATAATTTGAGGATGATACTTTTAGAAACTGGGATTTGAAATTATGGATCTAACTTTCATGACACATTATAGTATGAGGAACATATGAGATAATAGTGGCATCAAATTTTGATATGGGATATTCTTAATTGGATTTTTGGGAAAACGTTTATTTTTGGGGAGGTAGTAACCCTATGTTACGTTCTACGATAATTCTTTTCCTTTATTATTGTTTATTTTTTTGGATTTTTTATAGGGATAATGTTTAAGCACTATATTATCATAATTTAGATGTAATATAATATGAGGAAATGTTATGTAATTTCCCCATGGAAGATATTGTGAATTTGGTTCAGGATGTGAAATGCTTCAATCTGATTTTTAAATAAAAGGCATTGTTTTTATGGCATCTTTTCACATGAAGGGTTTACATGATGGTAAATGAATAAATATATTATATTACCTTAAAATAGAATTATAAACTAGCAAACATGGTCATTTTCTTTATTTTTATACCTAGTGCCTTTACCTATAAATTTAGAGCCATCCCTCCAAATCATCTATTTCGTAATTCATCACCGTTTTGGTTGCATCGTCTCTCTTCGGGTAAGCAGTCTTAATATCTCTTATGCTATCTATTTTTTTCCTTCATTGAGTTTTAATGATATTCTTAGGATTGATGGATCTAAGCTATATGTTATGAAATATTTTTTCTTGGTTTCCTTTCATTATAATGGTTTCCCTTTTCCCTTGCTAGAAGACCTCATTCTGTGTTTTGCATGTTGTTATATCCATGATAATGTAAGGTGGATTCATTTTAGATTATTCATATATTTATTCATTTATTTATATATATTTCAATTGGTTTATGAAAACCAAATTTTATTTGAATTATAATTGTTATTTTAAATGGAATGGAATTTTGGGAAAACCCATAACTCAAATTAAATTGTAATTTGGGGAATATATAGGATATTTATGTAAATATTGAATTAAATTGAGATTGGTTTTCCAAAAATTGATATTGAGGATCCTATTGTAGGTTACTTTCATAGCACATGTAATATGACCATGGTACTTGTGGTGATTATTTTTAAATATATATTCCAAAGATTATGAAACTATTTTATTCATGCCATTTGATTTGTATAAAATATTTTAAAACATTTTTTATTTAAACTAGTTGTTCAATTTTTTCCATCTAATGTAAATAAAAGGAAGTTTTGTATTAGATATTCATGTAAATTTTCTAATCATATATTATTAAAATTGAATGTATTATTTTTATTATTATTATGGTATATATTTATGGAACACTTTGTGATACCTAATAGTTTCTGATATTACACCTGAACTTTTCCTTTGGTCATTTATATAATTCATTCTCATGCTTTGATAAATGGGAATGTGTCTCTTGTTAGAGGTTGATTTTCTTGATCTATTGATTTTGGGGGGATGTGTCCTTTTGGAAATTATTTTTATCTTGTCTTTTTTTGGTTACATTGATGATGTATCATATTAGGTTTTCATATAACTATTTGTATTCTAGTATGTTCTAACTATGGTGTTTTTTACATACTAATGTGTATCAATATTGTCTAATGTGTTCTTGACAAACGATTCTCAATTTTAACTTTTATGATTCTAGGTTCCTGTTGACATCTAATGGGGATCAAGAACACCATTTGGGATATGTCATTATCGGCCAAGGTATCATTGTACCCGGGTATATGGGTTGTTTCATGCCCCAAAAGAAAACTAAATAATTAAATATGATAAAAAAATTCTGAGACAAACTATTTAATTATTTCCTTACAAAAATAAAATAAAAATTGAATTTGAAAAATTATATTAAATTTATTTCAGAAATAAACACTTGATCAAATCAAAATATCATAAAAAATTTAAAAACTAAAAAATATTTGTGTAAAAACATTTCTACACATAATTATATATGTATATGTATATATTATTGAGAGGATAGTTGTATCTATATGTGGTTTGAAATTTTTATTTCAATGGATACACACTCTCAAAAAAAATTGTACAGTTAAAGAATATAAATACCAAAAAACACATATTAGATATCATTTAGATTTACAATTATCAAATTTATAAACAATCAGAGTCTAGTACTATAAATCAATTATTCATCTAAATATATAACTTTATACTTATTATAAAATGAAATTATGTTAAATGTCCTCTTTTTATATATTATTTTCACCATTTTTTCTACAATAATTTTATAATAAATCATTAGATACTTTCATATATAACCTTTTAAATGAAAAAAACATAACTGTTATGAATAACTAAAAAAATATTTAACTCTATTAATTTTTAGTCTAGAAAATATATTTATTCTTGCATTTTGAAAACATTTTAAGCATGTATATATTATAATTAAATAATAAAGTTTTATATTGATTACTAATTTTTATTTATTTTAATTAATTTTTGTCATATTTAAAATAATGTATTCGTAGTTAATTTTTTTTGAATCCAATGTTAATGTGTAACAATTTAGATTATTAAATTTGATTATAGAAACATAATCATGTTCATTTTAGCTCTTAAAATGATATGAAATATATTTTTAATAAGAATATATACTATCTCAGAATTTTATAATGTTTTTCCTTTTATGTCACAGGGGATTTAATTTCTAAATAATGAAAAGTAAAATATAAATAAATTAATGTGTAATATATATAAATTTATTAATGTAAACCATTGAATTAAAATATATTGAAATATTAAAAAACAATTCAGTGTTAGAGATTATTTATGAATTAAACAACATTTCATTAAAATTTATGAGGTTATAAATTCAAAGAAGGTGGTCGTATATGATTGAAAATATCATCGATTAATTTTTTTTATATTAGTCAATGTATTTTAATATAGTTTGATAAAGAAAGATCAAATCATTACAATCCACTATAGTAACATCTAGATTCATTGATTCTATTGGTTTGCGCACAAGTAGATTTTTTTATTTGTAGATATGTCAAATAAATCATTAAAAGTTTTTATATATTATTATAATCAATGATTTATTGGGATAAGGATATGAATTTGATTTTTTTTTTCTGAAAATACAAATTAATTTATTTCAACTCATTTATTTACCACATGAATGATATTTTTTTAACTTATTGTGTAATAAAAATGGTTATAAGAAACTAAAAAAAATTGGATAATATTTTTTTACTATTATAATAGATATATTCTTTTTATTTATTAAAAAAATTTCTTATATCATGGGCACTAATTTTTGATTTTCCAATATTTGGTTTTATTATTTGAAAATCATTTTATAAATCCTGTATGGGTAATTATTTTAGTTATTCGAAGGAATAATATTCCTATGTATTTAGTGAAGACCCAATTATAAACAAAATTATTTTATTTTTCAAGGAACACCTAAATTTATAGATGTGAATAGATATACCTTGGATTATTATGAGATCGATGGTTTCATAATTATCCTTTATAGCATGGGTTTTTTATGTCAATAAATTATAGGGGAGGAAAAGAAAATTTGTAATCTGTTATTGTTTCCAAAACGCATTTTGATATTAATATTTTGTTATGGTTAAAAAATATTCTGCCAATGTTTTAGACGAACTCTTATAATTTTAGTCAAAATTTGATTCAATCAATCGGTATATTATCATTAATGAATGCCTTCAACAAAAATTTAATATTTAATTGAGATTAAATTTACATTATTAGGGTAATGTGGAGCAAAATTTCCAAATTTCTGAAATAATAATAAACAAATATATATGCGCAATATGTTCATTCTTAAATAGTGTTAATTTATCTTCTTTCATGAATAGATGATAAAAAATATTATATTTTAAATTTTAAAGTAAAAATAATAATTATATTAAGGTATTAAATTTTTAAATATTTATCTAAATTATTATATTATGTATTTTAAATGTCCCAATTATTATTAGAAACATTTTATTAGGATACTAAACTATTTATGACCACTTTCATATATTATTAATCTTTTATAACTTCTTTAACATCTCAATCATTATTCGTTTCATGAATCAAATGTGGACTTGTCATATATTCTCAAAGACACCCATGATGGTCTAAAAGATACTAACTAAAAAATAGAGTTTGATGAAAATGATTTGAAGAATAAGAACATAATATCATAACAAACTACATATAGATATTATTAATGACCAATAATAAATAATAGAATTTAAATTATTTTTGACAATAGATTTTCTAATAAATATACAGTCATGTATAAAATCATGTTTCACAATTTCATTCTAGTACATTAATTTATGGCATCTTCAGTATAAATAATAAGACAAAAAAATAATAATATGAGAAATAATTGGGTTCCATGGACTCTATTATAACTAGTCCACAACTCTTATTTATATCTTCAATAACATATAATTTTTTTTATTTGATCATTTTCCAAACATAAATCATGAATAATAAAAATTTAATGATTATATTAATCCATGAAGTTCGGTATGAGTACAAATAACCAATGTAGTAATATCCTAGAATTGTTTTTAGAAATGGCCATCTTTATGTTTTGTTTCCTTATTTATTCGGATGTTCAATACCTGTTTATCTTGTTTTTGTTTTATAGTTTGGGTAATAGGTGTTGATGTTGCATTAGATTTTCACTTTTTCAACATATGATATGGTGAAAATTAAGGTTTTTTAAACATTTTTTTAATAATGTAGAATTTATGTATTTTCGTACAACTAAGCATTCAAATGAAAATTATTTAAAATATTGTAAAAATGATCTTTTTGTACTGTGAATTAGATTTATTTTAGGATTCCTGTGTTTTATTCATTTTAAATATATATTTAAATTTAAATGTGTATTTTTTAATTTAAATATTTAAATATTTATAATTATTTCATATTTTTTACATTATATTATCTCACCAGATGAAATTTTTTAGATATTTTATTGATAAAAATGTAGTCATGTTTCTTAAAAAAATTCCCAATTTTGATTTTTTTTATTTCTTCATTCCATGATTTTACTGGGAACATTAACATTATGGGAATCCATTTTCTGTAGTATATTTTAGTGTTTCAATTTATGTCAAAATTTGTTTTTTAATTGAAAACCATTAATCAATCATATCATTAATACTTGGATATGTGTTATGTTTTTCCAAATCATGACTCCACAACATAATGATAATTCCATGTAGTATTGTTCAGTACATCAGTATAGGGACCCCACACTGAGGAAGAAATTATGTTTTTCATGAGATATTTTTTCAATGTATTGAATCTACCGCATGTTCTAGGATAGAGTGGCCACATGAAAAAATGAAGCTGAAAATGTCATCATGTAAATGAGAGAAAACCCTACATTCAATTTTAGCATTTGATGCCGAAGGAAACCACCTGAAGTGATTTTCATGTGACTATGGGATTTTAAGACATGATATGATAACACATATTTTTCAACCATGAGGGGATAATCCTGATTGATCATGGATGAGAAAACATTTTTTTGGGATGGTATTATTTTTTAGTCAAAGAGACCTACATTTTATGTAACCAAATAAGAAGAGGGGAAATAATTGAACTGAAACATCGCTATTCCCAGGCATGTACAAGTTTGAGTAATAAGGACCTTATTAATTTTGGATGTTTAGTAACTATGATATTTATTGATGATGATGAAACTAAAATTTGGAATTTATTATATCATTATGGAATAGTATAAATCAATGATAGAAGCATGATATCAAGAACATTAAAGGATGAGATGACTAATGTGTAACATGTTTGAAAAAAGAGGCATATGTATGATGGAGATCACTAATATGAAAATGTGGGGGGGGGTGTTTGATCAGATATTAAAAAACTAATGAACTACTTTATTGCTCAGATCTGAGAGTAATGTTGAAATCCTAATATCGAGACAGATGACCCCAAATATAAGAGTTTATCGTCACATTTTTTTTATGAAAATATTATGAATGACAACCAAAGAATGTATAAATTTAATATTTATCCATTATTTAATATAATGAACAAAATCATCTTGAAATATTATATCCCATCGTAGATAGAAAATATTGTTTTCCATGACCCAATATTTTTATTTCTTGTTTACTAACATAGGAATATTGTGGTTTTTTAGAAAATGCAAGATTTAGGGTGATTGATATTAATATGTTATTTTTTATGTATTGAGCACTCCTTTTGTCGGAAGTAATAGTTGTATATTAGGATAAATCATTTATCCATTTTTTTTGTTTTTGGATCATTGGATGGATCTATTATAGTGTCAGAAAAATTAAAAAAACACCATTTTATGCCACACCTACCAATTGGAGACCACAAGTACATGGACCTGGCCTTAAACAATACATAATCATGAATTATGTTAATAATTCACATTGATGGTCATTTCAGGTTTAGAGTTTCAGTTAATTAGGCTATAATTATTACATTACATATTAAATATAATTTTGTAGACACTTCAACAAAGTATCAATTTTTTTCTAAATATATAAACTCTTCAAAAAAGAGTCATGTATATTTCCATTTTTAGACCACAAGAATTTTCAATGATCCCATCCTAGACCCCATTCAACTTTAAGCCCTGTGAAAAACATTTCAAAAAAACATGGAATGAGCATAAAATGCTCATTATGAGTTATAAAATAAAGAAATAAATCATTAGATCATAAATAAATTCAAAACATAAGCACTTTTACATACCTCATAAAATCCTAATATTTATTAATAACACATAGAAATCATAAATCATAAAGGTAACTTGTAGAATCCATATCAAACTTACATAATAGCTTTCACAGCTTCATAGAGAGTTACGATTGGAATACACATCACTATATCCTCTATAAATCTATTTGGAGAAACATTAACGTTTACCTACATCACATTACCAAATGCATTAGAGAGATATCTCGGGCTCACCATCCCTATGATTATCTTGTAACCACCCGTATATGTAAAAAATACCCATAAACCCTAATATATTCATAACACATAGAACAATCATTATGGAAAAATAACCTTTCCACATTTAAATCAAAATATATAATTTAAATATGTTGGCATAACATATCAATTATCAAAAGCATTTACAATACAAAATTTCATAAAAGAGTATATGGTATTAATATTCATTTTTAAAAATTACTGCTTGTTAAGGAAGCCAATCTTCGGATAAAGCTCATGGTGGCGGAAAGGTCATTGTCAATGTGTAAGATAAAAGGAAATATTCCTATATTTTCATTTATTAAAACACTACGTAGAAAAAAATTACCTTTGGATTAAATGAAATTTTAAATAGGTTTATACATTGTATAAACTAAAGTCATGTATAAATCAAAATATTATTCAATGAATGGAGACTGAGACGAAGTCCCTTACCTCACATCTGACATGACTCGTTCATTCTATTATCTCATTAATAGTAAACTAAAGTTTATTTGTACTTTACAAAGAATATTTTTAAATTTTTTATTCCTTTTATATTACTAATTACCATGTTATAAACATTAAATAATCATTTCAGTTACTAACGGTCATTTTGTTGATATTTTTTAGTTGAGTAACAAAAGAACTTCCTATAATTAAAATATTTCCATGTGGCCAAAATTCCTTTATTTAAAAAATTATATTCATGATTTAAATATCATAGAAAATATAAATATCTATTACATTTGTATTTCTAATAGTCTATACCATTTGGCTATATGAAAATGACATGCACTGTTCCTAGAGACGTTAAGCCGTACATATGCATGAACACAACTTTAATTTATTTTGTCTTATTTTTTAAAGGAATGAAATCCAAATTATACATAAGTATAATATAATTATATTATAATATAATATTTTATATACATTAAATAATTACATTAAAACAATCTTTTATACGTTCCAAGCATGGTAAGAATGAGTAATATCACTTTGAGGGAGAGATAGTCCGCACTTCCTAAAATGAAATTATCGTATATATACTACATTAAAATCATAATGGTATTTTATAAAAAATAACTAAAAAATCATAAACGTAAAATAAATATCATATATATAATATATAATTATAGAACAATTATAATTACCTCCATTGAAGGCATTAGGAGATAATTAAACAATTATTTTTTCATGAGGTTGTAATTCATCTTTAATAGAAACAGTATTATCGTATCCATTAGATGGAGGTTTGTGTATGTTCAGTACAAATCCTTCTCCAAAAAAACCTAGTATATTAGAGATATTGTTCTTTATGAAAACAATGAATAAGAAGAGAATTGGGAGAGAATATGGAAAATAAAAGAAGATAACGTGAGGCAAGAAGTTACCTTTAAACTAGTTATCTCCCAATGGTTTGACCAAAAAGGTTTCCTCGAAGTGCCATATGCATATGTTAAGGCTATTAATAGGAAGATAGTAATATTGAGAGCTTATTTGGTCATAGGTTTGATGATCCAGGGAGCATGAGAGGTGAGATTAATCGGTTAGAGGACATGGTTATTATAAGGGGTGGGAGGGGCTCTTTAGGAATGATTGAAAATATAATTGTATTATAAACTAAATATCATGTTAAAATGGTCCTATAAATATTAAATTCAAAGAAATGATGACTATTATTAGAAATCTTCTCAACCAATGGGTTTTAGACATTTTTTTTGGTTTAAAATATAACCTTATCAATTAGCTTTAACTCTTAGATTAATAATTTGACTCTTACAATGTCTTCATGTATAATCACACTATATGGTTAATATCTTTACTATAAAATTTCATTCAAACCAAAAATTGTTCTTTAGAGATATTTTAAACCTTATCTAAATTATTTGGCCGAATCATAGATTTTTTTATATCATTTAATAAAATAACATTTGTTTTAAAAACTCATTTATGTCAATTTAAATACGATTCATATCATGAGTTTTAATAAAAATTAAAAAAATCATTATTATTTTTATAAACATTCATTAATACAAATATAATAAGTCGTCATAATCTATAAATTTCGTGGATGGACTAAAATGGTTCAAAATAAAATTATAATAAAATTTAAAATATCATTTTTTGAATAATTTATTAATGAAGCAATTACCTAATCACCATTGTGACATAATTAAATATATTTATTTAAAGACTAAAAATTATAAATAAAATATCATTATGTAGGAAATATTTTTATCATTATAATTCCTATTTATAGTCATAGATAGTACTTAAATAACCACATATTAAAATTATTCTGGAAAATAATACTTGTTTATGATATTTTTATTTTTACATCAAATAAAAAGTTATTAATATCATTATCTTACCCAAATGGAGTTCATAGGCTAAACATATAACCCAATGATTATCTTGGTAGTCCATTACTCATCCAGTAAACTTGGGAAATGTATTATGGTGATTTTATATTACTAAAATGTTATTCTTACCTTAAATTACATTATTTACCTTTAACTGTGGAAAATAAAAATCAAAAGTAACGATTCAACACAAATTATTTTCACCACATTTAACATAAAATACATACATGAAGAAAATAATGTACGTTGGATTTTTTAAATTCAATTTATTGAAGTAGTGAAATTTCATTTAAATGAAACAGTCAGTTTTTAACTATTTTACAGTATTTTTTTATTGGTTATCAAAATTGAAGGTTTTCATAACAATACCCAAAAAATAAACCTAAGCTAAATTTTATATTTATACTTTCGAAATTATGTCTATTTTACCAAATTCAAAACATATACATTTCCTTAATAATTTTAAAATAAATTCTCATTGTCAAAACTAGAAAATAATTTTTTTTGAAATAATAATTACTAAGAGATCGGCATGTGTTTATGTACAATTCAATAATGAAATTTCATCTAACGAACAATATTACATTAAATGGTAAAAAAATATTCAAATCAGAATTTAAAACAAATAAAAAAGAAAAATCTAACTATATACATAAATTAGACTAAAAAATATTTTTATATTAAAATGTAGTATTTTTCAATATTAAAAAAATGAACTTTATCAGAACAAAACGAAAATTTCATCAAAATTAAATTTTTATGTCCTAATTCTAAATAAAAAAATTATTCTATCAAATAGAACATATAAAAGTAGCAAAAACATGATTTAAAAAGGGTTCACCATCAAAAGGTGGTAAATCGACCATTCAAATATTATTAAATTGTTTATGCATAAATTTGGATTCATTCACAATTTAACCCTCTAAAATTTATTGGATAAATATAAAAACATTTAACATTCATGTATAATCATATTTTTCTATGTTCTATTCATTCCCACCAATAAAACAACTAGGCATTAACTGCAAATTAAAATATTATTATATTATTATTTTTCAGTATGACTCACCCCTGTGTGCAACATTAGATTTCAGTGAAACCCATTGTTGCATGTTGGGAACACCATCAAACATAGAATCCCATTTTACGTAAAACTAAAATTTATTTCCAAAATAAGATTAAATATGAATTTTTCATACTCATTATTTTCCGTAGATGTTGCATCCTTCCCCCTTTTGGAAAATACAACCTCTCAATTTTATTTACTTATCAAAAAAATATGGGTGTTTTTCCCTTACAACAATTTTAGATTCCAATATTGCCTCTTTTACCCTGTGGTTTTTCCAAAAACCCATTACCTAATGAATTACCAAAATCAGCAACACATGTTCTCTTCAGTCAAGAATCTAGATGGGTTGTTCCTCATAAGAGATATTTTCTTCCAACTGAACTACCTCTGGACTCAAAACATGAGATGGATCTAGCATATAAATTCTCCACATTGAAACATGAAAACCATTGTTTACTTGGGATAAAACTTGAGGTAAATCCACTCAATAGGCAACTAATTCAACATTCTTTTGGATTTCATAGGGTTCAATGAACCTCATACTCAACTTTACCTTCTTTCCAAACCACACCAAAATTTTCCTTGGAGACACATTGATAAGGACATGATCACCTACTTCAAAAGAAATATCATTTATCTGGCTATACAAATAACATTTCTACCTACTCTGATCTATTCTACAGTGCTTATGAATCAACTAAAATTTCTATGCCATCTCTTTAATGAATTATGGTCCCATATGTTTCCTTTCACCAACATCATCCTAAAAAAGCTAGAGTTTGGCATGTAATTCCATACAATTCCTAAAATGTTACCATTTGAACATTAGAATGAAATCTGTTTTTATATGAAATTCAACAATAGAATGATACTGGTATCTACTACCATGAAATCCATTGAGAAAGCATGTAGTATATCTTCCATTGTCGGTATTATTATTGATGACTTCTCATCTGATTAAGTATGAAAAGATGTCCTAAAATTTAATTTAGTACACAACGACTTCTGAAAGCCTTTACAAAAGATAGAAGTAAACCTGAGATTATTATCAGATTCATTGGAGAGGGGTACTTCATGCAACATGACTATCCCTTTAACATACAACAATAATGTTGACCTATAGAAAACATGTCTCTAATAGGAATGAAATGAGATTATTTAGTCAATTGGTCAAAAATAACCCATATTAAATTATTAACTCGAGATGTATTTGTTAATCCCACAACGAAGTCCATGGATATATATTAACATTTTTACTCTAGCAGTAGTAACGGGTGAAGCATCCCTTTTGGTAACTACTGCTCTACTTTAACCTATTGACAAGTCAAACACATCACAGTAAAATCAACAATATATCTTTTCATTCCATATCACTAGTAATACTGTTGCAGATCTCTGTACATTATACTACTACAAGGATGAACAGAAAATAGAGAACAATGATCTACACATAATAACACTTTCATCAACTATAAATCACAATGTACACATATTGTCATCCCAAATATCAATAAACAATCATTATCAAAGTTAAAATTAGTAAAATAACGCTTCTAAAATAAGTCTACCTTTTTCTACTACTCATTATCCTCCTTTTATACTTGCTTAATTATGTCTGATGGAGATGATTTCATTGACTCCTAAAACAAAACAGTTGAATTTCTTGCACCAACAACATCTATGTGGAATTTCATTTAATAGTTAATCAAAGGATCCTATTCCAAATGTAAAATGGTTAATGTAGCGTTATTTGTATGACTCAAAGATCAACCACATTATTTTCTTTTCCAGGATGGTACTGAATCCTGAAATCGTAATACTTGATTAATTTTAGACATCTCCAATATCTCATTTTCAATTATATATGAGTAAATAGATGCTTTAAAATTTTTGATCACTATATATTTCACACTATACTCCATACAAATGATTCCTCCAAATTATTAAAGCAAAAAACAATATAAAATAATTAAATATCAGGTATAGGGTAATTTAACTAATGAGGTTTCAACAGATGTGAAGCATAAGCAATTACATTATCATTATTCATTATAATGCAACAATGTCCATTCAATGAATCATTACTGTTGATAATAATATCACTATTTATAGAAGGAAATTCCAAAATGGGAGCATTTAACAATATTATTTTCAATTCAGGAATACATTCATCACATTCTTTTGTCCAAATGAACTCTACACCTTTTCGATTTAACTTAATCATTAGGCTAGATAACTGTTAAAATGTTTCAACAAACCCCTTATAATAACATTATATACCATGAAAGCAATAGTTTCTAGTGATATTGTTAGGTCATGACAAATGTTCGACAACTTTTGTTTTAGTATGATCAAATAATAGGATATTTTTTGAAACTATGTGACTAAAAAAGAGAATTTTTTAAAACCAAAACTCACACTTTCTGAATTTCCCATACTGTTTATTTTCTTTAATGATTTTCAAGACAAATGTAAAATGACTTTTTTGTTCTTATTTACATTTATAATAATGAAAAATATCATCAATAAACCCAACCAAAATCTTATCCATGAACCCATGGAAAATTATATTCATAAGATCAATGAATATTGAAGACGAATTATTTAAACAAAAAGGCATAACTACTGACTCATAATGGACATATATATTAGGACATGCAGTCTTCGGAATGTATTATTTCATTACTATCAAATGATTTTACACCGAACATAATTCAATCTTCCCAAAAACTTATCTCCCTGGATCTAGTCAACCAAATCATTGATATGAGGAAAATGATACTTATCCTTAATAGTGATGTTTTTCAAAGCTCTATTATAAATGCAACGACTCATTGAACCATATTTATTTTGAACAATCAACATAGTGTATCCCCATGGTGATGTGGTAGTTCAAAGGAAACCATTATCTAATAACATCTCTAATTGTTTCTTTAACTCTAAAAGATCAGTTTGATCCATTTGATAAATGGGTTATGAAATTTTCCAAGCATCATGAACTAAGAAAATAGTAAATATATATTCTTAATCGGGTATTATACCAGGAAACTCATTATGAAAAAATTGAAGAAACTCATTTACTACTAGAACATAATTAATCTGAATAGTTCCTTCTCTTTCAACAATATGTGCAAGGTAACATTCATTTCAATCTTTTACTAGATTCTCAGTTTCCTGGTATGTTATCAAAATTAAGGGTTCATTCATTTACGTAAACCGATATTATTTCTAAAAAGAAACCATGTTATCTCTAAAGTAAATCTTATCATGATAAATGGAATTCCAATCCATACTGAGAATGGAATCAAACTCTGCTAGAGGCCAAACAATAATATTTGCATGTAGATTTATTCCGCACCCAGTGACAGGAAGGTTCTTATAATTTATGTTTGTCTCAACATTTCCTCCCGGTGTTTTTATAGTATGTTCAGGGTTTATATCATTAGACCAAATTACCACTTTACTAGAAATCTTATCAAAAATTAAAGAATGTGTAGACCCTAAATGAATCAAAACATTGGAATAATATGAATAAACAACCAGAGTACATAATTCTACTTCATTCGATGACCCACCATCTGCTGAAGTAGTTACAAAGGATTTCACCACCTCTTTCTTGTCGTCTTCTGACTTATTTCCCTCAGTTGAGTTCTTCATTAGACACACATTTTCATAATAACCAATTTCACTACACTTAAAAAAATTTACTGACTATAAAATAAATTTTTTATTACCATTACCCTGATCTTTTTTAGTGAAATTACGAGCCTTATGTACTATTTAACCACATTGGTAACACTAATAGGAATTCAAAAGACATTCCATGTCTTTCTTTTTAAAACACTTTTCAAAAAATATAAACTTATGTATCTTTCCATTAGAGTTTTTTGAAGAGTTCTTCCCATTTCTCATCCACCTCAACCTCTGATTCTATTTTTTTTTCAAAGAATACCTTTCCGTCTACAAACTCTATTTCCACCTTCTCCGCACATCAAAAATGTTTTTCATAACTTTTGAACTCACAAGATGCTAAATCCCTTTAATACTTTGTCTTTAATACTGAGTAAAAAAAATTATTTTACTATCAATATCTTGTATGAAATTTAGAGCATACCATGTCAGTAAAGTGAATATTTCTTCATGAAAAGACATTGAATCATCATTATTCTTCAATTCCATGAATTGTTTTTCCATCCAATGATTAAAAACCATCAGAAAAATACTACAAAATAAAAATACCTTTGAATTCACCCCTATCAACATAATCAATCTCTTCACAATCGTTTTTATTTTTCACCATCGTGCACTATTGATCGACTTAACATTCAAAATAGTAAAAAAAAGACTAACCTTTTATCGTTCTAAACACCCCATGACCTCAAAAATATATTCCAGTCCTTTAATCCGCCCTTCCTCAAGAATTGGTTTAGATGATCCTAAAAATGATGGTGGATGATGCCTCATTAAATGTTCCCCTGTTGACATGTTACTCTATGGTTGATCTGGTTAATCACATTCATTGATACCACAACCATTTATAGCTTTAGTCAATTGTTCCATCATGGAAAATAATTTTTCAGTTATGATTTTCACCATCACATGTAGCTAATTTGGGAGGTATTCTTCCCCTAGATGCTATCCCTTCATAATTACCTTGTTTCCTCTACATAAAACCATTCTGAACCAAAAAATATCTCTGTTGATGCAACATGGTAAACTGTAAATGCTATATCATTTCAATATTAACAAAAATTAATTTATGGGTATTAATTTAACAATATCATTACTCTAAAAAAATATCTAATCCGACTATTGATATCAACTATAGGACCTAGCCTTAAACAATACATAATCGTGAATTAAGTTAATAATTCACATTGAGGATCTTTTTAGATATAGAGTTTTAGATAATTATTCTATAACTATTACATTACATCTCAAATATTACAATGTAGAAACTTCTAATCAGTGTCATTTTTTTATAAAATATTTACTCGTGATAAGAATAGTCATGTTTAGTTATATGTTTTAGACAAACTCACGATTCCATGATAACATCTACTACCCTCTTCACCTTTATGTCCTGTGAAAAACATTTCAAAAAAACATTGGATGGGAATAAAAAGCTCTCTAAGGGTTTTAAAACAATGAATGATATCATTAGTCCCTCAATACATACAAAACATAAAAACATTTACATACCTCATGAAAAAAAAAGATTTATGAATAACACATAGAAATCATAAATCATAATTGTAATTTTTAGAATACATATCAAAATTACTTTGTAGCTTCCACATCTATATATGGAGTTATGTTCAGAATACGAATCATAATATATTCCCTAAATCTCTTAAGAGAAATGTTAACGTTTACCTCTATCACGTTACCCAATGCATTGGAGAGCTATCTCGAGCTCACCTACCCTAGGCTTATCACATAACAAGATGTATACGTAAACAATTCCCATGAACCATAACATACTCATAACACATAAAACAAACATAAAAAAAATTACATTTCATAATTTTAATCAAAATATATCATTTGAATAAATTGAAAAAACTATTCCATTATCTAATCAATTTAAATACCAAAATACTTACAAAGATTAACATTATTTATTTTCCTTTTAAAATCCTTACATCTTATTAAGGAATCCAAATATCAAATAACACTCACGGTGGCAGAAAGGCCATTGTCACCGCGTACGTGAAAAATAAACATTCCCTTTTTTCGTTTAGGAAAACACTACATAGAAAAATATTCACATTGAATGAAATAATAAATCAAATAGTTTTATAAATTGTATAAAAGAATGTTGTGTTTAAATCAAAATATGCCTCAATTGAAGGTGAATGAGACCAATTCAGATTCCTCATGTCCGACTAGATTCATTCGTTCTTTAATCCTCTAAATAATAAAGTAAATATAATTTCTACTAGCTTAAGAAATTTTTTCATATTTATTTTTCTTTTTATATTACTTATTAACATGTTATAAACATTACATAATCATTTATGTTAATAATGGTTGTTTTGTTGATATTTGTTACTTGAGTCAAAAATGAACTACTTATAATTAAATGTTTTCAATGTGGTAAAAACTCAATTATATACCAAATTAAATTCATGATTTAAATACCATATAAATAATATTTATACCATACATATATATTTATATAATTCTATATCAATTGGATACATGAAAATGAAATGCATCGTTCATTGAGAAGGTAATCTATATGTATGCATAAACGCTACTATCATTTCTTTTTTAGGGGAATGAAAACCAAATAATAAATAGATGTATTATAATTAAATTATAATATAATATTTTATTTTCATTTCATAATTTAATTAACATCGTCATGTAAACATTCCATGTATGATATAAAAAATTCATATCACATTGAAGGGGCGGTAGTCTGCACTTCCACAAATGAAATTACAGTATATATACAACATGAAAAGAATAAAGGCATGCTTTAAATGATAATTACAGAATTATAGAAATAAAATAAATATCCTAAATATCATATATAATTATAGTTCCATCATAATGGCCACCATGAGAGGCGGTGGGATATAATTAAACAATCATCATTTCGTGAGGCAGTAGTTCGACGTCCACAGAAATAATATGTTTGTATATATTAATTAGAAATGTTTGTATGTTAAGTTAGAATAATTGTCATAAAATCAATATATTATATTGATGATACTTGTTTTGTTATGTAAAAAACTATTTATAAGATCATATAGAGTGAATAAATAAATAAAAGAAGAGAACTTGATGGAAGACGTTACCTTTAAATTGGGTAAATTCTTTTTGTTTGATCCAAAAGGCATACTTGATGTGGCTTTATTCCTATGTTAAGGCTTCTAGGAGAAAAAAAGAGATCTAGAAAATTTATTTGGGTCAAGTTTGGATGAACTAATAAGCTTGATATGTATGTTTAATGGGTTATAGGTGATGTAATTTTATAAGGGTGAGGAGGGGCTCTTTAGAAATAACTGGAAATATTATTTTACAATAAACTCAATTTAGGTTTCAAAAGGTCCCAAACTTATTAAATTAAAATAAAATATAACTATTATTCTAAATCCTCCCATCTAAATGTTTTTATACAAACATTGTTATCAAATTAAACCTTATAATGTTTCTTTAACCCTTACTTATCTAATTTGACTATTACCATGTCTTCTTGTGTATTCACACTATATGGTTAATATAGTAACTATCAATTGAAAATCAAAAAACTAGGGGTTCATTAATGACATCTTCCAACTTTTCTATGATATTTTCCAGAATCATAGATTTTTAATCTTATTATATCATTAGATAAAATTAATTTTTTTTATAAACTCGTTTATGTCAATTTAAAAACTATTCATATCATGAATATTTAAAACTAATCAAAAAATTTATTCTTTTAAAAAAACAGCATTAATTCAAATATAACTGGTCATACTAATCTATAAAATTCTTGGATGGCATAAAAGGGTTCAAAATAAATAAATTCTAATTTTTATAATATAATTTATTTGAAGCCTTTATTAATGAATCAATTACTACATTGAAATTGTTTCGCAATTAAATTTATTTATCTAATGTCTAAAAATTATAAATAAAATATCATGATGTAGGAAATCATTTTAGCATTCTAAAGACTATTTATTTTTGAATATATCACTTATTTAACCCTGTATTAATATTTTTTTCATAAACTATACATGTTTATTATATTTTTGTTTTCACGTTAAATAAAAAGTTATTAATGTAATTATCATTCCCAAATGGCTTTTAAAGGAAAAATTATAACCGAAGGATGGTATTGTTCATATATTACTCATCCAATAAAGTTAGAACAAGTGTTAATGTAATTGTATATTATTATATTATTATTTTTACCTTGAATTACCATATTTACCTTTAATCATTGTAAATAATAATAAAAAAGTTACAATTCACTAAAAGATATTTTCATCTTATTGAACCACCAATTTTTTACTGATGACAACCATGTATGTCTTATTTTTGATATTAAATTTACAGACGTGGTACTATTTTAATTAAATGAAAAAGTCAGTTTTTAACAACTAAGCATTTGTAGGGTCCTGAAAAATCTGCAAAGCATTAGGCAAATGTGGGGAGTAGTCAAGGATAAAAACAAAAGACGAGTCGGTCCAAAGACCGGTCTAATGTAATGGTGCACGACTGGTTCCACGATGCATCCCTCCTCTATAAACTGCCGTCGTTTGCGAAACTGAGGCAGAGACCCTCTGTGGTCGCGAGGCAGGGCAAGCGCTAACCTGGTTCACCATTCCAGACTGCCCCAGCCGCGAGTCGTGCCAACCGGCCCAAACTGCCTCCTCTGTCATTCGTGAAATGGAGGAGGAGCCCTCTGCGGCCATGAATCACTCTCCGAATTTGGTTTGTGGAGGATGAGTGTTTAATTCCCCATGAGTTATGGATTGAAAAAGTCATCCATAAGCCGGGCTTTCGGTCATGGGCCTCCGCAAAAGGTGTCTCATGACCCCAATAGATCCCTTTTCCTCCCCTATATAAAAGGATACTGTGGGGGGAAGAGGAAGGAGATTCGGGGGAGATCAATTAGATTCAGGTGGAAGGATTTCGAAGGAAGTCTTAGGATTTCGGAAGTTCCAGTTCGCGAACTAGAGCAGGTATGAACCTCAGAATGAACTAATAACGAACCAAAAACTCATAATAACTTGGTGTACTATGAACCTAAAATAACAAAGAAGAGAAAAACGTGATCCATGGTCCCTCCGCAGAAGCACTCCCTATAGACTAGTGATTTTATGCCTCTTTTCAGATCCGCCGCACTGCGTAGCACCCTACTACACGGGTGAATCCCTAACTGACGAGCCTCCGGACGGTGCCGCCCTTGTCCGCCACTGCCTGCATGGAACCATCCGCGGACCACCCAGGTTTGCGGATCGAACCTGAAGTCATGAACCACCCTGGTTCGTGGATCGAACCCGAAGCTGCGAACCACCTTGGTTTTCGGGATGCCCATCAGTCCACAGACCACCTTGGTTGATGGATGGCTTCTCCAACCGCATAGCACTTCCCTACGCGAAGGGTGCGACCACCCACTCCCATGTGTGGCCCACCGAATTATTCAGATTTATTGTTCCCCGAGCCACATAAAATCCTTCAGATCTGGCATGAACCTTCGCAACCTCCTCATTGGCCCATTCATCGGCCCTGTGTTGAGGCCTCTACTAGAGCCACTTGACTGATAGGATGTAACCTTTGGTCATATCAGTACACCCTTTTGAGTTCACAAACACATGGTAAGCGAAGGCGAAGGGGTTTCCCCGACCCTTGGGAGGACTCCTGAAGCATTCCTGGGTTCACATTCCCAAGGTAATGTGAGGTCCAAACCCGAGATCCCCCTTTCTGCCTCTACTCGGTATGATGGGGGACTGCACGCTTTGGCAGTCGGCCACTTCCCCCCTCCCCAGAGAGGGGGCGTCAAACCCATCCGTAGGAATTCATCCCCAAGAACCTCCGTACTTCCCCACCAATATGACCAAGGAGGGACGTAGTGGGGAATGGTGTTTCTCCATCCCTATTTAGGGCCAAGTCCCTCTCCTGGTGGGCTCTGTCTCCATCGGGCATCCCTTTTGGAGTATGCCCCACACCATCATCGTCGAAAGCCAATGACCCCACTCCTTTCAATTTGGAGGGTTTATTTCTCCGCTGTGCGACTTCTACCTTCCTCGAACGTCGTGGGGGGGAAGGAGAGTCCAGTGGTACCATCATTTTCCTCCAATTTTCGTTTTTCTCCCCTTCCCTTGGTCGTGAGAAAAGTGCGAGGTTAGCCAAGTCTGTTGCATTATATTGTTTCTCTCACCGAGCATGACTCACGTGGTCTTAGAGACTTGTGATGGCCGTTGTACATGCACAACGATGGTGGACTTGTAACGAACTACGTGGACTTTAATCCCTGTCTCCTAAGCAGGGCATATAGGAAGCCTCCATGTGGTTCAAGCCCATCTTACACACCTTGGGCCTCCTCAGACTGTAATCCCCAATCCATTACCATGGGCCTCTTCAGAGTGTAAGCAACAATCCATCACTCTGGGCTGCCTTAGAGCGTAAGCCACAATCCAATGCGAACTACGAGGACTTTGATTCCCTACCATAGGGATACTTAGGAAGCCTCATTGAGGTTCAAGCCCAATCACCAGCGGACCCCTGGGTCCACCTTCACATCGGTTCTCTGACGCTCCCGTTCGAACTACGTGGACTTGGATACATGTCCCCTAGGCAGGGTATGTAGGAAGCCTCCATGAGTTTCAAGCCTAACAACCGGTCGATCCGACTATCTTCACATCGGTTCACCGCGCCACTCCTAATACCGCCTAAATGAGTCCCAACTCCTTGGGGTAATTAATCCAACGAGGTATGGTTTACATTGGTCATTAATGATTCTGATCCCTTGTGTTCGACTGACCATTTCTATCCAGGAGAAATCTGTGGAAACTATGATTTGGTATAAACCAAATAATTATGAACATATGAAAACGTCTTACATCTATAAGAGAGCCCCGGAATAGTAAAAAATTCACCCCAAAAGGGTGAGATGATCCCAACATACCATCCTCTCGACCAATGTGAGTTTTGAAGCATCGCAGGCCAAACCATCCGGTGAATTCCTGCCTTTGGAAAGCAGGTCCATGTGTCATCAGATAAGGAACCATTGGGCATTTCGAGACCGAAACCCGAAACAAAAATGGTGAACCCGATGTGAATCTTTATCCAAGCAAGATAGATTTAATCTAATTCCACTATGTTCCCCCTCTTACATACAATGTGGGCCAAGAAAGGTCATTAATTACGCATGGGATAATGATATTCTGCTTTGACGGGTTTGTTGTTTGTATTTGTAAAAATGTTTTACAGGTACCACACAGAACTCCCTTCGATCTAGTGGTATCATAATGGAACCCGCAAGTGTACACTTCAGGATACACGATGACCGTGAATCATCACCAATGGAGGACCCCGTCACCCAACCGGCGTCTTCAACACTGGGTCTCAGACATGCTGATCCGATAGTACCACATGAACGATACTCTCTCAATGGTGGAGGCGGCCATGCATGACCTCCAATCTGCCAGAACTCACTGATCTTCAGCCCAACAGTGTCCACAAGAAGCAGATCCAGACAACCCCTACTGCCGTCTCAAACCGTTTCGAGAGTCTGTCCCCAGAACGGGACAATGTGTACCTCCCTTATCTTAGGGAGGCGGATGAGGTCGACACTGAGTAATTCATCCCTGTCGAATGGGGGTTCCACTCCGAGGCTCCCGCCAGAAGGCGTCATCGCGGTCACACCGTGACTCAACATCCTCACACCGAGGAGGATGTCTCCCCAATGATTTAGGCCCACGCAACATATGCTCTGGCCCCTCGGACCGCCCGACGAATATAGAAAATGTACAACCAGGGACCGGTCATCACCATGGTCCTTAAGGAGGAGCTCCACTACCCCCGCCAAGGAGACATACCATGAACATGCACCTACACCTCCTTTCTCCTCTCGTGCCAGCCATCCAGATATGGAGGCATCATGTAAGCAGGTACGAAGCCCCACCAAGCTTCATCACGCCTGTTGACCACCCAGGACGGCACTTACCGGGCCGACACCTCTCCCTGCACAGGGTCGTGAAGCCCACAAGCATGATGTGGTGGCGACCCAGTGCTTGCAGGACCAGCTCCTAGCAGATGCTTATGACACCCGCCATCCTGACATGGTGGCGATCAGCAAAGCCCGCCACCCAGATGTGGTTGAAATTAAAAGGCGGGAATGTCTCCCCACCAACAACGGCCACCGAATCGATATGGTGGGAAACCAACAAATGCAGGGCTATCTCCCTACTGATGCAAGTAATCTCGCCCCCCCCCCCCCCGATGTGGTTAAAACGAAGAGATAAACCAGCGTATCCCGACACAGGGGTAGATTCATTCATCTTCCCCAACACATGATAATTGTCAGTATCGACCGAAAACTGGAGGATCAGAGTAGGATATTCCTACTCTGATATCGAAATGGGCCTTCATACCTGTTCCAGCAAAAGATGTGTCTCTACATATCCTGTAAATGATGGAGGAGCTGGTATCAATCCCATATTAGATCTTACAGACTTTCCAGAATTTAATTGCATCAGTGGAAACAGAATGTTCTCGGGCCCGTGAGCCCATCTCCCTAATTGAGGAAACTCATATAAGAGACAAGATAGCCACCTCGGAGCAGATCTGCATCCCTGCTTCTTCCCAGGAGGGTTGCTGGCCATATTCCACGACGCAAGGGCAACTGGATCAAGAAGCTTCACTCATTCCGACTGGTGGACACCCATCCCTCACGGTGGATACTCCAGAGCATGCAGATATCCCAGCTAAAAGTCAAGTTGTTTTTCGGAATATCTCGACAACATCATGGGACCCAATTAGATAGGGACCTAAAGGTGAAGGTCGTTATCAACATCAGACGGTCCCGACTACCCACAAGAAAGCGCCCTGAATGTGCTGAAGGCAGCCAGAAAATAAAGAGCGGGTTCATGAATCTGCTCTACTAGAATCTGAGGTTCCTAATGCCAAAAATCACTCATCGCAGGCTCCGAACCCAGCCCAGCAGTTACCATATTATTGGAGTGGCAGTAGTAGTTGTGAAGGGCCTCCCCACGATCTTTCTACTCACAGCTCTGAAAGTCCTCCTCAGAGCACCCGCGTGGGCCTCCCCTGTGGCCATATAACCATCGATCATGAGAGATCATCTTCTATTAAGAGTCACAGAAACCATCCATGTGACTGTAAGATCGAGCAGCAAGAATGTCCTTCACTTGTTGTGGTCCACCCTGAAATTCCTCCTTATGGTATACACTGCAAGCACTCTCCATGCAGTGGGGCAATAGATTATGACCGTAGTCCTTGCTATCATAGTCGCAACTGCAGAGGCCCTACCCACCCTAACATCTCATCATGATAAGAAATCATGCCCCTTGTCGTGGCCCGCCCTGAAGGTCCTCCCTAGGGGTTACGTTGCAAAAACACTCCGCATAGCCGGGAATCAGATCACGGTGGCAGTCCTCGCCACCCTGATAACATAGGTCCTCCCCGTAGATATGTCAAGAAACAAGAAGTCCCTACCCTCATTGCGGTACATTCTGGAGGCCCTGCCCAAGTTGTATCCCACAGATATTCTCCCTGCAGTAGCTATAATAGCAGTCCTCGCCATTTCCACAGCTGTGATGGTAGTCCTCTCCATCACGACTTCCATTGAGAACGTCCTCCCTGCATTGGCCCCAAGAAACAAGAAGTTCCTCCCCTTGTCGTAGTGTGTCCTGAAGGTCCTCCCCAGGATGAACATCGAACTTCAAACCATGATGGTAATCCTCACCATGATGGAAGTTGTTGTGAAGGTCCTCCTCGTAACGATGATACGCAACCAGAAGGTCCTCCCCTTGCTGCGACACGCCCGAAGGTCCTCCCCAGGGTGTGCACTGCAAAATTACTCTATGTGGTGAAGCATCAATAAGTAATGGTATCCCTCGCTATTCCGACTGCCATTGAGGAGGTCCTCCCCGCGATGACATATCGTATCGGCAGGAAGTTCCTCCCCCTACTGAATCAAGAACCGAAAATCCCTCGTATGCCAAGGCACTCAGAAGGATGGGATCAAGCATGTCAGATTCTCAGTTAGTCGCCAACGACATCCTTCTACAATCCAGAGATGGTCTGGGGCCACGTTCATCCTCTGAACCACCTCAAAGTTTCCCACATGACAATTCAATACCTACCAGTCCCACGGCCTCCGACCACCCTCTCAGTGAGCGCCTCAATTGGGATGACCAGGTAGAGGACTCACTAGTGGAGGAGTATGCCGATATGTTGCATGTAAGGAAACAACTGTCTAGGGATGATATACCAGTTATGTTTTGGTCCACAACTACCTCTCAGTTCGACATACCTAGAGAGTTGTCGGAAGAATATGTGCACGGCATCTGCCATAATATATGGACAACCCTCCACATGCTGATATCAAGATTCCTACCCTACGACGGGTACATAGACAATAACAAGACAATAGGATACCTCTAGAGTCACTACGACCTGGAAGCCCTTTCTTCATCATGACAATAGTGACCCGAGAGGCGTAAAGGAAACATGGAGATAACATGCCTTCGTGCGCTGCACCATCTGCGCTGCCTCATCGGTGACACTCCAACAGGAGTCCATATTAGGGGATAGGGGGAACACGATGCTCTAAATTTCACTCCGCTCCCCACCCAGAAGAACACGTTCGGCATGGTGTCTTTCAACGTCATCACATAAAGACAGCAATCGAGTGTTCTATCTGTTAAGGAAAGACAATACACCCAACAAAGACAGGCCTTGGGTAAGTCCCAGAAGCGCCAGGCCTGATGGGAACAAGCTATTCAAGAACTCTTGAATCAGGCCACCAAGAGAATACAACATGCCTCTCGCCTAAGAGAGGCCAATCAGCGATCTTTTCCTACCTCCCCAGAAGGGATTGGTTCACAGAAGAACTCGACACCAAACCCTGTTCACCCCAGAATGGGGGCACACAAGATCAGGCAGGTTGCGATGACCGCAACCACTGCCACAATCCAGGGTCAACCCCAGCCTGCATGGATGGGGGAATTTTTAACAAAACAATCCCCCCATATGACCAATAAAAATGGGAGGAGACTCAACGTCCAAGGAAGGGAGCAAACCCCATCCCTCAGGGCAGGGGGCATTATTACCCCCTCAAGAATAACCTCCCCCATGAGAGTCAATATTCTCTTGTCTAGGGAGGACATTTAGAAGAGGAGGTTCATGTCCTATCCCGTCATTCAAATCATCATGACCTTCTAGAGGAAGGCACACCGTATGGTCGCATCATAGAACTCACCGCATCACCCTTCGTCAGGAAGTCCAAAGGAAATCCCAGTTCATGATAGGGAAGGCCAGCTGAAGACGCGGAAGATCCTCTTCCTATTTAGATGATAACATCTTCTCCGCCCCGCGATATGCATATATCAACGTCATAGAGGTTAAACACATGAATGAAACTAGAGATGCTTCAAATCAGGATAAACCGGGAGACAATGGTTCTGGTCCGGCTGTGACTCACAACGAAACCCTATGTGTGCACACCCGGAACCATAGGGCCACCCTAAATATGGCCATCCTTCCAGCTAACCATCCTCAACCTACCCAGCAAGCTTCCAATAATGATAATAATAAAGGACGGGTTACCCTTAACCTGCCTCCTTCTCCAGACAATGATGCACGAATCACTCTCGAAGAGAAATTCGCTCAACAGGAATAGGAGATGAATGACTTGAGGTGGCTTAACGATGATCTACTCTAGATGAACAACCATATTGAATGTGCGTCCCAGGAGGATCCACATCATGTACTCCCAGTAAGTGCACCACAAAGACTAAGGTTTTTCCTAGAAAATTAAATACGGTCAGGGCTCCCGTCCAACGAGGCACCCGGCCTGTCCAACTACCTAAATGTTGATTCAGATGAATAACAAGACTTACCTCCACTCAGGAAGAAATTGGTGGGATTACGCCTGAACCCTCTGAAGGCTCCACAAATGGCACACGCACCACTAGTGCCGGCCAATCCGGATCCTCAGGCAATTTCTTAGGCTACGCTTTCCCAGAACCGTGCTCGGAAAGATCTAAACCAGGGCCTCACTAACACCATCGAGGCACATAAAGATTGATTTGAAGTGATGGAAGGTCGACGCGCTCTGATACAGCCAGTGCGGAAACCATACCCAGATTGGGTGACCAACACACCACCTCCACCCAATTTTGGGTGCCCTATATTCCCTATCTTCAATGGATCAGGCGATCTGTAACAACATTTGATACACTACATGTCTTATTGCGACCCTATAATGAGGACTCCAGAACAAAAAGAAGCATTAAAACTCGGGTGCTTCGTACAGAACATGCAAGGGTCTACCTTCGTCTGGTATACGAGTCTGCTAGCCCAGTAAATAAAGAGTTGGGAGGAACTTTAGCAGCAGTTCATGTTCCACTTCAGCTCAACGTTGCCTAAAACAATGTTCAATGACCTCATGAACTGCAAGCAGAGGGAGAACGAGAGGGTCTCAGATTTCATCGCATGATGGAAGGGTATGACCTATTCCCTAAACATTCCAATACCTCAAGATGATATGCTAGCCATATGCATCAATAATCTTCGAGATGAGCTACGAAAACCACACATACCAGTGGTGTGCACCACTGGCTTCCGCCACCTCTCGACCATTGCCCAGATAATTGAGGACTCCCTACAGCTGACTAATTCGATGTCCCGAATAGCCTCGCAGGCTCCTGCAAAGAGAGAAGACAGAACTAAAGCGTCCTCTGTCATGCTCAATCCAGCCCCTGTACCAGCTCCAACGAATAGGCCTCCACCAAATAGTCAAGGGCCCACTGTGTATCAGCAGCCGCCTCCTCTCATGCGGGATGACCAGAGAGGATCGAAGCAAAACCAGTTTGAGGAATGAAGACAAAAAGTATACTCGTTCTGAGATGATCAAGTCCACGACTACTTCACTGCAACCATGAATTGAACATGCTCTGCCTTCCGGAGCCAAGGAAACCTACAGAAGTCTTTCTCGATGATAGGCCAGATTACTACCACAACAATCGAATGTTGGGGCACAATATCCAAGAATGTTTCGTCTTCAAATTCCTCCTATAGAGGATTATAGAATCTGGAGAGGTCGAGTTGGGACCACCCCCAACACATGTAGCATGTATCTCTACCACCGACTCTGAGAAAGTGGAGGGTGGCAGAAAGTCACCAGAAAAAAGGGGCATAAATTCGTTGAATGGATGATCTGGAAGACTATCAACCGAGACCAGGGCATACTTTGAGCTCAGCTACGGCAGCCAGGGTTGCCATCCATAGCCCCTGAAATCGCACAACCGACAACATCAGCCTCACAATCCTCCACGAGCCGGTCATCCTGGCGTAATTGAATATGGATGAAACAATCGCAAGAGGAGATGTCAGCAATGGGGCCAATGTTAGTCCTGAACATGGCAGATTATATGCCCCCGAATTTGGCACCATGGGCACCGCCCACCAAATGGTACCAACAGGGACAACCGGACAGGTTGACCTATCAGAGGATGAAGAGCCAATCATTTGTTCTATTATTGTCATCCATCTCATGGAATTGTCCCATGACGAAGGGTATGGTTATAAACCCGAGTTCCCTGCACGAGGAGCCGGGAGAAGGAATTGCAGAGGTAAGGGATACCAGGGAAGGCACAACCGTGGCCAAAACCAACCCTACGGTTGGGCCTCGTCCCAAACTCTTAATATGGTGGAAACCTGTGGGAGATCCCTTCAACGGATTTAGCAAGACAAAGAATTCCCCTCCACCTCCACAAGAAACCACTATGGCCTTGTAGTTCTGTGATACTCACCAGAGGAGGAGGAAGTGTATGACCGCCAAGTGCACACAAACAGACCGGCCGGGCCAAGTCCTCAAAACACGGGAACACCATCGATATATGCCTCCGCAGCTGGTCCCTCCACATTGAATGCTCTAGCACCTAAAGAACCCGCTAGGACTATCCTGCAAACGGAGAAGTGTCTCCCACTGGGGCCGAAATACGATATCCTCAAGAAGCTGGCATCGGTACCATCCATGTTGTCAATCCTCGATGCCCTAAGTCTGTCAGAAGACCTCAGGGAGGCACTTATATAAGCTTTGATCAGTCCTCAAGAGTTTCAAGCCGAGGTAGTTGCCGCCGAGATTTATCGGATGGAGACTAGCCCGGCTAAATGCAGTGAGGTGATTTCCTTCACCGATCTGGATGAAGATGAAATCATGCAAGGACACATCAGACCACTATATGTGTCTGGAACACTAAATGGTATTTAGATTTGGAATGTCTTTACAGATAATGGCTCTGGAGTTAACCTCCTTCCCCTACGGACACTTCGTATGTTGGGCTACAGTGAGGACGATCTAATACCCTCGTCCACAACTATGTTGGGTTACGACAACAGACAGCAGAAACCAATGGGGAAAATTTAGCTAAAGACCCATTTTGGTGACCTAGTAGCCTACATGGAATTCCATGTGGTCCGGTAGAGCACAGCAGTCAATGCCCTGCTGGGAAGGTCGTGGCTCCATAAACACATGGTCATTCATTCATCCTACCACCGGTGTATCAAGTATTGCATCAATGGACAAAGTGGAACATTGCACGCCGACAAGGAACCTTTTGAGCTCTCCGAGTCACAGAACATTGATGTCGGGTTCAATGAGAAAAAGAAAAATAATCCTTTGGTCGATGGTGTCAACTGGATCCCCGCACCAAATGGCCTAGAAATTCTTCCTAATGACCCCCTCAGGCAGCTTGGTAGAGATTATATCCTTCCCATCAACCATATTGAGAGTAGGAGTTTAGGTCCGGACACACACTCAGATGTCCTCATGACTTCAGCCATAACAGCTGAGCGTGACAATGTGGGGACGTCCACTAATCCTCAATCTGGGGATGAAATATCGAGTAAGGACACCCAAGCCTCGCACCTCTGGACATGCAAGAGCCCGTGTCTAGAGCTCTCTCCTCGTCTGATCAAGAATATGAGGATTTGGGAGAAGAAGAGGGGGAAGATCTCAGGGATGCACTTCCTGTATTTGAGGAAGGTATCTCCACCACTGTGGAAAAGCATAGGGAAATAAAATTGGGTACCGAGGAAGACCCAAGGCCCACACTCATTACTGCATCCATGTATCCCACAGAGCACATGGTATATACCACCTTCTAAAGAAAACATCGAGTTGTGTGTGCCTAGAATTACACGAAAATGTCGTGACTCGATCCCAAAGTGGAAACACACCACCTAGGACTACCAGAAGACCACCGAGGCTATAAACAGGCCGCCAGAAGGACACATCCCTCACATGCTTCCAATATATATGATAATGTCGATAAGATCATTAAAGCATGCTTCATTCGGGAAGTCCAATACCCCATCTGTTTGGCCAATATCGTCCCTGTCAAGAAAAATAACGTACAATTCCATGTCTGCATTGATTTCAGATATCTCAATTGGAATTTTCTGAAAGATGATTTCCCAGTCCCAGTCACTGAGTTATTAATCAATGCAACGGCCGGGTATGAGGCTCTATCCTTAATAGATGTCTATTATGGGTATAAACAAAGAAGAATGGCCCAAGAGGACAAAGATGCAACTTCCTTTAGGTTCCCTCAAGGAGTATTTTGTTACAGGGACATACCCTTTGGTCTCAAAAACTCTAGTGCCACATATATGTGTTCCATGCATCGGATATTTAAACTGTTCCTAGAGAAATTTGTTGAATGTTAAGTGGATGACTTGGTGGTCATGTCCAGACAGCACTAGAATCACCTGTCAGACCCTGGGACTGTCTTCAACAAACTCTGACAGCATAGCTTGAAGATAAACACCTTGAAATGCACCTTCAGGGTTACCTCAGGTAAATATCATGGCTTCATCATACGCCATTGTGGAATTAAAGTAGACCCTGAGAAGAAAAAAGCTATCCTTGTCCTACCACCTCCCCGCAACATCATTGAGGTGAGAGCATTCCATGTGCACTTTGCCTATATCAGGTGATTTATAGCCAATCTGGAAGGAAATTGATTTCCCTTCACTAGGTTAATGAAGTAGGGGGTCACGTACCAATGGACGGTTGACTTCCAATAGGCGTTCAACATCTTGATGAAGTACCTCTTAATCCCACCAGTGTTCATGCCCCCAGTTGAAGGAAGACCTCTCATCCTATACGTGACAGCCCTAGAATGGTCATCGGGAGCCTTCCTCGCACAAAAGAACGATGCTGGCTGTGAAAACGGTCTCTATTACCTCAGTCGAACCATGATTGATGCTAAGACTGGATAATCAAATATCGAGAAGAGTTGTTTGTCCTTGGTCTTCGTAGTTCAAAAGCTGCGACATTATCTGCAACATCATGAAGTCCATTTTATCTCATGTACTAACCCGCTCAAGTGCATCCTCAGTCGCCCGATGCTAACCGGATGCCTATCCCAATGGGTGGTCATCCTGAAGTAGTTTGACATCCGGTTTGTGCCTCAGCAAGCCATCAAGGTCTAGACAGTAGCATACATTCTGGAAGAGCACCCCTCAATGGGGACTGCCATACCGGACATTGAGCTACCCAATAAAGAAATCTTCTTGGTTCGAGAGGAGTTCCCAGCATGGGAAATGTACATCGACGACACATCCCGAAGCCCAAATAGGAAGAGGATGGAGGATCTCAAATTCACTAATGTGGGTTTCGGAATAATACTCATGTCCCCAGTAAAGGTAGTCTTTAAATATTCCTTCCTCCTTTCATAGGGATGTACAAACAATGAAGCGGAGTAGCATGCTCTCATTACAGGTCTGGAGCTCGCACTCCAGGAAAATGTATAGGACCTTAAGTTAAAATGTGACCTAGAGCCGGTCATCAAGCAATTCAATGATGACTATGATATTAAAAAGGAGGAGATAATCCCCCTGTTTGACCATGTTTGAGGGTTAATGGAACAATTCTCCACAAAACCAACAAGGACATATATTCCCCAGTCATATAATTTTCAGGCTAATGCATTAGCCAACGCTGCCAAAACCCTAACAGACCCAGGCCGGGATGAAATGGTTATTAGTATTGCTCACTGTCAAATGGTATTGTAGTTTTTTCAAGCTAAGATGGAAGAAATCCACGAATTCAGTCATTTTCTCGAGCCATATACTCCTGCCACCGGCTGGATAACCCCCATTTTAAACTACCTTCAATGGGGAGAACTTCCATCAGACAGGGCTGAACGAGAGAAAATACGGAGAAGGGTAATCAACATTGTCCTATACGGAAGTGCGGGTCAGCAAGAGGTCATCTACAAACGAGGCCTTGATGGAGTGCTCCAAAGATGAATTGATAGAGAATAAATGACTGACATAATGAATGAAGTACATGCCAGAGCGTGTGGAGCACATCAACCGAGGGCCAAGATTTCCCATCAGGTATGAAGGAATGGGTACTACTGGCCCATAGTGGCACGAGACTGCGAGTGTTTTACCAAAAAATGCCACTCATTCCAGATTCATGTGAACTTCATACACAAACCCCCGGAGTTACTTGATCAATCCAAGTACTCCTGGACATTTTCCGTTTGGGGGATGGATGTCGTGCGACCATATCCTCCTACCACAGCCAAACAGCTGAAGTAAATCCTCACAACAACTGACTTCTTTTCAAAATGGTCCGAAGCTATACCACTTAAGGAAGTCGGGGAAAGAAGCATTTTCAGCTTCGTGAAAACCAATACCCTCACCAAATTTGGTGTCCCTCATACCATACTAATGGATAATGGTACCAACTTCTACTATGCTAAATTGGAGAAACAATACCATGATTATGGTGTCAAGGCAAACCACTCGTCCCACTACCATGCGGCTGCCAAAAGACTGATAGAGTCTTTCAACAAAAACCTATCCAACATTCTCCAGAAAATGGTGGACAAAGACAAGAAGTCATGGCCGGATAAACTCCTCCATGAATTTTGGGATTATCAAACCACAATCTGCATCGCTACTCGGGATACCCCGTACTCATTGGTGTATGACACAGAGGCGGTCCTGCCCATTGAACTCCATCTTCCCTCACTATGTGTTTCCATATATTCTCAATTATCCGATGATGAGCAGTCAGAAAAGCAGCTGGGTGAATTGGAACAGCTAGATGAGAAGCGGCTGCACACTTTGCACCATCTAGAAGTCTACCAGAATCGGATTTCAGGAGCCTTCAATAAAAAGGTCTGTCTTCGGTCTTTCATAGATGGAGAATTGGTATTGGTCCTCCAAACCCCAACGATACATGGAAGGAAACCTCCAATGATGGAGCCCAAATGGGCAGGACCATAGGTTGTACACAAGGTCTACTCTAACAGAGCATATACCCTACTCTCCATGACTGGGAAAGTCACCACGGTTCCTACCAATGCGAGATTACTAAAGAAGTATTTCTCATAGAAACTGAAAGTATATTCCATCCTCACCGCATGACGTTAACCTGTATGGATTTCATCCTTACCGCACGACGTTAAACTACACGGAATCTAACAATGCCCCTCATCCTAACCACATGACGTTAAACATTATGGCTTCCGTTCTCACCACATGACATTAAACTGCATGGAGTTCTTCCTTACCTCATGACGTTAAACTACACGGAATCTAATAATGCCCCTCATCCTAAACACATGATGTTAAACTGTATTGATTCTATCCTCACCGCATGCCGTTAAACGTCATGGATTTCATCCTTACCGCAAGAAGTTAAACTACACGAAATCTAATAATGCCCCTCATCCTAACCACACGATGTTAAACTGTATAGATTTCATCCTTACTGCACGATGTTAATCTGCACAGACAATAATAGATAATAAGAGTTAAGAATGATCCCTCCCCCCGTGTATAGAACAGACCTGCATTGGGTGTACTCTTCATCCACAACGCATGACGTTAAACTACACTGATTTTAGAGAACTATGTACCGCTTTATTCCATCCCACGCAGGATATGTAGCGACGCTAGGGTTCCCCATCCTGTCCCAGCCACCCCCGAATAAATGTGAAAAATGCCTTATGCCCCCGTGTAAAGACCAGTCCTGCATGGGGTGTATATTGCATCCTCACCGCACGATGTTAAACTTCATGGACAATATGTTTTAAAAATTCCCTCTTCCCCCCATATATGGACCAGACCTGCATGGGGTGTATTCCTCTTCCTCACCACATAATGTTAAACTTCACGGATTTTAGAGAACTATGTCTGGCTTGATTCCTGCCCTCGCAGGATATGTAGCGATGCCGGGATCTCCTATCCTAGCCCAGCCACTCCCAAATAGAAATAATGTTAAAAATTCCCTTTCCATCGTGTATGGACCATACTTGCTTGTGGTGAATCATATTTCAGAGAACTACATGAGGCTTGATTCTTTCCCTCATAGGATATGTAGTGACGCCATAATTCCACACCCTCTCCCAACCACCTCGAAAAAAATTTCCCCTTCCCCCTTGTACGGACTAGACTTGCATGGGGTGTATTCTTCGTCCCTAGCACATGACGTTAAACTACATAGATAAGAGAAAAACAATTTCCCTTTCCCCTATGTATAGGCTAGACCTACACGAGGTTTATTTTTATGTCCCCTCTACACGACATTAAACTGCATGTATACTGAAAGATAAAAGTTCCCCTTTCCCCCGTGTATGAACCAGACCTGCAAGGGGCGTATTTATCCTCCTCACCGCACGATGTTAAACTTCACGGACCATGTCCTCATCGAATTACGTTAAAATGTATGGAGTTCATCCCAAACCACCTAAGATATATGAATAAACGAGGTGAAAATACTCCTTGTTAATTTGGATGCATCCTCCCCATACATCAGACTCTACGTCCTGGAAAATTATGGATCTTCATAACCATTCATGGCCATTGGAAGTGGAAAGTCGTCGAACCAGGGACACCTTTGCATGACTGTTCATACCATTCCCTCAGCAGCTCTGCATATTGATAGCCCCTGGCTCATTTACCAATGGAATGATTTCCTAGGTCGATACCTTTCCTAGCTCCGTACGCCTACCGGCCTCAGATCCCCCATATCACATCTCCCGATCCAAAAATCTATGGAGTAGTGGTTTATAAGTTCATTCGCCTTTTCACATCCAAATGTTTCCAAGGTACCCCTACTCGGTTGGCTTGTGTATCCGACTGTGGTTCACGTGATGACCTGGATCAATGAACATCACGCCAGGACTAGGCTACTGTGACTCGATGGAAAATTGCAGTTAAGATGTTTCTTGTATTCTTGGACACCATTATCCCCACATGCCGAACTCTATACTATGAGAAATCATGGATTTACATAATCATTCATGGCCATCATAAGTGGAATGTTATCGACTCAGGGACACCATTTTACGACTATGCATACCATTCCCTCAGCGGATCTGCATATTGATATCCCCTGGCCCATCTACCAAAGACAAGATTTCCTCAGGACACACTCTTCCTAGATCCTTACGCTTACCAGCCTCAGAACCCCCACACCACACCTCCTGGTCCGGGAAAACTAAAAGTTGCAGTTTGCGACCTTCATTCCACACCTTGTTCCAAGTATATCAGAGAATGTTGACCCAATTATCCTTAGACTGACTGCAGAAATAGTCACCCAATGGTCTGAGCTCTATGACCGCTAAACTAGGAGTACCTAGTTCCTACCACAAGACGTTAAACTGCATGGAGTGAAGGTACAACCTTTTGCACAAAATAAATCAGCGTAGGGATCTCTCTAAGCTTTAACAGCAACCAGGGACGAGTATGCCCGACATGTTCATACATTTCCTTCCCCGATGACAGAATTCGTGGCCTGGATAATTGAGGATCTTTATAACCATTCATGGCCATCAGAAGTGGAAAGTCATCAACCGAGAGACAACATTGCATGGCTATGCATACCATGCCCTCAGTGGCTCTACATATTGAAAGCCCTTGGCTCATCTACCAAAGGCAAGATTTACTCACGTGATACACATCCCAGCTCTGTACGCTTACCATCCCTAGATCCTCCATTTCATCTCTCCGGATCCAAGAAGCCCTAGAACCATTATTTATACCATCACCCCCTCCACGTCTTGGACATTTCAGGATACTCGGGCACAATTACATTCTAATCAAGAGAAGCCTTTTTAACTATATCCTTTCCACATGATATCAAATGGAACAGAGCACATCTTGTCTTCCTGGCATAAAGCTGCAAAGACCAAGCATTAAACATCAAGTGGAATGCCTCCAACAACAAGCATTTTCACAGGTTTAATAATGCTCCTCATCCTTGATGCACGATGTTAAAGTGCACAACATTAGCAAAGGAAAGAAAAATGCCCCCGTCCTTGCTCCATGACGCTAAACTTCACATCATCCTTTAATAATTCTCTTCTTCTTTAAATCATGATGCAAATCTACACGGTCAAACCTGTCACATGTTCAGTAGGGAACATGGGCTTTTCTCTATCCTTAAATGCACGGGTCGGACCTGCACGAGCCACCGTCACACACCCATGTGAGAAGGGATTACTTCACCCATTCTATGGATGTCTAGTCTAGATGTTTCACCCATATCTAGGAACCCTCTCATCATAAACCATACACTATACTCAGAAAAAAGCCAAACTCTGATAAGAAACCCCTAGTGGTCCCAAATATCAACTTCCTTGAAGTTGCTTGGCTATCAGGGGAATACAGTCATTGACATAAGGACTCCTTTGCATGACTATGCATACCATGCACTCATCTGCTATGCATATTGACCCCCCCTGGCCCATCTACCAATGGAAGGACTTCCTTAGGCAATGCTTCTCTCCATACGCTTATTGGACTCTGAGCCCCAATGTCTATCCCAGGATTCGTAAACCCTCTGAGCTACGGTTTAGTAACCTCTTTAACAATCCTTCCTGAATATGGTAGAATGTCTCTAAAAAGATTACTGAGAACTAGAAGAAGTCGTTCCATTCAAGATTATTTCCCCGCTGCATGACTTTAAACTATGCCAATCCCCAACCGTCCTTTATGCTAGATAAATGCGTAGGATAAGACCCTTGCTTCCACACTCCTGATTGATACAGATGATCCCAAAATTCTTTCAGACGTCACATACCCTCTACAAGCCACCCTCAGTGGTTTTTAAAATTCTCAAAGCCACCCATGGTGGTCTCCATAAGCCGGACTTCCATGAAGTTCCTAGGTCATCACAAATGGACAGTCTTTGATTTGAGGACACCTTTGTACGACTATGCATACCATTCCCTCAGCGGCTCTGCATATTGATCGCCTCTGGATCGTCTACCAAAGGAATGATTTCCTTAGGCAATGCTCTTCCTACCTCTGTACGCTGACGTTGCTCACATGCCTTGAGACATGCCATGCCTGTATTTCAAATTCAAACATGTCCCCCCCATGTGCGTCTGAGAAGTATTGGGAAATCTTTTAATCAGTTAAACCCCACTGGGGCCCTTTACCACCATACTTGGTCAAAGTTGTTCGACCTAAAACATCAGTAATGATAGTCTTGACGACATGAATTTAAACAGCCCAAGAAAAGAGGCACAAAGCCTGTTAGGCCGAAAACCCGAAAAGGGAGACCTAAGCAAAAGTCGAGCCACACCCGCTGGGTTCATAATAAATGGGCCAAGGAAAAATTAGGGCATTAAATGAAAAGACAAAAAGTTTTTGGGGTTTTTCTAAAGAACCCTAGAAAGAATCAAACTATACTCGCTGGACACCATGGTCCAGGAAAAAGTTAGAGTTTGTTTTCTGGAGTTATGATTAATTCTCATTGAGTGAGTTATTACTTACATAAAAATTGTTCTAGTAATAATCAAATTTTACAGTGAAATGTTATTGACAGAAAGTGTATTCCGTTCGAACAAAAAAGGGAGGATGTCCAAAAGCTAGAGTCTCTCCCTCACAAAAAAATGAGGCGTAAGTAAAACAAAGAGTATAAGAATGGCTCTGATAGTCTTAAAGGACCCTGACTCTCTCTCTCCACAAGATCAGTGACCGTACGGTGAAGGTCGTTGCATGTCTGCTCCAGCATGACCTTCTCTCTGGATTCAACCTCAGCCAACGAATGAGTATGCTCCACTGTTTCTTGGAGATCACTGATCCATTTTATGGTGGATTCAAGACAACCAATCATAGCTAATAACTAATCCCTCAGCATCGCTGTCCATTCTTCACATTCATGCAACTCGAAGGATAAGACGACTGCATGATCTCAAAAGATCACCTCTTGTGCTGTCAGCTGATGGAGCTGTATCATGGCTTCTTCCAGGACTTGGATCCCACAATGAGTGGAATAAAAGTGAGCAAGTTTGCATTCACTAGTGGAAACATCCTCACGGTCCATGACTACTTGGCAAGCAAGATAATGGAAATACCGATAGTCAAAGCCACCTGACCCCAAACCCATGAAGAGTTGTCGAAGAGCTTCAGTTTTAGTTGTCTTCTTAGCTAAAGGAGTTTTAGAAAAGATCTCGCAAATCCGAGGCCAGGCCCACCTGCACACTTCTCAGTTGTCCACCATGACATGAGGATCTTTGGTATCCTTGCCGGATAGCACAGGAGTGAAGTCTGGAATTGCAACTAGCGCATACATGTGCTCTCTAGAAGTCGGTTCTGAAGCTGGAATGTTTGGAGCCTCTAACCCCAGTTTAGGCTAGGGTATAAAGTTTCTAAGCTCAATATCAACTGGAAAAACTTCTGGGAATGCCTCGCTGGGACTCGAAACCATAGGGTCTTCCTCATCCACATCCAAGCCGGATGAACCAGCCTGAACTTCGGCCATTGAAGGGCTAGGAGAGGACAATAACCTGAGTCGTTTTGATCAATGAGCCAGCTATCGATCCTCCCTTAGAGCTGCTGAGGAAGGTGTGGTGGAACCAACAGCCGCAATACCTCTTGGTTTGGGAAATTTTCAGACATCCTTCCCTAGGATCCCATTGGGATAGTGTTTTACCCATGTTTTTTCATACTCCAAGGAAAGGTCGGCAGCTTCCCCCATGACAGGAAGGAGAATTCTTGTGTTAGATACCACCAGCATCAGCATCAGTCACCATTGACGAAGTATGGCTGGGTGTAGTCCTTGAGCCCGAGGAGGGGGAAGGGAATATTGGACTTGCATCCACCCAAACTGGCAAGAAAAAACTATAAAAGACATACAGCTCCCATAGAGAAACCTCGTCGATCCGCGCAAACAAAAATCCATCCCATAGAGGGATCATGTAAGAACGCTCCTCTAGGCTCCCTCGTAGGTTTTCAACTAAGACGCTAGAAGGGGTGGGGTATGGAGTGAAAGAAAACTGAGAGAAGTCACTCAGAAGCTCGAGGACTTCTCCAGAGCTGAGGGACATCATGTGAACTCTAGCTATATCAAGCAGGATAGGTAGAATGGTAGGAAGCGTGATGACTGTTTTATGACAATACTCATAACAGTGGTAGTGATTCACTATCTAGACGTATAAGAACTGAAATGGCCTACTCAGATGAAAGGGAGACCCACCCTCCTGCATGTGACTCAGCATCTCGAAAATATGATCCAAAGCGAGCACGTCTAAGTTCACAGGGCAGACCTCTGCCAAATCGACTGCCATCATCAAGGTGCAAGCTCTGACGCCCGGGCTGATAACCCGAGAAGGGAATAACCACCCGCTCAGAAACATAGCAAACCAACCTACCAGCCGGAGCATAGGCGGCACATCAGGGCGCACCTCGTAACCCCATGAAAGGATGTTTCCTGCCTCCAGAACTATCCAGTAGGAACCTGGGGTGGTTCGTGAATGTTGAAAAGGATGAGTCCTGGGATGCTTGATCATCGGCAAAAAACTAGTGGTGTTCAGAAATATCCCTATCCAGGTGCTATAGGGAATAAGAGAGGGGGCACGCAAGGCCTGACCTAGTGATTACTCCACCATAACCTGTAGATCCTTCTCAAATGAAGGTACTTTTTTGACATAATCCCATGCACTAGGAGTGGGAAAGAACTCGTCATACATCTCACTGATAATCGGGATCCCTCCCAATTTATAGATTTCCCATAGACTAATGCCAACATCACCTTTGGAAAAGTTGAATGTATTGGTTCTTGAACACCAGTGACTGAGCAGGTCAGGCAGGATCAGGGATGGTGGGTGAACAGAAAACTAGGAGGCCCATACTGTGGAGTACAAATTGAATACTTCCAGCGACTCAGGAGATTCTAGGCAATGATGATGGAACCAAAAGTCACAGGCCCAGTCATTCGAGAAAAACCCACCAGACCACAGATCCCACATAAAAGTGTATCTCGCGTTAGGGTCTACTAGAGCATGGTTGATTATGCATGGGTAACTCTTGAGGACAGATTATTGAGATAAATCTTGTGTGTACTGACCACTTTGGGTCCAGATAGAGCCTCTAAAAATGAAAGCTTCTTTCAGATCAGAATCAGAGGTTATCTCCCCCATTGGGGTAAGGCTCTCCTGAACGCACTTTGATAGAACTTCCAGGAAAGGAGAAATAATACATGAGAATGTAGGGGGGATAGGGACGTCGTCCTGAAGACCGAAGCCATAAAGCAGAAGCCAATTTGATAACAGATAACTCAGGAGCTCAGGAGAGAGCAAGTCCTTCAAGACACCATTGTCAGGAATGATGGACAGACCAGAGTCCTCTTTGATGTTCTCTGATCAGTGAATCATAGTTAAATGTCTCCCTGATCCAATTGGGAGAGGCCCAACATCGGGCCTAGTTGCAGGACCAGGAGGAACCGTATTTATCTTCTCCCTGAGCCATGGAAATAATGCAGATAGTTAGTCCAAAAATAATAAAACTTTGACAAAATACCAAGTATTTTCATAGGATTCCATCCAAGCCTCAAAATGAAATCCTCAAGGTGGCCCCATATGTTGGATCGTGATGATAGAAACCCGCAAACCAGCCTTACATGGAATGCGTCCGCGAAACCCTGGCCTAGTAAGAATTGGCCAGAAAACTGCGAACAAATATGCCTCGCATAAACTTAGCTCTGAGCATTAAGAATTTATGTTCAGACATAATGTATTTATCAATGTATGGATCATTCTGGTCCGTGGACCATTTGAAACCGTGTAGCAACTTCCTATGCAGCCTGGCGTAACTCGCTTTTTAGTTAATTAAAATTATTGGTTCACGGTTGGGAGATAGACCATGGATAAAGAAATACGCGAATGAGAAATGGTTCATGGAAGTATTAGATGGTTCGTGGAGGAATTGTTTCATGAAGGAACAAGCACACGAAGATAGAAACGCAAAAATCTCTAGTTTTGCGAAGAATATGGTATGGGAAAAATAAATCCCCCCCCAATATTTATAGGTGTGGTCCACCACCAGGTCCACTCTCCTACCTCAACCCATCTGAGTTTCAGGTCCACTCTCCATCGAAATATACTCCTCTTCATTCTAATCATACCCCATTCTGATGGGGGGAATTTGTAGTGTCCTTAAAAAGCTGCAATGGATTTGGAAAATTTGGAGAATACTCAAGGATGGCGAAGGATGAGCCAGTCCGCGTACCGGTCTAATGTAACAGTGCATGGCCGGTTCCACGAGGCGTCCCTCCTTGGCGGAACATCGTCGTTCATGAAACCAAGGTGGAGACCCTCTTTGGTCACGAGGAAGGATAGGTGCTAACCCGGTTCACCATTCTGGACCGCCCCAGCCACGAGCCGTGTCAACCGGCCCGAAATGCCTCTGACGTCGTTCACGAAGTGGATGCGGAGCCCTCCGCGGCCACGAAGCACTCCCCGAGTTTGGTTCGCGGAGGAGGATAGTTTAATGCCCCCATGATTTTAGGATTAACCAAGTCATATGTAAGCCGGGCTTTTGGTCATGGGCCTCTGAAAAAGGTGCAGCATGACCCCAATAGATCCCTTTTCCTCCCCTCTATAAAAGGAGGCAAAGGGGGAAAGATGAAGGGGATTCAAAGGAGATCAATCATATTAGGGTGGAAGGATTTCGAAGGAAGTCTTAGGATTTCCGATGTTCCAGTTCGTGAACCATAAAGATATAAACCTGGGAATGAGCTAGTAAGGAAACAAAAACTCATAATAACATGGTGAACCGCGTACCTAAAATAACAAAGAATAGAAAACCGCGAACCATGGTCCCTATGCGGATGCACTCCATACGAACCAGGGAATTTATGCCTCTTTTCCGATATGCATCACCGCGTATCCCCCTCCTACACGGGCGAAGCCCTGACCGATGAGCCTTCGACCACCGATTCCCTTGGCTACCTCTTCCTGCATGTAACCCTTTGCGGACCACCCTGGTTCACAGATCGAACCTGAAGCCGTGAACCACCCTGGTTCATGGATCGAACATGATGCCGTGAACCACCTTGGTTCATGGGATTCCCATCAGTCTGTGGATAACCATGGTTCACATATGACTTCTCCAACCATGTAGAACTTCCCTACACGAAGGGCACCACCACCCACACCCCTCTGTGGCCGGCCAAGTTCTTTGGAGTTCCAGTTTCCCGAGCCACATAAAATCCTTCCGATCTGAACTCATCCTTCACACCCTCCTCATTGGCCCATTCATCGGCCCTGAGTCGAGGCCTGCACAAGAGCCACTGGACCAATATGATGTAACCTTTCCCCGTATCAGTGCGCCCTTTTGAGTTCACATACCCATGGTAAGAGAAGGAGAAGGGGTTTCCCCAGCCCTTGGGAAGACTCCCGATGCATGTCTGGGTTCACATTCCCATGGTAATGTGGGGTCCAAGCCCGAGAGCCCCCTTTCTGCCTCTACTCGCCAGGATGGGGGACTACACGCTTCGGCGGTTGGGCACTTCTCCCCTCCCCATAGAGGGGGTGGCATACCCATCAGAAAGAAGCCGTCCCCATGCACCTTCGTAATTTCTCACCAATACGACAAAGGAGGGACACAGTTGGAAAAGGTGTGGCTCCATCCTTCTTTGGGGCCAAGTCCCTCTCCTGGTGGGCTCTGTCACCATTGGGAATCTCTTCTGGAGTAAGCCCGACACTATCCTCACCGGAAGCCAATGACCCCGCTCCATTCAATCTGGAGGGTGCATTTCTCCGTTGTGCAACTTATACCTTCCTCAAACATCAGGGGGAGGAGAGTCCAGTGGTACAAGCCTTTTCCTCCACTCGTAGTTTGTCTCCCCTTCCCTTGGTTGGGAGAAAAGTGCGAGGTTAACCAAGTCTGTTGCATTATTTTGTCTCTCGCACCGAGCATGACTCACGTGGGCTTAGAGATTTGTGATGGTCATGGTACACGCACAACGACGGTGGACTTGTTGCGAACTACATGGAATTTGATCCCTATCCCCTAGGATAGGTACGTAGGATGCCTCCCTAAGGTTCATGCCCATCATCCACACCTTGTCCCTCCTCAGAGTGTAAGCCCCAATCCATCACCATGGGCCTTCTCAGAGTGTAAACCCCAATCCATCACTATGGATTTCCTCAGATCGTAAGACCCAATACAATGCGAACTACGAGGACTTTGATTTCCTACCACAGGGATATGTAGGAAGCCTCTATGAGGTTCAAGCTCGATCACTAGCAGACCCCTAGGTCCACCTTCACATCGGTTCTCTGACGCTCCCATTCGAAATACGTGGACTTTGATCCCTATCCCCTAGGCAGGGTACGTAGGAAGCGTCCACGAGGTTCAAGCCCAACAACTAGTCGATCTGACTGGCTTCACGTCAGTTCACCATGCCACTCCTATTACCACCTCAATGAGTCCCGGCTCCTCAGGGTCATTAATCCAACGAGGGATGGTAAACCTCAGGCATAAATGATTTTGAACCCCTACGTTCAGCAGACCATTACCAACCAATAGAAATCAGTGGATAATATTCTTGCGTATAAACCAAAGATTCGCGAACATATGAATATGTCTTAAATCTATAAGAGAGTCCTAGAACAGTAAATAATTTTCCCAAACGGGTGCGATGAGCCCGACTTCCCATCCTCTCGACCAATGTGAGTTCTTAAGCATCGCTAGCCAAACCATCAAGCGAACGCCTGCCTTTGGAAAGCAGGTCCACGTGTCATCATATACGGAACTGTTGGGCATTTCGAGACCAAAACCCGAAACATTAGTATTATTAACAATTCATATAAATTAACAGTTTTAAGAAAAATACAAAAAATTCACCCTATGATAAATATTATTTTCCGAAATACAAATGATTTTTATTTTACCAAATTAAGAACATAAAAGTTTCATTAATGAATTTAAAATTAATTCTCGTAGTCAAAACCGAAAAATGTGTTTTAATGAAATAATAATTATTAGAAGATTGAAATGTATTTATTTCCAATATAACAGTGAATCTTTTTTTAAAAAAATTACATTAAATAGTAAAAATATAATCCAATTACACTTTTAAAATAATAAAAATAACAATCTAACTATATAAATAAATTATATTAAAAATTAGTTAATAATTAAAATGCAGTAATTATAACTATTAATATAAAAATTGAACTTTTTCAGAAAAATGAAAATATTAAATCCAATGTAAATATTGATATTCCAATTATAAATAAAAAAATTTATTTTTTAAAATAGAACATTTAAAAGTTACAAAAATATAATTTAAAAAGGATCTCTATCAAAAGGAGGTAAATTGACCATTTAAATAATATTAGAGTGTTTAGGCATAAAATTGGATTCACTCACATTTTAAGCCTCTATCATTTATTCAATAAATGTAAAAACAGTTAAGAATCATGTATCGTAATATTGTACTTAGTTTTATTCATTCCCACAAATAAAACTACAAGGCATTAACTACCATTTAAAATAATACTATATTATTATTTTTTAGTATTACTCAGCCTTATGTGCATCTTGAGATTTTGAAAACACCCATTGTTGTGTGTTGGGTACGTCTTCATACATTGAATCCCATTTAATGTAAAATTATTATTTAATTAATAAATAATAATAAATATGAAATTTTATTACTCTTTATTTACCTGGGACTTCACAACAACCCCTGATATTTTGGAATATGTAATGGAAAAAATTAATTTTTTTCCAACATTTTAAACATAAATTCAATGATAGAATATTATGATAATTAAACAATGATAAAAATCATAGCCATATTGAGTTTGACAAAATTTTTGATATCTAATATAATTTTTTTAATGACTAGAATGACCACAATTATTTAATTTGAGGAAAATCGTATTTCCGGAATCACGAGGATGTATGATCATAGAGAGATGTAAACGAGGATGTTAACCTTTGGTAAAAAAATGAATTTGAAATATATATATTCCCCAATATCAATCTGGGCCTTTGGATTTCATAGTTGTTAGGATGGTAATAAATTAGGGAGTATAATTTATTGAAATTGAAATTTTTTTATGTGGGGCATTCCCAAAGTTCAACGAAACCACCAAAAACGTGATTTTGACAAAAAATATGACATTATATTAAATGTGAATATATAGACTAAAAAAATAAATATCTTTATGTAATTTAATCAAATGTATTCAGTTTTTATGGGGAGAATGGATAAATTATCAAAATTGAGAAAATATTTTTGTTGAACCCTTCATAGTCATATATTTATTTAATAAAATATTTGTATTTTTTTCAGGTAAAAGGTTATTTGAGAAGAAAATATTAAATAACTTTACCATTCTTATTAATTATAAAAATTAATCATTTTGTGTTATATTCATTGTAAATCAATATTTTTTTCACTACATAGCATATAATTTTATGGTTAAAATAGTTAATTTTTGGGTGTAAGGATAAAGTCACAATAAATGATTATTTTATACAATGAAACTTCATCGACGACACCATAGAGAATTCATCGGGATCTATCTAATTGTATGAAGTGATGTTTTTAATTGTGCGCTATTATAAATATAGGGTAAATATTATAGAATATGATATTGATTTGGGTGACATAATATATATTTTTTAAATGTAATATAAATCGATGTTCATGAAGGTTATAGATGGGTAGTAGTATGTGGGAGATAAATGCAAATTGGGGAAAAGAATAGAGCTCTACCTATGATAAATTATTTTTCTATAATAGTCAATTATTTCCTCCACTGAAAAGTATATATTTTCTTTATTAAAATATTATTATTATATTTGAATGATCATTAGTTAAAATATAAATAGAGGATGATATTGTGATTTTCTTGTAATCCAACTTCATTTCTGTGTAATATATTAATCGAATCCACCTATCATCATTATTAAAGAAGGAAATATTTTTCAAACAACATGAATGTGTGATAAAAATTCATGACTGCACTTTTCATTATAACTACATTTCTTCAATGAATCCATTTGGGAATAGGATACCTTATTGAGGGTAGACCATTTTGATTAACTAATAAGTCAAACATTTTGTATAAAACATATCATAATTGTGTGGGAAAAAGTGTGTCAAAATTGTATAACTCTAAGATCTACTTATAGATATGATATCCATTTATTGGAATGGGTAATCTTCTTTTGTGATGGTCAGTAATAAATTTTCATGGATTAATGAAAAAAAATATAAATTTTTTTTATAAAAAATATAATCAAATCCCCCTATATTCAATGTATATTTTTATTTATTAATTTTATTTTTATGTCTATATATAATGTTACATTATTGTTCTTTCAAGGTTACTGGACGTTTTCACTCACCTAAATAATTATGTTCATTATTAGTTTAACTAGATGCCTATAATTGATTAGATTCTTTACTAAACTAAATGTCCACACTGACATTTTTGAAATTCTATCATATGCATTTACTGTATTATCTTCATTAAAATCTTAAATGTTTTATAAATAACTATTTTCCCATGGATTTCATAACACCTATAGTCAAAAGTTTCTCACAATTTCTTATAAAGTATACCAATGAACGTGTTGATAAAAAAGTTTCTCAAAAAATCGTATCCGAAAAAAAAAATTAAAAATTAGACGTCATTTAAGAAAAATAGATTTTGAAATTTTTAATTAATGAATATTATCTCATCATATGAATACATAGTTCCCTTCATTCCTAAATTCCAAAATTATCTACCTACCCCAAAAAAGGAAACAAATTAAAAATGTAATAGACATTGAAAATTAGAATTATGAAAATAAAAATATAAAATAAACAAGAAAATTTAAAGAATTTTTATAGGTAGAGTCATTTATTGAGAGATTTATGTGTCTACAGTTTTGAGCAACCCAAAGTGAATTCTGAAAAATCATATAAAATGAAATTATGAGAACTAGAAATATAATGTTTTCATGATTGAATCACACCTTGGATTACCAAATATAAAAAAATAGAACAAAACTAGGGACATTAATGGTATAATGTAGTAACATCCACTTATCATGTTGAGTGAGGCACAGTCAATGTTAGATGTATTCAATTTTTTCATGAAGGTAAATTAAAAACCATATTTCTTGAAAATGTATGAAGAAATATTTTAATCATAAGACTTAATTTATACCCCCATTATCTAAAAAGTTTCCCCTCATTATATGATTTATGAGATTAGGCATACAATTTTCCTTTTTATTCAATATAATGGAATGTTTTTTCATGAAATATGGTATAAATTTAAAGGACAAATTTGTTGCTCCACAACTAGTATTTTATAAAAAAAAATTTCTTGGATATATTTTATAATAATGTCACGAAATAACATAAAAATTGGTTGATCAGTCATTAAGGGTATTTCTCTAAAAACTAGTGAGAAATTGAAACAAATACTCATCACACCTATGAAATACCCAAATCAGAAATGTTCTATATAAATATTAATTATTAGAAAGAAAATATTTCCATTCCAATAATTTTTTTTCAATCATTAATTTTATATAATTTTTATTTTCAAAACATATTTATAGAGGAATTTCACCAATGTGGATTGTTTGGGATTTTATAGTCTTATTATCACATTTTTTAAATTCACAACTATTTCCATGGAAATAGATAATTTTTTGTTTCAGAAAAATGATTTGTAATAAGGAAATATAATACCTATAAAAATATAACCAGGGAAAAATAAACCATCCAAAACAATCGTAGAGAGAGAAGGGTGTTTATATGCCTTCCTCCCATCCATGATTCTAATAACATAACATGATCCAATTCTACCCCTACCAATAGATGAAACATTTTAATCTAAAGAATATTTTATTTTAATGTATCTTTATTTGATTGGAATTATTTTTAAATAAAATTGAAAAAAGATTTAGATAATGAACAAAAGGAATCATGATAGAAAAAAATGAGTGTTTCGAATGCGAAAATATTCATCAAATTTCTAGCATAGATGATGTTGAACATGTGTCGATTAAAAACATTTCTTATATAATTTTTTGTTTTGATTATCCCAAATTCCAACATTTGTGTTACTAATGAATTTTATTTTATGTGAATTTTATGAAATTACTTTTCATTAGAATGTTTATTCTTGAAATATATATAGGTAATTGATTCACATGGTATATTTGTTGATGTATTTTAGAAATGTTTAAACATATTTGGGAAATAATGTTCATAACCTATGTTTGAAAGTGCGGCATATTTCTCAATAACTATATGTCTGAAACATCACATATGTATCATGTACCCTACACTGTTCAAAAATTATTAATAAAGAACCCTATGTTTGGAGTCAATAATACGTTGCATGAAATAAATGTATGTTACATAAACCATAATTTCTTGATCGATGTTTGTTGTCAAAACACAATTTTGAATGTTGTCGTCAAATGAAGGTTCCCTATGATTGACCATTCAATGATGGATTTTTAAATCTAGGATATTATCCAATATTTATGCAATGGTATTGATGTAATTAGAGATCTATTCAAATTTATTTTATGAATGAATAAAAGGATAAATATGATTATTTTAAAGGTTCGTAAATTATAAAGTAAATAATTCCTAATATTAATATACTTTACAACTTTATTGAATGATTTTAAATTCAATTACACATGATTTGTTGTGTGAAATTTCTGGAGTAGGGTTGAATTAGAGCTCTTGGCCTATAATATAAATATCGAGATACTAATTATCATAATAATAAATTTATAGGACATATACATACAGAATTGTTGTGTTTGAAAAACAACAAAAATGTTCCTCTCTACTTCTACACATTATCGAAACATCTTCATCTATAAGAACAAAGAAGATATGTGTAAACATACAATTTGAAGACTTTCAAGCTTAATCACATGTCATGTGTTTTCCCTATTGATTTATGAAGAAATAATGTGTAGCATTGAATAATAATTTGATCATATGTGTTATTATAGATAAATTACATCTATCATTAGATGATGAAACTGTGAATTTTAACCCGGGATGTCAATATAAACAAATTAATTTAAATTATTTTTGTTTTAACTGGTCATACATAGTGGTGGTTAATTTTTAACTTCTTACACTAATCCATGGTTTTAAAATATCTTATAAAAGATTCAAAAAGACCTATAATGTCCTTGTAAAGGTCTGAACTACCTATACATGGTTGGTAATTCCTTCTCATAAGAGGATATGTATAGTGAAATCACTAATATCATGGAATTGATCATTTTTGGAGTGGGTTTGGGGGTCTTTTTTCAATGATCCACTATACATCCCTGTGTTTTTATCAGTCATTTATGTCTTCTTCTTACTTATCTTTGAGAAATGTAATGGATCACTTTATAAGAAGATAGGTGTTCTGAATCTAAAAAAGTTATTAATATACACAATTCCCCCCCTCTTATGTATTTTTCTTCATCATCACCTTCTCGACCAAAAAATTGGTGTCAAAGGTACAGATATACTAGTACATTTTATTTTTGAAAATCGTTATTCCTATATGATATCAAAATATTTTATCAAAAGTATATACTGAATATTTACTAGATCTAATAATCTTATTTTTTTTTACGACTAAAAAATCATGAAATTATTTATTCTAAAAAAGGTATTTCAATGATTCATTCTCCTAATTTTTATGGTGAAAAATGTGGATGCTAAAAAACAGTAATATTATTTATTTAAAATTTTTGAAGACAGTATTATTGGAAGGTTTTTACGCCTTTTGAGATTCTTAATTATGGTATTCGATATTGGAATAATGATCAAGAACAGGAATATAAACCCAATTAAAATTTTATAAATATTATTTTGTGAAGTATATAAACTGATAAGTTCAATATAGTATCTCAATTTTCTGAAACAGATGATATGTGGATCAATATTGATATCTCTTATGAAGGAACTATCAATATTATACAACTAAGTTACTCTAATGTGAAACTATGGTTTGATATATTCAGAATTTAAGAGGATGAAATTATGAGCCTAATGAATGGAATACTGATAGAGGTAACCAATAATACTTTTATTTAGGAGAACTAATTTCAAAATAAGACCAAGAAATAAATGTAGTTAAATTATTATCCTCAATATGTAACATAATATCTACAGCTATATGGAAATCTACACCACTAAAAAAATTATATATAATGGAATATATTTTAACTTTAATGATTTAAAAATATTAGATGTAGGAAAATGATTAACGTAATATATTAGAGAAAGCATATTTTCTCAAAAATACCATGGATGATCATCTAATTCAAATAATCCAAATTTAGGGAAATAAATAACAGGTCTTTCTGAATGAATTATGAAATTTTAAAAAAATAAAAATAATGTTACTAAAGAAAATATATTTTTTAAATAGAAAGAAATAGTTAAACCAAATGATAATTTTCATTTACTCAAAATTAAATAAAAATAAATTAAATGAAAACGAGAAATAATGATACAAATTATTCAAGGAATAATAATGTAGTTTCATATGATGAATTTTCTACATATTATAGGGTTGACCAAAAAAGACAAATGAGATGTATTATGATTTATATTAATGAAGTAAAATATTCTTACTTCAAAAAATTATGTTGTAAAGTAATATAATATGATTAATTAAATAGGTATTTATGTATTATACATGATAAATATGAATCCTTAATGTAAGGTCGTAATAAAATTATAAAATCAAATTATATTGTTTTTTTGTAATTTTTTTTCCAAAATAGAGTATAGATTTAAAATATAAATATTTTACAATTTATTGTGATCTACATGATTCTAATATGAATAAATGTTTTTGGAAGTTACTAATTTAATACCATATTCCACTATTTAGATTTAAATGGAAATTGTTTAATTCATTTCGATAAAAAAACATATATCAAAAAAATTGAATATGAAGTAATGGTGAATGACTAAAACATTAGAAGAATTATTTTATTAGTGGTTTTCATAGAAAAACATATATATAGTGAAATGTATTTATTATGTTATTAATGATCATTATGTAAATTATTTCTATTTTATAAAAACACAATTTTTTTGTTTAGAAAATTTTTAGTACGTAAATTTTTTTTTAACATGAATAAAAGAATTTTAACTCAAAATAAACCATTTTCATTACCGAATAATTTTATTTCTAACACTACTAGAAATAAAATATTATGTGTACTAAAATCACATAAATTTTAGGTTTTATATGATTACACCTCTATGTTACATCATTTAATACTTATGTGGTTGGCTGATTGATATATTTAATTATACACCAATGGGGTAAACAACTATGAAGTATTTAGTTATAAAAAAATCCCCAAAACTAAAATCACTAATCCAAGATGTATTTCATTTTTTATATCTCTATGCATCTAGTTTATTAATATTTCTATATAGGAAAATAAAACATATCTCTCATTATTTTATAAATACTATTCTTTAATATTTAAATAAAAACATAGTCTATTTTGATTATAAAAAACATGTGTTAATTATTTTTCAATTATCTATAAAACATTGTTTTAAATATTCTATAAAATATAGTATTCATTTAAATAATAGAATTTATATAATTTTCCATCTATAAACATGTTGAAATATTTATATATTAAAATGTTTAAATTTCACATATTTGGGAAACCGGTTAAAATTTATTACATAATATACATTTTCAAAAATTGAAATATATAATGATTATTCTATATTTTTCCACTAAAAAATATGAAACAAAATTTGAACTGTGTCAGAACATAACATTTCATCTATTATTAGAAAATTTTATTTTAATCTTATCCAATAAAATATCATGTTCATGGGTTTCAAAAAACTAGTCACAATAAGATAAATTGGACTACTACCTCACCTTTAGAAGAAAATAACTCTTACAAAATTACAAGAGGTAATAATTTAGATTTCGAAAAATAATTGTCCATTTAGAAGTTTATTATGATGAATTACATGAAGTCTCTTCATCTCGAATTACTTTCGTGAATATTTTGTTTATACTCAACACATTGAATGAAGGAAAACTAATTCTACAAGACCCTTTGGATGTGTTTAGAGAGCCATATTATTAACTACATAAATATTACTTATTGAAAATAGATATTTATCCATTACAAAAGGTGAATCTGAATATGAAATATTGGAAAATCTCAAATGCATATATTTATTTTTTTCATCTTATAAATTCTTTGTTAAATAGACTTTATCAGAAGATAATTTGTTACAATGATAGACCCTAATAAGATGAAACTATTCATGGTTTAATTGTGTTTTTATTCTTCATATCATATAACATCGGATGTTCAACACACATTAGAAGAACTGTTAGGATATTTAGCTTCATTAAGTGGAAATGTTTGATGTTTGTATTGTTTAAACAAACCGGATCCCCCTTCCTAACTCTTGGATTTTAATTCCATTTTATTTAAAATAAATGTTATTAGTATTTTTTAGAAAATATTTTGTTTATAAGAAATGTTCAAAAAGTTACTTCATAATTTCTTATTCAAATTCTTGAATGTTATGTTACATAATAATAAACTTAATATTTAATAGCCTCATAAATATTTTTATAATTGTGAGTAAAAATAATAAATGAATATAATAAAATATTAATTTAAAACATTTCCTTGTGATTTTTTTGTGTTAACTATTTTAAATCATTTAGTATCTTTGAAATTATATATGAGGTGGAGTCTTAGAAAAATAATCATTATATTCGATAAATACATTATATAAATAATTATTTAAAAATGTAGATCTTATTAAGAAATCTAGAATTTATGGGAGTAAATTTTACTATTTTTATCTTATTGAATTCTGAAAAGGGGGATATTTTTATTGTTGTAATGTCATCCTCATTTTGAAGATGATATAGAAGTTTATCATTAATATATTTGAAATGTGGTAATAATTTTTTATTCTTATAAATGATGAGAATTTTTATACAAGGAATATTATATTAACGGATAATAGGGGAGTAGTTTCTTTTAGGGGAAAATTATTATATAGAAAAACCTATGAGATTTGTATTTATTTATGTTTTTTAATATTTATTATATGTTTTTTTATTAAAAAATGGGTATATTGTTCATCAAGTTATAATTCAATAGTTTTTTAGTTAATTTTTTGTTTTTATGCTCACAAACGTCGACATTTAGGTTAGTAAGGAATTTTATTTTAAGGGATTTTTTGTAAATATTTATTTATCAGAATATTTATGCTAGAGATTTATACAAGTCACTAATTTAATGAGAATAGTAGTTGAATTATTTTGGATGTGTTTAATCTTATTTTTGAAACACAATCCATACATTATTTTATTAATAATGGTTTATTTTTCAGTAACCTTAAATTTTGATGTACATGTATGGATCTCCTACAATACACTGTAGAAATATTATAGATAAACAACCATACATTTGGAATGAACCCCACGTTCATGGTAACAAACATATGGTACAGAAAACATAATTTTATATCAACTGTATGTTGTCAACTATATTTTTGGATATTCTTTAGTTGATGTAAACCTTCATTAAACCATTTAACAATAGATCTTTAAATCAATGATTTTATCTGATATTTATGAAATGATCTTGATTTAAGTAAGGATCTATTGAAAACAATGTTATGGTTGTTTAAATGGTTTGATCGTATTTTGTTATTGTCTTATATTCAAAATGTTAAATCATTTATATTTTTACAAGAATATGTGAATCTATTGAGTGTTTCTAAATTCAAATATTCAATATCTATTCTGTGATATTATTGGTTCAAGTTGGACATAGAGTTGTTCAAACTATAGAATAAATATCATGTCACTACACATTAAAATATACAGTAGATATGATATATAGATAAATAAATGTTGTGTTTGGAAAAAATAAGTGTGTTATTTTTTTCAGAACTACCCTTTTGTTATATACATATTTTTATATTTCTGATTGACTCACATATTTTATAGTTTCTATTATTGAAATTTTTTGTTACATATTATTATACAAGAATATAGAAGTATAGTGAAATGATACACATTAAATACTTACAAGCCTAACCATCTATTGGGAATTTTCACTATATTTGTTAGAAGATAGCCTTTTCAATATTGAAGATCTATATGTTTATGTGTGTTGTTGATGATCTATTAAATCTATCACTTTCTGCTGCAACGGTTAATTTTAGACTAATATTTTAATAAAATCTATATCATTTGATTTAATGGAGTCTCTTATACTTATATTGAGTCATGGTAAAGAGTCAACTTATAGCAGTAAAATATGGATTTATGTTTCCTTGTAAAATAAAATGAATTACCTATAAACTTCATATAATGTTGCAAAGTACCTATACATATTTTTTTTGATCTTATTGGAAGAGGACATGTCTATTGAAATCACCATGATTTTAGAGTTTAAAATTGGTGGATTATACTAGGGGATCATTGTTCTATTAACCACTATACATAATTTGTCATTTTACTTAATTAATTTCAATTTTTCACTCATCTTTGAGAGAATAAAATGTTTACTGCATAACATAATAATTTGTATTAATCCATAAATTTCATTAATGTGAAAAATTAACCCCCTATTGGTTCATTTTCATCATGATTTCCATCCAAACCTAATAGAGGACTCCGTAAATAACTGACCAGTAATGAAAATAATATTATGAAGAATTTTTGGATGTCAAAACATAGGGTTTTCTTCAAAAACATGATGAAGTCAGAGATGACCTAATATACCCAAAATATAAATATTGATGAAATTGAACCTAAAAATATAGATATTTCATAACCTCTAAAACTAAATTTCAACATAAAAAAATACATAAACTTCATTATTCCATCAAGAAAACTAATATAAAAATACATGAAAACATAGTAAAATGTAGTCAAATAATAATTGAATATAAAATTGTGGGAATACTAAATTTTATAATGAAATTTATCAATGCCATTAATTTCGATAGATGAATCAAAAAGTGTAATCATGATATGAAATAAATAAAATTTAATAAGAATGTAAACAAACTATATATTAGTATACCATACATAGAAGCCTTAATTAAATGTTTATCTTATGTGAAATCACTGACGAAATTATTTTCCAATGGATTATTTTTTCATGAATTTTTCAAAATAATCTATCACATTAGTGTTCTGCTATCACAAAATGAATGATATCTCATTTGGTATAAGAACAATGATGCTTGGTTATCCCATTCATACTATTATAGAGTGGATTGATTAAGTATTTGTGTGTAATTGGTCTGATTTTCTACCATATACCCTTACAATTATTTCAATACTTATGTATTGAACAAAGAAAACCTACCAATATTTTCATATAGTTAGTTGATCAATCCATTAATCACCTAAAAATGAGTGTTCATGAGTTGTTGGTGAGAGTATGGAAGCTATAACAACCCATTTATTTTTTTATTCTTGATATTCAGTATGACATGGATATACCCATTATTATGGGTAGTGACTTCTTATGAGGAGGAGGATTAGTAATCGATAATTCTATGGGGAATGTGATTTTATTATTTTGAAATAAAATGGTTTATTTTTAGGTATTAAAAAATGATAAAGAACCACCTCCATGAAAGATATTATTAAGATTCGATTATCTTGAATTAGAATATTTATTTCATCATATATAGAAATTGTGTAATTTATCAATTGTTTATGAAATTTATTTTACCACAAATTTAGTAATATAAGCATGTTAAGAAGGTTAGAAATTTAATTTGTTACTGAATATGAGTGAAAAATAGCTTGTTTTTACTAGATTTAATGACTTCATAATATAATGAATACTTTATATTTTATATTAGGGAATTTATGAAGTAATTTGAAGCTTTAATACCTTTATAAAAATGGATGAATATGGAAGAATTTAAAAGGGATATATTTTGAATTGTAATGATGATTTTCTTAAAGAGTCATTTTTAAAATCAGTTCTACCTTTAGGGAGTACTGAGTTGTCCAATTTTGATGGTATTGACGAGAGGTTTAATTCAAGTATATAAATCCATTTTTTATAACTTCCACACATATCATAAGAAAAATATTGGTTACCATTAACAACCTAGTCCCATGATTCTACTGTCTTTATAAAAATGAACAGATTTGGAAATTAACCAACTTCCATTACAATATATATATTATTTTAAGCAATATTTCTCTAAATTTCTCATCATATAATCCTAATATTTAGAAGTATTTTAATAGAAGATTCTATTATAGACTTTTATATATCTTTGGTTATTCATTGGTTGGTTCAAAACTGAAATGAATGGTATAATAAAATATTTTATACACAAAATCCATATAGAATGTAAACAAAATCCTAGGGTGGAAGAATAGATAAAAGAGAACAAAAATACTGAAGAAGTGGAGGGTGAGAGTAAGTTGTTAGATTGCTAGAAGATGGGATAATTTCACACTTTTCAAACCAACCATGGACGCTCCCCATTCAATTTATTCATAGGTAGAGGTGAAAATAATTGTAAGAAATATCAATAATGAATATATTTGAACCTGAAAAATTGGTCAACTAGAGTGTTTGTAGATTATTTTAAACATAATTTTTTTTACAATCGAATAAGAATGATCAATTATATTTCTACACCAAATGTTATAGAGGATGGAAAAAATGATTAATTATATTTTATTTATTGTAATTTTTCTTAGTTATTGGATGATGTTTTTATATATTGGAGTAAGAACAAATTTCCATTAATAAAACAATGAATGAAATTTTTATCCAGATAGATGTAGTATTCTTATGAAAATCACATACATTTTATGTTATTTGATGACGGTATTGTATGAATATGTGTAGCTGAGGTGGTGATAATTTCCATTCATGATAGATTTCTTGTAAGAACCCCAATTACAATAACCAAGATCCATGGTCGACATTATTATATTTCTATAGATAAAACTATTATAATCCAAATGTATTGATCTGCTTAGTTTACTTGTAATGGGTTTCAAATTCATGATAAACATATTTCATCAAAAATATTAAGTATAAACAACACAATATAAATCATTATAAATGATTGAAAATTATTTAATTAAATGTTATTTAACAAATAGTGAAATGAAAAAAAAATGTGGAACAATTCTCAATAAGGGATTCATATAGTATTAGATATAGTTAGTATATAAAGAATATTCTATATTGCATGTAAATTGACTGGAAACACATTCCATTTAATAAATAACATGACAAAAAATGAATCAATCGACAATAGTAAAAAAGTAATCTCATGGGAAAGAATAATATTTAAACTCTCGATGATGGAATGCATGATAATGGACATCATGATCTTATACAACATGATATATCTACCTTTATGTCATTTGAATAATTAAAATAAACAGTCTTGATAAAAACCCATTTAAATTTTCCCAAAAAATTTTCTCATGACACCTAGAAATGAATCAAGGGGCTATATAATTTCTAGAAACACATGTCATTTCATATCCTATGAAGTCCTTACATATTAAAGGGTCAATTTAATTAATGAAAAATATTATGTAAAAAAATTTATATATCATGTTAACAATATTGATTATTAATAATTCCCATGTCAATGTATGGAAGCCATGTTCTTAATTACATACATAAACATGATTTATTACATAAATCCTTCATTTGATACAACATTGAAGATCGAGAGGTCTTGGGTATTTAGGTCTTATGAACATTACATAAAAACTTAATGAATAGAATTCAACCTCTTATTGAAATCATCCTTTACATGACCACTACATTCTCTCATATACAGAAATGTATAGGATAACCTGAGGACATACATAAGAAAAGGGTGATCTATAATGACCAGTAAGGTAATAAACCCAGAATAACACAAGGAATGCAATACTTGTTAGAAAATCATCATATCAATGGAGCACAATAGAAACATGAACATAAAGGCCTGACAAACATGATATTCATAACCTGAAAATATTGCAACAATACTTAACATGGAATCAACATGAGCCGATGATCATTACACATAGAGCATGAGTAATCCCGCATTGCACATGAAGCAAGAGTGAACCCTTATTTCACAAGATTTATAATGAGTCAACACTCATTGGACATGATGTATCCTGATACTACACATTATCCAATGCATTGGATCACTATGAGGGTGCACCCTTCTTAAACATTTCATCTCATGCACAAGTGTGCCACATGATCAAGGAACATGAATTCATAAAACATAATAATTTATTCTAATATTATGGAATGAGGAAGTCATAAATTATACTCCTACATCAATATGAAAATGTGTATTACAGTGAATACCCTAGATAGAGAAATGGCCATGGTATTCACTACATAATAATTTTGGATTTCAAAATTGAGATGCAATTTCGGTAGCATAACGGCGTGGCATAGGACATCGTAAAAATGTATGATGACAGGGAAATGGGTGTCTCATAATATGTACATGAAACGGAAAATAATGGGATCCATATAGATACTTATCCCAACGTAGGTGATAGAATTTAGATTCATAATACGTAACAACTTCTTGAATGTAAATGACGAGAGAGAAATTCCTTTCCAAATTTTGACATGGTAACAGGTATATATGAAAGGAACCAATTATAGATAAAAGGGTATCTCATCATTAAAACATAAGAAGGATAGTATAGTGGAGGAGAGAATTCATACCCTCGCATTTATAATTGAAAATAAAATGGCATAACAATATTAAAAAACATGGATTAAATGTGAAAGGAATGAATCCCGTACATGGAAGTGTGATCCCAAAAGATTTGGAGAGGCCTGATAGAAGATTATTATGATCTTGTGTCTCCATGGGAGTATTATAGTGATAGGAGGGAAGATCTTGGATGGACTATATTTTCATTAAGTTAAGAGGATGTGGGATATTGGGTGGGTTTATATAGGAAAGGAGAAATAATTGTTTATTATTTAGTTTTGGGACACCACACATAATAGTAATTAAAACCACAAACCAGACAATGGTTTTTGTTAATTGTTTTTACAAAAGGGGAGGGTAAAACAATATTTTAAATTTTGAAAGGAAAAACTATTAAAATAATAGAGTTTTTTATACGGAGTTGAGTCACACACTCAAGATAAACAATTTAAAGACAAAATATTTTATATGCTTTGAAGGATCCACTAAAGCTTTGTAAAATAAATCGAACAAACCCCAAAATCGAATTATTTTAATGGTAAAACATATATTGGACAAACATAATGTTTAATGTATTTTATGACTTCAATAATGGGTCATTATGATATCAAAAAACCAATTATATATTTAAACGGTATTTAATTTTTACCCAAAAATTTTACTCTCTTTGAAAATTTTGAAAAATTCATGTTTTGATAATTTCAACATCTTGATTCAAAAAATAATATATATTGTATCTAAAAATTTTTCTAAATATTTAAAATTTTCTATTACAATAAAAACCAAAATTTAATGAAAATTGATGGATTTTGACAAAAAACAGCTTTCAAACCATAATAAAAATTACAATTGCATTCATCGAATTATATGATAATTTATATTTAAAAAAAATTAATTTACAAAAAATAATAATATTTTGTTAAAATTTTATTCCATTAAAATATCAATTAATTCATCAAAATAGAATTCTTAGATGAATATTAACAAAAAATACTATTTGTTATTTAAAAAATATTATCAAAGTAACAACAATAAAAAGAATGTATATTCTCTATACAATAATGATGTACATAATAGTAGTACTAGATTATTGTTACATAACACGTTCAAACACCAGCATAAAACCTTACGGTATGGTGTGCAATGGTGACAAACTATTAGGGTGGCTCAGATATCATTACTGGAGTGGTAATTTTTATGAACTTCCACTTCTCTCGAAGGCGGTTCCACTCAAGCATAATGTGCTCAATCTCATCATGGGATTGGTCAAGAGTGAATACCAATGATTCCACCACCCATACAAGCTCTGAAAAATGGGCTTTGTAAGGTTCAGGTCTATTAGTTGTGGCCATTTCTTCCTTTGTCTTAGTAAATTGGAATTTTCAAAGCTTTATATTTATACTAATCATCTGAACACTGTTCAACGAATATATTCATAACGGTCACAATTTTTAATAGTATTTTAAAATCTAAAACATATAACAATATTTGTTTATACATTTTATATAACCATAAGAATAAATTTATATTGACCAAATAGAATTTTCATTAATGAAATTTTTTGTCGTTACAATATTTCCCCCTTATGTAATTTTTCCCTGTAAATTCCATTTTCTCACACTGAAAAAGATGGAGGTAACATTTCTTCCTCACTTCCCCTAATTCTTATGGCACTCTTTCCAAATTGTGGTTTCGCTACAATACCTTCATGAGGGGAATTGTCTTTGTCCGTAGAACATTGTATCTACATTCTCAGATCTTCACAGTTTTTTCCTCGTAAGAATGATCATCCTCTAGCTCTACTACATCTAAGGAGAGTACATATGAAGGTTCTGGTATGTACATCTTTAAGTGGGATACATGAAATACATCATGTACTTTGTCCATAGTTGGAGGAAGTGTTAGTCAATATGCCAAAACCCTGAAATGATATAGAATCTTTAAGGGGATGATGTACCTAGAATTTGACCTCCCTTTCTTTCCAAAAATCATGTCCTTCTTCCATGTAGATATAAATAGTAATAACATATCTCCAATTTTAAACTCAAGGTCTCATCATTTGTTATCTACATAACTCATCTGTCGACTCTGGGTAGCCTTGATATTTTGTGGAATGGTTTTCACTTTCTCTACCATTTCATCGACCATTTCTGGTCCTAGTAGCTTATGCTCACTGACTTCATCCCACCATTCCAGGGTTGTGCACATCTTCCCACGCATGGCTTCATAATGTTCCATTCGGATTCTTGAGTGGAAAATGTTATTATAGGAGAATTTAAATAGAGGGATATGTTGATCCCAACCTCCTTTAAAGTCCATTTAACATGAACTTTACATATCTTCTTGTGTATGAATTGTTTTCTTAGATTGTCCATCAGTTTGAGGATGTTATGTCATACTAACAATCATTTCAATATCCAGATCATGTTGAAGGATCTTCCAAAAAGTAGAGGTGATTTTTCGACCTCAATCAGATTCAATAGTTAGTGGTACACCATGCAGCCATACCACATCCATGAGTTATATCCATTCCAGTTGATCCAATGAAAAAACCTATTGAATTGAAATGAAGCGTGAAAACAATGTAATATTTTCCACAAAAACCAAGATCGCATTTCTACCTTTTGATATCATTGGATTTATGGTGACAAATTCCATGGTTATGTTCTCCCATTTCCATGATCATAAGGAAAATGGTTGCAACATCCCCTTAGAATTATGCCTCTAGGCCGTTACTTGCAGACACACTAGGCACATTAATGTATACTCAGTGATCTCCTTCTTCATATTATTCCACTAATAATGCCTGCATAGATCTCGATACATCATTTTGTTTCTCAGTTGAATAGAGATATTTTAACTATGTGCATCATCCAAAAGTTATTATTCAACTCTTGGAATGATGGTGCATATAGTATTTTCTCAAATCTCACAATTTCTTCCCCATTAAGATTGACCTCCGATGATTTACCTTTTCTGATATCTTACACTTTATTTTGAATTCCCACATCATCATTTCGAGCTACCTTTATCCTTTACAAAATATATGGTTGAGTAATAATTTCCCAAAGGATTTATGATGTTCCCTTCTTTATGATTCTCATTTCCATCTTCATCAAATCTATAAAGATTGGATCATTTTCAATTCTCATCAATGATAGAATTACTGGGTCATTTCTAAATAGAGCATCTTCCACCTTGTTCACGTTCCCTGGCTGGTAATGGATTGAGGAGTCATAGTATTTGATCAGCTCTAACAATATTTTTTTATACTTGTTCAACTCTTTATGTGTGAATATATAATTGAGTATTTTGGGGTTCGTATATATTTCACACTTAATTCCATAAAGATAATTCCGAAAAATATTTATAGTGATGATCACCCCAACCAATTCAAGATCATGTGTACTGTAATTTTTCTCATTAACATTCAACTTCCTTAAATCATAGCCAATGATGTTTTAATTTTTCATCAACACACATCCCATGACGTTCTATGAAGCATCACTGAATAACACAAAATGTACTCCACTTATTGCTAAAGTGAGCACAAGGGTAGTGAAATCCCTCCTTTTCAACTCCATGAAGCTTTCTTCACATTCATCACACCAAGAAAACATTACTCCCTTCCGAGTTAGCTTGCTATGAGGTTTTGAAACTCAAGAGAAATTTCTCAAAAATCGTCGATAATATCTAGTTAACCCCAAAAAGCTAAGAATATCCATTACCGATATTGGCCACTACCATCACTCCATTGAAGCTATTTTGGAGGGATCCACAGATATCCCATTGTTTTGTGATCATATGGCCCCAAAATGAGACCTCCTTCAACTAGAGCTCACACATGCTATACTTTTCATAGAGCTTCTCCTTTTGTAAGGTCTCTATTAGAGTTATTATATTCTCCTCATGATCCTTCGTGGATTTGGAGTATATTATAATATCATCTATAAAGATGACACCGAATTTGTCAAGGTAATCTCTAAAGACTCGATTGGTCAATTTCATGAAGATTATTGGAACATTGGTGAGTCCTAAATGCATTACTTTGAATTCATAGTTCCCGTATGTTGTATGAAACATATTATTGGATAAATCTTCTTTATTTACCCTTACATGATATTATTCTTACCGAAAATCTACCATAGAAAAGTATTTTGCTCCACACAGCTGATCGAACAAGCGATCAATTCATGGGAGAGAATACTTTTTATTTAATTTTATTTTTGTAGGTTCTTGATAATCGATGAAAAGTAACATTGGCCCATCTTTCTACTAGATGAAGAGGACCGATGCACCACATGGTGAAGCAATTGGCTGTATAAAACCTTTATCCAGATTCTCCTATAGTTTTTTCTTCTCCTCCTCATTCTCCACAACTAACATTCTATACAGAGTCATGAATATTGGAAAATCCATAGGTATATGATTAATTTGGAATTCAATATCTCTTCTAGGAGGAAGACCAGACAGTTCCTTGGGAAACAATTTTGAAAATTACCTCAAAATAGGCATGTCTTCAAGGATGGCTTCCCCCATAGACTCAATTATCATAACCAGGTACGCATGATCATATTGTAGTAATATCCATTCTTGAGATGATGTAGCTAAAGAATATTCCTCTTCCTCCTTGTACTTGTACAAAATTGGGTGTTAATTCCTCTCATGGAGAGTGATTTCCCTCTCATGGAAATGTATGTTTTCTATATATAGGGAAATCCAATCCATACAGAGAATTGAATCAAATTCCACAAGAGGGGGTATGATGAGGTTCAACGGGAAGTTCATTCCACTGATAATGATAGAGGAGGAGTTATATTCATGGGATGCAATGATTTCCCCATTTTCATTACTCACTAACATCATTACATCCATGATTTTTGGTGGTGTTGAGATTGTTCTACTAAACATTTGAGATATAAATAAATCATAGAACCTGAATAAAAAACTATGTTATCTATACTTGAATGAATAACTAGGGTACATGTCACCAATTCAATGTCTGGGTTCACATTAGTAATAGAGATTGTCAAAGTTCACCGTTGATGCCGTGGAGATTGTTGGGTGCCTTCGAATACTCTTTGATTAGGGAACTGATTTTCAAGATGCATTGGTTTTTTAGTAGTTAAATCAATGTAAAATGTCATGAGAATTCAATGGAGCATTACACTCCTCTGTCACAGCTGCAGGTTTTTCTTATTTGTAGTTAACAGCTAGTTTTCCTTCTCATCCACACCTAAATAATTTCCTTATCCACTTAAAGAAATTTCGGAAGTTCTTTAATCGGTAACTTTAGCATGTGGGGTGCTGGATCCTCTTAGCACCATTTGATTTATCCATTAGACTACCGGAATTGAAGGCCAACTTACACTTCTAATCCCCATGAAACCCTGGAGATTCGATGATCACCATTTTGACCTTGAGGTGACATCATAAAATTTCATGGAAGCTATCGAAGTCACATATCGAGAGGGATTTCCAGAGGCTAGGTTCTAGACAAACAAATAAGCGGTCAACCATGAATTAAGCTGTTACGACAAAGGCGGTGGTGTATCATTCAAGCCATGTGAAGATTACCTTCTACGCTCTAACAGATGTTTTTGTATTTTTTTTCTGAGGGAAAGGAATTATTTTTCCAACATAAGTCGGATGGTGCGTGGAAAATATTTATCAAAAAACATCTTCCAGAAATCCATCCATTCTAACACTTCGATCTCCTCCTCAACCTATGTATTTTTTATTATTTTCCACCATTGATAAGCATCACCCTATATATGTTAAGCATCTTAGAGAACATTATCATGTTCAAAACATTGATGGATGGAGAAGATCTTCTCAATCGAGTTGATCCATTTTTCTAAGATTAAGGGATCAGATGATCCATTAATAGTAGGAGGACTTTGTCTCATGAAGCTCTAGATAGAAACTTGTTCATTAGTGTGGGGGTGGGGGATGCACGTTATTTTGGCCCCACGTTTTTATTCAATTCTTTAGTAATCTGAGAGATAATTGTGACAAATTTGGCATTTACCGCTCCTATCGGATTGGGCATCTCATTTTCACAATCATCACATTTATTGTTACACTGGTTGTTAACCGAGACCTCCAATAACAGTCCATTGGCTGGAAAAAAATAATAATTTGGGTAACCTATAATAGGTAATCAAAGGAAAAAACAGATGACTTATAAACAACTTTTATTATTTAACTTATGAATCTTAAGGCTTCAATATATTTTATCCATGATCTTCTTTCTAACAAATATTCTTAGGAGATTTTTTTATTTCCCATAATAATGGTTCATTCTAAGATTTTGAATTTAAAAATGCATGTCCCCAGGGATTTTCATTGACAAGATTGTGGCAAGGCCCATTTTCTTGTACCAGGTTACCCCAGGTTAGACATTAAACTCATTGTCGGTGTTTTCCACCCTAGGTACGTCTGTGCCAGATCCACCATTACATGATCTTATCTATATAGGGATGCACTTGATTGATAAACCACATTCTAAATAACTACAAAAACATATGGTTGTTTTTATTATACATAGTCTTGTCTCTAAGGCTTCACTATGGTTCTATAATCTTAATCCAAAAAATAACTAAACATATCCTCTAATTCCAACTATAACTACCATGTTCTTTATTATATATGTACACGTGATTAATTATATAAAAACATAATTTGATACTACATATAATATCGAGAGGAATACTCTATTAGGGGCATAAGAAAATTACATAATAACATAATGCATAGAATGAAACTTATTATTGAAAACATTCTTTATATAACCACTACATTCCCTCATACTAATTATAGCATAGGATAAACTGAGGACCTGTATAAGAAAAGGTTGAGCTATAAATCCTTGTAAGAAAATAAACATGGAATAAAATGAGAAATACAATACATGTTAGACAATAGGAATATCAATGGTGAACATGATAATCATGATCATAAATGCATGATAAAACATGAAAATCATATCATGGAAATGTGTCAAGAACACCTAACGTGTAATTAGCATGAGTCAAGGCGCATTGCACATGGGGAAAGAGTAATCCCTCGTTGCACATGAAGAATGAGTATTATCGTGTTGAACATAAATTAGCATGAGTCAAAACTCAGTGCACATGACTTATCATGATACTATATTTTACCCAATGCATTGGAGCCCAATTAGGGTGCACCCTTCTTAAACATTTCATTTCATGAATAAGTGTGCCCCATGATTATATAACATGAATTCATAAAACATAATAATTTATTAAATCATTAAGGAATATAGAATTAGAACCATAAAATATTACATCAATATGTATATTTTCATTAAGGTGAATACCCTTGATAGGGAAATTGGAATGGTATTCACTACACAATGATTTTGTCTTGGAAAATTTCATTCCAATTTCGGCTGAATAACGGCGTGAAATAAAACTTCATAAAAATCGATGATGAGATAGAAAGGTGTGTATTATCATATTTACATGAAATGGAATGTATGTGGAGTCATATATATATATATTTCCCCACAGAGGGAATGGAATTTAGATTCACAATATGTAATAATTTCTTGAATGTAAATGATGAGAGAGAAATTCCTTTCGTAATTTCAACATGGTAATTAGTATATATGAAAGGAACCAATGAGAGGGAAAGGGTTATATCATCATTAAAACAAAAAGTGTATAGTATAGGGGTGGAGCAAAATCATACCAAAACATTTATAATTGAACATAAAATTTCCTAAAAATATTATGAAACTTGGATAAAATGAGAAAGGAAGGAATCCATTACATGAATGTGTGATACGAAAATCGTGAGAGATGCTTGAGAGAGGATTATTGGGAGCATGTGGTTCCTTTATAGGATTCAAGATAGAGGAGGAAATAGGTTGGATGAACTACAAAGTCTTTGAGTGAATATTAAGTGGGACCTTGGGTGGGTTTATATAGGAATTTAGAGTGAATTTCTTTATTATTTATGTTTGGGACACCAGATATTAAACTAATCCAAACCACAAACCATCCCACGGTGTATTCCTATTGTTTCTACCAAAGGGGAGTGTAAAAACATATTTTGTATGGGAAATTTCCGAAACACTTAAAATAATAGGGTTTCTTATGTGGAGGTGAGTCGCACTCTCAAGGAAAACAAATTAAAAAGAAAAAATGTTTTATAAGCCACGAAGGGTCCACTAAAGATTTTTAAAATATATCAAAGAAACTGAAAAATTACATTATATAAATTGTATAACATATTTTGGATGAACATAATGATTATATTATTTTATTACGCCAGAATTGGGTCATTATGATGTCATAAAACCAAATATATATTTAAACAGTATTTAATTTTTACCCAAAAATACGACAATATTTGAAAATTATGACAAAATTAATCATTGGATAATATCAACATTCTAATTCCAAAAATAATCTTCTTTTTATCTAAATAATTTTCAGAATATTTGAACTTTTACTATTATAGTAAAAAATTGAAATTTATAAAAAATTCATGGGTTTTGAAAAACAAATGCATTCATCAAATTCTATTCTAATTTATATTTAATAAAACCTATTTTAATAATAATAATAATATTTTATTAAAATATTATTTAATTCAAAAATCCATAAATTCATAAAAATATATTTTTAGATGAATATTAATTAAAAATACTATTTTTTATTTAAAAACTATTTACAAAGTAACAATAATAAAAAGAATGTATATTCTGTATACAAGAATAATGTACATAATCTTAGTAATGGGGTCGTGTTACATAGCCCCATATAACACCAACATAATACTTTAGGGAATGGTGTGTGATGGTGATATACTTTTGTGGTGGCTCAGATAACATTTCTCGAGCGGTAATATCTATCAACTTCCACATATCTCGTAGGTGGTTCCGCTCAAGCATAAAGTATTCTAGCTCATCTTGGGCTTGATCAACATCGAAGCCCATTGATTCCACCTCATTTCTATGCTCCAACAAATGGTCTTATTATGGGGATTGTCTACTGGATGAGGCCATCACTTCCTTTTTCTGAGTAAATTGGATTTGATATAGCCTTTCATTTATAATAATTATGTGATAACTGTTCAACGACTATATTCGCAACGATCAAAATTCATAACGATATTTTAAAATCCACAACATAGAACCAAATAAGTGCATATGTTTTACATAACTATAAAAATACATTTAAATATAACAAGAGTAATTTTCATTAATGAATATTTGGGTGGTTACATAATCAAATAACATTCAAAATAAAACACCATATATAGAAATAAGGAATTGTTTATGAAATAATCATATAAATGATTTAATATATATGGATATTTAAGCGTAATAATATTCCCAATGATTGATGTTCATAAATAAATATATAGTGTCTTATGTCATCCATAACAAATTAAATAGGTGAATAGTATAAAAAATGTCTCAATAGAGTGGAAATTGAAGATAAATAACATCCCATATGTTCAACATCCATCATTAGTGATTTTAAAATAATGTATTATAAATTTGTATTCATTATTATTAAATAAAAGAACCATATATCTTTGTTGAATTTTCTATATTATGTGTTTATAATATTTTACCAACAATTTGTTAAATATTTTTTTACTATTATCATTTTTTCAGGTGTTAATTGCATCAATTTTCTTGTAATTTTTGAATTATTATAAATATTAGATTTACTTTTATTATGGTTACATAATCTCAAAAAATTTATTTATTCTATATATATCATATATATTCAATATTTATATATTTATTGGCTTCTATATGTAATAAATATTGAAAAATGAATCACACCCTACTTGTAGTTGGTAATCCTTATGTATGAATCAATTCATTTTTACTTTTTGACTATTAGACTGAATGAATAATGAATTATAATTTATCTTTACTAGCTAATTATTATAATATATATATATATATTATAATGTTATTTAATCCATTCTTAATCCAATCCACGTAAATCATTAATGAAAAAACAAATCACCTTACCTCACGGTGGTGGTAGTCCACACATAAGAAGAAGCATCTTTCAAATTTGTCAAAATACATGATGGTAAGAATATTAATATGATATATCGATAAATAATAATTGATTAAAAATAAATATAAAAAATACTAAGAATTTCAGTCCTTATAACCATCAATGTAAAGTGGCGATGAAATATGTTTTACTCCACTATGTGGAGAAGGTATTTCATACCTACACACAAGATATTCTTTTTCTATTCATATGATGGAAAAGGGAATGAATTTTGATGTATGAAAAAATAATAAAATATCATCATATTTATGAAAATAATGTTAATATTTTTTTATGGGTTCAATATTTTCAGAAGAAGTTAATGAAATAATAAACATGAAGGTCTCGGTAAATAATATTAGAATTCTTTAGTTGATTTCATTTCTTATATTCAAATGGGTCCTAGGGTAAGAATATTGGTAGGAACTGAAAATATCAAACCTAAATATGAAATTTTATAATGTAATAATTTTTTTTGTTGATAAATATGTCCCAATCCACACTACATAATTGAGAGAATGTATATCCTTTTATAAGATATGAGAGGGTAATTCCTATTATTTCAATATGTATTAAATTAATATAAATTAAAAGATAGGTTTGGATGGTTCCAAAATTCCATATATCTGAATTTATGATTTTTATGGATAAAATAATCACAAAAAATAAATGAAAATAATGGTTTGAGTTTATTTTTTATGATTTTTTACATTATATTTTTACATTAATGAAATGATTTTACATTTACCATTTCCGTATATTTTATCAAAAAATTTATTCACAATAAATAAAAATAAACATATATTATAAAACATATTCCCACTATGTTTAAAATATATTATGAAATATTAATGATTCATGTTATATGGGTGGTATAAGTAAATTTATGGCTAGAACTGAAAACGCAGTGATTTTTTTTATTAATGTGTTTTTAAGCACTAATAAAAAATTGGGATATTCAGATACATATATACTAATTGATTTTTGAAACCAATTTTATAGAGTTAAATTAATTAGTCTATACCAATGTTTTGAATAATCTAGTGGAATATCTAATTCTATACAAATAGAATTTTGAAAAAAAAATATATTAGTTGGGATATAAAAACTATTTTTTCAAAACCATTAATATAGTTTTCACATAACACACGCCATACGACCTACCTCCATTCACCAACGACCAAAAATCACCCCTAAACCAAGAAAGAAGTGACCTTATCTTATCATATAGTGTTCTGCCATTTTTCATGGGGTTTTTTATTTAGGATTAGTTCAATAACGGATAAGTTAGTTATGAATCCTTAGTTTATTTCACTAAGTATTCCATTAAATTTTATCAATGTATCAAAATCTATGATATAAAATTTCGTGTCACTATTGTTCATGATTATAGGAAGAAATTTTCATTTATATTTATTTGTTATTGTAATACATAATAAATTTTATTTTAATAGTTTTATATGTTGTGTTTATTTAGGTAAACACTAGTTTTAAAAAACATAGAGTATAAATTGTTTTTAAACAAATCAATTGAACATATAATTAGTTATGGAAGTATGTTTTTATTTCTAATAATTTACTAGGGGTTTATTATTTGTCATGTGGTAATATAAATTCATTTATAGTAGATAAATTCAATACAATGGTGGAAACATGGGATAGGTATATATTTAGTTGTATATGGGATATATGGGTTGATATGATTTTAATTATTATATGTATTATGACGAAGATATGTCACTCTCATGGGATAAATATTTTGGAGATGTGGTTATCCCATTGAAACTAAACAATATAAACATGCTTCTTTGATGAATATACTCCCTAATGATATGGAACACCCAAATTAATTGACCAATGTGGATATGGTTCTCCCATGGAAATATAAAACAAGGAAAGTTTTAACTAAAATATATCAAATTATTCGTATCCTTATCAGTATTATTAGATACCCATTATCCTTTAAAAAAATTAGATATTCTCTTAGTATATCCAAATTACATCTAATGATCCTCACAAAATATGATTGTTCGTGATTATTTTTTTTACATGTGTAAATCATAATGGTATAATTTATTTTTGATTCCTATAATTTATATCTTCACAATGTATGAATATGAAATTGAATTTAGTGGCTGTTTTTATTTTATAGAATCCTGTTTTTGGTTATAAGGTGAACATTTATTTTCAAATCATGTATCTTTTCAGCAAAAATATGATTCTATATGAAATAAAATTTCATCCTTGTCTCTTGATATTCCATAATCCTCATTAACATTTTCATTACAAGTCACTTTGTATCTTAATAAATAAATTTCAATTCATTTATAAGTTAATATTTTATTAAATTTATGGAAAAATATTGGAATATATGTTTTAAATGTGGATAAATTTCATTTCTTCAATGAGATGTAGGAAAATTAATTCCCTAATGCATTTAGATTTATTATGAAAAACAGAAATATTAGTTTATAGTTTTTCATTCAAACTATCATTACATGCATTGTATTTTAATGGTTAAGATGGAGGAACATGTTGAAATGGTAGAATAAGTTATATTTTTCAGAAATTAGTAACACCCTATGTCTATATAGACACAATTTTATTTAATTATGTTAGTTAAAAGTCATTGGTTTAGTTATTGAATGAACATTAAATATTTTTGGTCTTATGGGTGGAGTAAGGGAAAACAATATTTCTTTTCACATATAGATGACTAATATTTTCTACCCAATTTTGAATTTATTTTTTATATATAATACAATTTTAGGATTCAATCTCTATTACTACATTATGGATATATGAATGAATTATTGAATGCCATATTTTATATATAATAATATAAGATGATTACTCATGTTAATTTGAATTATTGAAGAATTTACATGAAATTTTTGTACATTGTGTTTTTGGATTTGATATTGGGTGACACATTGTTGTTATTCATCAGTAAATGTTTTCTAACATAAAAGAAAGTGTATTTTATTAGATAAATGTCATATTCAAATCAAATATATTTATAAAATAATTGTTTCAATTGGAAATATATATTTAATTACACTATGTCATATTTTATTACCATTTAATGTCATATAAATTGGATTGTTCTTTATTTGTTGGAATCAATTAATACATTTGTTATTTCTATTATAACTTATTTGGGAATCATCTTGTATAATTAGATGAATTTCATTTTAGAATTTTTTTAGTAATGTTTTAATTATTATATAAATTGAAGATTTGAATATAAATTTTTCTTAATAATTGAATGGATAGAATCTGTATAGATTTTACTCATCATATTTAAGCAGTGTTTCAAAAATATTTGGATATTTTTTAATATTTTTAGTTAAAAATTATTCAAATGAAGGGATTACAAATTTTCAATGTTATAATTTTTTTTGGATGAGATTAGTTATTTTTGTAATATTTAATTGACATTATAAAAAATTTGGATTTGAAACATACTTTTATGATTGGAATCGTAATAGTGAATTGAGATAGTCATAAATTGTTCGTGATAGGAAATATATATAGTGTATAGATAAAATGGTATTAGATTGGTTTCCATTTTTGAATAATCATAATAAAGATTCTATGTAAGTTAGAAATAAATTGATATTAATTCAACTGAGTAAAATAATGAAGATGAGGATTTTGAGATATTTAAAAAACTAATGGATAATTCCATAAATAATTTATATCAAAAATTTAAAAAAAATAAAAAATTCGGAATTTTAAATTTTTTTATATCATGGAATAAATTTTGTAGGGGTTAAAATACCACAAATGATTATATTTATAATCTTTCGAAGGAATTTATTCTCGATTATGAAAATATTTACTCAAATCATTATATAGATGTGAAGTTAAAATACAATATTGGATTTTCTACTATAAAAAATTATAATTTTCCAATAGATGGAAAAATATTTTTGGAGGAAATATATGACTCTTATAACTGAATAGAAAGAGGTACATTTATATGGATGGATAATTTATATGGAACACTATATTAGGTTTCTCAAAATTTATGTGGTGCTTTCCAACAATCCCTAGGCTTAAAATCTATTCATTTCTACAGAAATCACAACCAATATATGATGGAATAATACTGAGAGAAAAAAATATTATTATTGTGACCCTTAATTTTTAAACTGTAACATTACATTAGTTAAATGAAATACTAAAAACATTACACAAACAAACACCCAAAGACCATGCTAGTTTAGTACCTTTGGAAATGAGGAATTATAAACACTATTACATAAGTCTGATAAATTATCTCCCATTAGGTTCTTTATGATTAACAACATTCTTATTAAAATCATAAATTATACATATCTTCATAACATGGGGAATAGAAACATAAAAAGGGGTGACTTTATATGATCAGAAAGGGTAAACAAGGGAAGAAACTAAGAATAAAAATTATGCAAAGGGTCAGAAATATTTATTATTGTTATGCCTAAATTTTTTTTGGTATTTATCTTATTAAAAATATTTTCTTCGGAATCATAGGTTTCACATAATACCAAGTTTAAATGGCGAATGTTATACAAATAAATATTATTATTTTCATGTAATGTTTTTAAACTAGACGTCAAATATCTAGGGATGATTAATATTTACCAAATTGGGAAATATTTATAGCATATATTTAATAAAATGTTTTTACATTAATAATAATTATTTTATATGAATAAGATAAGAATTTAAACAATTTTACACGTTAAAATGATATATTTATTTTGAAAGGTAGTTTTTTTCCTTTTAATGTAATGAATATTTTTAAAATTTAATTATATGATATTATTAAATTATATTGTAAAAAATAAACATCATTTTTAAAATTGGAATGCCAAAATTAGTTTAGGGTAAAATTTTTTATTTTTAGGAAAATATTTAATTTTCAATGAATAGTGAACAATCTAGAATTTTATAAAACTATCATTTTCGTACAATGAATAGTCTATTTAGGATTTCAATATTAAAATCATATATGAATGTATACATTATATTGAGGTATCCTTTCAATGAAAATATGATATTTTTATAAAATCTAATAATGATATATAAGTCTATAAATGATAAATTAAGTATTATAATTTTTGAGATACTTAAATCATTAATTACAAATTTTAATCAATATAATATTTTAAATAAAAATTTATTTTAACAAAATATATTTGATAATTAATATTTTTTCCTTATTATTGTAATAAAATTTAATGATATATTACTTAATTTTTCAAAGTGTCATAAAATCAGTTATAACTTTTAATTTTTATATTTCATGTAAATGATAAATTTTATTAAAATTTAATTTTATGAAATTTTTATAATTATTTTCATAAAATTGAGTTAATTTTTAAATTATAAAATTCAAAAAATAGTCCGGTTGATTTTTTTGTAATTTTCTAAAGTAGTTGAATTTTTGGTGAATCGTGAAATACTGTAATTTATTTCATTTATTTAAAAACATAAATTTATGATATATAGATGATGTATGGATTATGCATGAACAATTATTTTTAACTCACAAGAATTTTTTCGTGTATTTATTCACAATAATAAATACTATTTATTATCTTGACCTGGAATAATAAACAAATGAACCAAATAATCAGAAAACACCCAGGTTCTTCATGATAAAAACCACCCCTCGCCACCTCTTTTCCTCACTCAAAAAATCCTTGATGTTTTCCCAATTTAATGAAAATAACACTCCCAAACATGTTCTCTATATTATGGCCCTTCTTTACTCAACCGAAAAAACATTTCAATATTCATTAATGATATTCTCATGAAGAGAATAGAAGAGGTAAATTCCTCTTTGGTTTTATGATTTTCAATCCTTTTATTTTCTTTTATTATCCTTTAATTACCTAAATTTTTTAAAAAGAAATTATAAATCCATTATCTTATATATACTATAAATTTATTATTTTAGTGGAATATCAACCATAAATTCTCTTCTCTTCAACCTTTTAATCTATAAATGAAAACACAGTGCGTGAGGTGCTAGATTGTCGCCTTTGTGGATGAAAATAATTTTTTAAATTAATCAGTCATGTATGGTTCAGAAAACATTTTTTTTGTTTAAAAATATTATAATATATTTAATAAAACATATTAAATGTTCTAGAATAGGTATATATACTAAATATTATTTCAGAAGACAAAAGTAATTTGTGATGATTGAAAAAACATAAAAATAATCAAATGTTTTTATTAACACATTATTTAATAATTAATCATAATATGTAGGAAAAAATAACATATAAGTCCACTAAGTCATATATATATATATATATTCAATAATAACATAAAATTTGAATTCTGAATAATTATTCTCATTCAAATATGAAATTTATCCTTACAACTCATCATTAATACAATAAATGAATTTAATAATATTATAAGAATAGATATAATTTTTGAAAAGTATTTGAATTAGATTATTAATTAATAGAATTTCATTATCCAAGATATTATGTACACGTGAAAAACTCTTTTTGACATAATGTAAGGTTATTCCCTGCCCACATTTTTTTATTGGAGATATTCCTTATTCACCAATATTATTTTTCCTTGGTGAATGTAAAATATCTTTAATTTATTTATCATTCTTTTATCCAATGTTTCATGTTATTTTTGTTAATTTTATAGGGAATATGTATCCACTATTTACAATGTTGTATGTGGTTCTTCTCGAACCTCCATTTTGCATTTGGGCTAAGGATTCTCCCTATTTACCCCAATGTAATTATTAATTTTTTATATAATTATTCTAATTTTTTTATATGTTCTAAAAATATTTATCCATAACATTACATCTTTATTTAAGTGGGAAATAATTTTTTTAAAGGTTACCTTAATAATTATTCCTAATAAAAATTCTATATTAAAGATAAAAAACCAATTTTATACGTATTTTCATGTATAATCCATAAGATTATTTATGTCATATTTATTATTATAAAATAACTTATTTTAAAATAAAAATTTAATCTTTCCATTTATGGTTTTATACGAACAATTATGAATTTTTCAATTTTAGAAGCTCTTTAATATTTAATGAAATCATGTTGAACGGTCCTAGTTAAAACCTTTCCTAAAATAATATTTTTACATAATGTACGTAATTTATTCCTCAAACATAATTTCATTTTCCTAACCTCATAATTTCTAATATATTCTAGTTTACAATCATTTTTTTACAAATACAATTTTACTCCTAAAAAATGAATCAATAAATATAAAAGGTTATTTCATGAAATAATTATTAATTATTTTAATATTATATTTTTATATATGATTATGATTCATTGATTTCAAAACAGTATTGGAAAAAAATTACATTTTAATTTATTAATTTATTGTTAGAGATATGATGAATGTGTTAGAATTAGTAAGTGATATGAGGAGCCCAATATAGCCCCTCGATTCATAGGTAGGTCTCATGAGAAAAATTAGACAGGGTTATTACCCGTTTATGATTGTTTTATTGGGTGAAGACATGAATGAATGTTTATTATGTATGAAATTATTCATTCCCACATTATGATACTAGGAATTTATATTCCATGTGATTATTCAACTATTTGAGTATCAATGGTTATGTTTCATTATCAGGTGATTACATGTGGAATTATTAAATTATTTTTTCTTCCAATCAAATTATAATTATTATTATGTTATAGTGGACGATTTTAGTAGTTTTTAACCATGGATTATTGTTTATGTTTATATAGGATTACATTTTCAATATTTCTTAGCAATATTGAGAATATGTACCCAACCATCTAATTTGTTTTATTTTACCAAAATACTCAAATATGATTATTATGAATGATTTATAGGGATAATCTATAAGTTCATAACTGTTGCAAATGGAGATTTTAATGTCGTTTTCATTAATAGTTTTGATTTAATTTTTGGTTTGTATATATCATTCCAAATATTCTAAACAATTTGGGGATTTGGGATTTGAACACTTTTTCATATTAAAAGTTTAATAAAGTGAGGTATTGGCTCCATGATACTAGTTTTGGGGTATTTATAGTTTTTATTAGGGGAATTTTAATAGAAGCATTAAAGAATAGAATTACCCAACATATATTATGGGATATAACTCTAATAAAATCATCTAGGATACTCATTGAAGAAAATCCAATAATTTTGGAATGGAATAAACTATGTAGGTATTCCTAGTAACACATAGATATCTATATATTACAATTGTATATGGTTCTGGAACAGATGTACATAGGAGTAAAAAATCTATCACGGTTCATCGGGCCTCACTCGATGTTACCTTGTACATGAATACATGCTTTATTGTGCACATATTTGACACTCCCAGGTGATTTGTTTAGGATATTTTATATTTTATTAACCATTCATTAAGAAAGATTTGAATATATAATTAAAACAAAGAACATAGGTTAAATATAAGGTAATTGGGGTTAAAAACAAGGTGTCATGATATTATATAATGATTATAGATTTTTCTTAGTATGGCATTAGTTATTCACACAATGATTTCTAGATTTAATCAATGGATGGAACCCAAAGGATTCATGTTAACATTGACGATGATGGAATAGGTGGTGGAGATGAGCAACCAAATGGGATGGTGAATGAAGATAAAGATATTAGCTTCATTCCAAACCAATTTTACTAAAATTGTATTAAGAAAATATACCTAAACCAACTCCCAAACTAAGAAATCATGATAAGGATGATGTTATATAATATCTCTATCCATGTATACCATGACGAAAATAAGTCTTGATTTCTATCATGAAAGAAAAGTGGGTGGATATTCCCATGAATATGTTTATTACCAATGTCAATTCCCACTCTTATATGGTAGCATCTACATTAAGGGATGAACTATATGGAGATAAATGTATAACATATTTATGTATTGGGTTTTTATTAATAAAATTAGAGACTAACTTTATTTAAATAATGTCTATATAATCTATTTTGGATGTTATAATAGTATAGTTTTAGAAAAATGATAACATCCATCCTGGGTGGAAAATGGTCATGTCTAATAGGGTCGTGCTATTTGATCCCACAACTTATGGTAGACATGGGTGAAACACCAACATCTTTCCCACATATAGTCCTAATTAATTTTTTTAATATTATATCGATAAAGGATATTTTTATTTTAGTGAAATTTTTCTATCAAATAGATATCCATAGGATTGGAAATTGATTTCATGATTTCATGATTTATTTTAGTTCATGATACATAGAATATATTAAAGAACAAATATTTAAATGTATTTTTTAGTTTGATGAGAATTTATTGTGAAATTATGTTGATTCAAGTTATTTTGGAAAATGTATATAATATATTTGAATTTTAGAGAATTTATTTTGGAATGGGTATTTGAATGAAAGTGTTTTTGATGATTCTTATGGATGGAATGGATTAAGATGAAATTTGGATATTATTATTTGAGGTTAAATATGGTTATTTGGACAATTTTTTCTTATAATTTTAGATTATGTAAATATTTAATGGATGAAAGAATGAACATTGGATATTATGATTAATAAAAGTTCATTGGGCTTGAAAAATACATTTGGAACATTGATTTCAGGGTGTTCAGGATGAAGTAAAATTGATCAATGCACAAAAAAAATTATGAGATTATTATTTTTACATGGAATATAATGAAATAAGGTTATTTGATCAACATCTTATATAAATACTAAAAGAATACATAAAATCTATGAAAATTATTTTTGATTAAAAAAATTATCTATTTACTTTTTTTCTATAAAATGAATGGTCTTTTAATAGATCACAGCAAATTTGTTTTTTATTATTACCTTTATAATGACCATGTTCTACATAACTATTAATCAGAAATTGATTTTAATATTTCTCTTCCATGTCCATGTTATATAATTCCCAAAATTATTTCGTACCCTAAATCCATGTTTATTTATGATCTTAAAATTTTCCATTCCCCCTTATTAATAGGATATTTTATTAACCTTATTTCCAATGAATGTTTCTTTTAAAGGAATTTTGAAGTACGAACCATTGATTCATCAAGTGAAATTTAATATTGTGATGAAATAATTTATTAAATTATGAGTGAATGTAACCCCCAATATTTTATGGTATATATGTTTTATTTTAATTCAATATCTTCGATAACATAGGATTCACACAACACAAATATTAAATGAACAATAATATACATTAAATATATTTATTTAGAAAAACCATTATAACATATTGATTAATTTGGAGGGAATGAATAGTAGCGAAAAATTAAGATATTTATATATTATATATTTTATCAATTTTTTATAAATTATTCGAAATGATTTTATTAGCATAAGAGAATAATAAATCCAATTTTAACCATTAAAAGGCTATATTTTTTTTGAAAGAATGTTTTTCCAAATTTTAAAGTAGATTTTTATTAAATTAAATTTTGAAAATTTTAGGAATTCTACTTAATAATATAAACATAATTTTTAAAATCCTAATTATAAATTTATCATATGGTGAAATTTTGGTATTTTTTTGAAAATACATTTTTTCAAGTGAATTGTTATAAAATACCGATTTTTAAAAACCTATCAGTGTGGTTATATGAATAGTCCATTTAAGGTTTGATTAGTAAACCCACATATGAATTTATAAAAAAACTGTATTTATATTATTAATTAAAATACGATATATTTTTGTAACAAAATATGTAAATAAATATCTTAAAATGATAAATTTAGTATTTATATTTTTTGTGAAATGTAAATATTTATTTACAATTTTATAAAAAATATAATTTTCAAATGAATATTAATTCTTAAAAATCAATCTAATATTAATATATTATTTTATTATTATTATAATATATTTTTAGGAGCCCTTATTTAATTTTTCAATGTTTCATCCAATCAGTTTTAACATTAAAATTTATATTTTCCATGTAAACGTTTACTTAATGTAAAAATTAAATTTCGCATATATAAAAAAACATTTTCATAAAATGGAGTTCGTATTTTTATTCTACAAAAAAAATTACTATTATATTTTGGGATTATTTAGAAATAGTTTAATTTTTATTGAATAGTGAGATTCAGTAATTTATGAGAATAGATTAATACAAGAATTATTGAGTCATTGATGATGTATACCAGATGTATAAAAAATTAGTTATATATCAAAGGAACTAATTAATATAGTCTTTCATAATAATATATACTATTACTTATCGTTATTGAATATAATAACAAAATGTATAAAATATCAATAAAACACCTCACTTCTCCACTATAAATACCACCCTTCTACAACTCTTCTCATTAGACCTCCAAATCCACTACTCTTATTCTATATATTTCCAGAATAAATATCAATACACTCCAACATTTTATGTTCCTTCATGTCTCACCCAGAATTCCAATCCAAATTTCCATATGGTTGTTCTCATATAGAATAATTCGAGTGGAAAAATTCTCTTTTGTTCGTTTAATTTCCATTATTTTTCATTTCATTTATTATAACTTCATTATCACTTATGTACAAACATGAATTATAAAAATAGTATCATATATAAAATAAAATTTTATTATGTTAATGGATAATCAATCCTAAATTCTATTCACTATCCCCATTTTATTATAAAAATTTAACTAGCATCAGTGTGGTGTCGATGTCCACCTTTGTGGATGATGTATTTTCTTTTTACAATTCCACATTCAAGGTGGTAGTAAAAGAATTTTTTAGTAAAACATTAATTAATATATTTAATAAAACTAACATAATGATTAGTAATTAGTATATTTACATAATATTAATTGATAAAACAGAACTGGTTCTTGATGATCGGAAAATTCAAAATTAATCTAAATGGTAATCATTAATGCTTTATCTAAGGAATCGTCCCCATATATAGGGAAAAAATGATATACAAGACCATTTTATACACTATATGTTTATTGATAACATATAATTTTTATTCTATTCAACTATTATCATTTCACATGATCTTTCATACAGGTATAGTAGAGAACCAATCTTGAAAACTGAGGAAATGGAAATATACGAAATTAAAAAATTGTGTCTTATGACAAATAAAAAATAACACATAAGAAATTAGATAATATATAATAAATCTATTACAAGTATATTTTGTTATGAATTAAATTATTAATGAATATAATTTCAATATCCATTATTTCAACTACATGTACATAATGTTTTCAGACATAAGGTAAGTGGTTTCTCATATCACCTTTATTGTTGCTAGATATCCACTATTCACAACTATTTCTTGTGTCTGGTGAATCTATAATTTTGTTTTATGTAACATAAAATTAATATATTTATATTCTTGGTAATAATGGTTTCATTTTATCATCATTTATTTTATGCAGCATGTCGTTTGATTATTTGAAAAGTGGAAATAGTTTATTCATGAAATTTTGTTTTCCCTTCGGGTTACTATTTCTATCTATTTACACCAATATAATTCATCATTATATTTATATAATTATTATAAATTATTTATAAATGATGTGAAATCAATAATAAAAAAAATTAAAATATTCTGTGGAAAAATAATTTTTTCACAAGGTTACCTTCTCAATTATTCCCTTTATGGAATCCCAGATAGTGGGAAACTAAGATATCATACCCATTTTCAAGGACACATAAAATTTTATTTAAAGACACCTTTATTTTTCTAAAATTACTAATTTTATCATAAATAAATATATTTGTTAATTTCATGTTGTATATAAATAATTAAGACTATTTCCACATTAATGAGTCTTTTATAATTATTATAAACCCCACAGAAGCGGCCAAATTTTAAATATTATTATAAAAAAAATTACATGATTGAAATAATTAATATCACCACATTAATTTTATTTAAATCTATTTTATTTTCTTTTATATTTCAGTTATGAATCACAATTTATGAAAAATAAAAAAAATTCACAAAATTACACATGTTTACAATGTAAAATTATATTTCTTTGAAGAATTAATCAGTGATTGTATTAGAGAATTTATACCTACAAATATAATTCAAATATCTAAAATTGGTTTTAGATACGTTAATTTAAGTAAATATTTTTAAATGGATTATTTGATATACGATGAATGAATTGGACTTATTAAGTGATCGATGTGGCATGCTGTAGCCTCTTGATTAATTAGTTGGTCTCCTGAGACAAACTAAAATAGTTTTTTACTATTTTATATTTTGGTGTCATGGGTGAATCTTTTGACAGTATGAATATGGTTTTTGAAATTATTCATTACTTCGCAATGAAAAAAGCAATAGTTATTCAACATTATTATTCATCTAAAATTATTTCTGGTTATGTTTCTTCCACATGTGTATATTAATGACATTATTTCGGAATATTTTATTCAAACCATATTTTGTACAAAATTATGTATTAATGGCATGTGTTTGTAGTTATTTACCATGAAATATTGTTTATGTTTATTTATGAATGATTTTACATAATTTCATACCCTTACTAAGAATCTCAGATCACCCATTTCTTATGATTTATTTTCCCAAAAATAAAAATATGTATATTATAAATGACTTTCACTAATAATTTTGGAGTAAATGGTTGTTTTCAATGGTTTTTTCTATGTTTTTATTTTATCCAGTAATTTCATAGTAATGTTTTAATGTAGAATTTGAAATGATACTAAACTATTTGGTCTTTTGGTATATGAACACATGTTCACGGTACAAGTGTAATTATATGAAGAACCATCTCTAAGATACTCGGGTTAGTGTCATTATAATTATTAGATTTGAATACCATATCCTGCAGATCAAATATCAAAAACATGAATCATGGTATAAATATTGGAATTTAACAAGACATGAATCATAATGGAATCATGAGCATAATAAATGAAAGAATATAAAATGAATAATGCATTTTATTGTGATAGGTACATTAAAATGTAATATCATTCTATAGAATTGAAGGTAAATTTCCAAAGAATTGCATTGAACTTCACGGGGACAATAAATACAATATGTGACACAACACCATCACTGATCATAGTCATTTCCTCATAAGGTAGCGGGTTTCCCCATATTTACAGAGTGGATCATCATTTATATCACCCCATAGTGGATTGGGATTACACAAATTCCATGGTGGATAAATCCTATCAAATTAAATCCTATAAATATATCAGGAGATATAATTATTTACCCAATTCATTTGAGGGCGATAAAGGTCCCAAATATCTCATAATGAATTCATACATAATTTTCCAAAATGCTTAAACCATTGTATCATAAACCATGAAAAAAATTACTTCTAAAAACTTGAAATCATATATTAATTTGTAGAAAAATTTATCTTTCTTAATAATTTTATCAATTTATAATGCGAGAAAAGATGTTTTTTCATATATCGGTTCCCCTTCAACCCTTTAAAGGGGGATTATCTGTAATAAAATAAAAAATAAGGCCTTTGGGCCATTCATACAATGAGTGAAATCAATTGACAATATCATAGATGAAAAAAATATGCCAAGGTATTTTAAAAAAAATATTGAGCAAAATATCTTTCCTTTTTGGAAAAATAATTTTTGAAACATAAATCAATATAGATATCATTTTTCATTTAAAATAGATTTGAAAACGTAAAAATGAAGCATGAAAACAATAAAATTATTAAAATTATTTTTCATTCTAAATGATCTTAAACTGTAATATTTAAAAAAAATATTGAAATCATTTTTTATATCATTTTTGAAATAATGGTTTTTGGAATTCAATTCATGTGTCTCAATGAAGATAAATTGAGACAAAACAAATTTACTGATTTGTTTATTTTTGAATCATAAACCAAATGATAGAGTTATAATAAAAACGATATGTAAATATGGATAAATAAATGTATAATAATCATATAATAAATTCATTTGTAGTATATACACCACACAGATAAAACAAGTGGTGAATAATGTATAAATCTCAGAGAAATAAAAGTGAGATTTGATGTCCCCTTCCCATCTGCATTGAATCTCTTCGTACTTGTTCAATCCTCCTGTATAATAAATATATGTATATTATATATTTTAAGAATAACCATATTATTATATCTAATAAAATATTTGAATTTATATTATTTTCTTATTTAAAATTCCATCTAAATATTAAGTTTCGGGTAATAATAGCTTCGTCATTTATATGGAAATTAATTTGTTATATTTTTTTTCCCGCCTTGTATATCATGATTTCAAGGATTTATTCTAGTATATAAATATCATATACACTCATTATATATTTATTTATAATTTTCTATGAATGACAATAATATAAAATGAAATACATTGTTCATGTTAACGATAGACAATACATATAAATGAATTACAATTCTATTTTCTTATTATATTAATAGAAAGAAAAAAATGATATATATATATATATTATCGTAGAATTATTTTTTCATATATATATAATATATTTTTTGATCCCATTCGTAATACATCTCACATATGGTGCAAACAAATCACATCACATTCAAGATGTGGTGGTCAGCACTTCCAAAACAAATATCAAATTTACAAAAAATGAAAATCATTAAGGATTTTATTATATAAAAATTACTAAAGAATAATTACATCATATATATAATATATATATTTATATATATTTATTTATTATAAAAAATCATCATAATTCTCAACAAAGATATGATGTAAAAAATGACATTTTGTGAGGCTATAGTTCTCCATATATAATAACAGTAAGTTCAATACCCATTAGATGCAAATGTGTATAAGCGTTGGCAGAAGCATGAAAATAAAAACATATATGTAAATTTAAAATTCTGATTTTATTATACAAAAAAATAATATTAACAATTTATCAGGCATAGAATTAAAATAATTCAAAAGAGCATGAGGAATGATATTTTCTCATTTTGGGTAACACATTTTTGATTGCACCAAAGGGATTATTTGGATGGATTTATCCCAAAATAGATAATTAAAATAACTATTTTATGGATTTTTGTAGGATATTATGCTAGTTGTTTCAGATACTATGGGATTCAAAGGTGTGAATAAGTGGGAGGTTTGAGTGACTTTTTATAGTGGATGTGTAGTGTCATTCTAGTAAATGTATGAATACAGAATTCCAGTAAAGTTTTTCCAATTAAAAATGGATCTAAAAATGTTAGAAATATATTCCAATGAAGTATATGTTCTAAATACTAAGGTAAAATGGATTTTGGACTATTTTTAAAGTCACATTGAACCATATCATCACGGATTAGTCCATTGCTAAGCTATGTTTTCTCATAATCACGATAATTTACTTTAATCACATTCAATTATCAATTTGGTCAAAAACTAAGTTGAAATTATTATATATTTAAATTATTTTTATTAAAATTATTTAATTTATGTTTGAAATTTATAATCACATAAATGGACGAAATTATTTATATTTATTCCCTGAGTCGTGTCATGGAGGTTTGTTTTTAAGCTAAAATGTTTGAAATTTTGGAATGTTTTGATAATAAATTTAAGTGTGAAATTGATTAAAATGAAATATACATTATTAATTAAAATAGATTTAATATCATTAAACATAAAACAGAATTTTAATAGAATTTAACTATATAAATATATTGGATTTATGAGTTGTTTGAATTAACATTCGATATTTTTCACTATTCATAAAAAATTGATGTTTTTCAGTAAAATATATACAATTGACCTTAAGATAATTTGGAAATTGTTTTTTGATATGATTTTTATTATATAAAATTAAATTTATATAATATTATAAATTCGTTTTCATATTGTTCAAATTAGGATAACAATACGTTCTTTTAAGAATATAATATTTTTGAACATATAAATACTTTGCCAAAAAAATGTCTGAACTATTATCAATATTTATTATTTACATAAAAACATTATAACTAGTATTTTTTAAGTATTTATTAAAATTCATATTACTAATATTTATGTCTATGATATAATTATCCCTTTTAAATAATTTTAATAATAAAATGTTTTTTCGCTGAATCATAGTGTTGTGTGTAATGCATTCCCATTCAATGTTATGTGTATAGAAAGAATACATTATTATTGTGAAAAAATACGGTTTGAATTAATGTAGTATGAAATATAATAAATCCTATAAAATTAATTGATTCTATAAAAAATGATCATAAAAACATAGTGTGTAACATTCTACCCCCATTGTGATGAATTTCAATCTCAAAATTCATAATTTTGAGATAAACATGTAATGATAATTATACCTCATCATATCCTCATTTTAACATGTTTCTTTTTTTTAAGTGTGGATTTTACTAAATATATTTGAACTGGTGAGTTTCATCATTTCATATAACATTCTCTTTATGATATATAGTTACAACTGGTTATTCTTTGTTAGAATGATACTCCTCAAATGGTTTTAATTCTATGTTTAATACATGTAAAGGGCCATGAATGAACTTCCTTATAAGATATTCATGGCGCATATCATGGACTTGAGTGATATTTTGAGTAATTTCCACAAAATTGGATACCATTCTGATATGATCAATAATCTCAAAGTGGATTATTTACCTAGGGATTAGTTTATCGTTCTCCCGAAACCACATATCATTCTACCATGGTGAAATTCATTGAAAAAACTCAAAAACATTAAATTATTGGTCATGTCGATGGTTGTTAGAAAAATATTTATGCCGACATTGAGCTACCTTGATATGGTGGTGAATGTTCTAAACTTATCTACCATTTCATTAACAATCTCAGGTTCAAAATTCTTTCGTTCTCCAACATCAACCCTTTATGTTGGTTCTGTACATTTCTTCCCATACAGGGATTAATATGTTTCCATCTGAATTAATTAATGATTATTATTGTTGTATGAAAAATCAACTAGAGGAATGTGTTTATTCCTACCAAAAGTTAAATACAATGAAACAATATATCAACATAAATTCTATGTATTGAATTATTTTTTCAGAATAACCGTCGATCAAAGGATTATAAGATGACTTAAAACCCAATTATATATAATTTTTTTGAACAATTTTTCAAACAATTAAGGAAAACAAGAGATCCTGATCAGAAACAATAGAGTGTGTCCCTCCATGAAACCTCGCCACTTCCTTAATTTATATTTTTGTATGATAATCCAGTTATATGTCATCACTAATATAAATTATGTTCATTGATATAGTGTAGGAATCGAAATCCAACCATATACCATTAATCCCTTTTGAGGTTAGAGGGAGTCAAACAAAAAAATCCATAGTGTTTTTATCCCTTTTACAAAATATTTTGAGTAATGGTTTTAATATACCCATATAATTTTTAATTTATACCATTACTTATTGGAATACAACACACTAAGATACAAAACCTTTTATTTCTATCTTCATGCCTTCCCATCAGAATACTTCATTCAATTCACTATACATCTTCATACTTCTAGAATTGAAAGATAAAAAAGAACAATGATATTCCTATAATTCATTATTCATCAAATATTGTATGAAAAAAAACATATTAGGTTCATGAACCTTATCATTACATCCTTTTTGTGGTTGAAATTAAGAACATTTCAAACCTTCTTTGGCTGTTATATGTCTTCCTCCTACACATAATCAATCATCACATGGATAAGGGATGTAAATTTAACAATCCATGATAGTATTTCCCTAATTCCATCAAAATTTCAATATTAATAATTTAAAATTACCCACATATGTTTCCTTTGTGTTCCACATCTTGTATAAGATAGTATGATCCTTGGAACAAAAAATTCAAATTTGTTGTCCCCTTACTCGGGGTGGTAACGTATTGATCAGTCATACTTCTTTATCATATCATACCATATTCTATAGATCATGTTCTATTTATTCTGAGTTAATATATATTTTATACAATTAGGATTATTATATATATCACAATTTTATCCAATAAAATAATTACTCCATATATTATATGAAATAATTTACCGCTTCTAACCCCAAATGATGAGTTGGGTAATTTTTCTTATGGATCATCAACACTCGCGAGCTGTAAGGAATAAATATGTTATTATATATAAGAATGATTCCTAATACCTTCATGGTTGAATCTATATAGATATCAAAAGACTTCCCCACTTCATGTTAATGTATGAATGGGTGCATTGTCCATTCATTTTTTTAGTTCATTGATTTTTTTAATTCCTTTATTCTTTGGAACAAGAAACCATTATGAGTTAACATGGCCATAGGATTCGATAATCATTAAAAATTCTCCACCAAATATTGATAATATCTTTATAATCCAAGAAAATTATACATTTTATTCACCATTCTTGGTCTATGCCAGCATTTAATAGCGTATGTCATTGAAAAATTTATTTCTATATCATCCCTTGATATTATGTCACCCAAAAATGAAACTTTTTGAATCCAAAATTCACCCTTGGTATATTTTATAAAAATTTTCCCCTTCCTCAGGTTCTTTAGTTCAATTATCATGTTTTCTTCATTCTCTTACATACTATTTAAATAAATGAGAATATAATATAAAAATACTAACACAAACGGATCGTGATATTCTATAAAGACTATATTAATCAAATTCATGAATATAAAAGGAAAATTTGTATGAACAAAAGGAATAAATATATATTCATTATTTCTATACATTATAGAAAATTCCATATTGGGTAAAGACTCTTTATTGACCCTCAATTGTTGATGTCCAAAATTAATATCAATATTGGGAAATTATTGATCTCTACATAGTTCATGAATCAAGTCATCAATATATTGATTCAGATGCTTATTATTAATCATTATCTTGTTCGACTATAGATAATTAATGCAGAGTCTCATTGATCCGTGTTTATTTTTAACAAAGAGAATAAGTTTACCCCATGTTGAAACACTTTTCTTAATGAATACCTTATTATTATTTTTATGGAGTTTATCCTTTGATTGCAACAACTCGATGGGGTCCATAATATATGAAGTATTTTAAATTAATTTGGAACCATTTATGTGTTCTATCAAGATCTCAACTCTACATTTATGTGGAATAATATAACAAAATTCTTGGAACAAATATAATTTTTTTTTCAACAATAGTCTTTTAATCAATTCCATGTTTATCCACAATAATTTGAGAAAAAAAAATTCAGAATAGTAATTAAGAGCCATACACTGGGTGTAATGCCTATAGAATGCTCACACATATCATCACATTGTGATATGATCACATGTTGGGTTGAAATATAAAACCTGAAATCCCTTAATCAAAAATTTATGGGGGATTTGTGGAAGTAAATATAATCCATGCCTAAAATGTCATATAATTTATCCAAGTAAGAATAAAAATATTAGTAGGATGCACATTCCCACAAATTGCTACCAGAGAGGAACCATAATCATGAGATAAAATCAACCTATCATTTGGGGTTTTAATTTCTATTTCTATATTTAATTATTTTGGTGGAATCTTAATAACCATAATAATTATTTATATATGAATGAGTGGGTATATTTATAGTGAAATGACACATTATTTGTATTATAGTGGTTTTTATGTGTTCCTATCACCACCTCATTATTTCCCCCCATGTATGAAATGGTGATCACATGATATTTCCAATTTTATCTTCTATTATAAGGTTGTTGGAACAAATCACCATCCCCAACCTGGTTTGGGCACTAGATTGAATAATTCCCACCCTCCTTACACTTGAAACACTGATGCGTGGGAGGAATATTTTGTACATATTTTTTATTATTTACATAATTTACCATCTTTTTCACATTAGTTTGGAAATACATTTTCCAATGGACATCCATTAAACACATAAAACATGTATTTGACACCATATGAAAATTTAATCCTTAATTATTTCCATACATGGATCATAGAAGAAGGATCTTCTTCTTCTCCTCATGGTTTTTAGATTTTTCTTTGAAAACCATCATCCCTTTCTTGTTAAAACCATGTGATTGATTTGTAATTGGAACATCAAGTCAATCATTGATTTTTCCATGAAAAATCACTTCATATTAACTAAATTTTCAAATAGATAACACCATTATTTAACTTGTTTTTAAGCCAATGAATAACATATCATCTTTAATTTTGAGTTTGATCAAAATTCCAAATGTGTGCCTCGTAAGTATTTTGAAATTATCCTTGTAGGTACCAACAGATTCATCATGATCTTGTTCCAACTCAAAGAACTCATTTTCCATCATCATATAAAGAACATGAAGAAAGTTATTATTAATTAATAAATTATTAGACTCATCATAATAAATGGATACAATTCCATCTAACTTCCACATATTATGTTTTACATTCCGACACTTGTCAAATTAACCTTCAAAATGTTAAATAGCTGGAATGAAATTCACATGTTTCAAACATGGATAATCGAGAATACATTTTCAGAGATACAAATCTATTGTTAGACCCCATGTGGATCAAATTACCCTCATAAATAATGTGGATGATTCCTTAGGAAGGAATTAATACAATGATGTTCCCTCCATTTTGATATGAAATTCAACCTGATTCATCTATTGAGTAAGTTTGATTAGAAAAGAAACAAGATTTTTCATTCTCAAATGAATATAATTCTGAAACATTAGTGTAAAATCTTTTTTTTAATCACCCTTAACATGGATCCATAGGGTTTTTACCATTGACTAAATCCAAAAATAATAGTATAATAAATAGTCGGCATAGTGAGGAACCCCATAATCTTGAAAAACTACATATAAGATCTCTAAATTATGATGAATTTTTTAATATATGACTCCATGTGATTTTTATAGGTTATTTATATACAACACATATTTAATCAATTCATCATTGTTCTGGAAGTGTTTTTGAATTACAATATGATATCCCCCATGGCAGTCATAGTAATTGTATAGTAAGGCATGTTGTTATGCAGCGGTTCCTGATAGAGTCTAGCTCAAATGGTGCCTTAAGGTTAGTAACCATATATACAACTATGTTATATCAACAGCCACTTATATTATATATACAATGATGTATTTATAGGAAACCACACACTCTATCATTTAACAAAAAATTCCATGAAATTTTAATAGGCATTTCATTATCGTTAAACATATCCTTAGGCATGTACATAGGGTTTATACTAAGTATTTCCCTTTCATGATTCCAAAGGTTCACTAAAATTTTTCAATGATACCAACTATTTTGACCCTCAATTTTCATAAATTAAAATTAAATTATTTTTTACAGAATACATAACAAATTTGAAAATAGAATCCAAATGAAAGTATTAGTTTAGTTCAATTGGAAACATGGAATCATAAACAATAAAATATAAGTGGGATGAATTTTTTCCCCAGTTGGTTTTTCATGACTAGAAAACTTCTTCGTCAAATCATATAAAATGCATATATTCAAAATTTGGGGAATGGTAACATAAAGAGGGGTGATATAAGATTTTCAATAAAGGTAAAAAAGTAAGATATGTAAGAATAAACATGGGAATAAGAGTATGAGAATATGATCATGACATTAGAATATCATACCATTCCTATCAAAGATCATAAACATAAATCATGGAATAAATATTTGTAGTCCATAAGACATTAATTAAATAGAAATAAAGAGATTAATCCCTGAAATCAAAACATATGAATAAGAAATTTTATTTTTGAAAAAAAACATGTAATATCATTCCATGTAAGTCAGGGTGCGTTTTCATAACATAACTAGACATTTCATGGGGACTAGTCATACTAGACAAGACATACCAAAATCCTTAGTCCTAGTCCTTTTCTTATAGGGAATCTGGTTTCCCCAGCATCCTATAGTGGATTATGATTCCGTCATTCCATAGTTGATCGGGTTCGAATATATTCAATATTATCTCAATACTTATAAATTGAATCCCATAATTATATATTGAGAAATTAATCATTACCCACCTTATTATAGGGATATATAGGTCCTACCCATCTCATACATAAATCATACATACATGTGAAAAATAATCACATAATCATATCATAACCCATGAAACAAAATGGGTATCAAAAACTTGTAATCGTGTATAAAACTATTGGAAAATATAGGTCTCATAATCTTCTATTCAAATAATTAACTATAAAAATAAGATAGTTTCATAACCATATAACATATTAAAGATACGTTTGTTTAATATAAATCATTCCATCAAAACATAAACCATTCAGAGAAAGAATATGAATAGAACCTTTGGATTATTTCCCCATAAGGTCATGATTAGTACCAATGGATTTTATCTTTGATGGAAAGAAATTTTAGAATATCATTTAAAAACATTTTTTAGGAAAATATAATATCTACAATGAATAATAATTTTTAAAACATAATTCATTTTCAAAAAACTGTTTTGTTGAAAATATATATGAAATTATATAAAAGAAGCATGTAAATTATAAAAAAATCATATTCCTTTTTCATGAATGTTAACATAAACATTATTCATTAAATAGATTTTTGACATCAGTTTTCAAATCCTTTTTGAAAACATGGATTTTGTAATTCTTGGAATGTGTCTCTAGGATGGAAAATTGACAAAATGATACATTACATATTTAATAAATTTTGACACACAAAAGCCCCAAAAAAGATATAATAAAATTGTTATGTAATAAAAATAAATTTATGGATAAAAATCATAGAATATATTCATTGTAGTATATACACCATACCAATGAAACTACTAGAGATTAAGGCATTAATCACAAATAAATACAAGCGATACTTGAAATCCCCTTACCTTATGTCTTGAATCTAATCATAATCATTCAAACCTCCTGTATAATAAATATATGTTTATTATAAATAATAAAATTGATCATATTTTTATATCAAATAACCATATATGACTTTATATTACCCACTTATTAATAATATCATTTTAATGTTACGTTTTGGGTAATAACTGCTTTGTTTTTCACATGGTCATTAATTATTTATATAATTTTCATTATTTATTATCATGATTTCAGGTTGTTAAAATAATATAAATATCATATATATTAATTAAATTTTTATTTATAATTCTCAGTGAATGATATAAATAAGAAATCATTATTCCAATCAAGGAGATAGTAGGTCATACAAAGGCATGAACACCGATTCTATTTTCTTATAGTGTTGAAACAATGAAAGTAAATGAAATATATATATGTGTGTAAATATATATAATAAAATTTTATAATTATATTTATGTTATATATACCATATCATTAAACTAAACCCATCTGAAATAGCTTCAATGTAGAGTGTGGATTAATTACATCACTTAGAGGGGTCGGTAGTCCGCACTTCTTGAAACGAAATTATCATATTTAAAAAAAATCGATATAATAAAGAGTTATATTATATAATAATTATATATGAATAAATTCATAAAAAATTCCATTTATTTAATATTAAAACAAATTGAAAATCTTAATTCCATAAAATGGGATGCAATGAAGGAAAAAATTAACAATAACATTTTGGGAGGTGATAATACGTCGTGTACATGAACGATAATTTTTTTACCCATTAGATGGAAGTCTGTGTAAGTGTAGGATGGACCCATATAAGAGAAACATTGTAATATATTCACTATACTGATGTTATAAAATAATCATAGAATAAGTACTATTTAGGTGGTTGCGGAAAGGAAAATAAAACAAAATAGCTTGAAGAAGGATGTCACCACTTATTTGGGTAAATCCATGGGGGTTTTACTAAATAAATAAATTAGATATATTTTATCCAAAAGGACGAAGAAATTTATTAAGATAGGTAGTTTTCTAGAGTTTTTTAGTGTTATTTCAAATCCAAGTGGCATTATAAGGGAGCATAATGTGGGGGGATAAGTGTCTTTTTATATTGGACGAGTAGTGTAATTTTTGTAATTTTTTGAAAAGAAAATCCCACCCACGTTTTCCCTATGTCATGTGGCACAAATATTTGTCCCAATACTATAAAAGAGAAAATAAGGTCAAAAAAGATCATAAAAGTGAATTTGGAAAAGTTTTATGTCATTTTGAGCCTTTAGTTTGAGAAATAGTCCCTTATAAATCTAATGTTTCTCTTAATCGCTGTAATTAATTTTTAAAACATTAACTAACCATTTTTGTCAAAAAATATGTTAAATATATTAAAAATTAAAAATTATTATTATTCCAAATATTTAATCCATTTTGAAAATTCGAATAATATATTTGGTAGAAATTAATTTAAATTGAATCCCACATACGGGTAGTGGTATATATTTTTTAAGAAAAAATGATTAATACTTTGGAATATATTTATTTCCAAATTCAAGGTTAAATTAGATCCAATGAAATAAATTGAATCCGTTTTTATCTAATTAATATTATTATTCCATTATCACAACCCGTCCTCGGGGCCTGTGTTGTGACTACCTGAAGCCCGCCTTCCAATGGCCAGGGGCTGGCGATTAGCACCAAAGGCGTAAATCCAGATAACTTGGAAGACATTGCCTTTATAGATCATAAACACAACCAACCAGAGTACAAGCGGAAGTAATACACTAAGTACAAAAGAAAGTGCTGAAAATTAAATGGGCCAAAATACAAACCCAACTAAAAAGTACAGCTACAACTGAACAAAAGTACAATAGAAAAGAAAAATAACTGGGAAAAAGAAGAAGCTCATGGGTCATCCACCTCGGATCCTACCTGAAGGGTAGGTACAGATAGCACAACTCATGGATCATCCAGCACGGATCTTACTTGTAGGGTAGGTATAGATATCCTCTTCATTCCTCTCGCCCGTCAACCTCCTCCGAGTAACATCTCGTCGTGAAGTCCACCTATGGGTACTGACTCATCGTAAGGTCGACCTCCAGGTACCATCTAGTCCTTGCACACTCGGTCTTAGTTAGCGTTGTCTGTCATCTTCATCCAACACAACGAGGTGCGGGCATATCCCCTGCAGGGGTGAGTATAACGATACTCAGTAGGGACACCGAGACCCTCAAGGTCTCACTAAATCCAACAAGGATAATCACAAAGAATGTTCTCAACAGATAACCCTTACATAGGAATAAGCCCATACTTATACCTAAGTTATCAAGTAACCCATCTTATCCATGAGGTATCACACATATATGAATTCAATGGATACCCACTACATATGTAGATGCCCTTACATATATGTAAGTTATCATGTAACCCATCTCAATAATGAGGAAAACAAAAAAGGTCATTGACTCAGCTCAAACCGGGATTTTATTCATGATGTCAAAACCACAGCTGCTGGAGAACTCCTCCTCTGTCGAGTACAGTGGGCTTTCTGCTACAACCAAGCACTTCCCACTAAACTTGGACTGCTGAAGTACTCCACATATATTCACAAGAACAGTGGAGGAATCATACGATGTTCATTTGGTCTGGTCCTTTCTGTATTAGTCTGATAACAAGCGGTTTAATAGGAACAAAAACATGGAATGAAAACCAATCATTTCTCAATCCAGACACACCCCTACCTTGGGAATGATCTGCGGTAGCCGAGTATCGTGGATGACGGTGATGCTACGAGTTGTCGGCTCGTTTACGTCGATGCAAGGGATGAGATGAAGGTGACAACGGTCTTTGGCAAGTTCCCCACATCAGTGTCACATCTATTGCCATAGAGGAAGAAGAAGTTTGAAGAAAATTTCTTCACTTCCTTCGGTTTGGGGAGCGTTTTTTGTGTAGTGGAGTGTTCTTCACCGGAGTTAGCCTTCATCAAGAGAAGAGTTATGTTCTTCTAACTCTCTAGAGTTTTCCCTACAAAATATTTGAAAAGTCAATTATTAAGAATAGATCTCTGCCATTTTAAATAAGAGCCATGCAAAAATAACTAATTTAAACACTAAAAATAAATTAATTAAGTGAATCACCTAATTAACATATCATGGGTTGGAAAAATTATTTAGAGAGAGAGGAAGGTGAAGGTTTATTTTAAAAATTCAAAAGTGATGGGTTGTCCAATTAAATGAAGAGGAGTTAATGTGGAGGTCAAGGGGTTTAAAGGGAAGGTGAAGGGTTGGAATTTCGTGCGAACCCCACCACCCTTCGTCATACCCTCTCATGGGAAGTTAGGTGGGGTGTGGCCCCACCTACAACAACTCTATGGAAAAATTAACTTCCACGTAAAATAATTTGTAACACTATAATTTATTTAAGCCTTATCGAATCCCCAAAAATTAACTACCTCATGCAACAAAACGAAACTTTTCTTGAGGTCCCCTCAACAATTACTGATGCTGCGAGTTCATCAGTGCCCTCAGATTTCAATTCTGAGCACCGGTTCAAATGTTAGAAAACCCCGTTCGTCCGTTCACTGAACGTACCCGATCAAAACTTCAGAAAATTATTCCGGGCACCCTGGGCCTCGGAATCAGGTGTCGTAATAAACTAAATACATGTAAAATCCCAAATAAATTAAGGAAAAAAATTCATTGAAGTTTACGGGTCTTTACATTACTCCCACCTCAGGACATTACATTCCTGTAAAGCTAAATCATAAACTAAGGAAACAAAAGGAGGTACCGAGCACACAACTGATCCTCCCACTCCCATGTTCTCTCCTAGAGGTTCCCGTGCTGCCAGCGAAAGCGCACAAGAGGAATCAACTGTCCTCATAGGTCCCACTCCTGTTGATCATCAATCTCCACCGGGACCTCCGCAAATGTATCCCTTTCATCGATATCTGGCTCCCCGTGATCGATGGTATGGGTCGGATCGTGCACATATCTCTTCAGCTGAGATACGTGGAAGACGTCATGCTCCCGGTGCAACTAAGTTCGATCGGTCAAGCGGTAAACCATGTCACCTACCCTGTTGAGTACCTAAAAGGGTCTGATGAACCTTGGAGATAACTTTCTGCCTGGGCCAAATCTCTATAATCCATGTCAAGGTGAGACCCGTAAGAAAACATGGTTGCCATCCTCTAACTCTAGTGGTCTCTTTCACCTATCATCTCTGAACTTCTATCTATATTGTGCAGTCTTCATATGATCATGGACGAACTGTGCTTTCTCCATCGTAGTCTGAACCATCTCTGGTCCTACAAGAGCTTCCAAGACTTTTCCTTTGTCGATAAGAGAAATCTGGTCTCATCCCGTTGATGAACCACATTCTTTGCCTAATATGGTCAATCCTAGCATAAATGATACTAATCCAAGCCATGGATGTCGTTGTAAGGAATCTACAGTACTACCAAAAGATCCAACCGTTACTCTTGCCTCCAAGGGTTGAGTCACACTATTGGCATCAGTCTGTGGTCACTAGGTCTCCTCCAGTAGGAATCTCAAATGTGAAGGTCAAGTCAACTGTTTATACCGGAACCTCTTAGTACACAAAAAGGAGGGAAGAAAATGTCACAAGGACAAGTGTATTTTATTACTGCAGCTCGATGTACATAGACATATAGCAACTACAAACATCAACAATGAAAACAACTAAACTAGAAGCACCATGATCAAAGGGCTCCATGCCTAGAACTAGTCCCGCTCTTGTTCGCCTGCTTCCAGAGCTCCATTTTCATATGCTTCAGCTGCCTCAAGCTGATCTCTCCCATGTCCACATGTTCCCTGCGGTGGGGTTGGTCCTCCGGGTGGTGGTGGTGGAAACACCTAGAAGTGTTGTCCACCTCCAGCTACAAAGCTAGCTCCACTACTTCGGTCTCTGGATCCTTGCGGTCCACCTCGATCGAACCTCTGCCACTGCCTGGGAGGTCCTTAGTTTATCTGCTGATCATCTGAATGGCGGGTCGGACAATCACATTCTTTATGACCAACCCCGCCATAAGAGTGACATTGTCCGCTCCTGGTAAGCCATTATCCACCCCGAGTGCCTCTCACACGTGATCACGTTCCATGCAATCGACCACCTATAGGTCTGGTCCTCTTGGACCTCCCCGTCATCTATCAACAGCCCATTGTTGAAGACTCCACCACATGCCGGCTAGTGGTGGGTCCTGCTTCTGGAGACTGCTCATCAAGGAAACTCTCCACTAAGAGGGATCATTCGGACACCCCTGTCTACGTCAGGATGTTGTGAGAATCAAATGAAGCTCTAATCTCTCTCCTAATCCCCTACTCGATGGTTCGGGCCTTGAAGAACGGGTCACGTAACATATCAGTGGAGTAGCGTGAGAGATCGGGGAACCTCGATTAATACTACGCCACTGTCATGCTACCCTGCTGAAGATGAAGTATCTCCTGTATACGCACCGTTCTAAGGGTGGCTAGTACAAAATCTACCCAGAACATGCTCTCCAAGTCTGCCCATAGAAGTGTTGCCTCATTGTGCATCTGGAGAATCAGGCTCCACCATCTGTCTGCTGCTGCCTGAAATAGTCTGGTAGCAAGGATCACCATGAAGTCTTATGGCGTCCCTACTAGCCTGAAGACTCTTACCACAGCCTCCATCCAATCCACAACATCATGTGGGTCCGTCTCTCCCCTAAACCTGGTGTCCTCTGGTATTGTAACTCGTGCAGTGCACTCAAGCGACGTGAAATCTCTACCACTGGGGCTGGTGGCATCGGTGGACCAACGGGTGCTAGTATTGTTGGTGCCTCTGCTGGTGCCTCAACTGGAATAGGACCCTGTACTAAGGCCTCATCGCTCGACAGGCTGTTAGTACGAACAACTCTCGGGGCTCAAGCTGGTCATCCGCGGGGAGGCATCATGAAAGAAACAGATGCAACACAGTCAAATACTATACCTGTTGAGCTGACCTGGTTTGAGCTGACGTTACAACTTTTGGAAACACACATGTAATCATTGTTTTTGCGCACTATGTTGGAAATCAGAATTCTGGGTCCTGGTGTAAGGATACGTCGGACGCTGCACCAATACTGGACTCCCTGAACTGAAAACCACACTCGATACCCTTAACACTATTTCTTCACATAGAAGAAATTATCAATGTCCTGAGTTCTGCGGTAGAACCGACTCCTCTGATACCAATTTTTCACAATTCGTCCTTTGGGCCTGGGCCGTAACTACCCCATGCCTGCCTTCCATAGGCCAGGGGCTGGCGACTAGCACCAAAGGCGTAAATCCCGATAACTGGGAAGACATTTCCTTTATAGAACATAAACACAACCAACCAGAGTACAAGAGGAAGTAATACACTAAGTAAAAAATGAATGTGCTAAAAAGTAAATGGGCCATAATACAAACCAAATTGAAATGTACAACTACAACTGAATGAAAGTACAACATAAAAGACAAACAGCTGGAAAAAAGAAGCAACTCCTAGGTCATCCACCTCGGATCCTACCTGAAGGGTAGGTATAGATAGTGCATCTCTTGGATCTTCCACCGCGGATCCTAACAATAGGGTAGGTACAGATAGCGCAACTCCTGGATCTTCCACCACGGATCCTAACTATATGGTAGGTAAAGATAGCCTCCTTAATGCGATCACCCGTCAACCTCCTCCGATTATTGTCTCGTTGTGAAGTCCACCTCCGGGTACTGAATCATTGTAAGGTCCACCTCCGGGTACCGTCCAGTCCTTGCACACTCAGTCTCTGTCAGCGCTATCCGTCATCTGCATCCAACACAACGAGATTCGGGCATATCCCGTGCAGGGGTGAGTATAACGATACTCATTAGGGACCCTGAGACCCTCAAGGTCTCACTAAATCCAACAAGGATAATCATAATGAATGTTCTCAACAGATAACCCTTACTTAGGTATAAGCCCATACTTCACGAGGTATCACACAGAGAAGAAGTCGATGGATAACCACTACTTAGGAATATTCCCATACATATACATAAGTTATCAACTAACCCATCTCAATCATGAGGAAAACACAAAGGTCATTGACTCAGCTCAAACCTAGATTTTATTCATGATGTTGAAACCACAACAACTGGAGAACTCCTCCTCTGTCAAGTACAGTGGGTCTGCCACTACAACCAAGCGCTTCCCACTAACCTTGGACTGCTGAAGTACTCCACCTATATTCACAAGAATGGTGGATTAATCAGACCATGTTCATTTGGTCCGGTCCTTTCTGCATTAGTTCGATAACAAGTGGTTTAATAGGAACAACAACCTGGAAGGAAAAACAATCATTTCTCAATCCAAACACACCCCTACCCCGGGAAAGATCAGTGGTAGCCGAGTATCCTGGATGAAGGTGATGCGAAAGAGGGGTCATCATCTCATTGACGTTTATGCAAGGGACGATATGAAGGTGACGACGTTCGTTCCGAGTTCCCCATGTCGGTTTCTCCTCCCTTTCCGCGGAGGAAGAAGAAGTTTGAAGAAAATTACATCACGTCTTTCGGTTCGTGGAGCGTTCTTCGTGCCGCGGAGTTTTCTTCACCGGAGTTGTCCTTCGTTGACAGAAGAGTGGTGTTCTTCGCAGTATTTATCCTTAGTTTAGAGAAGAGTGATGTTCTGCTAATTCTCTAGAGGTTTCCCCACAAAATATTTGCAAAGTAAAATATTTAGAATAGATCTCTCCCATATTAATGAAGAGCCATGCAATACTAAATAATTTCAACACTCAAAATAAATTAGTTAAGTGAATCAACTAAATAACTTATCATGGGTTGGAAAAATTAATTAAAGATAGAAAAAGGTGAAGGGGTATTTTAAAAATTCAAAAGTGAGGGGTTCTCCAATTAAATGAAGAGGAGTTAATGGGGAGGTCAAGGTGGTTAAATAGAAGGTGAAGTGTTGGGATTTCGTGTGGACCCACCTACCTTGGTCATACCCTCTCATGGGAAGTTAGGTAGGGTGTGGCCCAACCTCCAACTTCTCTATGGAGAAATTAACTTCCACTTCAAATAAATTGTAACACTACAATTTATTTAAGGACTTATCGAATCCCCAAAAATTAACTACCTCATGCGACAGAACGCAACAGTGCTTAAGGTCCCCATAAACAATTACAGGCGATGTGAGTTCATCGGTGCCCTCAGATTTCAATTCTGAGCACTAGTTCAAAAGTTAGAATAACCCACTCTTCCGTTCACTCAACGTACCTGAGCTAAACTTCGGAAAATTATTCCAGGCACACCGGCCTCAGAATCAGGGGCCGTCAAGAAACTGTATACTCGTAAAATGCAGAAGAAATTATGAAAAAAAATTTCCTTGAAATTAATGGGTCTTTACATCCATAAAAATAAATTAAAATATAATTTAATTGTAAAACCAAATTAGATGAAAAAGAAAATTTTAATTGAAATTTAATATTTTTCAATATTCATCCAAAAATTATGTTTTTTAGAAAACTCTCAAAAAATTTACACTAATCTAATTTGGAAATTATGAATTCAAAAACAATGTTTATTTTATTAAATTAAATTTCAAAATGTGTCTAAAATTAATTTTATTATTTTTCATAGAAGGGTATAAAAAGAGGTTCTTTTAATGAAATAGTATTTTCGAACATATAGAATACATTTAAAAAATGTATGTTATATTATCATTATTATTTATTTTAATAAAACCATTATATAAAATATCTTAAATATTGTTATTAATATTTATATTACTTTGATTAATGGATATGATATTACTATAACATTTAAAAAATATACAATAACAATTATTGTATAAACTCAATGTTGAGTGTAACACACGCCCTGTTGGTGGTTCATGTAGTGCATGATGAAATTTGTATTTTTTGTAAACAATGATTCAATTAGTTTATCATGAAATATAAGACATCAAAAAAATTATTTGAGAAATAAAGGTTTATAAAAACTCAAGGTGTGAAAATAATGATTACTTTTTTTATTATTAATTTGTATTACCATGGAGGATATCAATGGCGAAATGTCCTAATTTTTTAACTGAGGTGGCTAATATTAGGTTGGGTGTATCATGTGATATTTTTAATCAGTTTGTTTATTGATTAATTTTCACAAATAATAGCCAGTTTTTATTCAAATTTACTATATTCTTATACAAATGTGTATGAAAATATATTAAACTTTAATGAGTATACTAATATATTTTTCTTCTAATCCTTTTAATGATATAAAATCTGACCTTGTAAATTCAATAAAAGTGTTTAATTACCTTTGAGATATGATTGTTTTCATATTTTATGCTTCTTCAAAAAAACAATTTCATATGTATTATTCCCTTCTAATGACAATAAATGATTTACAATGTTATGAATTGATTTCTTGGTGGAACAAGAACAGAAAACTATTATATCCTAATAATATGAGAAATTCATGATCTAGATGATTTAAATATCATTATAGTATCACTTTAATAGGGAAATTATAGTTCATTCAAATGGATCATCAATACAAGAAGAATAATAGGAGGTTTAATAATCTTGTTAATAGAGAATATCCATCTCAATGTATTTTCTTAATGGATGTGATAATTGAATTGAAATATCTACGTTTCACATTGGTGAAATGTTAGATGAAATATAAAAAGTGGAATAATGATGGCATTAATTCAACATTCAGTTGGAAATAGAAATATATCTTTTTTGAGTTTCCATTTTGATCAACCCATTTTTTATATCACTATTTTGATATAGTGAAAATTAAGAAAATTTAATTCAAGTTCTTCTTTATATTATTAAAATTATCATGGGTACAAATAAAAACAACTTATGATCTTGGCGGTACTTGTTAGAATAGGGTATTTGAATGGAATTACATTCTATGTGTATTGATAAAAACAAATGGAATGTTCCTTGTGATTATAAAATGACGAAATTTATTGATAAAAATAAATTTATGAAATTATTAGATAGTACAATGATTCTTGATGGCTGTTATGGAAACATATCTGACTGATTCAGCATAAGGGAGATGAAAATAAACTAATAAAAACTCATTATTTATATAGCCATCTTCATGAAATAATTGATTTTGAAATATGAGATTTTCAATCCAATAATATAAGTGTGGTGTTGATTGAATTATTCAATTTTTTAGAAAACATTTTGCTAAAATTTTATCCGAATCCTTATTGCTAGAAACACACCAATAGGTTCTGTGTGGGTTGGAGAAAAACTTTCTTCCATAATTTTTAACATACATTATATATTTAATAGTGTATAGTACAAGTGAAATACTTATTTCGGGGCCCACTAGTTTTCGATGGATGCATCCTATTAAAATAAATATGTGAAACATTAAATATTTTCTATAACTAAATATTCATCCTAAAGGTTACAGCTTGAGAGGTGATTTAGATCATGATTGTATAGATTTTTGTTTAATGTATTTTTTTGATGTGGGAACAAGATATATCAAGACAATGAGAAATGGAGATGATATTCATATCTAAATTGATCCATAATTTCAATCTCTTAATAAAATATAATGAATTATTAGGTCATATACATTGTCTACATTATGAAATCAAATGCAGGATATGGAGAATAATATAGTCTTATTTAATAGTGAGTTTTCATTGAATATATAGAATAAGTAATTTGAAACATTATTTTATATATCATACTAAATCATTTTACATATAACAGAACCATTTATTATCATTTTATATAGGTAACATATTCAAATACTATATAGAGTTCATCATTATTTTTTCTATGAGAATGAGAGCGATTTTTCACAATAAATAGTTTCCTACATTGTTGAAATAAATGGTTTGAACAATAGTTAAATTGATATGAAATACATATATTAAATTCTTTGCTATTATTAAAATATATATTTCATATTTTGAATTCTAATTTGAAACCATTTCTCATGAATTAATATCATTTGGATTTTGGGCAAAATTCATTGGTTCCTAAATGCCAATAAATAATACACATTGGGTATAAATTTAGTACAAATGATTGAGTGGTTAATTTAAAAACATATAATAATGGAATTATATTGACTACAACATCTTATTATTATTCATTCATATCATATATTAGGCCTAGATAAGAAAATTTGATTTATTATATATATTATTGGGAAATATTTTAATAGAATTATTACACTCATGGTCAAGTCTCTATGATGAAATGAAAATGGTTGGATTCAACAATGTAACATAGTACATTTATTTATAACTACAGATTCAGCATTATTAACATTACTTGCATTCTGGAAATGAATGAACCAAATATTTTGGCATAAATTTCAAAAAAAAATGCTATACGCGAAAGATCACGAGAGACCTGATTATAAAGTCCATATTTACGTAATCCTAATAAATATTTTTCATGACGGTGGGGATGAAATTCACACCATAAATTCACCCATTGGAAACGAACAGAATAATCTATTTGTTGACTAAATTTTTTACAATTTGATAATTAATGTTAATCCTTTATTAGTGGTTGGTAATATATAGAAGGATCTACATATGTACAAAGTTTATTTGTTATTCCATGTTGTGTGTTTATAAGGATGGTACTTCTACAATTACATTAAGTATTGTTCAGTATGGAATGATATTTTTTTTAAATATTTCGATATTTTTATTTAATTCAATTTAATTTATATCATATTATAAAAATTCGTTTTAAATTATTTCATAAAAATATTTTTAAAACCAACTTATATTATATTTAAATTATAGTTTGTAAAACATGTTAATATATAGGATATGTCTGGTTTGACTTATATGTTGTATGCAAAATTTGAAAAAACTAACTCTAAAAAATGTAAATTTAATTATTATGTAGATTATGAAGGATATTGAATGAATATTATGGTAAGGAAATTTTTATAATGGTCAATGAACAAAATAACTTGGGGTTCCTCCATTGTTTCTCATAGTGAGTGTATCATATCACATTATATTCCTCTAAACTATCCCTCGATATGGTGGCCACACAATCTCAAGAAGGCCTCCCTAAAAGCTAGAGGTTTTCAACTAGTACGGAGTTCCAAGGTGTTGTCTATGGGGAGATTATTCCCTCATAAATTAGATTGATCACAATAATAAGTAATGATAATCATAGATGAAGCATCAATAAGAATAGATGGAAGTAGAAATATTATACTAAATCATGAAATCCAATAAAAAATATATGTATCATGAATAATAAAAATATAAAACCAATAAACATACAATAAAAAGTGAATATTATTGGGGACTGAGATTTATTTATATACCACATTTAAAAAAATAAAAAAGATAAAAAAACAACTACTACTAGAATCCAAGCATAGGCTCAGTCCTCTTCTCCAGAACATTATATTAGAATTGAAAATTAAGATTCAAAATATATATTCTTCACTTTATTAGTAATTACATCCATAATTTCATCTTGGGTACCTAGGGTTTTCCTATATGTGTGTGAGATACATTCTTAGTAGGCTTCCACCCATGGTGTCTATCCTAATCCAGTACAAGCATAATAAAATGAGCATTGTTCGATAGTTAATAAATGAAAAAACACACATTGGACCATGTTCCTCTTGGATAGAAATCCAATTTTCCTTCTTTGACCTAATTCTTTGTGTCTTAAATAATAGATCCTGCAAAGGTAGGGCGAGTGTGGTATTATGAGTGATGGTGGACCATTGCCAAGATTGTGATAAATCTTAGAGGTACATCCTTACATTTTCAAAAAAAAAAGGATCATTAATCATTTGAATACATTTATTTACATTTAAATTCAATTTATGAAACACACTTTATATAATATAGGGATTAATCATAACCCTATTTAGGGATATCCCAATGGGATACCATGTATCATAAATAGTGCTTGATAAAAGTCCCATTCCAAGTAGTTCATCCATGGTGACAAAAGAATGATGTCCTTGGTGTCACTCTAGGATTATTGTGAAAATTTCAAAAACTGACATCCGAGTCCACACCACTGCGCATAATGACCAAAGTCTCTCTCATGTCATGGTACAACCATCGCGCCTTCAACGATGTCTAAGGGGTTCCCCCTATGGAATCAGTCTTACTCATATAGAGGTTAAAAATAATGTTCATTGAGCTCATCCATGCCATAACTAGTGTTTCCCCCATCTTGTTACAAATCATTAAGAGTTTTAATATGATGGAAGGTGAGTATTTCCAAGGGTTCATTAAGTTATAACCCCTTGTACCACCTTCGACGATAATTTTAAAGAATTCTAAACAAGAAATACATATATAAAAATCTAAATTATAAAGACATTTCATTTAATTAATAATTTTATATGGAAAAATGAATAATGTTCAAGGAATTTCATTTGGGAGAGAATTTAGGGAATAAGGAAACAAGGTTAAAACATTGCATGGTCACTTGACCAGTTCATTTAAAAAATAATTTCATGATGTGTACATGGTCATTAACTATGTAAGCCGCATATGTCCTTAGACATAGTGTCTAACTGGTAGATCATTATTTAATTCAATTCAATTTAATTAATTATGGTATAAATTTTTATTAAACACCCATCTCGAGAAATTTAAACTACCTAAGGTAAGGAAATGGTGATACTCAACAGAAATCACCTCTAATTAGGTGGAATGAATTAAAGGAATTAGCCCTTTCGGTTTATTTTCCACTATCTCAGGTCTCCATCAATATGGTGAGGTATCTAATTTAATTAAATCTGAAATTAAGAGGCATCATCGGAAATGACAGAATCGTGGAACAGCACTACCTTTTATGGATACCAAATATACATAGACAATGATCCAAGACCATCCACCTTATCATTGTTAATAATCTATCATCTATTGTTGACAAATGATTCGAGAAAGGTTGGAATAAATCGAAGAAACCAAAAAACTACCTTAAATTGGGGGAAATGACATGGGACTAATATAGAAAAAATTATTTGATATAGAACATGAAATAAATTCGAGAGTAGTAGATATCTCATCTTAAGTATTTTGAGGGATCTGATGGTGAAATAAATTGATGAATGATGGTGGATCTACATTGATATTAATATCATAAAGGAGGAGGTCTTGTATGTGAAGGAGGAAATGAATTATATGGAGAAATATGTTAGGGATAAGTGGAATATATGGAATCATTATAGGAGTGAAAATATGTAAATAAACTCTAAAATATTAGCTTACAACGTTTGGACACACAATTGTCCAATCCATATGGAAATGATGAACCAATCCATTGATTTAAGGGGTAACATCACATGGTTAGACACATAGTTTTTCTCTCCGTTTGACACAGATGTGAAATCGCAAAGTCCAAAGTGAATGCAGAAATGCTTAATCATGCTTCAGGGGGTCAAACTGTTGAAGAAAAACCATGAGGCTCTATGAACACCATACTTAAAACCTCCATATTTATGAAAAACATGTGGGTTGGAATGCATAGTTTCTCCAAACCATGATGTTGATTATTTTCATTAATTTCAGGGCCTCTAGTGGTAAAAACAAGCACTCAACACCCCCATGACCTACCTAAATTAAATTTGAATCATATTTAAGGACTTATAAATGAATTAGAAACATAACAATTAATTTTATGTACCATTGAGAAAATTCTGAATGTTACCACCTCCCATCCTTAAGAAAACTTGTACCCGAGATACCCTTAAATTGGTGGAAAACATCATTTGAGTTGTCTTATTGTTACTGTACATGTACATAAAATTTTCACTCCTTAGTCTCTTCTTGTACAATGCAATGATTCCATTAGAACCATACCAAAGGAACTGACCTGCCTCAGAGAGGCTTCATGCTCTGCTCAATAATATAATATCAGATGCTCTTCGAAGGAAACATCTAAATGAAGCACAATATCATTGCTGTGAAATGAAATACATAGGTTAGCTTGATATTAATAAAATTTTTATATGTGTAAAATTACATGAATAGAAATATACCTATGAGATAGCTTCATCATATAGGATCTCTCATAATCTCCCAACAATACATCAAGAGGAAAAAAATATTAATCGAATAGCTTCCTCTATCTCATAATTCATTGATATCACAATCTATACGATATGCGGAGAATGAATTAATGTTCCACTGTGAGATATAGAGGTCTATGATAACGATTGGTATATGATTTTTTATTACAATGTATTTTATCCCTATGATTTTAAATTAGCTAGAATTTATCTGATGTATCCTAAAAAAGATGAGGCCCCAGTAGAGTTACTTCCAATGTATCAAGACAGTATAGAGGTGAACAGCATTTTCTACCATATAGGGCCTTATACAAGGTCATTTGAGTGGCTTCCAAAGGGATGTTGTTGTAGGAAAAATCACAATAGTAATTGGATTTTTCCGTGAACCTCCAAAATTGAGGATACATGATTGATGAATCTACTATAACACCTTTATCATATTCATTAACTAACCAGAGTATGAGGGTGATGTTCCATGCCCAAGACCCCATGTGAACATAGTGACTACTATAACCCATTCCAAAACTCTGAAGTGAACCAGGGTATCTTAGTTCGAAATTATATAATTGGGTAAACACTGATGTTGAACTATCCCCCAAACCTAAATCCTTCATATATCATCAGTAGAGAAGGTATTATTCATTGGTAGATGTTATGGCACCTTGTCCAAAATATCAATGATAAATGACACTACATCACAACATAATGGGGATCCCGAAAATCCTACCACTATATTTATGGTGATGTCATTCTATTTCCACTCAGGAATGGAGGGAGGTTTTCCATGTCCATAAGTTCACTAATGGTATGATATAACCTAAATAAATATCATTCCCTGAGTGATAATCCATTATCTCTTCCCCACATACCTTTCCACCAATATTGATAAATCATATCACTATACATATTGGCAATACTAGGATTACACTCAACTGTGCCCTGAGATTGTGTACAGAAGACCTCAAGAGAACCATCCAGTATGTATGAAGGCAACCAAATATTTCAATGAATGATAAGGATCTCACATCCATCAACAACCAAACTTGGATTCAGGTATACCCACATGATTCTCTCCGTAATGATGATTCCCTGAGAATCAAACAACCGCCTCATCTAGTTATTCTCCAAAAGGATATATATCATTGTCAATTCTACTATGATGTGGTTCTACTATTTTTCATGAATATATAGTTACATTTAAGAGAACATATAATTACAATACAACTCAAAGATATCCTCCAATCTAGATTTAATATTATTATTATAGCACAAAGCATGATCTTCAGAATTATCCTTACCGGATGTGTAAGAAATCTTAAAGATTAATGATTACTGGTATTGCATGCACTTGTGCATCCTCCAATTCAAGTATTACTATGTGGAGATTTATTTGATATTTTATGAATGATGTAAATATTGAATCACTCACCAAATGTGTAGTTCCTACAACAACATAGAGAATAAACCATGGTTGTGAGATCAAGATCGGTCATAGAGTAATTCCAGTCATGAAGCCTCATCCAGTAGGTGCCATATTTCAGGACTGGATCACCCTAAATCCAAAATTATCTTATACAGATTGTTAAAGCATAAAAGTTGATAGTATAACTCATTCCTAGATCAATATAAATAATAATCATTTAGATATTTTTCTTCCCTTTAACACATGATAAAAGGTCTCATTGGCTTCAGACCAATCAAACTGCACACCCTTCTGATCTAAGGCTGTTAGGGGTACTCCTATGTGAGATAAGCCGTGGATGGATCTCCTGTAATAGGATTCAACCCTATTTATCTATGTGAGTCAATATAATTCATAGAATGATCCTAAGAATCCGTGACACTTATTTTCACTGGGTCTATTGATTTCCCTTCCATCGATATGATATGACACAATAAGTGAACATTACTAATCCAAAAGTGGAATTTACTGAGCTTCGCATATTAGTGGTTCTGTCTAATTTCATTTATCATGATCTCATGATGGATGGAATGGTCCTGTAGAGTAAAAAAATACCCACATATGATGTCGACAAAGACTACTAAAAAATAATCACGATATAGGTGGAAAACTAAATTCATGATGTCCATGAAGACTTCTGGTGAATTCTCATACTGAACAATAATACAAGATACTCATAGATTCTATACGCTGAAAACTATATAAGGTATTTTTTTTCCCTCACTTACACCTAACAGTATCCAAAACCTAGGTTGATCTTTTAAAAAATAGTTACCCCTCACAGATGGTACATATGGTCATCTATCTGAGGAAGTAGATATCGGTTATTTGTAATGATATTTAGCAATCGACAGTAATCCATGAAATCCCAATGAGTAAAATATACTTTATTGGTAAAAAGGAAATGTAAACAACATGTTGATGTGTCGTGTCAGATTAAACATTTTTCCTCTAGATATTCATGGTGCTTCTTAATTTCATAGATCTCTGTTGGTACCATCCTCTACAATGTAGTGGACACTAGTGTCGCACATGGAACAAGATCGATGGTAAACTGAACATTTATTTCATAAGGTAGGACAGATATGCCTGGCCATGCATACTGTTACTCCACCATGCCTAGTATTCTTGGGTCCCCACTAATAATACCGATATATCCAATTCACCATTATGGATTTATGGATTTCCTTCATGTGATGAGAATGATACCCAATTATGATATCAATCCACCTAGGATCAGTAAGGTAATACCCATTCCATATAGTGAACGACCTAAAATATGATCATCCTTATGATGAAGAAAATACATACAAATTTTTATCCATTTATTTCCAAGAGAACCCCTTTCATTAGAATACACCCTCTTCTTGAATTCCTTACAGTGTTCTATTTCTAAACAGACCAATGGAGTACACTGTCACTATCCCAAAAATATCATTGTTGTAGAAGAAAAAAAAGAGTGTGATGTACATGTATAAAAAATTGTTAAAATTATTTTGGGGTCTATAAGAATAGTAACTCTAACAATAGATGGCCCCAGATATGATCTTATTAAATAGGCTAAAATGCATACATATGGCATGAACCGTGGACCTGAGATTATTCTTGAGAAACATGGTAATCTCCACTCTATTAAAAATGAAAATCAAAATCAAGACAACATCATGAAGTATAACATTATTTTCAAAAATGAACTACCGAATTATACAATTTCATTTGATGGAGATTCCTTGATCTTGCAAATGAAAGTGGTGTTGGAACAAGACCACATTGAAATGTAACATGGGGAATGGATAGTCAAAACACTAGATATGACCCATCTAGCTGCAAGACCAGCACTCCACTAGGTTTTTCATATAATGGGGATTATTTTGGCTTATCCTACAATGCAGTTGATGCACCAAATTCACAAAATTGTGTGCCACATGGTGGGTTCATCCCATACGTGTAGCCTCAAAACATAACTTCATTCAACTAGATAATACACAACTCTATCTATATGTTGAACAACCTACCTCACATTAACTAATTTCCTTAAGATCCACTCATTGATAAGGTCCAGGATCACGAACAATGATATGATGGTTATCTGAAATACATTCAACTACGAGCTAATTGCATACACAATCTTATCATAAAATCGCCTCCTTGTAGTTAGCTTATCACTAGTAATGTTCCATGTAAACACTTCAATTCGGTGAACCGATATGTATATTCCATCATAGAATTGTCACATTAATGAATGTGAATAAACTCCATAATATTATCATTTATCATGGTATCAGAAAAACATCAGTTTATGAAGGCTATATATAATTCCTCTTAGATAATAACCTACTATCAACAATAATTTTTTAGAATGTACCACTAGTTGTTGGTGCATTCACATAGCATGCAGGTCACGAGTTTGAACCTATTATTTGGTTACATATCGATATGCTCAATGATGGAGTGAACATCCTACATCCATGATTCATCCATGTATGTTTCTCCATCCCATCAAAAGGTCTTAGTAAGTTTCTAATAAAACTTATTGTTCTGATTGTCCATGGAAGGGGAAGGTCGGGGCGCACCCTGAATAGTTTTCATGATCCTAAAGAAGCTATCATGAAACTGTTAATTAATACCTAGTAGAAGATCTGGAGGAAGTTCCTCATGTGGAATTATAGGTGGTACCCTATGGCCTTATGTACCTTAACCTTGTGTGAATTATTATCTCTACCTTCAAAGCATAAGGAAAGAAGTCATCATAGTGCCATAACATTACATATCCCGTGATCGTGCATCATATAAGATTTATTTCAAATAGGGAATTCGATAAATAAAGGATAAGTACAAGGATACAATATTAAAGAAACATACCCCTCCACCTTCCCTTTGATATAGGTTTGGGTAAGAAGAACATTTCTTGAAAGTATCATAGGAGGCATCACATTCTACACACTACTAGGTTGGGCCAATGTAAAAGTCTCATATAACACATTTTCTTGGGTTCAATTTAATTGTATGTGTTCATTAACATTAATTTATTTAGATTCATTCATATTATTTGGTTACCAATATCGTCATCTAGTTAATTGTATCAGCAATTCCAATTTACAAAGACCGATAATCATAATAAATTGAAATGGGTGTGTGTTACTGAATTTTGACCCTTACACAAAAAAATGGGTGCAACACATTCGGGAAATTATTATGATTGAATAATATTCCATTGAAATTCATCAATACAAATATTTAATGGGACATTGTTAGTCAATTAATCTAATTATGACATCCTATAGAATAATTTCACACTGAATTTCATAACAAATAATGAACCACCAGCAGTCACATGAATTATAGAAGATGAACTCTAAAAATAAAATATGGCATGGAAAAATGAATGGAATTTTAATAATATGGTTCTTAATATAATGAATTTTCTTATAATTACCATGTATCACATGGTCAAATCAAAACTAAAAATTTCAATAATATGAAAATCAATAATAGTACAGTAGAGGTGTGTCAACCAATGGTTTAAATCTGTGAAACAGTAATATTACAAGAAATAAAAGCGTTTACCAATTACATTTAATATGGAATCGCCTATATGATTGTTATCTACACCTAATAACATGATCATAACCAAATTATGTCATCATACTATCCAATATAAACCCAATCAATAATACCAAATGAAAAAAACCTATGATACCACATTATAGAATCCTTCCCGGGATGCCACTTAATTGTGCCCCAAGAAGTTGGACACAATACCTCATGTGAGCCTCCCTAAACTCCAGAGAATTCCTAATAATAGCTTGAGTCTTGGGTGTGTCTTTGGGGAGACTATTCCTTCATAGATCAGAATGATCACTTTAGTAGATAATGCTAATAAATAGAAAACTTTGTAATAAGAACATATGCAAGCCTAATAATAATAATAATAATAATAATAATAATAAAGCATGCAATCTAATAAACAATAAGTAGAATATGAATAATAAATAGATAAAATAGATGACGATGCTGTAAAAATGAATATTCTAGGTGTAGGGGATACAATAATATGCCACATTCTAACAAATTAATCGACAAGTCAAATATTTTTATAACTATCATCCCAAGATCATGATAAGTATTCTGCACCAAAAAATCATCCTATCTATTTGATAAATCATTGGATGTTGTATTTTTAACTTTTTCACTACATTAATCCAGAAAGTCAACTTTAGTGCCAATGGATGCCCAACCAGGTTCTGAGATACAATCAAAGTAGACCAATGGCGATGTCTAGGCCAAACAAATACATGAAAAAAAAAAATTGTAGTGTGTCATATAAAATAAAAGAAAATAGAGATAATAAAAAAATTGGACTGGGTTCCACTTGAAGACCAATAGAATTTACCATAGTTAGCCTAAGCTAGGGTTTTTAAAATAGAAGATACTATAAAGGTAGGTTGAGTGGGGTAATATGAGTGAAGGTTGAGCATTCCAAACCTTGTGATTAGCACATAAGGAAACATTCCTTTGTTACCAATACCAATAAAGTTTTTAAATTTTAAAACAATCAGTATAATTTCATTTCAATTTTATAAAATAACTTTATATAATATAGTGAGTCACCCTGAGCCTATCCATGACTATCCTAATGGGATTCCATGTTTTACTCTAGGGGGTCCAAAAAATTACAATGCCAGGGAGTGTATTCAAGGATTCTCAAGAATGATGTCCAATTTGTCACTCCAACAATGAGGTGATAATGTAAAAAATAGAATTTTTTTACACACATAGTATCACACATTTTGACCCAATTATATCTCATGGAAATGCACAATCATCATTCCATCGATCTCTTTCAAGGGGTCTACATACGGAACTGGTGGAACATATCTGGATGTAAAAACAATTAACTCTGGGAAATACTGACCTTATAATAACTTGTATCGTCCAAATTATGTCACGAAGGATAAAAAATTCTTACAAGATGACGTGATAGACTATCAAAGGTGTCCTTAAGTCAACAGTAATGTGAGAGATACTAAATTCTAAAAACATATATAACAAGCTCAATTTTAATTCCATTTAATTTAGTTTAAAATATTATAAGGAAAATAGAATATTGGAAAAATAATAAATTGGGAAAAACATTTAGGGCATAATGTGTCGGGGTAAGTAAGAATTCTTGGTCCCTTGACCAATTCATTTTTACCTAATTTTAAAAGGATTCCGAGGTCATTAATTCAGTAATCCCTTTTCACATATTACATAGAACCTAACTAATGGATAATCATTGAATTCAATTCAATTTAACATTTCTAGGTATCGATTTTTATGAAACACCCCTCACAGGGAATTTAAATTACCTCTGTAATGTTCAAGGTGAGCATCAAGGCTGGTCACACCATGTTGGATTAGTTTTATCAATACAATCCACCCATGGGGTTGATTCACCACTATATCGGGTTGAAATTCGAAATGTGAGGTGTCCCATTTAATTCCATTAGAAATTAAAAGGTGTCATTAGAATGGTCAGGCTCGTGGTATAACAATTCTTTTAATTGAATGTAATGAAACAAGGGGAATGATCCTAAATCACATTCCATATCCTCGCAAATATTCAGTATTCCGGTGTCGACATTTGATTTAAGGGTGGTTAGATGAAATCAATGAAATAGTAAAATTCAATGAAAATGGGGTAAATGATATTACAATGAGATTTCTCAAAATATAGCATGAATAAAATGAAATAGAAATGAGAGGATTAGAGATCTAAACTATATCATTCTAATAGATCCAACGATGATAGAAATAAATGAAGAATATAGGAGCTACATTTATCAATAGCTCTTAAAGGAGGAGAGATCGTACAAAAGGGTGGAGAAGAAGTCGTAAGAGAAATTTTTAATGGAGAAAAAAAGTAGTATAAACGCTTTTATTATGTAAGAAATGAATATTTCGCCCTTAAAACAAAGAACCATGGTTTTGCATCACAATTAACCAAATCATGCACTGAACCCCTTCTTTAAGGGGGAACCTCACATGGTTAAGCACATATTTTTCTAACCATGCACAAATTGTACAAAATCACAGTATACCAAATAGTTCCAACACCACCCATTTACGTAAATGGGGTATTAGGTTTGTTGAAAAAAATATGGCCCCTGGCACCCCATTCTATTAAACACATTGATTACAGAGACTATATAGGTAGGGAATAATTGTTTTCCATAAATATGCAGTATAATATTTTCGTTAATTTCAGCGGTTTTGGCCTTTGTAGAAGACCCAAACACCCCCAAAACGTAATTTATTTAAATATTAATTTACACTAGGTCCATTTAAATGAATTATAACAAAAAAAATGTTTTTCTATACCATGAATAAAATATAGGAAAATACAATTATCATGATAATTATAATATATTTTCTTATAAATTACATTTGTTATCATGTTTTTATTCATTAGTTTTTTAGGGAAATTAATTGGAACTAGAATTGATCTATCTACAACCTACCTATATAGGTTCATGTATGTGTTCTCTTAAAGCTACAGAAAACACCCATAGTATCCATTAATGCAAAAACCCTCCATTGAATACCACATCTACCAAAATTTTATCCACCTTCTGAACCAAGAAGGATGTTTCATCCCATTCCTCAATCATTATATTGTTTCGGATATACTTATCATTGTATTTCTATGAAACATCCATGTACTTTCCAACTATACCATATCCATGTCATATGATGTTTCTAAAACCCTTATATCCTTATAAAAACTCAACTATCCTACCTCCAATTCCTATTATATGTATAAGATCCAATAATTGTTCCCCTTTAGCTTCAAATCCACTATATGTAGATGACCTGATACACGAATTGTAATATGAACGTCTGAAGGGATATAGTTCCAAGACATCCCATGGATCAATCAATGCATAATTTTCATCATGCGTGAAGTTATTTTTATAAGTGTGTCAAATTATATCACATCATTTTTCTATTTTTACTGTGAATTAATTATACTTTTTTTCTTTTCTCTTCTTTAGTGGTATATTCTAATAGGCAACATTGGTGTATCAATTTTTATGAGTCTTGGATTATCATACAAAAATAATGGTGTTGTTATATAAAGACAATCAAATTAAAGGAATAATTCCATTCAACATAGATTATTTATGGAACCCTTAGCAAATTATAGTGATTTCCTTACGATCGATCTAGTCTCGTAGTTGAATATTGATAATTAAATTAGGTGAATTCACGAGAGGATATATGGGTAGGAAAATTTATTAAAATTTTAAAATATTATTCTATTATTAAAATTAATAAACATATTCATTTTAGCACTGAAATTACATTCCCATTGGTCAAGATGCTAAGGTCGCATGGTTGGTGGAACAAAGGGTATTGTGGTGACCATATAATCATAAGTGATATGTTGGTTTGAATAGTAGATCTAACATTGAGTTAGAGGGTGTACCAATATTCAATGACTATCCCACAATAACAATCCATTAGACGATCATACAATGTAATTGTAATTATTTTAAGGTATATGTCATAATTAATGTTTTGTGTTAGAAATTTATTTATAATTAATTTTATTGAAATGTTTTTTCAGAATGGTTCAAAAGAAGCAACACAATGTTTCTATGATGTTTATGAACACATTGAGGCATAATAAAATGCCATAGCATGATAGAAATCATGTACATATATGACCAGTTGACTTTTACTTTATCACATTTGAATAAATTCATTTCTAATATTAACATTTAAAACAATGTTTATATTAAATAATAAAAATATCAATACATTTAGTATATTGTAATCAATAGTAGACTATCTCTACTAACTGTTTTGAATTTAGGAAAAAGAGTTTTTGTTAAATGCTCCCTACAATTTAAAAATATTAAATATCCAACTATAAATATTTATTTTAAAATAATTTGTTACAAATTTTATAATTAATGCCTAATGTAACAAGGATTGGGGTTTTTTTTATGATGTTGAGTTGCAATGAACATTATAATTTGTTTGATATGTCAGTGCAGTAGAGGCTGGATTGATGGACATTCTTAGGATAATGAATCTAAAAATAATATACATATTTCATTTAATATGAATATAAATAATATATATTTAAATTATTACTTATTTATAATAGATTTAATTTTTTTTAAAAAATTGGATGAATATATTCTTTCTTAAAGATAATCAATTTTCTTATCAATTTCATAGTTTAGTAGAAAGTATCACATTAATAAACATTTAACAGATACATTAAATAATGAATGATAATAACATATTTTAGTTTATTGTTGCATTAAATGTGAATAATATATAATTATGATATATAATATAGAAGAAAAAGGACAATGTTCTAGAAATTGATATAATGAAAAATGAATATATCTTTTTATTGCCATGTTAGTGCAAGATAATTTATTTAAATCATACAAATATGGAATTTTCATTTTTTGATTTTAAATAACTCATGATAGTATGTGAACATATATGTTAAGGGAGTGTATTAATGGGTATATCAACAAAAATATACATGAAACAATATGCTATCAAATATGTGATGAACTAATATTATAACAAAAATGTTTAAAGACATGTTGAGAGGTAAACATGTTTTCAATGTTTTCTTCTAAAATCGTAGAATGGATTCCAATCTACATGCTATTTTATTTGAATAAATTTATCCTCACATTCAATATTCTTCATAAGTATTTTCAAAAAAAATATTTATAAAATCTATTATGATATGAAAAATTAACTAAATGACTAAAATTATGGGCCACGATGAACAAACCTATCATTATGGAGTAATCAGTAATGTCAGGAACCTCAATTTATACCTTATAATAAACTGATTTTGGATAATTAACAAATTATAAGGCCTTGTCATCATTTACACAATTTTTAATAAAACCTTTCCATTATATAGATTTTGAATGTTTTTTGAGTAATACATAAAATATATATTCTATTAGTTTAAATAAAAGGGTGAAAGAATCATCTAATCTAAATGGATGGGATTATATAATATCATCAACTATGATAATTGATGAATTATTTATATTGAAATAAACTCCAATAATCGTTCAATTTTATATAGAAATATTTATAAAAAATATATTGTGGCATTAAAAACAATTTTTTCTCATCTTAAAATGATTTTTGAGCTAAAATATGAGTGGATAGTATTGAAATTTTGAACAAAAAACATAGACAATGTATCTATACTTATAATAGAATAAAAAATACATTTATGTAACTAACAAGTCTCAATAAGGAAATTCACTTTCAAATATATCATAATGAGATTCCAAATTTATCATTTTATAATTATCAGTGGAATGGAATTATATTATGATTTTATGAGAAACAATATAGAGTAAATAGGAGCTTAGAATGTTGTTTGGATCCATTTGAAACAAATAGAGCTCTAATAATTTTATCACCTAAATGCATATATTCCATCATAGGATTAATTCATAATATATATAGGAAAAATGTGACTATAGCCTTCATATTTTTAATGATAATGTATTTAAAAGTATTGATCATAAGAATTACCATTATAATAACATACTTTTCATTTTTACCAATTTAAATTCACAGGGATATTTAGGTGCAGAAAAATTTCCAGAATACTGAATTCATTTATCAAGATGATTAAAGAACCTGTGATAACATATTAAACTGTTACAATGTACATTGGATCTAGTTTTTGAATTTGTTAAAATTTTACAATTGTATACTTTCATGGTATTATATCATGTATATATTAAACTATTATAATTTCCTTTGGAAATAATAAAAAAGAATATTAAATCCATAATGATATATGGTTTTTATTTAATAGAGGATAGTTGAAGCCTATTATGATAATTTATGTACAGTATCCATATAGTAATCTAATATGGTATTCCTTTAAAAATTATAGTACATGATATATTTAGTTTATAATTAGAAATAACTTGCTGATAGAGACCATATTTTTAACTGATATAATTCTTATTTATGAATCATATAATATGATCTACTAATACGATTCACCATTTTATGGATTTCAGCAATAGGTAACATTTTATTTCATTTATGGTTGTGTTATTATCATATATAACTAAAATTTAAATCATTAAAATGAGTTGGTCACAATAAAATTAATCTTGCATTGCTTCCTCCTAATCCACGATTCACATCTGAGATTTAATTTCAGCTAATCACATATAGATTCATTCCCTTGTCGATTAATCTAATGCAATAAAGGATGCTAATAGAATATCGAGACTCACCACTATAATATAATCCATTGTGGGAATGTTTTAACATCTTTTGAGTAGATTTTTAATGTCATATGTCATCACAATAGAATTATTTTTGTTTTTTGTTTATCAATTTAATATAATTTGATAATTTCCTATAACATACAATATAGTTATTTTCTGCTAGTGAAATTGGGCAATGAAGGTCGTGTTCCCCAACAAAAAGTTTTTCCCTACATTTGACAAATAAGGTTGGAAGTTTTATAAATTAACCGATACATGGATATATTGTAATACATATTATTTATATTTACAATTTTGACACATAATTCAAATTAAATATCATATTTATATTTCAATAGTGTAACATGGAGGCCCTTGATGAGAATGAAGATAAAAAATTTAGTCCAAAAGGTCATTTGAGAAAAATATTAGGTGAGGATCACCAAGAGAGATTCTGATGTCAACCCAATAATAAAATCATCCCCACTATATATTATACCTCATATTGTGGCTCTCAAATATCTAAAACCACCGAGATGGAAAAGGATTGTGAAGAAGAAATAGAGGTTAAATAAATAGATATAAATAAGTATGATAGTGGTTAAATTTTTATTGAACAATTCATCAAAATCTATGATAGTTACATGTTGATCACATCCATTAGTGGCGACTAATGATTTTTATTCGTATATGGAAACAAATAAATTTTTTATATGATTCATCAAATTATGTAAATGAGAGTACTTTTTGTAGTCAATGTGATGATAATTTTTCTGATGATGATTATCATTACACTAAATATGAGAATTCTCTTTTTATATGCAATTAACATGGAGATGATTATGTTGAACAAGTGGTGATGTTCATATTTTAAGCCCTTCAATTTTTGAGTTTGTAGTAAACTGACATATTTGTTGATTTTTTATTGGTAAATATAGATTAACTATGTTGATTATATATGTTTTAATGGTATATAAAATTTAATAAAAATGACATATATAAATATTGTTAAATGAAACATTTATAATATTTTTATTTCATTAGTTGTGTACTATGGTTAGAAACGTATTCATAGGTTATAGGAGAGGTTCTAAATAGAAATTTTATGTATTAGGGACCGAAATCAATATGGATTGTTCTAGGGACCATTGGTATACATCTCTATTGGAAAGGATTATATGCCCATGGTTTTTTCAACCTTTGGTATATATGTATACACATACTTTACATCAAACTATGGGTATTTAAATTTTTTCATAATATATATGAATGGTTTCAAATGAAACCGTTGATATATTACAATACTGATTCCTATAATAGTAATTTTTAATAGGATATTTTCTATTTCTTATTCCAATGGTTCTGTGGACTATAAAAAAGGTTTTAAAACAATAGTATACAGAACATTTCTATTAGTGAAGAATAAATATTTAATATAATAAATTCATTAATAAAATTCATGGAAATGAGTATAATTGCTTTATTTAAAAGATAATTTAACTAATTTTATGAATTTCCCCAACCTAGAATACACTAAACTAGTGCCCGTAGTCGGTAACCTCATGACCTCAAGAACACCTCCTCGTATGCCAAATTTTTTCAAATATCAGGGAGGGTATAATAAGATATGTTTGGAGACTACTCTCATTATTAGAGTAATCCAAAGAAGCAAACAATAAGAATCAATTAATAATATTTATATATAACCAAACCCCAAATTGGTAAAACCTTATAAAACAGTAAATATGTAATGCCAAGAAACCTTACCTTGTGAACCAAACTCCAAGTGAAAGGAAAATGGTATAATATTCAAAATGTTAGGGACCCCATGTTAGGAACCTCTCTCGTACATGTCCCATGTCCAACTCCAATCCCATGCATATGGCCTTTTCCATTGTCATGACATGGAAGCATAAAATCTTCTCAGGTACCCATTGATGGCTCGAGCAGTGTGCGAGTATAACTCAATAGGCCACCCCCAATGGTGTATAAAAATAAACCACTAAAAATAGATAGTGCATGAAGGTTATCAATAATGGAATGTTATGGTAAATGGTTTAATTTTCCATTATAGACTATGTCCCCTTGAATTATGCTACCACAGAATCCATGTTCACTACTTAGGAATTCCATGGTTTAATCAACATTTTTAATGTGTTCAATGGATTTGGAATGATCAAAATCCTCAAGCATATGGTAATAAATATCATGTACAATATCACTAGGTATCACGTTATAATAACATCATAATGGTCACCTTGAAGCCTTAGTCTGGGTGGATTGAAACCATTAGGGTAATGATACCCCATCCCCTTCCTTAACCCGTGCATTTGGGGACATAGATAGAACCTCGGTCTAACTCAACCCATGTGTGTACAACATCAATTCAATACACCACTCTACCAAGCAATGTTGACATGCTTATTTATCAACACCAAAAGTAACCAAATCATAACAACCATAGCCAATATCATTTTCAACATTACAATAATATCAATAAATGGTAAATAAACATTATGCATCAATCCATTAATACATTCACCATTTATATCAATTAATCCTTCTACCCAATTTCTTACTTCCCAAGCCTATCGCACTAAGCATATTCATGGGTTAACATGTTTCCTTATCATAGTCACATTGATCCCATTTGACCTATTAAATGTCACACAAGCAATCCCATTTCCATTACCCATTCTAGAGAGAACTATCATCCATAAAATATAACACTTTACATAAACCAATTAAAAAACTAACTATGTATCTATATCATTATGAGTCAATTTCACGACTTACAATTCCCGTAGCATAATTGGGAGGGCCATCAATCCCTTGGGTGTCTGGAATTTGGTCAAATCATCCTCTTTGCATCCTACATGGATCAAAAGGGGTTCAATTAATCATTTAGATACCAAATACAACACATCTTGTTAATGTAATCAAGAACACATCAAGAGGGGAAAAAATAAAGAATTCCTATGTTCAAAAATCTACAAATAAACCATGTGATATATCTTGTAGACCTCCTACCTGGAATCTGTTGACGAACACACATCTAATCAAGGCCGTAGATTCTAATTTGATCACCCTTTGAAGCATATACCTTAATGTCAGCAAAAAATAAAGGTTTTATAACTTTGTATGGAGTGATGGAAGATATACAAACCCTAACCCAAAAAGTGATTTAAAATTTGGATTTTCCTTACCCATATCATTAATATACAATTGGACTCTCATCAAACATCCAAGTATTAGAGTAGGATCACCTCTTGGAAGATCATGTAAGCTTGGCTTGCAACTAGGGTTGGAGAAATAAGGGGGAAATATTTTTTTGGAATTTAAAATCTCATAATGTAATTTTTGTAATTTTCTAAAAAAATACTCGATGGAATCATTTAACAGAATGGTTTGCGAAATTTTTTGCAAACCATTCAGATGATACAATCCAAAAACAACCCCCACATGATTACCTAGGATATCCGCACTGTTGACAGTAACGGTGCGTGAACCGTGCAACATGCCCTCCCTTTCATCCTCTTTCATGGATCAAACCCCTGAAACAGCACCAAGAATTCACATGAACATTGGGAAATAATTTTTTAACCAAAATAATGAAATTAAATTGAATCATACACAATAAATATTATAAGGAAGATTAGGGATCTTACCACCTACCCACCTTATGACTGCTCATTATCTAGTCACTCCTTCAGAGCATCATTGAGTTTTGAGAAAACGAGAGTAGTCCACTGGGCCCGCATATCCAGTTCCCTCTCCCAAGTGTCCCCTTGAACATTTTTATAATTCTATAGAAAAATAACAAATGGAACCACCTCTCCTTACTAGAAATTCTCACTATGTTCCACAATATAAACTGGGTGCTCCTCAAAGGATGCATCAGCCTCAAGATCAACTTCCTTTAAATTAATCTAATGAGATGGATCTAGGTGATACTATTATAGTTTTGAAACATGGAAAACAACATGAATTACAATAAAATTATATATAAAAGCTAATTGGAATGACATCTGTTTAATCCTATCAATAATCTCAAATGGCCCCACATACCTTGGCACCAACTTTCAATGTTTTCAGATATGGTGGTGACCTAACCATGGAAACAATAGAATAAGCATACAATCACCCAACATAAACTCAAGAGGTCTATGATTCTGATAAATATATGAATTATGTCTACTATGAGCGGTCTTTATACTTTTTTGAATCAATCAAACATTCTTTGAAATCTCATACACCAGACTTGGTCCAAATAGCTCAGACTTCCCATATTCTATCCAAATCACCAAATAATTGCATTATCTCCCATAGAGTGCCTCAAATGGAGAAATATAAATGGTATCATGAAAATAGTTCTTTTTTGAAAACTAAATAAGATACATGTTCCCTTCCCATGAACCACTGATGTCCAAAACAAATGCTCTCAATATGTCTTCTAATGCCTGAATTGTGTGCTCAAACTTCTCAACAGTCTGTGGGTGAAATCCATACTCAACAACACCTAGGTATCATGTTTCGTCAATATTATCTTCCTGAATCACGAGGAGAAATGAGGATAACAATACAAAACTATGGTTCTCAGCACACCATACAACCATAATATCTATCGAACAGACAATTCTCCCAATTGGTCAACGATAATGGTCACGTGGATCATTAAGAAATTATCAACTTTTGTCATCCAATATATCACCGCCCAAGTTGCATAATAAATTCAAGGGGGCCTCAAGTGTCCCATTATGATGTCCATTATGATGCCATTACACTTTAACGATAGAATATGCAATGACTACAACAACCCATCTGGATGCTGATTTTCAGCCTTCACTTGTTGACTGGTAAGGAATGGTTCCACAAAACTCCAAATATCATACCTAATCCCGACCAACCAATACTACCAATGGATATAACTATACATTTTAGTAAAGACAATATTCACTACTCCTTTTGATGAGTGAATCTCGAACTTCATTTCCTCTCATATATTTGTAGGCACCACAACAAACTAGTGAACATAAGCAACTCCATCGACACCGAACTCCCAACACAAATTTGACTCCCCACATTTAAGACTTTACTTTCATATAGAACACTCTAGATCCCCCAAATGACTCTATTTAACTCAGATCAAATGTTCATATTCAACTAATATATTATCAAGGGTCATCCAATTATTCCAATCCTGTAATCCCAAAATGCATCACTGTGATTGCATCCATCATCTTATATTCTGAACTAGATTCTTGAACCACGTAGTTCTGAGTCTTCTAGATTAGAGAATTAGTGACCCCAGTTCCATTCCATACTGTGTAGACCAACTCATAATATATGGATTTTCGGTACTCAAACGACCATTTTTTTCAAAAATTCATATCCCAATGACAGAATATGTACCTAATACATTTATGGTTGGTGAACACCATGAATGGTTCCTCCAAAAATTAATTCCTCCCACACTTCATGGAAGAAACTACAAAAACTATATCTAGGTCATGAGTAGGATAATTTCTATCTTGATGTCCCTACTATCTCAACCCATAAGCTACAACCCAACCATAATTCATCAACGCCGCCCCATTTCCATCACCGTCCCACATCACAAAAAAATGTATTCCTCTTACCTAGTTCAAGTTAGATCAAAATAATCTCATTAGTCATACATTTATTCGGCTGAAAAAAGGAATTATCCCAATCATTTGACCAATAAAACATATCCTATTCATGGTTATCCTTGAGAGCAGCACTACCAAATGTAAAAAATCTATAATAAAACATCAGAAATAACCGCCCAACCCTAAAAAATACAGAAAACCAGAGATGTTATTGGGCATCTCCAAAAACACCACTACCTACACCTTTATTTGGATCCAATGAAAAACCTAACTCAGAAATTATGTGTCACATAATTTGAACCTCGTCAATACATATCTAAAATTATTATTGGTTGTTGTATGGCCTGTAATATCTTAGTGTCATCATGACTATGTACATATGTTCTCCATGATCATCAATAGTTTTGGAGTACACCAGGATGTCATCAATGAAGACAACTAAAAACTAATCCATGTATGGTTGGAATATCTTGTACATCAAGTAAATGAACACAAAAGATGCATTGGGAAATCCAAATGGCATCAATCGAAATTCCAACAAATCTTACATACTTCATAAGGGTGTCTAGGTTAGGTCCCAATGTCTCACCCACAAATGATGATATTATAACCTCATATTGATCTATGAAAACATCAATGCACCTCAAAGATGATCAAACATGACATTGATTCTTGTAAGAGGGTATCGGTTCATATCGATCATGCGGATCAGCTTCATATAATTCACACAAATCCTTAGTGATCTGCCAGCCCTCATAGAATACAGCATAGGAGATACCGATATTGTTATACATGGACATATAAAACACTTATACTACAACTCTTCTAGATGAACGGTTAGTTCTTAGAGCTCTTATTGAGTAATTAGATATAGTAAAATGGAAACTGGCTCATCCTTCCATTATAAATATATTGTGAACTCAACATCTCTCTCAGGTGGTAACCCCAATAAGTCCTTAGGAAACACATCCAAACACCGGTCTACAACAAAATTGATGATTGGATGCACTTTCTCCCCATCATCTAGTATAAAGCATTCCACTTTGGTTGTGGGTTCTATTAGCTGCTGGCATAGTGTACCTTAAAGGAATACTCAAGTATCCCACTCACCATGTAGGGAATACGTACCTCTATTAAGGCATATGAATGTTACTTGATGTTTCTAATAGTCGATATGGGATTTATACAACACCAACCAATCTATACCAAATATTAGGCTAGAAATGAAATCTCATGAACAAAAAGATCCCACAAAAAATGTTACCCACCATCCTCTAGTGAACAACCCTTTAACTGCCTGATGTCCTCAACCCGTACCCCTAACAGAGTATCATGTGACAATAATCCACATGCACCCTCCATAGTAATGTCCAACACAACATCAATTTGAGTATAAATATAATAATTTGTTGCACTACGATCATATAATGCTATAGAAATCCTATAAGATACAAGAATGATACATAGAATAGTAGATGGTCCAACCTTACCACCTTTAGGTGTAGTATGAACATCCTATAGATGATTTTCACTTTTACCTAAGGCTCTAACCTTAATACCCTGAAAAGTGCTTCCCGGTCAATTAGGTTGATCTCACCCTAGAGTTATGAATCCACCATATCAACTAGTACTACATTTGGTGCTCCAAATATTTTCATGATATGGGGTTCCGAACCCATGCCTACACTCAAAATATTACTATGAACACCATAATTACAAGACTATTGTGGGTTCCTGGATAATCTCTACATGTGGCCAATCTTACACCATTTATGGCACTCGACTGATGGGCAGGGACACTAGTCATGATTGTGCCCCTGAATGCCAATCTAATAATAGAAAACATGGTTTCCTCCCTGAGAAGATGACCCCCTCTTCAGACAAGTATATGCACATCCACCGTGCTAAAAATATCCAAACCAATGCTTCCTTCTATTGAAAGCTTCACCACATGCACTCTAATATGGTTCCACATGTTCAATACCTAAAGATTCCTTCAGGTTCCCCATTGAGATAAAGGATTTATCCACCACTTCAGTACACCTTCTCTGATGGATGATATTCACCTGAAACCTGATGTCGTCTCTCATATAGGCCTATAAGCAAATCAACATGGCTGCAGCATCTCCAATAAATGTTAGAACAAATAGTCTCAAATCAGTGAAATGACTAGAATATTTTAATACCGACATTGTCCTCTGTGTAACTCCCCAACCCCAAAATCCTAAGTCAAGTGCATTATTTTAATACATAGAATGATTGCAATAAATCATGTCTCGAAGGACCGATTAGTTTTGTAGTCTTGGAAAATATATTACATACCTAAACATTACATTACACTTCCTAAAAAACCCATCCTAGATAATCCTTATAGATCTCAATTATTCCGCTAAAATAACCTTTCATGAAAATCATATTACACTTCCTATCATCCAGAGAAAATAAAACATAAGGATGGATATATCTCAGATTCTTAGTAAGGGTAAATAATTTAGAAGAAGATATAAAATTTTATGGAATGATTTATAAGAAATAAATCAGCCTTTCGAAGAATAATCATGAACATTATATAGAAAAAATAAATCAAACAATTCCATAAAAACATACACATATATATTCTACCAGTCAAATAATAACATGTAATATCTAATTTCATAACGAGGGAATGCATAATGCCAGGAATAATTACTACTATGTCCAAGAATTGTGCCAATACAATTCACAAATATAATGTCATGGCCTTGTGAAAAGACACTAGTATGTCTAATGATACGTACCATTGCATCAAGGAGATATAGTGATCCCCGCCTTTCACTTACTATGTCAAATTCATTCCTCACATGAATAATTTGAAACATAACATAATCTTATGTATTTAAATTGTCATACAAAACATCAATACATTAACCATAAACCGTGATTGGTTTAAAAATAGCACATCCAAAGTAAAAAATAACACAACTCATTAAATGGAATATGTAAAATTGTATTATAATAAATCAACCTCTTGAAAAAGTAATTTACAATAAATGATGTTGACATAGTTGAAAATGATCAGAAAAAATCTATGAGCAAAATATCCCTTTTCCATGAAATCATTTAAAAGTCACAGAATTTATAATGGAATTCATAGAAAAGATATTTTTGAATCATTTTGTACCATTCCACATTGAATCCTTTGAATGTAAATAACATTTTAAAACATTTATGCCCATATAAATAAATCCATAAAACCATTTTGAGAACATATACATTAGTGGGAATGGCTTCAAAGAATAAATATTTAAAACATTTAAAAATATGTTTTTTGTTGAAGATTCACATAAAAAAATAATTTCGATAACTCCTTTATTAAACATGGACATGGATGATAAATATCTCCCAGTACATACTTACACTTAAACAATCATAGATAATATTGAGATTGAAGAATTAACCATTACCTTGTACTTTTCTTTAGTTGAGGGTACATGTAAACTCTTATATAATGACCATTTATTGTTATTAAATTATACTAGAACCATATTAATATTAATGATATCATATATTATTTATTTTTACATTATACAACAAGTTTAATAATAATTTCCTTGTTAAAGTAAAATTTCAGGTAATAATTGTTTGTTATTGTATGAATTTTAACTTTCTATTCTAGATCAAATCACCTATATCATTATTTAAAAACTTTAATAATATAAAACAAGATTTATATATCATATATATTTAGATTATAAATATTTATAAAAGGCCGCTATGTGGAATTGAAACACCGTTCATGGAGACTGTAGTCCATAAGTATACATGAATGTTGTTTCCATTTTCTTATTGTATAGTATAATAGAAAGTAAATGACATATATTTATCTACATAAATATAGATTATACCTATCAAAATATTATTTCATATACCTCGTAATTAAACCATATATATTTTTAAAAAATTTCTTGGATGTTGATCGTTTAATATGAATTTAATCATGTCATGGAGACGGTAATCCCTACGTATGCACGAACAGAAATATCATTCTATTGATAGTGAAACCGTGATTAATTGGGTGGAATATTACATATACTAAATAATTATAATGTTTTTTTCATTATTAACATTAATTATACTCATTAATATACCCATCCTATTAATTAATTGTTGAATGACAAACTACACCACAATGTGAAGACTCTTAGTTGTACGTATGAACACATGATAAATTCGACATTCATAAGATGGATGGAATAAAGAATATAGTTATAACATATTTAAAATAACACATCATCATATAGATGGTATGGGAGTTATTATTTTATTATGGTAACAACAATGAAGGAGGATGTATATTATGAAATGAAATTTGATAGAGGTGACCAAATAATTACCTCTTCTTTACGTGTTTCCATTTGATTTGAACAAAAGGGCTCCTTAGGTTGGATTTCATCTCATGGTAAGGACTCTATGATGAATTGAGGGATGTTGATAAGATATTTGGGTTAGTTTTTCCCGATCCAAAGAGATATGTAGTTTTGAATTAAAGAAAAATGGATGTTCACTTTTATAAGATAGGCGAGGGGCACTTTAGGAAAATATTGATATATTATATTATTATAAAATTAAATCTCTACATCTAATAGATCCAAATGGTTTTATTTCGAGGTAATGGTCAGTATGGGTCTCAATCCTCTAAACTAGTACGGTTTTGACATGTTTAGGTAACTGTATTAACCTTATCTTTTAGAGGTAACCCATAGTTAAATTGTTCAACTTTTACAATGTCTTCTTGTATTATTATAATAAATTTTGAATATAGTTAGGAAAAAATTACAAGATAACCTAAAGTTGTTCATTAATGATATATATATCATTATCTAGGTCATTTGGATGAATTTTAGTTTTTTAAGACTATTATATAATTTAATAAAATAGTATTTGTTTTAAGAACTCATTTATGTAAATTGTAAAAATATTTAGTATTTGTTATATTAAATTCATTAAAACATAATTACTTCAAATCAAAAACATTTAACCTACCATAACATGTTATATTCACCTAAAAAATTTGTTGATGTTATCAAAAGTTTCAATTTACATTTATTTTAACATTTAAAATTTAAATTATTTTATTCATTCATTAATAAGGTTATTACTGCAACATTATTGTTTCAAACATACATATAATAATTAAATTTCCAAATATTAAGAGTAAAAAAATATTATGTATGAAAAAATTTTATAATTCTAATGAATATTTTTAGTCAAATTTAACTTATGTATACCCCTATTTTAAAAATGGCTTAGTTATCAAAATTTGAATTTAACACTTCTAACTCTTCTTTAAATTATAAATTATAAATGTCCTAATCAAATTCAAGTGGATAAAAAAGGATCCCATTATTTTCCTTTGGTTTATTTTGGTCTAAATACACGTTTCCAATAGAATTAGGACAAGTGTTGGGGTAATTTTATATTATTATAATATTATTTTTTCCTTTAATTACACAATTTACATTTTACAGTTGTAAATAAAATTCAAAAGATACTATTCACCAAAAATTATTTTATTCCAATTGAAAAATATTTTACATACTGATGACAATCATGTCTGTCAGATTTTTGAAATTCAATTGACAGTAGTTGTAAAATTAGGTTTTGTGTAGATATGCAAATGTGCCTAGAAGTATGGTAAAATACAATAAAAAGTATAATAACATTTTATATATTTAAAATTATTATAAAAAGAATGAAATGAATTATACTTGACTAATTGTGGTATTATGTATCAATTTTTTCATTAATGTAAATTTAAATGGAAAATAATTATTATAAAAGTCATTTGTTAAACAATAAGGTAGTTTTTTTCAATATTCAGAAAAAATAAAATGTTCTTAGAAAAATACAAAAAATTCACCCTAATATTATTTTTGATATTCCAAATCCAAAATTGATGTCAATTTTTAAAAATAAAATTCATAAAATTTCATGTCGGTATTACTATTCATAACAGCTTTGTAAGTGGATAGTTCAATTGGTCGTCAAGTGCTAGACTTTACAACTTAGAACAACACAAGAAATTATAATATTTAAATAAAAGTGTGATGTGGAAGCATGGGGTGATAAATTATTGCATGCTACGATAAATTTCATTCTCTCAATTTAAAATCAGGATTCAAAACTAGGGGTTTGGCATTTCAAAATATCTTAGTTGAAATCCTACATTAAAAAATGGTTTAATGAGGCCTTTATTTTAAAAATAAAGAAGAGTATGTATGAAAGTTACCAGAAATAATACATACCAGGGATAGAATTATGATAACATATATATTGAACAGAAAAATAACCATCATGATTTGATGGAGAGTGATATAGAATATTATCAAGAGAAAGTTACTAATCTAAAAGCCATAAATTTGCAATGATCTAAGAGACAATTTTATTCATCACAATATAAATGTACTATGAATTTTTCTGGGGTTTTATGATACATTCCATTGTGTTGTGAAGTTAATTTACATCATATACTATGAAAACAAGGAATCATTCTTAATTGACATATAGTTTTTAGTCCGTTAACTAATTCATACCACAAACTCTTTCTTCTCTTCCAAATATAAAACTCACAACATTATATTTATCTCAATATTATAAGGTTACAAATATAAAATATACCATTTAAATGAAAAAAATGTTTTATAATAACTAGGGACTTCCATTAGGCCAGTCGTATATATAAAAGCCTTTCCTTTCTTCAGTTGTGGTTTTGATTCCCGTAGCATTGTCTGACGCGATAGGTTATCACCCGACCTGTAGGTTGACCCTTTTTCTAAAACTATTATATTGAATGATGCCAAAAAATAATCTTATTAAATTTTTTAACCTTAAACAATACTATCTAAAGGTCAACTTATTAAATTCCAACTTTTAGTGTTATCCAAAACACTTATGTTCGAACTCTCTCTAAAAGGTATATAAATTTCCAAAATCAATTTTAAAATCAGATTCCCCAAATAATAAAAATTTTCTAATGATGAATATATGATTACCTTTATCATATTAAAATAATATTAAAAAACATGTAGTGTAGTATAGTCCATATATATATAACATTCTTTTTATTACTATGTTATAATTTTTAATAAAAAAAATACATTAATTAAACAACTTGGACCATAGCAGCAGCATATGCTTTACTTTTATCCACTTGTTTGTTCTGAGCTATACTTTTTTATGCTTTGGAAAATCGTTTACATAATTTCGTATTACTTTGAAATTGTATCATTGAACATTGAAAACCTATTTCTTCCCCATTTAATCACTAGTATGGTTGCCCTTTTCTCCACGTTTTTCGTAAACTCCAATTCCATTTGGGATAATACTAGGGTGTTTCATACCCCAATTATCACATAATGGAATATAATTCTTTCCCTTTTCCAATTATTTGTATCCTAATCTGCCATTCTATTATTCAACTGATTTACTTTAATGACATAAGACTTAGAGAACTCGTTTTTTTCTTGATAGCACACGAGACTATATATTTCTACCATGAGAAAGATTGTGTGACCAATTCCCATCTAATGAATGGTTTATCCAATCAAATAATGGATCAATTTTATTTCATAGGTTATGTATGTAGTCTATATAATACCATGATAACCCTATGATGTTTGCTTCATACTTTTCAACATTCTCATCCTCATTTTTCCTCAGGCTCAAAAATTGATTTCGATATCAGCTCGTTATTCACGAGGAAATCATTTCTCTAGTAAACGTTCTTTAAACACCATCCATTCCATATTTTCCACTTCATCATCCTCCATTGTGTTTTGAATTAAGGACCACCATTTATTAACATATCCTGAGAGATTATAACTACATGGGAACATTTTAGCATTTATTACTTCCTAAATCAAAAAATATTATCTATATGGAACTTATCCATTGCTCTGCCACATAAGGATTTGTAGTCCCATTGAATGTTGGAGGTTGTTACCTCATGAAGAGGACTATCATTGATCCTCAACATTGTGGATTACGAAGCTCCATATCGGTATGGTTATTATTCATAACCAGAGTCAGTTGTCCCAGTATGGTTATAAGTTGTTCAGTACATGTTGTGTCACAAGCTCCACTCTCATTATCTTGTTTTTGGGAAAATCCATACATGTATTACCTTCATTTATAAGATTTTCATTCCTTCCACTATGTTCCATTTATAAACAATTGTATACACTAGATTATGTTATGAATCATTATTGAAAAATCCAAACTAGTAATATTCTTTAGATAAATTGAAAATTTCATGAATATATAATCCATAATCATAAATTATGGTTTATTTCGAGGAAATATTTACTCATAGATCATTCATAATGGTTTTTAAAGAAAATATGAATTATCCAAAGAATATCTCTTATGAGTGTCAAACTAAGTGTGGAGTAAGGACCATTGTAGTCTACCTAGTTACCCCGAGTCTTGATCAGAACACTTTGTTAGTGTTTTCACCCCATGGTAGAGCTCTTTCAGAACTATGTCCACATGTAGTATCAATGTAGAGAAGTTCTGCTTGGAATATCCACCTACTCCATACGTTTCCAAAATTCTAGGGGGTTATTCTATACTTATAATTAATTTCTACATTAGGTTAATGAACTCTATTATATATTTTCAAAATCTATTTCCAAAGTTGTTTCTATACTTCCTCTGATACCAATTTTAATGCCCCAATACTAGAATCCTAGATTCAGTGTATTATTTTAGAACATTGGCATGATTGTAAGGAATCAAGTCCAGAAGGAATGTTCAGTATACCAGTCTTAGAAAATAGATCACATACATGAACATTACATTAAACTATAAAACAAAAAGCACATCATAAATAATACTTCGATAACTACATTATTCACCTAATATATCCCTGAATAAAATTCAAAATACACTTCTTGGCATCTTTTGAAAATTAAAGCATAAGAAATGGCTGAGCATAGATGCTAAATAAGGGTAAATTATTTAGTAGAAGCAATAAAAATATAAGGAATGATTTATAATAAAAACATATTCCTTTTAAATAATGTATTTGAACATAATATTGAAAAAATAAATCAAACATTACATTATATACATGCATGTGGATATCAACTAGTCAAATATTCACATGAAATAACTAATTTCATAATGACTGAATGCATAATGTCAGACAAAGTAACTACTACATCAAGGCAATGTACCAAGACAATTCACAAATATTATATCAAGGAATTGTTCTGGGACACTAGTTTTTCTCATGTGACCTACCGATACATCAAGGGGTTATAGCAGGCCATGTCTGTGACATAAAATTTCCAATTCATTCCTCATATGAAAATGGTGAAACATAACATAATCATTCTTATTAAAACTAACATATAAAATGTCAACACTTTAACCATAAACTATGAATGGAAAAAAATTAAACATCCACCGTCAAACATAACATAAATCATTCAATACAATATTAATGATTAAATTATAATAAACCAACTTCTTTCAATAATAATATCTAGTAAATGATTATTGAAATATTTGAAAATGATCAATAAAAAATTAGGAGAGAAATTTCCCTTTTTCATGTCATCTTTTAAAAGTCACGAGATTTATAAAGGAAATTATTTAAAAGATAATTTTGACTCAATGTATCCCATACAACATTGAAACATTTGAATGGAATTCAAATTATAAAACCGTCATGTCTATATAAATAATTCCTTAAAACCATTTTGAAAACATCGACATTAATGAGAAAGGATTCGAAGAATTAGTATTTAAAACATTTGAATTGATTTTTTAGTTAAATATTACCCTAAAAATCATTTGGAGAACTCATTTAGGAAACATGGACATGGATGATAAATATTTCCTTGTATATACTTACATATAATCAATGTTAGATAATAATGAGATTGAGCAATTAACACTTACATTGTAATTTCTTTTAGTCAAGGTTATATTTAACCACCTGGATACTGACCATAGAATGTAATTAAATTATACCAGAACCATATTAATATTTACGATATCATATATGATTCATTAATGTTTTTCTAAAAACAATTTAATAAAAATTTCAATGTTTATGTAACATTTCAGGTAATAACCACTTTCCATATCATTAGTGTTTTTCCTTATTATTCTAGATTATATAAAATAGGTCAAGGTTTATATATTTTCAGAATATAAAACGTGATTTTATATCATATATATCCAGGATATAAATATTTATAATATATAGATATATGAAATAGACACATCATTGATGGAGACGATAGTATCTACCTATGCATGAATGTTGTTTCAATTTTCTTATCATATAGTATGAAAGTAAGTGAACAAAATATATTTATCTACATAAATAGGTATTATTCTAGTATAATTATTATATCATATACCAGATAATTAATCAATTTATATATATGTATTTTATAAAAAATCTTGAAGGGAGATCGTTGAAGATCAATCTCATAGCGTCGTGGAGATGATAACTTATATGTACGCGCAAGGGGAAATACCATTCTATAGATAGTGAAATGGTGTTTAATTTGACGGTATATTACCAATACATAATAATTACCATTTTATATTCATTATATATAGTAATTATACTCATTATTATACATACCCAAATAATGTTGTGTTGAATAATAAACTACACCACGACATGGAGATGGTAAGCCGTGCGTACCCACTAATGGTGACTTTATAATTCATAGGATGGATAATATAATGAATATGGTTATACGACATTTATAATATCATATAAAATTATAGAAGGTTTTAGAGTTATTATTTTAGTATGGTAGTAACAAATAAATATGAATTATAATATGAAATGATCTTTGAAATAAATGATAAAAAAATAATCTCATCTTTGTGCACTACTACAAACACGGCCTTTATCAGAGCTAAAAATGGCCTTTATCAGTGCTAGAAAAGTGCTGATAAAGCCAGTATAGATAAAGGGGGGGTCCCCTTTATCCGCTCTCCTAAAAGCGCTGATATAGGACCCCTTTATGAGCGCTAAAAAAAGCGCTGATAAAAGTACGCCTTTATCAGCGTTTTTTTAGCGCTGATAAAGGGGTCCTATATCAGCGCTTCCATTATCAGCACTCTCATTTTAGCACTGATAAAGGACCCTTTTATCAGCGCTTTTAAAAAAGCGATGATAAAAGTTAAAAAAATGTAATAAAATTTAAAAAAAATTAAAAAAATGTAATCAAATTTAAAAAAATTTAAAAAATACTACCAATCGGGGGGCTTTTATAGTGCTTGAACCCCCCCCCCCCTTTACAGTGCTTTTCGGCCCCTATACAACACCCCACACACTCCACACACCCCCTCCACCCTTTAACAGCGCTTGCTCCAATATTCCCCTTGCGCGCGCACCCTTGCCTCTACCCGGATTTGAACTCGAGACCTCCCCCCTGCGCGCCTAAGCCCTTACCACTACTCTATTTTGATTTGCTTTCCAATTCATGATATCTCTCTATATATATATTTATATATTTAGTTATATTTATTCGTATAATAATATATATTTATATTAATATATATATATAGTTATATTATAATATATATAGTAATATTAAAATATATATATATATTGGTATTAATATATATCTATATATATATAGTTATATTTATTCGTATAGTAATATATATTTATATTAATATATAGTTATATTAACATATATATAGTTATATTAACATATATATAGTTATATTAACATATATATAGTTATATTAACAGATATATAGTTATATTAACATATATATAGTTATATTAACATATATATAGTTATATGAATATATATTTATATAGTTATATTAATATATATATAGTGATATTAATATATATATTTATGGTGATATTAATATATATATTTATAGTAATACTAATATATATATATATATATATGTAGTTATATTAATATATATATATAGTTATTAGATTAATATATATATAGTTTGATTAATATATATATATAGTTAGATTAATATATAGGTATATAAATATTCATATATTGGTATTTTAAATAAAATGGATATTATTTATTATTTAGATAAATCTAATATATTTTATATGAAAATATGTTTAATTATTTATTTAAAAAATTTAATTTTTAGGTGCGAATATATAAAAAATATGTACAAATAGTTATATATTTGATTATAAATAGTAGTTCATTATAAAAAAGGATGAAATTTCAAAGAAATAATATCAATATGAATGTAAAACCTTGAAATAAATTTAGTCCCCACCAAGAAAAGCCAATAATACCCCCTTAAACGAGTTTGAAAATACACAAAATGTTAAAAAAATCTGGGTACCCCGACAAAAAACTCAGTTTTGGAGGCCTTCTGGGACTCTTTTGGCCTCGAAAAACGCTTGACTGGGGTTCCCCCATGTCATAAAGACGTATATATCGTCGAAGGCTTCGATTTGATATGTGGTAGAGCTAAAACGGACACCCGGATCAAAAGTTATGGCCGTTTGAAGTTTGAGTTGCGTTTTCAACATATTTTGGATCTTTTTTAAATTTGTTTAATTTTTTTAGTCATCAAATTGTTAATAAATGACTATTAATCCTTAAGGATTATCAAAATATTAATTAAAAATATTTTTTTATTTTTTTAAGAAGTCATTTTCACTAAATATGTTAAATATTAAGTATAATAAGTGTAATTGTACATTTATACTTATCTAAAATATATTTTTAAAATTATATATTAATTTATATAACAATATAACTATATTTATATATTAATATATATTTAAATTTTTTTTGAAGCCAACCCTTTATCAGCGCTAAAAAAAGCGCTTCTAAAGGCCCCCCTTTATCAGCGCTACTAAGCAAGCGCTGATAAAGGGGGCGCTGCGAAAAACTATTTTTCTGGTAGTGGTGTTTCCTTTTGATTTTAACAAAACAACTCATTTGGTAGTATTTAAACTCAAGTTAAGGCCACTAATTTTAATTGAGTGAATTTGGTATTATATTTGAGTAGGTTATGGTCGAACCAAAGGGCTTTGTAGGTGTGAATTAAATAGAAAGAGAGGTTACTTTATAACAGAGTTGAGGTGCACATTAGGAAAAGTTTGAAATATTGATTTATTATAAAATTAATTTCTTGTTTCAAATATCTCAAAATGGATTTATTTCTAGGCTAAGCTGGGGATGGGTCGAAAACCAGTCAACCAATTTGTTTTATACATGTTTGGGTCACTTTATTGATATTATCATTCATACATAACAATTAGATAAATAGTTTATATTTCATGACATCTTCTTGTATTATTATAATACATTGACAATATAGTTACCTTAAATTTACATGCAAAACTAAAGTTGTTCATCAAATATAATTTGTAATAAAAAATCATTTATGAAAATTTTGACACTATATTGTATTTTTTCGTAACTACTTCATTACATTATAAAACTTACATTGAATCAACCCTAACATGTCATATTAACCTATAAAATTCTCCTAATGGCATAAAAAGTTTCAATTTAAATTTATTTTAATATTTATAATAATAATTATTTTATTCATTCGTTAAAAAGGTAATTTCTACATCGTTATTGCATCATTAATACTTTTTCTAATTTAATTTCTAAAAATTAAAAATAAAATACTCTGATTAAAGAAATCTATTTAGATATATAATTAATATTTATAATTTAATTTACATTATGTATTACCCTATTTGAAAATTTTAATAGTTATTAAAATTTGATTTTAACACTTTTTACTTTTCTTTAAATAAAATATAAACATTGTCCTATTTTAATCCATGTCGATCAAAAAGGATCATATTGTTTTCATAAGGTTGGTTTTGGTCTATATAAACCTATACGAAAGAATTAGGACATGTGTTAGTGTAATTTTTTAATATTATGATATAGTTTTTACCTTTAATTACCTAATTTATATTTAACCGTTGTTTCTATAATTCAAATGATAAAATTCACAAAAATATTATTTTCATCCTATTGAATAAAATTATACATATCGATGACAACTGTTTCTGTTAGGTTTTGGAAATTCAATTCATATTTGAGGTAAAATGATGTTTTATGCATATTTCCAAATGTGCCTAGAAGGTGGATAAAAGGCTTTAAAATGATATATGACAGTTTATATATATAATATTATTATAAAATTAGAAAAATTAATTAAATTAGACTAATATATGTATTATGTATCTTTTTTTCTTTAAATTAAATTTAAATTAAAAATAATTATTTGAATAAAATTTCGTGTTTTAAATAATAATATAGTGATTTTCACTATTAATCAAAAAATGAATGCTTTCAGAAAAATTTCAAAAATTCACCCTTATCAGATTTTGAAAATCTAAATAAAAAATGAAGTAAATTTTTTAATTTAAAAATAATAATATATCAAAAAGTGGGTACTACTATTAAAAACGTTTTTTACGTCTTGTTTTATAAGTCGTAGTGTGCAAGAATTCGGAGCTGCTAATAGTGCAAGCTATTGTATTATTCAATTAGAAGTGTACCATGGATGCTTGGGGTGTTACATCATGATTCAACTTCATAAAATCCACATCCTTTTCCATACTCAGCATTTCATGGAAGAAGTGCTCATGAAACCGTTCTTGAACTTCCTTCCACTTTATCCATTTTTCATGCTCGGTTTAGAACATGATGTCGCACCCATGTTTTCATGACCCCCTCTGTATATAGGCCTAAAACATGAAACTATTGTTTAGAGGAGTCTCTAGATGTTCAGGAATAGTTCATATGGACTCTATCTATAACTATGATGCCTCTATCCCACCCACTCTAGTAAAGATCATATGGTGCTTTAGTTGAAACACCCTGGTCATTTAAAAAATACTTGGTACAAGAGGCCCCAGGACTCATTCCATCGTCTTCATAAAATGAAAAAAATATCACATATAACTAATCTTACACATATTCGTGGAGCACCATTTTCTCTTCATCCAATATTGTTGGAGTATATATAGTTATGTCCTCCTATCTCCCAACTGGCACACATCTTCAAGGTGGAATTTCCCTACAATGTCAGACATTAGCATTAGAACGCAACCATAACACTTTTATGAAAAAGAAAATAAGTTAGGTCGGCTCATCACTTTCCATTTCCAAACATTTTTTCAAACACTACCTAACATTCCCAATCATTACTAGATATGTACCATACATCATCTCTCCTAAATCCATGGGTTACAATGGTATCTAATTTATAAGGATAAAAACCTTATTTTTATACTGTTTCAGAATCATTTCCACATCTCAATTTAATCATAGAACATGTTTATCATCATTAATTTAATTATTAAGAAACCTTTTATATTTTCTACATACCCTTTTTTCATTCTTTTTTACCCATTCATACCATCCCACTAGAAACCAATTTTTATCTTTTAAGAAAAAAATACATCCTAACATTTATATCTCGTACACTCATCCCGTGTGTGTTACTTCTATGATGCGTGTAACATATCTACATAGTTTCCGATAACAATTAATGAAATATACAACCCATACCATTACTTTAATGATAAAAATATCACAAAACCATTATAACACACAAAAATCTAATCAACTGATGGGGAAATATCATCAAATATAACAACACACAATAAGAAGGACAATCCCCTTCCAGGTTGACTTGGGTTTTCTCTAATACATTGGTTAGATAGTCTCAATAATGATCTCATTACAAAGACCCAAAACATTCAAAAACTGCTGTATACCATCCCCATATAGTAAGGAAGGGAAAATGACTCCTCTTATAAAACTTTGTAACATCTCCGACCCAAATGCAACAAAATTGTTGCCCCGGGTCGGGTTGCCACATGATCTCAAGTGCACCTCCCTATTCAGCTAGGGTTGCCGAAAAGTAGAGAGGGTATAATAAGATATGTGGGGATACTATAACGTCATTACCGTAGTATTCCACAGTAGTAAACAATTTAAATTTTAGAAACAATAAGAAATAACTAATAACATCAATAAATAAAAAACTAAAAAATTGGGTTCAACCATATACAATAGTAAACATGTCATTCCATGAATCAATGCCATGTTACGACCACACCCAATAGATCGACAATCAATAAATCCCTAAAATGGTCTAGAATACATGTATGGAACCTCACCCTAACATGTCCCATGACTATCTCAACTCCCAAGCATATGGCCCTTTCCCTTATCCGGGCCTGTAAGCATAAAATCTACACAGGTACCAAATAGAGGCCTAAGCATGGTATGAGTAAAATTAAATAGTCCACCACCAATAGTGTGTACAAAATATACATTAAATTTAGAATTTGAATGAAAGTGATAAATAATTGATAGTAATTGTAAATGATTCAATAGGTCATTCTAGAATATGTTCATTTGCATTGTTCAACCAATGAATCCATGTTCACTACATAGGAATCCCATGATTTAATCTACCATTATAATGTGTTCAATATATTAGGCATGTCCGATATCCACAATAATATGGGAATAAAAATAAACTCCTACCTCACTAGGCATCACATTATAATAACCTCATAATCCTCACCTCGAATCTCAGTCTAGGATGAATGAAATAGTTAGGGGAATAGAACCATATCTACTTACCTATACTAGTCATTTGGGTATGGATCTAGAACCTCGGTCCAACTCGACCTATGGGCATAAAACCTCAATTATATACCCACTCTACCAATAAATGTGCGCATGTTTAATTATTATCACCATAATTAATCAAATCACAACATTCATATCCAATATCATATTAAGTGTCACAACAGTATCAATAAATATGAGATTTACATTATTCCTCAATCCATTATAACATCAATCTTTTATATCACATAACCCTTTAACCCCATTTCTCACTTCCCATTCCTATCTCACTATGCATATTCATGTGTAAACATAAATCCATATCATATTAACATTGCTCCAAATTGACATATTTAAATATTATCCAAAAAAACCCTGAGCCTTTAACCACACAAGAAAAAACTATAAAAAATACATTATAACTCATTACATAAACCAATTAACCTACTCTCTAAGTCTCTACCTCATTATGAGTCACTTTACCACCTTACATTTTTATTATCCCAATCGGGAAGGTCAGAAGACCCCATAGGTATCATTAATTTGGTCATGTCATCCTCGTTGAACCACATGGGGTCTAACATGGGTTCAATTAATAATTCATAAATCCAATAAACCCAATCTTGTTGATGGAATCAAGAACATCATAAGAATGGAAACATGAATGAATCTATATATGCACAAATATATGAATAAACTATAGGATATAACATTTTATACCTCTTACCTTGATTCTATTCATGAAAAAACTTATAATAATGGCCTTGGTTCCTTATTGAACCACCATTTGAAGAATAAACCCTAATCTCACCAGAAAATAATGGTTCTAAAGCATTATATGGGGAGAAGAAAGATATACTAACACTAAACCAAAAAAAGTGAAGCAAGAGTGGGGCAATCCTTACCCATATCCTGAATCACCAACTGATGACACTCGAAATGTCCTTGGATTGAAAGACCATTATCTCTAGAAATATCATGGAAACTTGGCTCGACCCTAGGGTTATAGGTGGAAGAAGTGGGAGAAATTTATATTTGGAACTTCAAATCCTGTAATGGAATTTTTTTTATTTTATAAAAAATACTCGGTCCCACAGTTCAACCACACAGTTTTCCAAAATGCGCACAAAATGTCTAAATATTTTATTCCAAAACATCCCCTAGAATAGTTTCCTGGGATTTCAACACATGTTTTCACTAACCATGAACAAACCATTCAACAAGACTAGAAACACCCATTTTCATCCTATTTCATGCCTCTACCCCACAGAACACCACTAACCTCCGTGAACATTGGTAAACAGTTATTTAACCAACTTATGCAACGTAAAATGAAACATAATGAAATAAAATACATTATTAGTGATACCGAATCTGACGTTATACATTAAAAATTTTAAATAATGGGTAAAATTTTAAAAACATGAAAATAATATAATTTTCGAAAAATTTTAGTATTTTAACTATTTATTGATGAAACAAACATTTCATAATATTATAAAAAATTCTCCCGGAGAAATGTTTCATTCAATTATTCAAAATTTAATCAATTTCCTTAATTCCATTTTTTAAATGTGGTAAAATTTAATAATATTATTTTTTCAATTAAATAAATACAAATAATTTTTTAGGAAAACCTATTTATAGTTGAATAAAATCATTTTTCTAATAAGTGAGCATTTTTTTCCTATTATTTAACAAATAAATTACTATTTAATATGACAATAATATCTTTATATATATATATATATATTAATGTGGTTATTGTAATTTATATGCACCTATTTAATGGCTAGAATATAAGATTCATATTTAAATAAAATTTTTATTAGGTTTTTTTGTTGTGTGTTGTTTATGAAATTGAACATAGTGTTCATAAAAAAATTAGGGTATTATATTATTCCATCCAAAAAAAGTTTTTTCCTTTAATTTTTTGGGAATATTAAATTTTATCTAGATGATCTTTTTTTATCTTCAAAATAACCTCAGGTTAACATTTTTATCATATATGTTATGATTTATCCAATATACACCTACTTATCAATTCCACCAATTCCTCAAAACGGGATCAATATCATTTATAATTAGATAGGATATTCATAATAATATTTACCATGATGTAGTTATTTTTCATAATTGGTGACTTCTTTCATTGGGTGTGGCATATAAATCTTAAACAAAAATTTAGGGACAATGGCATTTACTATAGAGAGGATCTATGGTGTTCCCAATTATTATGTGACTTATCTAATTCATTCATGAATATCAAATGCTCTGATGTATCATGGTCTAAAAGTCGACCTATTTGTAATCCTTATAATTCCTTTCCATGGTAAAATTTTCCTAAAAATTGAATCCCTGCATGAAATTGAAAACACTTTTTTCTATTATAAACAATAATAATTTCCCTACAAAGAGATTCATTAATTCAGGTCTAAATATCCATTAAAATTTTTTTTCACCTCAACAAAATATGAATCCATTAGTTTTTATTCACTATATTCTTCACAACATGCTGGAGTGTGAAATATCGTTCCATATAATTCTTCATATAGTTCCATTTGAATATTTTAATTGAAAATATTGTCATAATAAAACTAATCCCAAAGAAAATAAACTTTCCATATACCTTCAATGTCTATTGATCCTATCCTCATCATTTCAACCAATGTCTGAATTGTCCTTTCAGAATAACCATCAGTTGGTGGATGATATGAACTAGTCATATTATTCTCATTATCTAAATCCTTGAGAAGACTTTTTCAAAATTTTGATGAAAATAATGGGTCGTGATCAACCATAATTGAAAGAGGTTTTATCATTATTTTATACAACATCATTAAAATAGAAATTTTTTATGTTCCCATGAAGTGAATTTTATCTTACAAAGAGGAAATGTGTATATTTTTTATAACAATTGAAAAGAATAAAATATTCATTATTTCTCCGAGGAGTCCTTGGAAACCTAGTGTAAATGTATAGAGTAATTTCATTCGTTTTATACACAGTAAAAAGAGGAGATTTATTGACACATAAAATATATTGTATCTTAGTCGAAACATGCATATAATCAAATCATGTGGACACATAATTAGCCTTTTCTTACCATAAATATTTCCAAAAAAGTTCCTTCAAATCTCTAAAAATATCGGTACTATGGGGGTGTTTATAGATATTTAATTTATTATAATAATATAATAATCCCATTTAGATATTCCTCATTTATGGAACAAATAGTATTATTCCACATTTTATAATTACAACTTCATATATGATCTCAACCAATTTTTTAACCTTCTTTGAATTATTTTTTCTAATGTTCAATGTATCATGATGAGAAAATGTTTTATTTTCCAGTAAATATTATTTTGTAATAATTTAAAATTTGGTTAATGTTTAGCCTTTTTTATCAATTATAATAACCAACTTTAATAAATCTATGATCATATCATCTCTCTCAATCCTCAATTTCTAATGAACTCCATGATATTTCCTTCTCAATAAATACACAACATTATTTTCCTTTTCTAGATGGCAGTGTAATGATAAATCATAATCCTAGTATATATGTATTCAACATATTTATATCCTGTTAAACCCATTCGAGGAATTCATTTATTTATAACACTTATGATATGTTTTTATCTCACATATTTTTCCATAGAGACAATAAATCAATTTTATTAAATCTGTGATTATTTCTTCCAACTAAATATATTTAGTCATATAGTTCTATTAATTGGTCTTTAAACTTCTACATTAATATGAAATAACATATCCTTATGTATATTTTAACATTCAAGTCCCTTATTCAAATCATCCCTATAAATCACAAATAAATCATTTTTTTATAATTGTGTCAATATCAAATCATTCAACACACTCTTCCTTAATTATTTAAATCAGTTTTCGAATTCTATTTTTTTATAAACATAACATCATTATAAGTAATCTATGTTAATGGATTAGAAAATATGGTAATGTTTTCATCAAATCACTAATATTATGTTTCAAAACAAACAAAACTATATAACCTTGTTATTTTTATTGGTGCACAAAATTATTTGACTATAATTTTCTTTTTAGGATCATCTGAGATTCTATCTATTTATAGAAAATGGAAATGAAAAGATTTTTTTAGAATAGAATTAAAATTTTATGAAGTTCTGATGTTGGTGTATTCCACTACTGGAAATTCGAGCTATAGCCACGGTTCTAAACCGTGGCTATAGGCCCTCAAACCGTGGCTATAGGTAATAGCCACGGTTTGAGGAACCGTGGCCAAGTTTGGCGTGGCTATAGGCCTAGACCTATAGCCACGGTTCCAAACCGTGGCTTTAACTCTATAGCTACGGTTCAAACCGTGGCTATAGGTTTATAGCCACGGTTAAAACCGTGGCTGTATACCTAATGCCACGGTTTCAACCGTGGCTATACTATAGGCCGGACAAAATCTATAGCCACGGTTTAAAACCGTGGCATTATGTCTATAGCCACGGTTTAAAACCGCGACAATACATCAATAGCCACGGTTTTGAACCGTGGCTATAGGGTTTCCAAATTCATAAAAAAAAATACCCCCTGGACACACCCTGGACACCCCCATGCCACCCCCGGCCAGTCCCCCCTGCCAGTACCCCCGGACAGCCCCCCGTGCACCCCCGGACAGCCCCCCGTGCACCCCCGGACAGCCCCCCGTGCACCACTGGACAGCCCCCCCGGCCAGCCCCAGCCAGCCCCCCATGCACCCCCGAGCAGCCCCCCGACCAGCCCCGGACAGCCCCCCGTGCACCCCTGGACAGCCCCCCCGGCCAGCCCCAGCCAGCCCCCCGTGCACCCCCGAGCAGCCCCCCGACCAGCACCGGACAGCCCCCCGTGCACCCCCGGACAGCCCCCAGCCCCCAGCCCCCCCTGCCCCCTGCTTGTCCCCATGCCAGCTCCCCCCTGCTAGTCCCCCCCTGCCCCCTGCTAGTCCCCCACTGCCCCCTGCTAGTACCCCCCCCCCCCCCCCGCCACCCCCCCTTCTTGTCCCCTTGCCAGCCCCCCCTGCCACCCCCCTGCCAGTCCCCCCTGCCCCCTGACACCCCCCCCTGCTAGTCCCCCTGCCCCCTGCTAGTCCCCCACTGTCCCCTGTTAGTCCCCCCCCCCCCCCCGCCACCCCCCCCCCCCCCCCGCTTGTCCCCTTGCCAGCCCCCCCAGCCACCCCCTGCTTGTCCCCCTGCAAGCCCCCCCTGCTTGTCCCCCTGCCAGCCCCACCCCTGCTCCTGCCAGCCCCCCCCCTGCCCCCTGCTTGCCCCCCTGCCAGCCCCCCCCCCCTTCCCCCTGCTTGTCCCCCTTCCAGCCCCCCCCCCGGCCACCCCCCTGCCCCCTGCTTGCCCCCTGCCGCCACCCCCCCCCCCCCTTCCCCCTGCCAGCCCCCCCGCCCCTGCTTGTCCCCCTGCCAACCCCCCCTGCTGGACACCCCCCCTGTCCGTGCACCCCCGGACAGCCCCCCATGCACCCCCGGACAGCCCCCCATGCACCCCCGGACAGCCCCCCGTGCACCCCTTGCCAGCCCCCCCAGCCACCCCCTGCTTGTCCCCCTGCAAGCCCCCCCTGCTTGTCCCCCTGCCAACCCCACCCCTGCTCCTGCCAGCCCCCCCCATGCCCCCTGCTTGCCCCCCTGCCAGCCCCCCCTTCCCCCTGCTTGTCCCCCTTCCAGCCCCCCCGGCCACCCCCCTGCCCCCTGCTTGCCCCCTGCCGCCACCCCCCCCCCTTCCCCCTGCCAGCCCCCCCCGCCCTGCTTGTCCCCCGGCCAACCCCCCCTGCTGGACACCCCCCCTGTCCGTGCACCCCCGGACAGCCCCCCGTGCACCCCCGGACAGCCCCCCATGCACCCCCGGACAGCCCCCCGTGCACCCCTGGACAGCCCCCCCGGCCAGCCCCGGCCAGCCCCCCGTGCACCCCCGGACAGCCCCGGACAGCCCCCATGTGCACCCCCGGACAGACCCCATGCAGCCCCCATCCCCCCTGC